>CP141131.1:76979017-77600017 GCA_035236585.1 Warburgia ugandensis | reverse complement strand
TCACCCTGGGAAAGCTGATGTTTTGTGTAGGATGTTGAGGGCAATAGTTGCCAATCTATCTATCAAATTGATGTTTATTGATAGAGTCCTTTAGATGCAGGTAGAAGATGTAGAGACGTTGTCCTTATGTGACAAGGTAAGTTTCACTAGAGGATAGGATGGAGGTGTACGTTTTCATGGAAGATTGGTAGTGCTGGCAATTGATGACTTGAGGTGGGAGTTACTTCAGGAGGGACACCAATCGTGATTCACTATTCATTGTGGAGGGATGATGATGTATTAGTACTTGAGTCAACACTTTTGGTGGAATGGGATGAAGAGGGATATCAGTGTGGGTGTGTAACACAATGTTTGATTTGTTAACAAGTCAATGCAGAGCACCAGAGACCATCAGGGATGTTACAAACTTTAGAGCTTCCTAAGTAGAAGTGGGATCATATCACCATGGACTACATTATGGGTTTGCCTAAGACAACAAGTGAGCATGATATGATTTGGGTGATTGTTGATAGGTCAATGAAGTCTGCTCATTTCATTCCCATTTAACAAAGTCTGTCTATTAATAGCTTAGCAAGATTGTATGTTAAGGAAAATGTGAGCTTGTAAGGGATTCCTTTGACTATTATTTCTAATAGGGATAGGAGATTTACATCTAAGTATTGACATAGTGTTCAAGATGCTTTCGGTTGAACATTGAGATTTAGCATTGCCTTTCATCCACAAACTGATGGTCAGTATGAGAGGACCCATAGCACTGGCTCTCACCTATAGGCTATGGGCATGTGGAGCTTATTGGAAGGGTGGTTGGGATGAGCACTTGCCACTTATCGAGTTTACATATAACAATGACTTTCATGCTAGTATTAACCTAGCTCCTTATGAGGCACTTCATGGAAGACCACATCGATAACCCTTGTGTTGGATTGATGCGGGCAAGAGATGATTGTTGAAGTCTGAGCTAGTTAAGCAGTTTGCAAAGAAAGTTCGGCTAATCTACAGACAACTTTTGATAGCTCATAGTCATCAAAAGAGCCATGTAGATAGGTACGGTAGAGACATTGAGTTTGTGGTTGGAGATCATGTGTTCTCGAAGATTTCTCTGATGAAGGGTGTGAAGAGATTTGGAGTTAAGGGGAAGTTGAATCCCTGGTTCATTGGATCATTTGAGATTCTAAAAAGGGTTGAAGCAGTAGCCTATCAGTTAGCCTTACTGCCACAGCTTGCAAATGTACGTAATGTTTTCCGCATATTGATGCTAAGTATATAGCTGATCCATCGCACGTGCTTGAGTAGGTACCTATAGAGCTGAGACCAGACCTGACTTTTGTGGAGAGCAATATGGAATTTTAGATCATAAGGTATAAGAACTGTGGATTGAGACCATTTCATTATTTAAGGTTCTTTGGTAGCATCACTCAGTGGAGGAAGCTACGTGGGAGATTGAGGAGGAGATGAGACGAGCACATCCTAAACTTTTTGGGGTTTAATGTAAGAGAATTTTGAGGGGGAAATTTCTTTAAGGAGAGAAGAATGATAACAGTAATTTTTTATTTTATTTATTCCTTTTATTATATTTTTAAATTGAATATGAAAAAATTCATTAAAGAGTAGGGACTATTTTGATATCGGCACCCTCCCCCCTTAAAGGAATAAAAAATAAATCATTAGATGTATTCCCAAACTAAATGGAAGATAGGTGAAAAAAGAAGGAGAAGAAGAAGAGGAAGAGAAGGGAGGAAAAGATTGAGGGAGAAGGAGAAGACCCAGCTCATCGAAGGAATTGATCATGCTGGTGAGAAGGAGATTCGAGAGTAGGCGTTTGTCAAAGTTGTGGGAATTCATCAGAGAACATGACGGTTGAAATCATAGATCTAATCTAATCATTCTCTTCAGCATAAGAGCATGAACAAAAACCCCAAGTTTATTGAGTGTTCCGTGCTAATCTTAACCATCGATTGGAGAGGATAATTACATGCAATGAAATTGGAGACTTTACTACAAAATGGTGATCAATCTGGCCCATCCAAGGGAGGGAAAAACATGGAAATATGCCTAAGAGGTAAGATCCATGAAATCCAACTTGTGAGTTGGATTTTTTTGGCTAGATCATGCTGTTAATGCTAGATTTAAGTTTTATTGATGATCCAAATCATTGATTTCCTAACCCATGCTTAGATAAGTATAAAAAAGGCTTGAAATATCTTAGATATAGCTAAGATTGTCAATCTAAGCTAGAAACAGATTGAACAATCTCAATTGTCCTATTGGGCATTGTTGGACCAGTGACTTCGTGACATCTGATCAATTATCAGATGCCATACATGAATTCTTTGACCATCAATAAGTCAAATTTCTTTAAAATTTATTTGATCAGAATATTGATCATTGTACATCAATTGGAAGACCTACAGTTTCGATCAAGGATAGGAGAAAAATAAATAAAATTGAATGATCCCATCATTAATTTCATCATCCATGTTTGTAAATGCATGAACATAGACTTAGGATAACTTGGATCTAAAGAGATTGTTAATCCAATCTTGAAACTGATCGGACAATCTTGGTTGTCCAATCAGTCACTGTTGGAATTTAGGTATGGCAATATTGGACCGATGACCAGACATTGCCTTTATATTTATTGACCTTTAAATTGTTTAGAAATTTAGAATGATTTCATATTAGAATATTGATTTGCTAGATACAATCATTAGATCATTAGATCAAGGGTTTCTAACATCAATCATGGATGAGAACATTGATTCCAAGCAGTTAGAAACTATAGATGTATAAAGTATGATCTACAAATTAGATGATGCATCAGGAGGCATTCATCTATGAACTTTATAATTTGATGAATCGATGAGAGTTAATTGATGAAGTTGAATGAATATTTTCCCCATATTTGTATGATAGAGGTTGAGGTCGACTGATTTTATTGATTTTGGGAGTAATTGAGACTGCAATTTCAAGCAGGTGTTCTAATATTACATGTGTTTTACTTCAATTGAAATTTTAAAGAATCATGTTCAAATAGATGATATCCTAATTTGATTTATGAGAATTGTCACATTCAAGTTATTATAAAGTTATTATAATTATGGTTGAGATTTTCATAACTTAATCAAAATAGTTAACTCTAAATTGTCTATAGTTTCGATTTAATCCACTATGTATATTCAAATTATGCACTTGGTGAATTAGCATGAGTACAAATATTACTTTTTCAAAGATGATTAGTACGCATGATGAGTCACATTGAATATAGAGGTTCCAGATTTATCATGTTGTTTTTCAATGATTTGTTTTAAATGGGCACTCTAGCCCGGTGGATATTGTGCTAAGAGTGTAGTAGTGTCAGCCACCTTTTCTCCAAAGTTTAGATACCTATTATAGGTAGGATTGGCTTTTTTCTAGTGTAGGTATCATGGGAAGACTCTACTTGGCATTGATCAACATCCCCATGTGGTATGAATTGTAGTCTGCTTACTATGGTATTGGTAGCTAACCACGCAGACAAACTGGGTTCGGGTTGCTGATGGAGAGTGGTCCATGAGTTTCTTTCTTGTTGTGGATATAACCTGGCTTTATAAGTTCGATAGGGTGATAATTCCCTGTATTGATATGGCATGACGATGCCTAAATGTCGGTGTGAGTACTCAAGACCAAGTTGCAATTGCTAAAATACTTCTGAAAATATGTGAGATAGAGTAATTTTCTATTGATGGAACCTTATACTTTTGTAAGTACTATACGCTTTTATGTCTTCTTGAGTGCATCATTACATTCCAAAATGATTTTGCAAAGAATGTGAATTTCAATTGTATGATGTTATTGAAATCGTGTACTTGAATTATATTTGAATAGTTTGCATATTTACATAATTTTGACTTAGTCAATTTGTACACATGAAAATGATTACTTAAATTTATCAAATTTTACTATTAGTTTCTCTTAAGAAATATTATGCTTATTTGTAGTTGTTAATATTAAAAGTAATGTTAGACACTTACACAAGCATAGCTTGCTAAGATATTGTAGTGTTTACAATATCTCAATTGTGAAGAAGTAATTGGGAGTTACATTTAGTTGTAAAGCGGAGAGGTTGTTTGACGAGCACTAAGGTAGTACAAGCTAGCTTTAGTGACGTTTATTTCTAAAAAAACTTTGAACTATGAGTTATGTTTGGACAGTATGACTATTAAACTTTGAACTTTCATTATGTGAGAACTCGGATTTTTCCATGCATTTTTAAATGCAATATCTAATTCCTAAGGCGGAATGCATCCCTATTTGAAAACCATTTCATAAAAACAATGCAATGCAGCGGAAAAATCTTTTCATTTAAACTCATTTTAAAAACCCCGAGTGTCAAAACACATTTTCAAATCATATAGCCATGGCATAGTTTTAAATCAACTCTATTCCCAAGAAAGTGTTAGTCACAAATTTCAGCTACATAGAGTAACTACAATCAAGTAACATTCACTAAAAGATAAGGTAGGGGTTTACTTACTTGTACTTAATTTGGACGTTCTCTATCACGGGTGTATCCTGTCCTTAAGTGTTTATTTGTATCTGAAAAATATTAAGGATTGGGTGAGTATACACTATACTCAGTAGGAGTCTATCGCGACTAGTTTTACAATGCATGCTATGTTTTAAACCATATGTTCTTCAAACCATGTGCATGTTTGGACACTCATGTTCAATATCGATATTAAAAGCCATTGTCAAAATAGAATACTGACTACTTAAAGAATTGCATAATCAAAGTCAAAAGTAACATAAATATCATAAAAATATACTATGATATGGATAAGATGCTCAACTGAATCCAACTCAGGATCTATGGTTGACCATACTCATGTCATGCCATATGCAATGCAAGTAAATCCTCAAAAACATAGGGCACACTATGCCCACGACCTCATGGCCGTGTGGTCCCTGGGTACCGAGGGACTCTCGGTCATAGCCTCCACGGGGCATATGACACTTCGATAGGTGCCGTGACACCTCCAGTGGTAGTCCTCATTTACCACAGCAATCGAAGTGAGGACAAGCCTTTTTGGCGTGATACCCTTTCCACCTATAGTGGTAGAGGCTGGGAGGCCACCCAGAACCTCTCGGCATAGGGCCCACGAGCTTACTAACCCAAAAGCACCTAAAGATAAATCCAAAGCTCAATCATTGTAAATCATGCAATTTATGCACTCATTTTTAGTGTCCTCTTTGGGTACCTCACACTGCCTGGCCCTCACAACTGCCTAACCAGCGTCTTTTGGGCACTCCAGTGTCTTTTGGCAACCCTCGAGGATATGCAATCTTCGTAAATCAGGCAATTTATGCATTTCTTTTCAAGACATGCGAGCAATGCATAAAAATCACTTTATGCTAGTATCATGTTTAAAGTCATAAAACATGAAGACACTTTTGCATACTAGTATAAAAACATCATTAACTCAAAAGCAGGTCATGTGCATAAGGATGTAACATAAGTTTATATGTTATACGCATAAAGATAGGACATGTAACTTAAAAACTAAAAACATGCATTAGAAAAGCAACCATGACTCAAAACATGCAGTCTCAAAACATCATGGGTTCTTTTTAAAAGTCTAGTAGCGATAGGACACCTACCTGTTTTGATCGCGCTAGTCTCCTTGTCCTCGTACGTTCTTGGACATGGTTTAGGAAAAAGGTTAGCTTGGCCTATTTCTATAGGTTCTAGAATAGTTTACCTTACTACTTAGGCATTAAGGGTTCATTCCCATGCCTAAGGGCCTCGTAAGCTCCCTAACTGGGCCTTGGTATAGTCAGGTTTGCAAAGGTTTAGTGGCCCTGCACAACTATCATGGTTTAAGGGTCATGTCAGCCTTAGATAGGGGCTTGATCAGGTATTTTATAGCTTGGGTGTGTCTGCTTCGTTGATACGAACACAACGTCTCTCGCGACGCCTCAATCAGAGTCTTAGAACTCAAGTTATGGGTATTTTAATGTTAAGAATACGTAAAAGGCCCAAAATGGGTCCTGCGTCACCGTTCCACATTCATAAAACCAATGCCCTTCATCATGATATTATCAATTTTCAACAAAGGGATGATGAACGAGTGTTGGGAATGATGGAATGAACTGCTACAAACATGCCCTCTTCATGGATTTGATAAATGGCAGCAAGTTCATACTTCTATGAGGCACTAATGCCTCAAAATAGAGAAATGGCCAATGCAGCAAGTGTGGGAGCCCTCATGCTAAAAGATTAGACAGAGGCTTGGGAGTTCTTTAAGACATTAGCTGATAATTACCAGCAATGGGATTATTCAAATAGGAGAGAGAAAACTAATCAGTCTCCAAAGAAAGGGAGTATATATGAGATAGGTATGCATACATATCTATCCTATAAGCTTGACTCTGCTGTTGATAAATTAAACAAACTAGAGCCCTTAGGTGGAAGAATGGACAAGCTTGAAACTATGTTTCAATCTTTCATGGCTACTACTTCATCCCATAAACCTTCACATGAGGCATGCAGCTCACCTAACTTCAGCCTGTCTATCCAATAAAGCATACCCTAAATATCTTATAGACTATGCAAATGCATTGAATGCATATCTCCAACCTAGCAATAACCTGTATTCTAAGACCAACAATCCTGGATGAGCTAGGCATCCCAATTTTTCTAGGTCAAAGAATAATCACCAGGGGGACCACTAGTGAATCCCCTACCCAAAATTTTACTCATAGGCCTATAGTTCCTCAACAGCCACCTAGCTTCCAATAACCTTAACAGCTAAAGAAACCAGCTTTAGATGATAAAATTAAGAGAAAGGTTACCAAACAGAATGAAAAAACAAAAAGGTCTCTGAACCAATTACAGAGTATCAATTCTCAATCCCTAGCTGAATTTGATATACAGGTGATCCAAGTGTCAGTTGAATTATATAATACAGGAAAGGGTCAGTTCCCTAGTCAACACATCCCCAACCCTAAGGGTCAATTTTAAATAGGGTCAAGCTCTCAAAATTAGAACCCTCATGAGCATGCCAAGTCTATAACCATGCTTAGGAACAGTCATCAAAATGATAACAAAGTAGGGCAGGCTAAGGAAACTGCAGAGGAGAAAGAGGCAACCCAGATATTTTTAAAATCTCCATCTTTTACATCTTTCCATATGGTATCCTATGTTTTCAAACATCTAGGACAATGTTTCATTTAGGTTGAAGGGTATAGATGCATATTGGTATTTTGAATTTTCTTGAGGTTTTCCCAAAAAATAAAAAATAAAAGAATTCCCTTACTGTGATCAAAACTAGATGTTTAGAATTTAGTAATTCTAATGTTTTCACCTCTTAATGGGAATGTATATGACTAGTTTTTCATACTATTCATATGTTAAAGCATTTTATGAAAGTTAATTCTCAAAAACTATTTACAAACAGGATATAGTCAAGACTTATAAAGAGGTATGACTTAGACATTCTGAGGAAAATTGGTGGAGACCTATAACCCAGTGAGTTTAGAAACTATCTTCCTTTAAAGACTTATAAGTAATTCCAAATTTTTCTTTAGTGTACATCATTTAGTGTGATCATGTTATCCTTGTTTTGGTTAACTATCAAGAATAAATAGGAGTAATAGCTTTATTTCCAGAAAATTTATTACATATGATAGGATTTAGGAAACCTAAGGAGTGATATAGGCCATCCTTGTTCAACCCAGAGACATAAAGCCTACCCAATATATTGATACCACCAGTTAGCCTTTGAGCCTATTATTAGAGCCTTTCTTTCTTAACTGCACTCACCTTAACCCAAAATAAAAATAACCATTACCCATTTTTAAAATGAGTAGAGTTACTAGAAAAGTTCAAAAGAGGACACAAAGTCAAAGAAGTGAGAAAATCAGTTGTCTTTCTTCCAAAGAAGCCAAAGAGAAAGGAAAGTGCAAAGAAAGAAGTATTAGAAATAGAAAAAGAGGAGAAAAAGTGAAAGTGAAAGAAAAAAAATACAAAGAAATATTCACTTCAAGTACAACCAAAAGAAAAGTTGTTTTAACAGATATTCATTGGACGTCTACTCAATTTTGAACCTTGAAAATCCTTATACCCTTCTTTTTAGAACCCTATCCTTGGCTTATGTTTCTTCTTATCTAAAGACATGTGGATCTTAGGTGGAGCATAGCTTTAAAGAGGTGATAAAAAGAAGGAATTAATGTCAATTACCCCTAATATTCTTGGTAATAACATCAACTCTTGAGGATTAGTTTCCTTTCTGTCATTAGCATTTGAAGAATTATGTGAACAATTAGCTTGTTGGATTCAGTCATATAATGAGAGAAATATATTTAAAACCTTATCTAATAGTGTACTTGTGAGGATTTGAGGTCAAGACATATTTCTAATGGAATTTAAGTATGTCCAGTTGGAAGTCACAACTTAAATCATTGTACACACACATGCACTCTGAGAAATGACTAGAATGAAATGTCTTTCAAATGAGTATGATTTGTAAAATGGTCAATCTTTTCCATTAAGTTGTGAAAAACTAGCAAAGTGGTAATAAATGAGAATTCTTTAAGATAAAATGAGGGACTCAACCTTAATGAATTTTTTGGGTACATTCACAGCAAACCCTCATGGGACCTAACTCGTCGACTAAGGGTATCCTAGGGGTTTAAGGGCTTGTTGCATGCACTCAATGCAATCATGAGTACCTATGAAAGTGACACATTGTACCTGTTTTTGTAAACCACAACGTTTCTTTGCATATCATTGTACTTTGGATTGTAAGCATTATATTGTAATTAAACTAACAAAGATTATACTAACATTTTATTTAAACTTTTAAATTGTAATTAAACTATTAGACACCTGGTCAATGATTTAAGCCTTGTGGGAGTTTGCAGTGAATTTTCACCCAAAATTTGAAGTGCAGTCAATTCCTATGTTTATCTTATAGAATTCTCGTATATTAAGCTTCAATAACTTCAGTAAACTAGTAGAAATAGGTGAAATACTTACAACCCTACCCATAATGCTAAAGATATTCCATTTAAGCTTACATCTTATAGTGTACTGTATATACTGTCTACATACACAATAGACTTTTACTTTTAAATGGATTGTGACTCAATATTTCCTTCGAAATATGTTTTGACCTCAAATCTCACATGTAAATGTCTTAGGAATAAAAATATTAGAAAAAGGTCAAAAGTATTTCTCAATTATGTGAGTGCAGTTTTTAGAATTCTAATAGCTCATTATTTGAAAGAATGAAGATACCAAAGAATTATTATGATCCCTTTAGAAAATATGCCATTACTAACAAGCATTATATTGTAATTAAAAAATGGAGTTTAAATAAAATTTAAACTAACAAAGATTAAAGAAATTAACTATCAGTGCCCTAAAACTCATATCTATTGATTAATTGAAGAGCATATAATTCTAAATTAAATAGAAAGAATAAATAAATAAAATAATAAGCTAAATCAATTTCCCTAGCTTTTACAGCAAAATTCTCCAAATATGGTCACATTTAAGTCTATTAACCTCCACAAATCCTTCATTGATGTCTTTGATTACTATTTTGATAATTGAATTAAGCAAATTTTCCAAAACACTACTTATATGGATCAATAAAAGAAATCATGAATTAGGTAGCTCAGATTGATTGTTTGAATTTTGAAGTAAGATCAAAGACAATTGATTAGGTAGGAATTAAACTAACATGAAGATCTAAAAGTTGATATGAATTCTGAAGAGAAAATGAATAAAAATTAAACTAGTCCTATTGGTTAAAGCTGAAATGTTGATTTAGTTTAAATAAAAACCAAATAGGGATTAATCTAGAGTAGTTCAAAATTATTATTTTTCTTTTGGAAAAGGAGAAAATAGAGAAGAGGACAAAATAAGGATAAATACAAAAAAGGATACAAATAAAATTAAAATAAGGAGACTAAGGGCAATTCTAGAATTTATCCTAAAATGTCCTTCTTTCAACTTATAACTGAGGAAGCAAACAACTTCCTATGTCTATTTGAAACTTGAAAATTGAAAGGAAAAATAGAGAAATTTTAGTGAATCCGAGTTGGGTTTTCCCCTAAATACAATGAATTGCAATGAGAAAAGAATTAAGAGAAAAAACTGGTGATAATCAAAAGGAAAAGCACGCATGGAAATTGACTGTGAATAGGGAATAAGGAAAAACTGGTGGAGATTGTATGAAAAACTTTGTAATTGAGAGGAAGAACAAATGATGATAGAATAAGGAAAAACATGCTAGGAAACGAGTGGGAAACAAAGAACAAGAATGGTGAAATAGAGATTTAAAATGAAAAGAAGTAGAAGAAAAATATGATCAAATAGGAGGTGAAATAAAGGGAAAAATTGGAAGAGAAATAGGTGGAAAAGAGCAGTGACCAACAGAAGGGGATGAATTATGATGAATAGGGCGATGGTTAGATCTGCCCTCTTCCTTTGGTACGGTCTTCTCCTTTCAATCATACAATCCTCTCCATTACGTGGGTACTCTTTTATAAACTTCTTCTTTTAGCAATCCCAATAAAGAAACAATTCTGGAAGGCCTTCTATTTGTAATAAAACTCCTCAGTTTTATTCATTTGATCCATGATGATCTGGTCCCATTGATTCGGTCCAAGTCATCCATTTCTCAATTTCTTGATCTGCAACACATAAAACTCAATTATAATCATCATGATCATGATTTATGTACCTAATCAGCTTTGGTTATCATCTTGACATTAAATTTTGCAAATCCATGTGTAGCTGATCAATTATAACTAAAATTCATGTTTAATCTAGTTAAAATTGAAAACTCAACACATACCCCAACCAGCATTTTCCTAATCCCAAGGAAAACATATGAAAACTATTTTTTATTAAAAGTGATACAAATTTTTGTTTTTGTAGGTACTTGTTTTTACATTTAGTATAAGTAACAAACCCTTAAACCACTAGGTTACCCCAAGTTGACGAGCGAATCCTTGTGATGTTTTATAGTGAATACAACCACAAAATTCTAAAAATTCATTTTCAAGTCAACTCCTATTTTTCTTTGAGAGAATTATCTTAGTAAATCTATCAACTTTATCATACTAATAGAATTGAATAAAAAATTCAAAACCCTACATATCCTAAATACATTCCAACTAAGCTCAAATGTGAGAGTGTGTGTGCACCATCCACATATGTAGCAATCTTTGTCTTTAAGTAGACTATATCTTTTGATCTCCATCTAAAATATGTTTTGATCTCCAACTAAGAGAATTTATCTCACATATAATCATCAAAGAATGGAGTTACTATGGAATTTTTTTTAGTCCCTTCAGAAAAGATAAGATGTCATTATCTTTGAATATTTAGACATAATACTCTTTAAATCCTATCCACTCATACCTTACTAAGACTATATTCATCCTAAAATCAATAGGTCTTCAACTAGAACAAAACATTAAGTTGGGATAAGGTACAAAAGATAGGGTATAAAGGATATTCAAAATTCTTCAAGAATAAGTAGAGTGACAAGTTCTCAATTTTGCATAATAATTACCCAATTAGTAGTCTATGTGTTGTAAATTATAATGTTATTTCTAGGATTTTCCTAAAATTTCATAACACATGCATTTTTGACCTTATAATTCAAAAGTTTGACATATTTAGGTTTAGAAGGTAATCTAGTGTAAATATGTAAATTATCATAATTTTTTAAGATTTAGTTAGGGTTTTTATTCTTTTGTAGGTGTTGAGAAGATGTTCTAAGGGCCAAGATCAAGTAAGATAAGATTTGAAGATCAAGATCAAAAGAGAGAGCTAAAGACATAGATTTCAACATTCCAAATGTAAAACAAGGTTTAAGATCATCTAAAGGCAAGCAAGAAGGTGATGTGCAAAATGTTGGAAAGGTTACTAAAAAGGGCCTGTGCAAAAAGTCAAACAATTCCACTACCTTGCATGAGAATTGGAACCATTTTTGGTAACATTAAATGCCATCATTAGCTGTAGAAATGGTGTAATGAAATTATCTTTTAGCATTATGAAAGTCAAGCTCAATGTTTTTAATGCTGATCATTAGCATCTAGACCTAAGCAATTCCTATGTAGTAAATTTAATTGAAGATCTACTTTAAGATGCTAATCCACCATTGTCCATCTTAGATCTACTTGAGGCTTGTCTACCACACTTTAAAATATGATTTTGATATAGATAAGTCTATTGATGAGGTAAATAATCTTTTGGATGCTACACCTCTAATGAATACCTCCAAATGCAGACCTCTAAATGAATCACTTCCTCTTTCTAATTCTGTCCCATTACCATCTGTAGAAAAACCTCCTACCTTAGTCCTTAAGTCTTTACCTAAAAATCTAAAATAATCTTACGCTAGACCACATGAATCCTTGCTTGTAATCATAGCTTTAGATCTATATAAAGAACAAGAAGTTAAGCTTCTTGATATTCTCAGAGAACATAGGAAAGCCTTGGGGTGGAACATAGTGGACATCAAAGGGATTAGCTTTGCTATGTGTATGTGTAGAATCCATCTAGAGAAAAATGCTAAACCATCTACAAAAACACAGGGGAGACTAAACCCTAATACGAAAGAGGTAGTAAGAGATGAAGTACTTAAACTCTTAGATGTTGGTTTTGTCTACACTAAAACCCTACCATATCCTAAATACATTCCAACTATGCTCAAATGTGAGAGTGTGTGTGCACCATCCACGTATGTAGCAATCTTTCTCTTTAAGTGGACTATATCTTTTGATCTCCAGCTAAAATATGTTTTTATCTCCAACTAAGAGAATTTATCTCACATATAATCATCAAAGAATGGAGTTACTATGGAATTTTGTTTTAGTCCCTTCAGAAAAGATAAGATGCCATTATCTTTGAATATTTAGACATAATACTCTTTAAATCCTATCCACTCATACCTTACTAAGACTATATTCATCCTAAAATCAATAGGTCTTCAATTGGAACAAAACATTAAGTTGGGATAAGGTACAAAAGATAGGGTATGAAGGATATTAAAAATTCTTCAAGAATAAGTAGAGCGATAAGTTCTCAATTTTGTATAAAAAGTACCCAATTAGTAGTCCATGTGTTGTAAATTATAATGTTATTTCTAGGATTTTCCTAAAATTTCATAACACATGCATTTTTGACCTTATAATTCAAAAGTTAGACATATTTAGGTTTAGAAGGTAATTTAGTGTAAATATGTAAATTATCATAATTTTTTAAAGATTTAGTTAGAGTTTTTATTCTTTTGTAGGTGTTGAGAAGATGATCTAAGGGCTAAGATCAAGTAAGACAAGATTTGAGAGTATTGCATTGTATTGAGAGTTTTTGATGTATGGTAAGGTTGAAATTTGGATTATGTAATTTGGACAAACATTGTACTGATACTAGGCTATATATTGAACCATTGGATGGATTTTGGAATTTAATAAAACTTTATTCCTTCAATGGAATTTTATCTTGTATAAAAATTATACTTATGTTATGTATGAGGTGATGACTTAGGTTTTTCAAAACAAGTTTTAAAGAAAAGAATTTTTGTTGTTTTGTTTTGTGAATTTTTTTTACTAAGGGCACCCTGCCTTTGAAAAATATATTACAAAATGTGTTACAAAAGTCAGGTCACCACATCCTTAGATACAGTGAGTAGTAGCAAGTTTGACATGTTGAAGGAGCAGGCAAAAGTGATGGCATTTTTCAATAAAGTATTGAAGATATTTCAGAAACTATAAGGTTTGTTCAGACCTTACTTTGGTTATGGCTTATGGATTGTACTTTAGTATGATTTATTCTATGACATGGATGTAAGCATATGTATTCATGTTGGATGTGATGGTTATGTATGGACAAAACTTGGGAAATGTTGTCATGTATTGATTTTATTATCCATTGTTGGAGTATATTCTTTTATTGAGTATGATATTTGCTTTGTATGGATGGTCATGGCGACTGAGCCTCCTAAGGGTAATGTCATATTATTGTTTTATCAGGTGGTTTTTGTATAGCACTTATAATGTGCAATTGTACAAAATACTGAGGAGACTATTAGATTTTTAGTAGAAATGGGATCTCATTTCACTATTAAATTTGTGATTTTGTGGTTGTATGACTTCAGGATTTTGAAATAAATGCTTTTATTCGAGTTTTTTTTTGTAGATTTAAAAATCAAAGTTTTTAAAATAGGGATCTCAACATAATTTTAAAAATGTTATTTTATTATTGTGAAAACTCAGGTGTCACAAAAACTACAAAAACTCCACAAAAATCCAAGCAAAAGAGAACATATACCCTAAGGAAAAAGACACCTCCTCCATTGGAGATAGAGACGTCCTCTTCCTCACTCATCATTCTCACTTTGTTGCTTAGTTTTTCTTAGATTTCTTTAGCTGATTTTCTTTTCCTAAAGTACAAGGCATCCTTCAAGTGCTCCACGTCTAGTTTTTATGCTTTTCAAGGTTGGTCATCTCACTTCTTCTCTTATTTACCTTATTTCCTTGATCCTTTCATGCTAGTTTGGTTTGCATTGCTTTCCTTTTTTTCTTTTTCCTTTTTTTGGCCTTAAAAAACTAAGATTCAAAAGGCTGGTTTTCCCTTGAAATGATAGCCAAGGGAAGTCATCTTAAAACTAGTTTTTTTTGTTTGCTTTTCATTGCCTTTGAGTCCCCTTTTAGCCACCTTGACTTCTAGCATTTTTTCTTTAGTTTCCATTGATTGATTGCCTTATAATTCCATAGATTTCCTTTGAATATCTAGAAACTTTGGAGGAGAAATCATCTCTATTATTTAGTTTTGGATTTAAAGTTGGAGAAAAGGTGGTGCATTTTCATCAAAAGTGGAATGCACTCTTCATGTATTCACTTGTATGCAACTTATTAATGAGTAATGGAATCTTGCTTGGTTGATGAAAGTCATATGTTAATTTCTTAATCGTTACATGTTGATGATCCCTTGAATTAGTGATTGTCTTAAGTTAAAATCATCAAACAATTCAATCAAAAGTTATAAGAAACCATGTGTCCACTCCAAAAGTGGAAGCCATGGTTTTGAAATAGTTAAAGGTTGAAACTTGAACGAAGATTGTCAATTTGTTGTTCCTTCATAGTTCTTTGACTTTATTGCTTCTTTAATCACATAGGGAAAATAATTCCCAATTCATGTTGAAATCATGTACGCTGTCCATAAGTGGGGTGCGTGGTATGAATAAATTGGAGGAATGAAATTCAAGTTAAGTTGTTTTCTTTCATGCAAGGAATAGAAATCTTGTAGTGGTTGTTTGTTTGATTTTGATTAGTTTGTTTACATGTTGTTGCTTAGATTATAGTTGTCAAAGTTTCCTTTCCCATAAGTTTACTTACTTTGTTTAGAAGTGCATGATTAGGAAATTAATTTTTTAAAGCATGTTTCCTCATATTAATTATTGATTTCATGTTTAGGAAAGTTGTTTAATTACACTTTAGGATGGTTTCACTTTAAGAATGTTTTAGTTTAGGAAAGTCATCAAATTAGAAAGTTTTTCATTTATGAAATTTTTAATTTTGAAAGTTCATTTTTTAGGAAAGTTTCTAATTTCAGAATAATTTTCAATTCCATATGTGAAATTCCAATTTTAGATTAGGTCAACTTTCTCTTAAATTTTGGCTAGTTTAGATAGGTTAAAGTAGGATCACGAGCATCACAATAGTTCAACTTCTCGTGGGATCGACCTCAATAGAGTGCTATATTGCAAATGATATGTTCACATGCGAGTTTTAATTAAAACAACAAGAAATTTTTGGCCTTGTTGCATACTGATATATCTCATAAACTCAACTTTGTACTAATAACAATGTACAAGTGTGATGGTAGAGCAGACAAGCTTGAAACTATGTGTCAATCCTTTATGGTTGCCACATCTCTTAACCTCTAAAAGAGGTTTGTCATCTCTGTTCTAGCCCATCTCACAACACCGCGTCTTGTCGATCAAATAGAGTGCTGAATAGCTATCTTGTTGACCAAGCAAATGCATTGAATGCATATTGCCAACCTAGCAACAACCCATATTCTAAGACCTACAACCTTGGACAGGCTAAGGATCCCACCTTTTCATGGCCAAAGAATAACTACCAAGGAGTACCTTCTGTGAACCCTCCACCCCAAAACTTTCCTTCTAGTGTTATAGTTCCACAGTAGCCACTGGCTGCCAACAACCTATGCAACTAAAGAAACGATCTTTTGAGGATATAATTCAGAGCATGTTTGGAAAACAAAATGAAGACATAAAAAGGTCTCCAAACCAATTCAAAAATATCAATTCTCAAGCTATAGGTGAGCTAGAGATGTATGTCAGCTAATTATTAGCTGAATCACAGAATAGAGGAAAGAGTCAATTCCCTAGTCAACCCATCCCTAACCCTATGGGTCAATTTGAGATAAGGTCAAGTTCTAAAAATCAGAACCCTCATGAGCATACCAAGTTTATAACCACCCTTGGGAGCAATCGTCAGATCAATAATAAAGTAGGGTAGACTGAAGAAAAGGAAGAGGAGAATTAAAAGGAGGCACCTTATGTGTCCAAATCCCCATTCCCTCAACTACTCAACAAGGCTAAGAAAGGAACAAATTTTAATGAGATAATGGAAATGCTTAAACATGTACAAAATAAATATTCCTTTACTCAATGCTACAAAAGATATTCTTGCTTATGCCAAGTTTCTTAAAGAAATTTGCACTACAAAGAAAAAGCTTAATGTGCAAAAAAATCCTTCCTCATTAAGCAGGTGAGCTCTTTTATTCAACACAAAGACACAAAAATTTAGAGATCCTCGACATCCTACAATTTCTTGCATTACAGGTGATCATGTCATAGATAGGGAACTTTTTTACTCAGGGACTAGTGTTAATCTATTGCCATACTCTGTTTATGAGTAGTTAGGCCTTTGTGAACATAACCCAACCAATACCACATTGTAGTTAGCTGATAGATCAATTAAGATTCCATGTGGTATGGTTGAGGATGTATTAGTACAGGTGGACTGGTTTTATTTCCCTTTCGATTTGATTGTCTTGTATATCCAACTTGCATCAAATCCTAAAGGTTAAATCCCAGTGATTCTTAGACATCCATTACTAGCAACATCCAATGCAATTATAAATTATAGAAATGGAGTATCACAATTATCCTTTGGCAATATGAAAGTTGAGTTCAATGTTTTTAATGCCAACCATTAACAATTAAATCTTGATGACTCTTCTAGCATGATTAAGGATTTAACTTCAAGAGTTTTACCACCATTGTCTACCGTCGATCTACTAGAGGCCTATCTTATACAGTGCAATTACAATTGTGAATGTTTAGCTAAAGACATTAAACAGAGCACTTACTAGGATACAACTCAGGGTTTTAGAGTCTACATTGCTCAATTATAAAATAGATGTCCTATGTTTTCAAACATTAAGGACATTGTTTCATTCAGGTTGGGGGTTGCAGATGCATATAGTGATTTTGAATTTTCTTGAACTTAAAAAAAAAAAAAAACCAATTTTGGAAGGGTTCCCTTACTGTGATGAGAACTTAATGTTCAAAATTTAGTAATTCTATTGTTTTCCCTTCTTAATGGGAGGGTATATGGCTAGTTTTGCATATTATTCATGCGTTGAAGCATTTAATGAAGAATAATTCTACTATGAGGACCTTACTAACATTAACTCCATTCCACCATAGTGGGTGTCTTCCTTTCGTGGTAAAGAGACATTATGGTTATAGTGGGTGTCTTAAAATCCAAGTGATTTTTCCATGCCTTCCATTGACATTTGTTGAGGTCTAAATGCCTCCTAAAATGAGTATAGTATTAACCATTATTGAGTAAAACCTAACTCATAAGTAGTAGTCAACTTTAGACAAAAGGAGGAGCTGTCTAGATCTAGGTCTAAGAAGCTACCACCTATGCACTAAGAAATATAATCTTGACACTGCTCAATTAATGGATGCTAGGATTTGATTGTGCATGATGTGGAGTTAGAGTCAACATATAGATTAGGATAGTTTGTGCAAGGTCATCAATCTTAGAGCCTAGAGTTATCACCTTTCAGCCTAAAGATTCAATGCACCCTAAGACAAGGGGAAAGAAACCAAGTTCCTATTCCCATGGATGAACCACTAGTAGAAGTCAAGTGCAAGGCCATTAGAGATTTCTATGGGCCACCACAACTCAACACCTCATCCTACATAGCTTTACCTCCTATGAATGTAGACAACTTTGACTTAAAGTAGAGAGTCATACAATTGCTTCCCACTTTTTATGATTGAGATCGAGAAGACCCCTACCTACATAACAAGTAGTTCCTTGATATTTATGCCACATTAGATGCTAAATTTTTTTGAGCGATTCTATTAGTTCTAGGCTATTCTCATTCTCTCTCAAGGCAAAGCTAAATCATGGATGAATTTCTTGGAGGTAGGTTCCATCAATACATGGGACCAATTGTCTAGATAGTTTTTGAACAAGACAAAACAAATGCCCTTAGTCATGAAATTATTGATTTCCAACAAAGCGATGATGAATGATACTATGAATGGTGGGAACGGTGGAATGAACTATTGTAGAAGTGCCCACATCATTTATTCAAAAAATGACAGCAAGTTCAATACTTTTATGATGCATTAATGCCTAAAAATAGACAAATGATTGATGCAGCAAGTGCATACTCATTTATCCAACAAACTCAACTCTATACTAGAAAGAATGGACAAGTACAATGGTAGAGCAACTAAGCTCGAAACTAGGTTTTAGTCCTTTATGGCTGCCACATCTCTTAAACCTGCCACATCACCACATCTTGTCCATCAAATAGATTGCAGAACAATATCTTGTTGACCAAGTGAATGCATTAAATGCATGTCACCAACTTAGAAACACCCCATATTTTGAGACCTATAACCCTGGATGGGCGAGGCAGCCCAACTTTTCCTTATCAAAGAATAACTACCAAGGGTGACTATTTGTAAACCGTCTTACCCAAAACTTTCATCATAAAGCTATAATTCCCCAATAGCTACATGGCTTCCAGCAACCTCAACAACAAAAGAAACCATATTTTGAGGAAAACATTTGGACCATTCTTAAAATTTTTTTAAAAGAACATGATGACACTAAAAAGTCCTTACACCAGTTGAAAAATCATAGTAGACATTCAACCCATGTTAACTCTCAGGCCATAGCCAAGTTAGATATGCAGGTAAGCCAATTGTCAACAGAGCTACATAATAGAGGAAATAATCAGTTCCCTAGTCAACCCATCCCTAACCCTACGGGTCAATTTGAGATAGGGTCAACTTATCAAAAACTTAACTTTCATGAGCATGCCAAGTCTATAACCACCCTTAGGAGTGATCATGTAGGCTTAGGAAGTTAGAGAGGAGAAAGAAGTAAGCAAAACATAAGAGAAAGAGAAAAGATAGAAAAACCTTGCAGAACCTATAATGGAGGCACCCTATGTGCCCAAAGCCTAAACAAGGCTAAGAAAGGAACATATTTCAATGAGATAATGGAAGTATTTGCATCCATTATTCAATGCTGTAAAGGATATTCTTGCTTATGCCAAGTTCTTAAAAGAGCTCTACATAAGAATAAGAAAACTAAATGTACAAAAGAAAGCTTTCCTCACCAAGTAGGTAAACTATTTGATTCAACACAAGACCTACTAAAGTTTAGAGAGCTATGGCGTCCTACCATTTCTTACTTTATATGAGATCATGTCATAGATAGGGCATTACTTGACCTATGAGCGAGTGTTAACTTGTTTCCATACTCTGTTTATGAGTAAATGAGACTGAATGTGTTAAAACCAACCACTACCATATTGCAATGAGTGGATAGATCTGTCAAGATACCTAATGGTTTGGTTGAATATGTCTTGATATAGGTGGACCAATTTTATTACTTAGTTGATTTCATTATGCTAGACACACAACTTTTATTTGATCCCAGCGGTCAGATTTCAGTTATCATTGGATGTCCATTCTTAGCAACATCCAATGCCATTATTAACTATAAGAATGGTGTAACGAAATTGTCATTTGACAACATGGAAGTTAAGCTAAATGTCTTTAATTTTGATTAACAACATTTAGACCTCGATGATTCTTGCGATATCAATTTAATTGAGAGTCTAATTAATGACATTCATCCACCATTATCCAACTCTGGCCTGTTAGAGGCTTGTCTCATGCACTTTAATGAAGAATTTGATCTAGAAATGTCTATTGAAGAGCTAAACAACCTTTTGAAGGCTGTTCCAATCATGGATACTTCCATGTGCGGTCCTTATGTGGAACCACTACCACTTTCTAAATCTGTCCCCATGCCCTCAATAGAGCAATCACCATCTCTGGACCTAAAACCCTTGCCTAACAACTTGAAATATTCATACCTAGGACCAGATGAAACCTTACCTGTGATAATAGCATCAAATTTAGATAATGATTAGGAGGGTAAGCTTTTAGATGCCATTAAGGAACATAAAACTGCCCTAAGGTGGACGATAAGAGACATAAGATGGATTAGTCCAACCATATGCATGCATAAGATACACCTAGATAAAAATGCAAAACCTTTTACGGAAACTCAAAGATGACTGAATCTCCACACAAAGGATGTGGTCAAAGAAGAAGTCTTAAAGTTTCTAGATGTTAGCATTATATATCCTATCTCTGACAACACTTGGGTCAGCTCCGTTCAAGTTGTACCTAAGAAATTCGGGGTCGTGATGATCATAAATGAGGAGAATGAATTAGTACTCACTTGCATGACCACCGGGTGCAGAGTTTGTATTGACTATCAAAAGTTGAATGCAATCACAAGGAAAGATCACTTTCCTCTACTCTTCATTGACCAAATGCTAGAGAGGTTGATCATACATAGCTATTAATATTTTTTGGATGGATATTCTGGTTACAACCAAATTCCTATAGCACTAGAGGATCAACATAAGACCACTTTCACCTAACCTTTTGTAATCTTCACTTATCGACATATGCCTTTTGGGCTCTATAACACTTTAACTATATTTCAAAGGTGTATGTTGAGCATTTTATCTTACATGGTAGAAAGGTTTCTTGAGGTGTTTATGGATGACTTCTCAATATTTGGGTCATCATTTGATGAGTGCCTGCACCACTTAAAGCTAGTTCTTACAAGGTTTTAGGAGAAAAGTGTTGATTTTAAATTGGAAAAAGTGCCATTTTATGGTACAAACTTGGACAATTTTAGGCCACACAATATCGCCCAAAGGGTTAGAAGTTGATAAAGTAAAAGTGGATTTAATAGCCATCCTTCCTCCACCAAGGATAGTGACAGAAATTTGCTCCTCTCTAGGACACGTTGGCTTTGAATGATGCTTCATTAAGGATTTTAGCAAAATTGCCAAGACCCTCTGTAATTTACTTACAAAGGAGGCCATTTTTTACTTTGATGGGGATTCCAAGAAAGCATTTGAGCAACTCAAGGCCTAGTTGACTTCTACGCCCATTATTCAACCACCAAACTAGAACCCACCTTTTCAGATTATCTGTGATGTGTCGAATTATGTGATTGGAGCTGTTTTGGGGCAGTGCACCGATAAACTTCCCCATGTAATATATTACACTAGTGAAACACTAAATGATGCACAACTCGTTTGCTCAACCATAGTGAAAGAGTTGTTAGCTGTAGTGCTTGCTTTGGATAAGTTTATACCTTGTTAGGGTCTAAAGTTAGAGTGTACTCATATCACACAGCTTTAAAGTACCTCCTTTCTAAAAAGGATGCAAAACCTAGACTGATCTATTGGATTCTACTGCTACAAGAGTTTGACTTAGAAATATGGGCCATGAAAGGTTCTAAAAATGTCGTAGTAGATCACTTATCAAAATTAGTGGTGGAGCATACTAGCGATCACATGCCTATAACTAAATCATTCATGAATGAATAGTTATTACATATTTCCCAGTTGCCTTGGTATGGTTATAATGTTAACGATCTTGATATAGAATAAATGACTAATCATTGGACCAAACAAGATAAAATATTTTTTTTGTCTGGGGTTACATCTTTTACATGGGATGACTTGTACTTATTCAAGTACTGTCCCAATCAGGTGATTAGGATATGTGCACTAGATAGTGAGCACAATCAAATCATCTCCTTTTGTCATGATCATGCATGTGGGGCCATTTTAGCTTGAGAAAAGATAACTACAAAAATTTTGCTATGTGGTTTTTATTGGCCTACTATATTTAAGGATGCACATGCTTACTACATAGCATCTGTGAGATGTCAAAGATTAGGTAGTCTAGGAAGGAGACATATGAAGCCATTAAACACAATCCTTGTAGTAGAACCATTCGATATTTATGGCACAGATTTCATGGGACCCTTTCCTAATTCTTTTAGGAATCTTTACATCCTAGTGGGAGTGGACTATGTGTCCAAGTGAGTCGAGGCTATACCTTGCAAAAATAATGACCACAATGTCATGGTAAAATTCTTAAAAGAAAATATCTTTGCAAGATTTTTGTACTTCAAGAGCCATAATAAGTGATGGGAGAAAACACTTTTGTAATAAAGTGTTTGAGAATTTAATGAAGAAGTATGGTGTTAACCATAGGATAGCCACACCATGCCACCCTCAGACCAATGGCCAAGTAGAGATATCCAATAGGGAGATAAAGTGGATTCTAGAAAAGATGGTCAATCCAAGTAGGAAAGGCTAGTCTAGTAGACTTAACAATGCTTTACGGGTTATCATACATCATATAAAACCCCTATAGCAATGTCACCTTATTGCCTAGTCTATAGTAAGCCACTTACCAGTAGAATTAGAGTACAAAGCATATTGGGCTATCAAAAAGTTCAATTTTGACTTTGATTGTCTGGGACCCATTAGAAACTTCAACTCAATGAGTTGGAAGAATTGAGGAAAGATGCATATGACTTAGCAAAATTATACAAAGACTGGATGAAGATTGCACATGATTGCCAAATCTTATGGAAATCCTTCACTCCTAGACAAAAGGTTTTATTGTATAACTCTAGATTGTATCTATTCTTAGAAAATTCATATCTAGATGGACCAGACCTTATATAGTATGCAAAATCAGTCCTCATGGGGCCATTTAGATTGAAAAGGATGGAGAAATCCAAAAAGTCAATTGTTAGAGTTAAAACCTTTCCTAAAGATGCCTAATCTTGAGATTGATGAGGTACTATTTGAGGCACCTCATTATCATGTCACACCTTAGATTACTAGTCTAGGAACCATTAGATTACTATCATTACACTCATCATTATGTCTAGATGAGAATGTAAAACTTAGCACTCCGTGGGAGGTAACCTAGATGTTTTTTAAAATCTCCATCTTTTACATCTTTCTATATAGGATCCTGTGTTTTTAGAAATTGGAGACAATGTTTCATTCAAGTTGGTGGATGTAGATGCATATAGGGATTTTGAATTTTCTTGAGCTTATCGGAAAAAAGAAAGTGTTTTAAAAGAGTTCCTTTGCTATGATGAGAACTATATGTTTATAATTTAGTAATTTTACTACTTGCACCTCTTAATGGGAGTGTATATGATTAGTTTTGCATATTATTCATGTGTTGAAGCATTTTATGAAAGTGAATTCTAGAAAATCATTTACAGATAGGACATAGTCAAGACTAATAGAGAGGTATGATTTGAGACCCTAAGAAAAATTAGTGGAGACCTATAAACCTGTAAGTTCAAAAACTATCTTTTTTCAAAGAGTTATAAGTAATTCCACTATTTCTTTAGTGTATATAATTTAATGTAATCATGTTATCCTTGTTTTGGTTAACTATCAAGAATAAATAGGAGTAATAGCTTTATTAACAAAAAAATTATTGAATCTCATAGGGTTTAGGAAACCTCTAAAATGATATAGGCCATCCTTGTTCAACCCAGATATATAAAGCCTGCTAAGTATATTCCAGACCACTACTTAGCCTTTTATGCCTATTATTAAGCCTTTCTTTCTTAATCTCACTCACCTTAACCCAAAAAAAACCATAAAATAAATAACCTTACCCATTTTCAAAATGAGTAGAGTTAGTAGAAAAGTTCAAAAGAGGACAAAAAGTTAAAGAACTGACAAAATTAGTAGTCTTTCATCCAAATAAGTCAAAAGAAAAAGAAAAAAAAGAAAAGAAATAAGTATTAGAAAAAGAAGAAGCAAAAGACAAGAATATAAAGGAAATTCACTTCAAGAAAACCAAAAAGTGTCCTAACAAATATTCATTGTTGACCTTTACTCAATTTTGAACCTTTGAAATTCTTATACCCTTCTTTTACTATCCCTATCAAAGCCTTTGTTTCATCCCATCTAAAGACATGGATCTTAGGTGGAAAATAGTCTTAAAGAAGTATAAAAAGAATGAATTAAGGTAAATTACTCCTAGTATTCTTGGTAATGACATGCACTCTTAAGGATCACTTTCCCTTGTCTCTTTAGCACCTTAAAATTTATGTGAACCATTACCTTTGTTGAATTTGATCGCATAATGAGAGAAATATGCTTCAACCCTTATCTGAGAACTTCATTTCTGAGAGTATACTCATCAGGATTTGAGGTAAGGACATATATCCAATGGGATTTAACTTATCCAGTTAGAAGTCATGACGTATATGGCTGAATAGATACATATAGTCTGAGAAATAAGTAGGATGAAATGTCTTTAGTATGTGTATGATTTGTAAAATTGTCAATCTTCTCCATTATGTAGTGAAAAACAAGTTGAGTGCTACTGAATGAGGATTCTCTAAGACAAAATAAGGGACTCTACCTAAGGAAATTTTGTGGGTATATTCACTGCAAACCCTCATGAAGCCTAACTCATCCACTAGGGGTAACTTAGGGGTTTAAGGTCATGTTGCATGTGCTAAATGCAATCATGAGTACCTATGAAAGTGGCACTTTGTATTTGTTTTTGAAAATTGGTTTTTTACCTGTTTTGCTCTGGGCTAGACAAATGCATGTTGGGGGTGTGACAAGTGTTTAATTTTGCATAAGAACCACCCAATTAGTTACCCATGTGTTACAACTTATAGGTTAAATTAGGATTTTTAGATTAAAATTCATAACACATGCATTTTTTACCTAATGAAGCAAAAGTTGTTTTCTTGTAGGTCTAGAAGCTAATCCAGAGTATGTGATTTGCCATGTTTTGCTATGATTTAATTAGAAATTTTGACTTTTTGTAAGAAGTAAGATGGTGATTCAATGGGCGAAATCAATTGGGATAAAATTGAAAATCAAGATCAAAAGATAAAGTCAAAGGCTCGAAATCATCTCTTCAACATAAACCAAAAGCCAAGATCATCTTAAAATGCACTATGAATTTCCATTGTATAGTTGCATCTTTTTAAATCTCTATCGCATTCCACCTCTTAGGAAACTTTCCAACCAACCAAAACTCTCCACCCAACACCCTCCATCTCGTTCCCACCCACTTTCATAAAACAAAGGAGCTTCAACAACTTTGGAAAGGGTGAGCTACCCCTTCTAAAAAAGGTGGAGGAGATTCAAGAAGATTATCTAAGAGATATTCTGAAGACAATCAAAGAAAATATATTAGAATAAGATGGCATGTGGATCAATGGGATAATAGAATTTCATTATTTCTCACTTTTCCCCACTTTTCCTCATTTTTCAGCTCACCCTTAAGATGCACTACGAATTTCCATTGTAATGTTCCATCTTTTTAAAACTCTATCACATTCCACCTCCTAGGAAACTTTCCAACCAACCAAAACTCTTCACCCAACACCCTCCATCTCATTCCCACCCACTTTCATAAAACAAAGGAGCTTCAATGACTTTGGAAGGGGCGAGACACTCCTTCAAATAAAGGTGGCTTCTCCCACCTCCTTCCACACATTTTCCTATATGATATCCTAACCTTTTCCCCATCCTAGCCATTGAAATTTACACACTTTAATCCCCACCATACCTTAGCATTAAGGAAATGATAAGTGTTTAATTTTAGCCAAATTACCCCTAATTTAGCATTTCATTGGATCATCTAACTCATCAATTTGATAATTTTTAAATAAAATTTAAAATTTAGCTCAAATTGACCATCCAACCATAAATTGTCAAATTTAGCTGTCAGATGATCATCAAAGCTAAGCATATGCAATGTATGATTTAGATGACTCTAATTTAGTCTTTTATTTCACAGATCAGCCAAAAGAGGCATGGATTACTCAAATCAAATTTCAACAAGGCAAATTATCAAAAAGGGCATTGAATGGACAAGATCACTCACTAAAGCAAGATGAGATAGTTTCTTAAAAGAAAAAATTTGATTTAAAGGAAAGAGAAATTTTTTAAGGGTAGTAAAGATGCAAAATAGAATACACTCGAAGTTGGAAAGTCCTATCCATGGTGGAATCAGAAAGAGGAGAGTTCATATAAGAGGAATCCATAGGTGGAGAGAGGCAGCCCCTTGGACTGTAGGAGGCAATTGCAGGGGAAGCACCACTACCCCGTTCTTTTTTCTTTTTCTTTTTTTTTTCATTTTCATTTTCATTCCCTCATTTCATTCTTTTCCTATGTTTTTTCTTTCTTTCTATAGTCCTCTTTTTCCCACCATCTCTTTCTCTTCTCTATAGTTTCTCTTCCACGCACAACCCAGCCATTACCATAGATAAACCTACCAACCACTATTATCTTTTCACTGCACCCTTTTTATCCTTTCTGGGTTTCCAATAGGAAACCATTCCTAGCCTCTACTTCACTCCTCAGTCAATTTTTTTTCACAGGCCCGTCACAATCAGATAGACTGGCCCTTTTCCTTGCTTCTTCATCACTGTGCAGACATCTCTGTCTCTAGTCGTCCCTTCTACCACACCCGCACCATCCTCCCTGCTTCTCCTTCTTCTCTCCTACTCACTCTCACTCTCCCTCTTCTTTCATCTCTTTGTGTCTTCACTATTCATTATGTCATCTGCCCAACACTAGCCAGATAAACAGATCGCACCAGCCTGGTCCACCCAAGGCAAACTCGGTATCCCTCCACTGGACTCCTATGCCCACCAGCATCATTGCAAGGTCTTCTTCCAAGCTCCCCTACTCTACTCACTCGATCACTGGTGTTGGTTGTGACGACCCGGGTTTTTCTAAGACATTTTTCAAAGGCAAGGGCACCCTTAGTAGTAAAACAATTTCACAAAACAAAGCAGCATAAATTCTTTTCTTTAGAACTTGTTTTGTAAAACCCAAGTCTTCACTTCATACATAACATAAGTAGAATTTTATACACGATAAAATTCCATTGAAGGAATATACTTTTTTTAAAATTCCAAATCCATCCACTAGTTCATAGTACAGTGCAGGTATCAGTATAATACTTATCCAAATTACATAATCCAAATTTCAAAGCTCATCATACAATAAAAACTCTCAATACAATACAATGCCATCAAATAAAAATACATGTCTTCATGGGATATACCTTGATTGATTATTCTTCTAAGTCTTCTTAAGTCTTGAGCTCCTAATTTTCTTTCTCTATATTTGAGATATTATAAACATTCAAACATTTACAATATCTTAGCAAGCTATGCTTGGTAGGGGATTCAAGAAGCATAATAATTTGACCGTATAATCTTAATACTTCATAATCCCATTATTCATACTCATGGATCAATCTCTTTACTTTGTCATATATTTACATCCTTATACATGCATATTGTATATGCCGTATAGATATATAGACTGTCAAAACCATGAAAAATAGATAATATGTCAAACATCAATAGTCACACTCAGACACACTGAGTTGATCAATTATCCAGACTCTGCTGGAAAATACTCCCTCATTTGGGCAGTATCATCACACTCCACCATACTGAGTTGATAAAACATCCAGATTCTGTTGGGAAAATACTCCCTTATTTGGGCAATTTTGGTATCTCACTATGCCACACATGATAATGTAAAATACTCAGAGGTCTACTATGTTGCAGTTTGATCAGACAATTTGTATTGATTTTATATTTATCAGACAATTTGTCTATTTATCTAGGGCTGGAATCCCTTCCAGTTCCCTATTCACTTAGGCCTTTCCTTAATTCTAACTTAACCATTTCATATGTGTTTTGGTTGGATCATAAGGGTTTTCAAGGGGTGTAATACAAGTATTTACATTACACTTGTCAACATTTCTAGACATAAGATCATCTATTCAACATGTAGATGCATTCATAAAATCCTCCTACTTTCAAGTAATGATTGATCTCTTCAAATCTTCTATGATCATGATTGACATATGAAATTTGTAAATCCATACATACTGTCAATATTTATATAATTTGAATAATCCTACATTTTTTATCCTATCTATATTCTTTGTTTAATCTTGTCCTTTGATATAAAGGATCTAGATCTTGCATCCTATCATGATTTATCTTCCTCAGATAGTATTGATCAATAGATCTGATGGTTAGAATGATGTTCTAATCTCTCAGATATAAATATTTTCTATTCTAAGCTTTTATGCATTCCTTTCTTTGATCTTGATCTTTCATAAATCCTTTGATCAACAATTTATACTTGTTGATAAAGATTAAGGGCTTAGATCTTCTATTATTTAATTCTTCTTTATTCTAAGTTCAGTTGTTTGGTCATCCCTAAGGAGGATGATCTTGGTTCTCTTCATTGAATCATATTTGATCAAGGGTTTAGATCTTCTATTCGATTTGATTTAAATTGCAAGCAATATATATATGATACGTCAAAAAGTATTTATTTCTTTTATTGTTCTTGATCATTCAAGATCCCATGGATCTTATTGGATCATCCTTATCTTTCTTACAATTTTTATTAGGATTAGATAATTTACTAACCTTTTATGGTCTTATAATTATTATTCAACTAGTTAATGTTTTGCTAGTTGAAGATGGGTTATTTCATCCTAAATCTAAACAGCTCCTCTTATTTCCAATTGACTAAGGCTTACTAGCTGAATGACTAAACATAAAGTGATTACTTCAATCCTCATGTAAGGAGGCGTTTAAACCTCACAAATGTCAATGAAATGTAAGAGAAGATCAAGGCTCTATTAGGGAACCCCCTTAACCACCATGTTCAACATTCACTAGAGTGACCTTAGCTCAACCATTCAAAAGGTTCCTATGAACATTTTAACCCTGAGTACACTTTCTAATTGATTTTAATTAAATTCATGAACATTTAAAATGTCATTCATGGGGTTTATTATTCTCTTAGTTTGGGCCAAAGATTTGATAGTCCTTATATTGTCCTACTAACTATAGCCCTTACTAATATTAAGTCAAAGTCATTCACTCATCTTAATTGTCCATAAATTTCTATATTCAATTAGTTTATATTTTTGGTGATTTATGCTCATTATATCTTAACAACTACTTAACAATTAAATCTACTAATTAAATTTGACAACAATTAAATCATAAACTTTAAAGCATAAATCCAATATAAGGTTAACAACCATTTATACTAACATGCTTCCTATGAATGTAACTTAACCTAATAGAATAAAACTATACTTAAACTAACATGATCCTAAGTTATGAAATACATGAAATTATACTACTAATCTAATGTTGTAATGCTAAAATCTCAAATTTAAACTAACATGGTCCTAAGATAATTATATCTACCAATCTAATAACAAACTAATAACATTTAGAGCATAGCATGCTAACATTTAAGAATTACACTATCATGCTTCCTAATTTATAACATAAATCACATTTAAAATTTTAATATCAAATAAAAGACAATTAAACTAATTAAATTAAGATTATTACAAACTTTTACTTATGATCCAACTATTAGATCTTAGATCTTTTCCTTTAGATCAAGGGTTTTAATTACATTTAAGGTGTTTACTCTATTAAAATCCAAAGATGATATCCACTTATTTTTGTCACATTTAATCCATGGTCTAATTATGTGACGACCCGGGTTTTTGAAAACATGATTTGTAAAGTATTTTGAAAGGCAGGGCCCTCAAGAGTGTAAAAATTTTTCGCAAAACAAAGCAGCGGAAATTCTTTTCTTTAGAACTTGTTTTGAAAACCCAAGTCACCACATCATACATAACATAAGTACAATTTGTGTACAAAATAAAATTCCATTGAAGGAATATACTTTTATTAAACTCCAGGATCCATCCAGTGGTTCACAGTACAGCCAAATCTAGTACAATACTTGTCCAAATTACATAATCCAAAACTCAAGCTCACCATACAATAAAACTCTCAACAAATAAAAATACATGTCTTCAAGGGTATACCTTGAAGATTTTTCTCTTCAAGTCTCCTATAGTCTTCAGCTCCTAAGTCTCCTTCCCTGGATCTGAGATATTGCAACAAGTACAATATCTCAGCAAGCAATGCTTGGTAGGGGATTCAAGAAACATAATAATTGACAATGTAATTCCAATACTTCATAATCTCATTATCCTCAAACATACTCTTTACTTTGTAAGTTATGTATATCTATATACATACATACCCTTCATGGGTAAACCAGTTAAATTCGTGAAAATAGTCAAATATCATTCCCAACTAAGCTGATTAATTCTCTTTATTTTGAGAATTTAGTATTACAGCTAATCTCATACTGGGAATTTCCCTTCTTGGGAAACATTGGTAATATACAATTACCTAGCATTTCATAATGCTATAACATAAGGCATTTCACTATGCCTATTCCCATATGCATCATAGTGCAAAATAATCAGAAAGGTTGCTATGCTGCAGTAATATACAATTACCTAGCATTTCATAATGCTATAACATAAGGCATTTCACTATGCCTATTCCCATATGCATCATAGTGCAAAATAATTAGAAAGGTTGCTATGCTGCAGTCTGATCCGTACTAGCGCGCTCGGATAACTGCCCTGTTCACCACTGATACCACGGTGGAAAATATTATGTCACTGCCCGTATGGGGGGCAAGACTTTCACAGTGGTGGCCTTCCCATAATTGCCACCACCCGACTTTTAGCCTCTCATTGGGCAAGGTATCATCATATCATCAAATTTCAAGGAGCGGGTGACCAAACCCTCATAACTCCTCTAGCAATAGCATCCCCTAGGCTCAAGCCTATTAAAACAAACTCACAAGCCTCCAAGCTTGTATGTAAAATAGATTTCATATATATCAGACCATATGTCTGTTTACTTAGGGCTGAAATATTTCCTAGTTCCCTATTCACTTATAGTTTAGTCCTTAACCATCTTATAGGTGTTTGGTTGGATCATAAGGTTTTTAAGAGATTTACTACAAGTATTATCATTACTCTTGTCAACATAAGATCATGAGTAAAATCATGAATATCTCATGTAAATGCATTCATCAAATCCTCCTACCTTTAAGGATTAATCTCTTTTCCCCAATCTTCCATGATCCTGACCGATGTATGTAATTTGTACATCCATACATATTGTCAATATATAAATTATGAACAATCCTATTGATCACTAGATCTGATGTTTAGAATGATCTTTAGATCATTCATATCTAAGTATTTTTCTATCTCTAAGTCTTTGTATGCTCATCTCCTTGATCTTGATCTTTCATAGGTCCTTTGATTGACAATCTACACATGTTGATAAAGATTAAGGTCCTAGATCTTCTATCATCTAGTTCTTCTTTGATCTAAGTTCAGTTCTTGGATCATCCCTATGGAGGATGATCTTGGTTTTCTTCCTTGAATCACCTTTGATCAAGGGTTTGGATTATCTAATCTAATGAACTATAACAAGTATACTACTAAACATACATACTAAGTACAATATAGTGTTCTTATTCTTATTGTTCTTGATCATCCAAGATCTAATGGATCTTGTTTGATCATCCTTATCTTACTTACTGTTTTTATTAGGGTTAGGTAATTTATTAACCTTTTATGCTCTTATGATTATTATTCAACCAGTTAATGTGCTGGTTGAAGGTAGCTTATTCAAGCCTAAATCTAGACTGCTCCTCTTATTTCCAATTGGCTAAGGCTTACTAGCTGAATGGGTGAACACAAAGTGGTTACTTCAATCCTCATGTAAGGAGGCATTTATACCTCACAAACGTCAACAGAAGGTAGGGGAAGAGCGAGGCTCTATTAGATAACCCCCTTAACCACTATGTTCATCATCACTAGAATGACCATAGCTCAACCTTTCATAAGGTTCCTATAGGCATGTTTACCCTAAGTACTCTTTCTAATAGATTTTAATTAAGTCCATGAATATTTATAATGTCATTCATGGGGTTTATTATTCTTTTCCTAATTTGGGCCAAGGACTTGATAATCCTTATATTGTCCTACTAACTATAGCCCTTACTAAGTCAAAATCATTCATTCATCTTAGTTGTCCATGAATTTCTATATTTCATTAGTTTACATTTTTGGTGATTTATGCTCCTTGTATCTTAACAATTGAATAAAATTTGACAATAAGTAAATCATCAACTTGAAAGCATAAATCAAATATAAGTTTAACAGTTATATACTAACATTCTTCCTATGAATGTAACTTATGCTAGTGAAATAAAACTAACATGATCCTAAGTTATGAAACACATCTTCTATCATAATGAAATCATGTTTAAATCCTAATTTACACTAACATGATCCTAAGATAATCAAATCTACTAACAAATTACTAATTTAGGGCATATCATACTAAAATTTAAAGATTACACTATCATGCTTTCTAACTTAGAACATAAATCACATTTACACTTCTATATCCAATAAAAGACAATTAAAACTTAAAACATAAATCACATTTACACTTCTATATCCAATAAAAGACAATTAAAATAATTTTATTAAGATTATTATAAACCTTTAAATATGATCCAACCATTAGATCTTAGGTGTTTTCCTTTAGATTAAGGGTTTTAATTACCTTTAAGGCTTTTAATCCATTAAGATCCAAAAATCATATCTACTTGATTTTGTCACATTTCCTCCATGATCTAACTGGATTCCATCATAATATCATCCCTTTAATCCATCCCAAGGATCTGATCATACTTGATCTCATTGATCAAGTGGGTCCCTTTGTATTTTTTTTTATTTTTTTATTTTAGGGTTTTTCTACCATAAAGGGTAGATCCCCTATTGTATCCAAGATCTGTCCAAATTAACCATAGATATTACTTTATTAAATTATTATATCATCACTAAAATAAATTTCCAAGATCTGATCACCTCAGATCTTGAAGATCTTAGAAATTGAACACTTATTTCCAAAATACAGAAATAAATTTTAAAAATATTATGACTTCATTAGAAACTAGACGTTACAAGATTTCCATAGCTTCTTTCTGATCTCAATTTGGAGTTCATATAACTCCACAATCTTAAATTGAAGTTTTCAGCCGTTCCTAGGGTCCAGATTTGATCTAGGCCCACCAGAATTAATCTCTCTCAATTGAGGGTCCAAAACTGCTCAGGTCTTTCTGAAACTTCTACCCTAGAGGTTTTGGACCATTCTGGATTGATTGGTGGAGTCCGATTTTTCATCTGAGCACTCTATCATCATGAATTAAGGGTTCTGGTATTTACTTTATTTTTACCTTTTTATTACCAAAATTAATTACAGTAAAATAAAAATTACATAAAAATACTAAAAATATATGAAAATGATTTCCACTGACTTGATTGGAGAGAAAACCTCATTTATATGCCCAATTTAAAAAAATACCTTGTTGATGAAGATATAGCCTAAAATCCACCTTTCTTGCAAATGCCGTTGTTTGAACCGTTGGATCTTGAAATTTCTTTGGGGGTTTTGTAGAATAGATGTGTTGGGATGTTTTGGACGATGGAATTGATCAAATTAGATCTAGAACAGAGTGCCTAATTGAATTTAGGTCTCTTGTTCTAATCTAAAAAGAAAAACAAGTTGGAAAGAGATCTAACTCTTGGAAATTTTGGGGTTTTGGAGAGGGATTCTAGATCTAATTTTTCAAGGAGATTGAAGATAATTTCGTGGGGATTTTATGAGGATTTTTGGAAGATTTTTGGGGTTGTATTTATAGGCATTTTGGGTCTTTTTCCATGATTATAATATGTTATTTTTTAATATAAAATGACATGAAAGTCTTCAATGCTCCCATGCCTAACTTTTCTTCCTCATGACTAGCTGATCTTTGTTGACCCATGTTTCACATGGGCTGCTGATCAAATTGGTTGTTACGGACATGGTGGTCCCCATGTGGGCCCCACATGGTGTAAAAAGTTTGTTTTGCCCTTTATGCATAAAACTTTGGGTTTTATTCCCATGATCTCGGATTTGAGTGTACTTAGTGGTGTTGGATTCGTATTTCTTAGTACATTCTAAATTTTGATGTTTCATATTTTGATTTTTGAAATATTTTGATTTTTGGGTAAAATTACTATTTTACCCCTTTTGTCCAAAAAAATGAAAAACTTAAGGATTTCTCATCTGAATTCGAAATTTGTCATGCTTACATTCATTTTGAAGGGTTTGCTGAGTTTAATTTCAATTTTACATATCTTATTATTTGATTATACTTTTATAAAAAGTATATTTTAAATAACCCTAATATTTCAGCCCAAAATATCTGAAACTCAAACTTTATTGATTTTTCTCAATCAATTTACAAAAATTGGGGTTATTACAAATTAGATTTCATCATAATCTCATTCATACAACCCATCCAAAGGGTTTGATAATGCTTGATCTCACTGATCAAGTGGGTCCCTTTGTATTTCTAGGGTTTTTCTACCATAAAGGGTAGATCTCTCAATTTATCTCAGATATGTCAAAATAAATCATAGATATTACTTTATTTTAACATTATTTCATCATTAACTCAGATCCTCAAGATCTGAACATCTCATATCTTGAAGATAGTGAAAATTGGAAGCTTATTTCCTAAAAACAGAAAGTTTCTTGAACAATTTTTTTTTTATCAATTTTATGCTTTCAGAAGAAACTAGACATTACAAGATTTCCATAGCTTCTTTCTGATCTTAATTTGGAATTCAGATGACTCTACAATTGACGAATGAAGTTCACAGTTATTCTAAAGGTCCAGATTTGATTTGGGCCTAGCAGAATGGACTATCTTGATCGTTCAAGAGGAGCAGGTCCAGTTGGGTAGAGCGATTGCCACGCTCCCATCACCAGAATGCACGTGGTAATGCACTTCCCTGGACTTGTGCTATCACACGGACATTTTGTCAGGATGTCGTTGCACAAGGAGAGTGTGTGCGGACATGCTTCCTTAGGGCGTGTCATGCTATGGCGTCCCGGGAGCCGGATCTTATAAGGAAGATCGAATAGTCCATTTTGGACCGTCCAATCAATTCCTCTTCAATCAAGGGCTCAAAACTTGATGAAAATTCTTGAAAATTCCACCTTACGGGTTTTGAAGCCTTATGGAATGATTGGATGCCTCAAAATTTCCATCTGAGCCCTCCATCAAACACAAATGAAGGGTTCTTATCTTTACTTGATTTTTATAATTTTTAACCTAAACTTAATTTTAGAAAAATAAAAATTATATAAACTAACATGAAATAAGTATGGGAAGAGTTTCCGCCTACTTGATTGGAGAAAAGTGTAAGTTTTACAACCCAATTTTAAAGAAATATCCCTTTGATGATAAGATTGCTCGATAACTGCTTGTTTTGTGATTTCTTGTTGATTGCACTGTTGGATCTTGAAATTTCTTTTGGGGTTTTGTATATGAGGTACTCTGGTACAATCTGAAAAGTGAGATTTATGAGATTTGATTTAGAACAGAGTGCCTAATTGAATTTAGGTCTCTCATTCCAATCTAGAGAGAGGAGAGAGAAAGTGAAAGAAGAGAGATTTTGGGCTTTTTGGAAATTTGGGAATGAATATAGATCTTGGTTTTTAGGGGAAGTAAGATAATTTTGTGAGAATTTTAATGACCATTTTTGGAGGATTTTTGGGGTCTATTTATAGATTTTTTGAATTTTTCATAATTACTTGTAATAATTATGTTTCAATTCTTTTGAATATTAAATTAACATTGGATCCTCCACTACCACCTCCTTCTCCACTATCAGCTGGTAGTGGTTTGGCCACTCATTACATGTTTTTAGGCCATTGGATTGATTTTTGGGTCCCTTGTGGGCCCCATGGAGGTGTGGAAGGACCATTTTGCCCTTTTATGGCGAAAAATCTATTTTATTCTCCCGAACTCGGAATTGAGCGTACTTAGTGGTGGTGGAATCGTATTTCTGAGTACATTATAAACATTGATCTCTTAGATCTTGGTTATGGGTAAAATGGTCTTTTATTCATAAAAAATAAGAAAATTAGGGATTTTTCATTTTAATTAGGAATTGAGCATACATAGTGTCATTTTGATCAGTTTTTCAAGTACATTCATAATTTATAAGTTTTAAACTATTTTTTAATCTCTATAAAAAGATAATTTCCAATAATCTAATATTTTAGCTCAAAATTTCTAAAAATTCAAACTAAATTGATTTTCTCAATCAATTTACAAAAATTGGGTTTATAACAATCTTCCCTCGTAATAATTTCGTCCTCAAAATTCGCATCTCAACTTACTTATGAGTTTTCATTAACTCATTCATAAGTTTTCTCATATGGCCTTGCCACTTAAGGAAGCCTCCATTTCCTTTCATTCATAGTTCATGTTACCTTCTCCTTAAAGGAAAAATCACATTTTTGGGTCATAAACACACATCTTACTAATAATGCTAATGCATTAATCACTTAAGCTATTTTTTTGCTAGACTTTCTAAAAGGATTAATACCTCTCAATTAAGTTATCACTTATGTTCAAAATTCTCTATTTCTAATATCTATTTCCTTAGAGATTTACGTTTTATTTTTCCTATGAAGGTTGAAGTTATTTCATCTTTTTCAAATCCCAAACCTTCCAATGATAGATTTATGCAAATTCATGGTAAAGAAAATTTATTGTTACTATATCCTCAATCAAATAATACTTTTACATCACTATAAGGCATAAACAATTACCTTCAATCTTTCCATTGGACGATTGACCTTTCGTAATAACAAATACACTCCCTTGGTGTTGAGGGACATTTTTTGGTTTTTCATCCTTGATTCCCAAATGTTTGTTGCAGTGATCAGCCATATGGCCCAACTCTCCACACTTATAACATTTGACTGGGGATCTTTGTTGTTGTGGCAATTGATTATAACATGGCTTTCTAGGATGAAATCTTTTACATCTAGAACATGATTTTTGATTCTGTCTAATTACAGGATTTGCTTTGTTTCTTTGTGGCATAAAATGTTTCCTGGGTCCTTAATTTTTCTTAAAAGGTTGCGGATTGAAGTCTCCCACTTCTCCTCTTTTTCAATTTGGTTTTCCTTGAACTCATCTTCAAATTTTGAGGCCATTTCCACACATTCTGCCAAAGTCGTGGGTTTAGTACAAAGTACCCTTCCTTTCAACCCTGGGTGCAGCCCTTCTATGAATCAATTCACTGTGTGTGTTTCAGCGTTATACACATGAGTCGTAATCTCCTTAACTATGTAAATTTATTATCATACTCTACCACTAACATGTTTCCTTGTGTAAGTTCTAGAAACTCTATCAGTTTTTTTACTTGTTCATGAGAAGGGAAATATTTGTGGTTGAAAACTTCCTTAAATTCCTCCCATGTAGTATTTTTAGAATTTGAGAACAAGGTATTGTTAGCTTATCTCGACCAAAATGCAACTTCTTGTTTTAATAGATAGGTGGCAAATTTAACCTTCAAATTTGGAGGAGTATGTAGTGCACTAAATGTCCTTTCTAGTTCATATATCCATTCCTCAACCTTCTTAGCTTCGCCCTTACCATTATACCCAGTAGCCATCTTTTGAAACTTTTCCATCATTTTGTCAACCTTTCTAGGGCTAATGGAGCTTCTTCACTTGGTACAAGGGAAGATTGACCATGTACCAGTGTGGGAGTATTTAGTGTTGGTGTTGGTGTATTATGTCTCACTTCAGGCTGAGCATGAGCCTGAGTACTTGATACCTCTACTGGAGGTGATGAACTTTGGGGCTGTTGAATGTGAGGAAGAAGGTTCCTCAATACTCTTGTTACCATCTCTTCCACATTATCCACTGTTAATCTCTCCGTATTATCTTCTGGTGTATTTTGAGTTGTATGCCTTGTGACTCTCTTTGGCAGCATCTGCTCATAAATCAAAATTCCTATCAGTTTTCCATACAACTATTTCTATCATATAAGCAGAATCAATATTCCTAAATTCATCATATTAATATCCCTATTCATTCATAGGCCTTCACTTTCCATTATATCATCAATGCAAATTATAGTCCATAATTATTTTCATATTTCAATTCTATCATATAGTTGAATCAATATTCCTTTAAATTTTATCTCTTTATTTATCTTTATTAAAATTCTTTTCATTCACCAATTTTTAAAATATTTACCTACCTCCTTAAATTCTTCTCAAGTAAGATCATCTCTATTTTGATGATTAAATCCTTTAGCTAATTGTCATAATACTACATCTATGTAGTAATTGTAACTCTTACATTTACATTTATTATTTATTGTTATTATTTTTGAATTTTGTAATAATTCTAAGGTTTTATCTTTAGTATCTATTTCACCTTTCCTATAAGGGTTGGATTTTATCCTTCTTCATCCTTTCCATCCTATTTTTCCAGTTTATCATCTCTTTCTCTTAATCTCCATTATTTCACCTAATAATAGTTATATTAATGTATCTTATTTCTACAAGTATCTTTACTTATGATTTCAGGTTATACCTAAATATCATACATTACATCTTCCTCTATTGTATTATTTTCCTTGTTTCTAAACTTACTATTCCCTATATTGATATCATTAACTTACTAAGTAGTACTCTTAGTTATTTCATTAAGTACTATCTACTTATACTCCACTAGTACTTAATGAGTTAATTACATTAACTCCTCACCTAATGAGTTAATCACATAACTCTTCCTATACTCATTCTAAACAAATGAGTTAATCACATAACTCATTCTCTACTTTCTCATCAAATACTATCTTATTTCTTATTCACTCATTATTTCTCATCCTCTAATTGGATTGTCATCTTCATATTGGACACAAGGGTATTGTACTGTGACTAGATGAATGGCTTTGATACCAACTGTGATGACTCGGGTTTTTGTAACACATTTTGTAATACATTCTTCAAAGGAAGGGCACCCTTAGTAGTAAAATTTTTTCGCAAAACAAAGTAGTGGAAATTCTTTTCTTTAGAACTTGTGTTCTAAAATACAAGTCATCACTTCATACATAACATAAGTAGAATTTTGTACAAGATAAATTTCATTAAAGAAATATACTTTTATTAAATTCCAGAATCCATCCAGTGGTCCACAGTACAACCCGGGTATCAGTACAATACTTGTCCAAATTACATAATCCAAATTTCAAAGCTCACCATACAATAAAAACTCTTAATACAATACAATGATATCAAATAAAAATATGTGTCTTCAAGGGATATACCCTAATTGATTATTCTTCCAAGTCTTCTTAAGTCTTGAGCTCCTAATTCTCCTTTTATATATCTGAGATATTGTAAACATTCAAACATTTACAATATCTCAGTGAGCTTTGCTTGGCAGGGGATTCAAGAAGCATAATAATTTGACAGTATAATCCTAATACTTCATAATCCCATTATTCATACTCATGGATCAATCTCTTTACTTTGTCATATATGTACATCCTTACACATGCATACTGTATATGTCATATAGATATATAGATGGTCAAAACCGTGAAAAATAGTTAATATCTCAAACATCAATAGTCACACTCAGACACATTGAGTTGATCAATCATCCAGACTTTATTGGAAAATACTCCCTCATTTGGGCAGTATCATCACACTCCACCATACTGAGTTGATAAAACATCCAGACTCTATTGGAAAAATACTTCCTTATTTGGGCTGTATGGGCATCTCATTATGCCATGCATCATAATGCAAAATACTCAAAGGACTACTATGCTACAGTCTGATCCATACTAACACACTCAGATAACTGCTTTCATACTCCACGGATACCAAATGTGGAAAATCATCTATGTCATGTCTTTATGGGGAGACAGACCGTCACAATTGTGGCCTTCTCATAATTGCCCTCTTAGTATATCGATATATAGTATAAACACCTGCCATGATATATAGGCAAATTGCATGTAGTTTGTAGTAATCATGTGCAGGCCACCCACGGATGTCCGACCATCCCCCATGCATGACAAACATTAGTCACCCATTTCGGTATTGATGGTGAGCGCTAGTGATTTATAACTAGAGTGGTTGCCACTACAGCAGAGCAATCCATGCACTTATTCTATATGCTCATGTAGTATGACATAAGGGGGGTGTAATATCCTTAATTTTCAATACAAATTAAGAAATTTCTAAATAAATTATATTAAAAATTTATAGATGGAAATTTTTCCTAAAAACTTAAGAATGTGAAAGCGCTCATCAATAGGATTCCAACGCCACAAAGAACGTGAAAAACGGAGCTCAAAGGAGGGAGTTAGGAGTCGTTGAAGTTATAGGGGCATTTTAGTCAATTGTCAGAGACGTATAACACAGGTGCCCAAATTGATAATGGTAACCCCGTCTTCCACACACCTCTACCAGATCCGGGGAAATTGCCAGAGAAACAAGTGAAAAGAGTCGTCAAGGCAAGAGTTTCTCTTCCCCTAGGACTTTAAGGCCTATATCTACCCTCCCCCAAGTGCCAAAACGCTCCACCCTAAGCGTTTTCACTGAATTTTACTCAGGAACCCTAGCTCCGCAGAGTTCACGTTTTCCGACGAGTGGAACTCCAACAATGTGCATCAATAGCTAACAACACAAGATAAGCCTTAAACCCTAAATTTTTGTATTTAGTAAATAGGAAATATAAATTAGAATTACATTTAAATCAGGAAAAAATCACGTTTTTCTTGGGAACTCTGTGCACGTTACTGTTGGAGGGTGATTTTATAGATGAAACCACATCTGTTTGAAAATCTGACCGTTCATCTAGTGCACAAGAGACCCAAGATCAAACCCTTTAAATTTGGGAGAGATCCAACGGTGGGTTTTTCTAAAAAACGTGAAAAACAGTACCTATGGGGAAATTTAGGAATGTGGAGAAAATTACACAAAAACCATAGTTTTTGGAGAAATCAATGCAAAAGGATGATAGAAATGGAAACTAGACAAAATTTTGAACAAAATGGCTCAAAAACCAAGTGATTTAGACACCTAGAGGGTCACCGAAGATGACCAGAAGCCGGTCATCTTCTCTGGCGCCAGTTTCTGTGTCGCTGGTGTAAGCCGGTGTAAACCAGGGCCGCTCATGTAACCCAGTGTAAACTGGGCGCCGGTGTAACCCGGTGTAAACCGGGGCAACTGGTGTCACATTGAGGTAGGTGACGACAATTAATGCTTTGCCTTGATTTTTAAACCATGCATAAACATAGCATCATGCTTGATTGTGTTTTAAATTGTAATTATTATTTGCCCTAGATTTCATGCGACTTTGAGTGCATTATGATTATTACAAATTGAAATCTTTTATTGAATAAGCTCATGACAAATGTTTTTATGAGCATGATGTTAATTAATTATGCTTAAATAGAGACTTATTTCTTATTATATATTGGTAATGCATGGATTTACATGGAAATAAGAATAGAGGCTTATTAGCTGGTCCTTTTATAGGCTAACCCCAGGATGAGGGGCATGTCTTGGTGATTTTGAGCCATGAGTGCTCTTGAGTTTTGGCATATACATATGATTTCTGTATTTTATATTTGATGACGGGTGCCTCGCCTGGTGGGCGTCATGATAGGAGGGATAGGGCCGGCCACCCACCCTCCGAGATTGTGATGTGATGATATTGTGATATGATAGACACCTGCCCATAGATGGCATTCGGTAGGGGTTTGGTAACATGGATAGTCCACACTACCGGTCTGAGCCTTTCCATGGGGATAGATGCTAAGTCTCCCATTATGGTGTCGACAGAGAGCGGTGGTGGTTAAGACTCATGGAGGGTTGCCATTGCGGCATTATGGCCCATATTCTTATTATGTGTGTGTGTATGATGAGCATGGTTATGAATGGTATGCCTAGGTGTGAAGACACTCAGAGGTTGGCTATGAGTACTCATGGTCAGTGATATTAGTATGATGTTGTGGGACCCATTACCTTAGGGTGCCCTTATTCTTATTGTATGCTCATTTACCTTGATTCATATCACATTTTAAGTTCTTGAAATGCATGTTTTAGCATATGAAATAAATTGGCATTTATTTGGACATGACTTATGACACTGTTATTTTCATAAATGATAGACTTTTCATCAGTATTGTTAATTATTTATTTCATTTATTACATTAATTGTCTATGTACCTACACAAGCGATAGCTTGCTGAGGCATTGCTTTGTTTTGCAATGCCTTAGATCTCAAGCACGACAATAGGAAAGTCAAGGCTATTGAGAAACCGTGAGAGTTGTGAAAGATCCTTTTTACTAGAATTTTAGATATTGATGTGAGTCAATAAATAAGATTATTATTTGAATTTAATTATGGACTATATACTTTATATTTTGGATTTGATTGAGATGTTTAGACATACATTGGACATTTATATGGGATTTTATGATGGATAGACCCTGGGCCATATTATTGTGTTTGGACATTTATTTGATTCAAAATAAAGGCGCCGATTTATTTGACGTTCCTTGATACGTGTATTGTTTTAAATCTATTATCATAAAAATTTATTTATGTTTTAATTTATATGGATGCCATTTTGAGAAAGGAAAACTAACACCTAGAGTTTTTATGATATGTTTTGGTAAAATGATAAATAAAACTTTCCTCATGGGATCCCAAATGCTATTAAAAAAATATGCCATTATTATTATAAAAAAAAATGTCTTAAAAATTCTGGGTGTTACAAAGTTGGTATCAGAGCCCATTCTAGTCCATCATAGTCCTTGCAAATGTGCATTTATATGTGAGTAATAGTCCATAATTTTTATAGAGAGAGGAACTTACACTTAGTGACATTTAAAACTTTTGACAAATGGCTCCTCAAAGAAGGACAAGGTCTACCCCTACTACACCCGTGGCCCCACCTGTTGAGCTCTCTGATCAAGGGGATCGTGATGCCGAGTTATTGAATCGATTAATGTCAGGACTAGTACCACTTATACAGCAGCAGGTTAGGACAGCTGTTGACGCTGCTAACCCTAGCCCTATTCCACCACCTCAAGTGGCACCCATGGTTTCATCAGTTCAGTCCTCACAACCAGTATAAGAACCACCAGTACCAAAGACCACTGAGGGTGATGCCACTAGCGACTCTAAGAAGAAGGATAAATTATTAGAGAGATTTCAAAAGATAGTGAAACCCTTTTATGGCGATGGTAACACAGAGGAGGCCGAGCAATGGTTATTTGAAGCGGAAAGGACATTTGACGCTATGAAGATCTCACTAGAGGATCAAGTTAGAGTAGCCACCTACCTATCGAAAGGTGAGGCAGGCTTCTGGTGGCAGACCTTTACACTCACCTTACCACATCTGACCGAGACGATGACATGGGCAGCCTTTAAACAGGCTTTCGATACTCAATACTTTCCACCCCGTGCATTGTAGTCAATGAAGAAAGAGTTTTCCACTTTGGAGCAGAGAGACATGACGATTCAGCAATATCTGAATCGATTTACACGACTGAGGAGATTTGCACCTCATGCGCTACCCTTAGACACAGAGGCAACCGTCAGATTTGTGGATAGGTTGACACCTTGGCTGAGAGATCGGGTGATTTCTTCACGACCTACTTCTGTGCGAGATGCTGCTGACATGGCTTCCATGCATGAGAAGAACTCTCTCAGAACTAGAGGGAGTGCATTCCAGCCCTTTAAGGGCAAGTGACTGTTTGGTGCTATGCAGACACATGGTGCATTAGGTCATCCACCGTAGGCCAAATTTAAGAGAGATACTGAGAAGAAGAGATGTGATAGGTGTAAGGGTTGGCACCCTGGACGAGGGTACAATAGATTTGACAGGCCACAATAGCAGAGGCAGCCCCAACCACAGCGACAGCCTTATGCACCTTCTGGACAGCCATACAAGTGTTTCAATTGTGGAGACGTCGGCCATTTCATTAAGGACTGTCATAAGGGGCAAAGAGAGAGGCAGACTGAGATGGGTGTGGAGACAACTCCCGCGCCACGTAGCCAGGGATGAGTATTTGCCATCACGTCAGGACAAGCGCAGGCATCACACCAGGTCGTAGAAGGTACTCTTCTAGTCTTAGATCAACATGCCAAAGTTCTTTTTGACACAAGGTCTACACATTCCTTTATATCATGTATCTTTGCATCTTGCCTTGATGTATGTGTGCACAATTAGCATTTGGATTAGATATCATGACACCTGTGGGAGAGACAATAGAGACTACTGAATATCTTAGGGAAATACCTGTAGAGATATTAGGCGTGAGTATGGACACTGACTTCATCTTACTAGACATGGTAGACTACGATATTATTCTTGGGATGGATTGGTTAGCCAACTATTGGGCTATGGTAGATTGCCGAAAGAAGCGAGTCACTTTTCTTATACCAGGGCACCCAGAAATAGTGTTCCAGTGTAGGAAAGAGCAGTCAGGTACATGCATCATTTCTACTATGAAGGCGGCACGATTTTATGCATGAGGGTGCAATGCATTCCTCGCATATGTGACTGTTGAGGACAAGGAGCAACCATGGCTTGATGAGATTGATGTTGTCTGTGAATTTGTTGATGTCTTTCCTGAGGAATTACCAGGATTGCTGCCAAGTAGGGAGATTGACTTTACCATTGAGTTGGTGCCGGGTACATCGCCTATCTCTAAGGCACCATACAGGATGGCTCTAGCAGAGTTAAGAGAGCTTAAGGTACAATTGCAAGAATTATTGGATAAGGGCTTCATCAGGTCGAGTGGATCACCATGGGGAGCACTAGTCCTTTTTGTGAAGAAAAAGGATGGATCACTGAGATTATGCAGTGACTATCGGTTGTTGAACGGTGTTACTATAAAGAACTGATACCCTTTACCATGCATAGATGATTTATTTGATCAGCTCTAATCGGCACAAGTGTTCTCCAAGATAGATCTGAGGTCAGGTTATCATCAGTTGAGGGTTAGAGAAGAGGATAACTCGAAGACTGCCTTTAGTAGTCGTTATGGTCATTATGAGTTCCTAGTGATGCCGTTTGGATTGATGAACGCACCTGCAGTGTTCATGGATCTAATGAACTGTGTTTTTTGAGCTTATTTGGATAAGTTCGTGATTGTATTCGTTGATGACATCTTGATTTATTTCCCTAGTCATGAGGCATATAGAGAGCATCTCCACACGGTATTGGACACACTTTGTCGACATCAGTTGTATGCCAAGTTTAGTAAGTGTGATTTTTGGCTAGACTAGGTGCATTTCTTAGGCCACGTCATATCTAAAGATGGAGTGGTCGTGGATTCAGTGAAGGTAGAGGCAGTACTACATTGGGAGAGGCCCAAGACAATGATTAAGATATGCAATTTTTCTCAGTTTAGCAGGATATTATCATTGTTTCATAGAGGGATTCTCTAAGATTGCGTTACCATTGACCACCCTGACCAGGAAAGACACTCAATTTGTATGGACCGAGGCTTGTGAGGAGAGCTTCCAAGAGCTCAAGAGGAGACTTACTACTACTCCGGTATTGACTTTACCATCAGGTCCAGGTGGTTATGTGGTTTATTGCGACACCTCTGGTAAGGGATTAGGAGCAGTGTTGATGCAACATGGGAAGGTAATTGCCTATGCATCAAGACAATTGAAGACACATGAGTAAATTACCCAACACATGATTTGGAATTAGCAGCAATGGTATTTGCGTTGAAGTCTTGGAGACATAATCTTTATGGTGAGAGATTTGAGGTATTCACTGATCATAAGAGCCTCAAGTACTTCTTTACTCAGAGTGATTTGAACATGAGGCAGCGTAGATGGAAGGAGTATCTCAAGGACTTTGACTTCACCATACAGTACCATCCTGGGAAGGCTAATGTCGTTGTAGATGTCGTGAGTAGGAAGTTGGGTGTGATGATTTCCAATTTGTCGACTTGGTCTAAGTTCTTTGATAGGATCTTAGAGGCACAGGAGAAAGATAAAGAAACACAAGAACTAACAGATAAGGCAGATTTTTCGAGGGGACCGGATCGAGGAGTCAGATTTAAGAGAAGGTTGGTTGTACCGACAGGTGACGAATTGAGGCGTGAGTTACTTCAAGAAGCACACCAGTCCCCGTATACAATTCATCCTGGGGATACAAAGATGTATCAGGATCTCAAGAGGCATTTCTGGTGGAATGGTATGAAAAAGGATGTTGGAGAGTGCATTGCACGGTGTTTGACATGTCAGCAGGTCAAGGCTGAGCATCAACATCCATCAGGGCTACTCCAGATGCTGGACCTTCCTGAGTGGAAGTGGGATCATATTACAATGGACTTTATTTTGGGTCTTCCTGGGACAGCTAGCGGTCAAGACATGATATGGGTTATCATGGATAGGTTGACTAAGTCCGCTCATTTCCTTCCTGTTAGACAGAATCAGGCTGTGGATAGTTTACCAAAATTATATGTGAAGGAGATCGTCAGTCTACATGGAGTTCCTTTGACGATTATATCGGATTGAGATGCGCAATTTACCTCAAAATACTGGAAGAGCGTGCAAGAGGCATTAGGGTCGAGACTGAAATTTAGCACAGCCTTCCATCCTCAGACAGATGGACAGAGCGAGGGGACCATCCAGACTATTGAGGATATGCTACGAGCTTGTGTTATGGATTGGAAGAGTAGCTGGGAAGATCATTTACCTTTGGTGGAATTTGCCTATAATAATAGTCATCACGCTAGCATTGGTATGGCTCCATACAAGGCACTTTATGGTAGACCTTGTCGGTCACCCTTATGTTGGAGTGATGTAGGAGAAAGACACGTGGTGAAGTCTTAGTTAGTGGAAGACTGTGCAGAGAAAGTCCAACTCATCCGGAAAAGGTTACTGACAACTTACAGTCGACAGAAAAGTTATGCAGACAAGAGGAGAAAAGACTTAGAGTTCCTTGAGGGTGAGCATGTATTCTTGAAAGTTTCTCCTATGAAAGGAGTGTTGAGGTTTGGAAATAAAGGGAAGCTTTGACCTTTTGAGATCTTACGCAGAGTTGGGTCAATGGCATACTAGCTAGCCTTACCACCACAGTTGGCAAATGTACATGACGTCTTTCACGTGTCTATGCTGAGGAAATACGTGCTAGATCCCTCACACGTGTTGGAGCAGATCCCAGGAGAGCTACAGTCTGATATGACGTTTGAGGAGTGACCAGTGCACATATTGGATACTAAAGTTAAGGAGTTAAGGAATAAGACCATTGCCTTGGTCAAAGTCCTTTGGCAGCATCATTCATTACAGGAGGCTACCTGGGAAACAGAAGAGGAGATACGAAAGATCCATCCAGAGTTATTTACATAGAGGTATGTAGCTAAATTTCGAGGACGAAATTTTAATAAGGAGGGATGTAATATCCTTAATTTTTAGTACAAATTAAGAAATTTCTAAATAAATTAAATTAAAAATTTATAAATAGAAATTTTTCCTGAAAACTTAAGAATGTGAAAGTGCTTGTCGATAGGATTCCAACTCCACAAAGAACGCAAAAAAGGGAGCTCAAACGGGGGAGTTAGGAGTCATTGAAGTTATAGGGGCATTTTAGTCATTTGGCAGAGACATATAACACAGGGGCACAAATTGATAATGGCACCCCCGTCTTCCACACGCCTCTACCAGATCTGGCGAAATCGCCAGAGAAACCAGTGAAAAGAGGCGTGAAGGGAAGAGTTTCTCTTCCCCGAGGACTTTAAGGCCTATATCTACCATACCCCAGGTACTAAAACGCTCCACCCTAAGCATTTTCACTGAATTTTACTGAGGAACCCTAGCTCCGCAGAGTTCACATTTTTCAGCTAGTGGAACTCCGGCAATGTCCATCAACAGCTAACAACGCAAGGTAAGCCTTAAACCCTAAATTTCTGTATTTATTAAATAGGAAATATAAATTAGAATTACATTTAAATTAGGAAAAAATCACGTTTTTCCTGGGAACTCTGTGCACTCTACTATTGGAGGGTGATTTTATAGATGAAACCACATCTGTTTGAAAATTTGACCATTCATCTAGTGCACAAGAGACCCAAGATCAAACCCTTTAAATTTGGGAGAGATCTAATAGTGGGTTTCTCTAGAAAACGTGAAAAATAGTACCTATGGGGAAATTTAGGAATGTGGAGAAAATTGCATAAAAACCATAGTTTTTGGAGAAATCAATGAAAAAGGATGATAGAGGCCACCTGTGTAAACCAGTGTAAACTGGGCATCAGTGTAACCCGGTGTAATCTAGTGTAAACTGGGCACTGGTGTAACCTGGTGTAAACCAGGGCCACTGGTGTAAACCAGTGCACCTGCCCAACACCCTATAAATTAATAATATTAATTTATTAAGTATTTTCACTTAAAATTGAATTCTGAGAACTATAGAGGTCCAAATCGCGATCTGAAAGAGGTGTTGTGACCGTATTGATGATGCAAACCTAGTTTTGACTTAAAAACTTATAAATGACTACTTTTAATTTAGAATTTTTTTAAAATAATGATGTGACATGTACAGGTGCACTTGAACATACCAGTTAAGGGGATTTATTAGCAAGCTAAGTGGTCTCACATTGAGGTAGGTGACGACAATTAATGCTTTGCTTTGATTTTTAAACTATGCATAAACATAGCATCATGCTTGATTGTGTTTTAAATTGCAATTATTATTTGCTGTGGATTTCATACGACTTTGAGTGCATTATTTTTATTACAAATTGAAATCTTTTATTGAATAAACTGATGACAAATGTTTTTATGAGAATGATATTAATTAATTATGCTTAAATAGAGACTTATTTCTTATTATATATTGGAAATGCATGGATTTAAATGGAAGTAAGAATAGAGGCTTATTAGCTGGTCCTTTTATAGGCTAACCCTAGGATGAGGGGCATGTCTTGGGGATTTTGAGCTATGAGTGCTCCTGAGTTTTAGCATATACATATGATTTTCGTATTTTATATTTGATGACGGGTGCTCTTGCCCAATGGGCGTCATGCTAGGAGGGATAGGGCCAGCCACCCACCCTCCGAGATTGTGATGTGATGATATTGTGGTATGATAGACACCTGCCCATAGATGGCATTCGGTAGGGGTTTGGTAACATGGATAGTCCACACTACCGGTCTGAGCCTTTCCATGGGGACAGACGCTAAGTCTCCCGTTATGGTGTCGACGGAGAGCGGTGGTGGTTGAGACCCATGGAGGGTTGCCACTGTGGCATGATGGCCCATATTCTTATTATGTGTGCATGTATGATGAGCATGGTTATGGATGGTATGCCTGGGTGTGACGACACTCGGAGGTTGGCTATGAGTTCTCATGATCAGTGATATTAGTGCAATGTTGCGGGACCCATTACCTTAGGGTGCCCTTATTCTTATTGTATGCTCATTTACCTTGATTCATGTCATGTTTTAACTTCGTGAAATGCATGTTTTAGCATATGGAATAAATTGGCATTTATTTGGACATGACTTATGATACTGCTATTTTCATAAATGATAGACTTTTCATGAGTACTGTTAATTATTTATTTCATTTATTACATTAATTGTCTATGTACCTACACAAGCGATAGCTTGCTGAGGCATTGCTTTGTTTTGCAATGCCTTAGATCTCGAGCACAATAAGAGGAAAGGCAAGGCTGTTGAGAAACTGTGAGAGCTGCGGAAGATCCTTTTTACTAGAATTTTAGATATTGATGTGAGTCAATAAACAGGATTATTATTTGAATTTAATTATGGACTGTATACTTTATATTTTGGATTTGATTGAGATGTTTTGACATACGTTGGACATTTATATGGGATGTTATGATGGATAGACCCTAAGCCATATTATTATTCTGTTTGGATATTTATTTGATTCAAAATAAAGGTGCCGATTTATTTGACGTTGCTTGATATGCGTATTGTTTTAAATCTATTATCATAAAAATTTATTTATGTTTTAATTTATGTGGATGCCATTTTGAGAAAGGAAAACTAACACCCGGAGTTTTTAAGATATGTTTTAGTAAAATGATAAATAAAACTTTCCTCATGGGATCCCAAATGCTCCTAAAAAAAAAATGCCATTATTATTATAAAAAAAAAATGTCTTAAAAATCTGGGGTGTTACAGGGGGACGCCATGACGATGCACCTTCATGGTGAAGCTTCTGTGGGCAGCCGAATATGAGCGAGCCTATGGGTTTAGGGAGCTACCTGGTGTGCGAGCTATAAGTGAGGAACCCAAGGATTGGTATGAGTGGTCATGACCAGATATGAGAGTGTGGTGGGACACTTGAGGGACAAGGTTGGCTTACATGTTCTATCATTCATGATATGCATTCATGCCTTGATATGATGGATTTGATTGTATTTGACTCTACCAGTTTCATAAGCACACATTATCCATGTTATGCATCCCACAGTATTTGGTTTTGATACTTCAACATTTTATGCACCAGAACCATATCTTCATTTGTTATTGTATTTAATTCTAACGTATTATTCATGCATCATTTCTCACTTAGATATTGATGATTTGACTTATTATATGAATTTTTTGGCATCCATGAGATCTATCATAAACTCTGATATTTATACATTACACTAGCTATTCTTTATTGATATTAAATGTGGTCACCTACACAAGTGATTGCTTGCTGAGGCATTGCTTTGGTTTGTAATGCCTTAGATATAGAGAGAAGCAGTAGGTATGACATGTAGATAGAGTAGCGAGGTCAATGGAAGCCTTCAGCAATGTATAGAGGAGATTTTAGAAATGGAAACAGTTTGTTCAAAACCTTACATTAGTTTTTATTTATCGACTGTATATTGGTCTGATTTACATTGTGAGTTGTATGTATGGATACATTCATGTTGGATGTGATGGTTGTGCATGGACAAACCATAGGCAATGTTGTCATATCATTGTTTTTTCTTCTTCTTTTGTATTCAATGTTGAAAATATGTTTTTATTGAGTATTGTATTTAATTTGGATGGATGGGCATGGAGACTAAGTCTCTGAGGTGTTGTGTTATTTTATTGTATTTATCATGTAATATTGTATCATATGTGATATATGCGATGGTTAAAAATACAAAGGAGACTCTATCGAATTTTTGATAGAAATGGGGATATCATTTCACTGTTAAAAGCTATAAGTTTGTGGCTATGTCTCTTGGGGTTTTGAAATGAATGCTTTTAGTCAAGTTTTTATTTTTAATCGATTTTAAAATCAAAGTTTTAAAATAGGGATCCCAACATTTTGAAGGAATTGGTATTATATTTTTGTGTAAAATTAGGGTTGTCATAATTTAGAAGTGCATGATTAGGAAATTAGTTTGTTAAAGCATGTTTCCTTAGATTAGTTGTTAATTTCATGTTTAGGAAAGTTAATTTAGGAAAGTTGTTTAATTACACTTTAGGAAAATTTCAATTTAGAAAGTGTATATCTTGGGAAAGATTTTAATTTTGGCAAGTTTGTAATGTTAGCATAATTTCCCATTCCATGTGTTAATTTTGAAATTTAGATAAGGTTATATATTTCTTGAATTTTTGCTAGGTTAGATAATTTAAAGTAGGGCCACTCGCATCACATTAGGTCAACTCCTTGTGGGGTTGACCTCACTAGCATCTATATTGCAAATGATTCGTGTGCTTGCTAGTTTTAATTAAAACAACAGCACTAACTTTTCCATGTTGCAATCTACATCTAATAATGTATCATAACCATCTTTGATTCCATTTGATATAAGAAAGCAATAAATTTACATATATTTCTCAACTTACATCTTGTTTTTATCCCAACTAAAAAATTTTGTCCTTTGGATGACCATAGACATATCACCATTCCTTGAACAATGCTTGAGTTAGTTCTTCTTGTTATGATTGACAACTCTTTGCATGCTTTGGAGTGGCTTCATCTCCACTGGTATTGAGCTTCTCCATTTCTTATTCGTAATCATCCTTTCCATTTAAGATAGATGGCTTTCTCAAAGAATGATCAAGTTTATCAAAAACATCATGAATGGATTCTTTAACTACTAGAGTCCTCAAGTTAAGATCTTTGATAATTTTCTATGCAAAGATTAACCAAGAAAAATGCCATCCCTACTTATGCATCAAACATTCCTGGGTTATTCTTTCTACTATTCAAAAGTATTTTGGCAAGCTATTTTTTCATTGATTATGGTTCTACCAATTTCCTGTAAGGAATTGTTCTTCCTTTTAAGAAGACCAGATTTATTGAGGGGTCCTAGGAGTTAAAAATTGATGTTATCATTGGAATACCATTTTTCAAAATCTTGATTTTTCAAAACACTTGAAAGTTTCATCCTTTGAAGCTAAAATTTCATGTATGTAAATCTTGAGAAATCATTAACAACAATCAATGCATACCTTTTACCACTATAGCTAAATGTTTTGGAAATAGAAAACAAATCAACCTGCAATAACACTAAGGTCATTCGGTTCAAACTATATTCTTTGATTTGAAAGAATTCTTTTCTTGCTTCCCTTTCTATCAAGCTTACAATTGTTCAAATGAATGCTTTAAATATGCCACCTAAAAGATATTTTCTTAGAACCTTTTCTAAACAATTCATGCCAGTATGACCTAATGTTTTGTGCAATGTACTGTATACCTTATAAAATCTTGTAAATCATTAGTGGAATCTAAAGGAGTTACTTAGAGACTATGGAAGTAGCTGCTTTGGTTGGCTAGTTGAACTATTATAAAAATCCTATTTCTAGCTTATTGATTTCCAAAGTTTTCATTTCTATCAATGTTCTTGATTGTTGAACACTTTTATGGAATGCTTGAAAAAGTTCTAAAACTTGAGTTGGGCGCAGTTCTCCACCCGCCGCAAAACCCTCTTGCAAACTTACACTTTTTTACTTTTTTTCGATGTGGTCAAACCCACTATGTCTAAAATTTTTATTTTATTATACTAATAAAATTTTCACACTACACAAAACACAACAAGTAGAGGAGAGGTTAGAATCAAAGCAAGGTCTAGTGGACATAATTAATTGGTAGAGGGATTAATTAATTAAGCACACTAAATGGATAACATCGGGAAAGTAAGGCCATAATCACATCTTGCAAATAATTACAAATTCAAATATCAATCGTTGTTGGTTTTTGCTTTTTTTTTTCATTCCGCTGATGGGCCAAAGAAACTACTTACCTCTTCCTCTTCCTCTATTAATGCATATGAAACTTCATTAGCTGATCTAGGTATGTCAAAATTTAGAATCACCTTGTAGCAAAGTATCTTATATTTTGGCCATGACAATAGAAAATCTCCAGCCCATATCATTTAAGTTAGCTACTTTGAAACCAAGGGGTCTCCTTCGATGATGAAAGATGTATTTTGAAATCTTTATAATAGTAAAATCAAGACTTGGCTCCTAGTAGTTTTGTTTCAATTGCCTTACCACCAATTGAACCAACAAATTAGAATTTTGGCAAGATGTTCCCTTGTAAGTCATGAATTAATCCTCCAATAGTTTGCCCATCATTTTTTTATAGATATCATCCATTTTAGATTAATTTCAGCCATCTATCATGCAGTTAAACTTGTCTTTCTTCTTACTCATCAATCCAAGTATCACATCCCAATTTCTTTTAGTTTCTTGCATTGAATATTCCCTGAATTCATTATTTGTTTTCACCCAGTATGTCACCAATAGCACAAGCTTTTCAACCATGTGATAAACTGATGATAGTTTTCCCTATAAAAATCTTCCATTCCTTTCTTCCCCTATAATTTGTTTTCTTAACTAATTTTGAATTCATTCTCCCTCTAAACCACACTAATTAGGCACTACCCTTTAAGTTAAACGAGGATAATAAATTATTCCACACATAAACTTGATTGAATAATGAATAGACATATGATGGATTGATTTAGTTTCTTTATTACAAAGAACATGTCAATTTATGCAATCATATCCTATTCCATTGAATTTTTGGAGGAATATTCCAATTCTAAACACTAGCTGCAAGTTGCAAAATCACACTCATATTCATCAAGAATAAAAGTAAGAAGAGACTGTCAATTTATGCAATCATATCCTTTTCACTCTCTCTTCATTTACAAATTCTCAAGTGCAGAGCTTCCATCATCAATGGTAGCTTACAACACTTTACCAGAATAGCCCAAAATTTTATTCTAATGCCTTGTGAAGAAAGAATCATCTACCTATACTCATACACTTGCAATTGTTTCTCATGAAAAGAAAGCTGCACTAGTAAGTGTGTCTACTTTGAAAGCTAACTAATCAATTTGATTAAAAGAAAGACCAATCTCCCTAAACTAATCTTACCTTCATAGACTAAAAACCCATAGATCTAGGTGCTAGCCATAGTGGTAAGTGAAGATGTTCTAAAGTTACTACAGTTGTCCCTAGTGAAGAGACCTGAATTTTTTGGCTGGTGATTGTTTGAAGTAAGGCAAAAGCTATGGTAAAGCTAAGCTCCATTCTTAAATAAAGGATAGAATAGGAGACTTTGATCTAGATTATAATAGTAAAGACACTAGAGCAACATGTTCAAAGGATATGAAGAGAAGGGAGGAAAAGATAGCGCAAGAAGGAAAAGACCATGCCGGTTGAAGGAACTAATAGCACCAATGAGAAGGAGAACTTATTGGTGAGGTTTGCCAGAGTTGTAGGAATACATCAGAGAAGATGATAGCTTTGATCATTGATCTGATCCAATCATTCTCTTCACCACAAGAGCACCAACAAAAACTCCAAGTTTATTGGGTGATTGTGTTGATCTTGACCATCGTTCAAAGAGGAGAACAATGTGCAATGAACTCAAAGACTTCGCTGAAAAATCGTGACTTGGACTTTTTGGCTAAATCTTTTGATTCATGCTAGATTTACTTTTTATTGATGATCCGATCATTGATTTCCTAATCCATGCTTAGATATGCACTAAATAGGCTTGAAATATCTTAGATATAGTTGAAATTGTCAATCTAAACTAGAAATCAATTTGACAATTTTAGTTGTTCGATCAGGCACTATTGAAATAGTGGCTTTGTGACATCTGATCAATGATTAGATTTGACAGATGAATTCTGTGACCACCAATAAGACAAATCCATTTGAAACCATTTGATTAGAATGTCGATCATTGGAGATTAATGGGAAGACCTGCGATTTTGATCATGGACAAGAGAAAAACAAACAAATTTCTATGATCCTACCATTAGTTTCTAAATTCATTTTTAGAAATGCATGATGATAGACTTAGCATAACTTAAATTTGAAGAAGATCATTAATCCGAACCTTAAATAGATAAGGTGATCTCGATCATCCGATCATTTGTTGTTGGAATTTAGGCATGGCAATTTTAGATCAAGGACTATTCATTACCATTAAATTCATTGACATTCAAATTCTTTTATAAATTAAGAAAGATTTTATGTGACGACCTGGGTTTTTATATGATGCAATTTTGATAAAAGGGCGAGATCTCTTGTTTTATAAGTATGAAATACATGAAAATATTTTTGTTTAGGAAAAGAATGTTTCATAAAAACCCCGAGTGTCAAAACAAATTCTCAAATTATCTAGCCATGGCAAAGTTTAAATCAACCTTATTCCCAAGAAAGTGTTAGTCACAGCCTCAGCTATAGAGAGTAACTACAATCAAGTAACATTGAAAGATAAGGTAGGGGTTTACTTACTTGCACTTAGTCTGGGTGTCTTCTATCACAAGCGTTCCTTACCCTTAAGTATTTACTTTGTGTCTGAAAAATGTTGAGGATTGGGTGAGTATATACTATACTCAGTAGGAGTCCATCACTACTAGTTTTACAATGCATGCTATATTTAAAATCATATGCTCTTTCAAGACATGTGCATGTTTGAACACTCATGCTTAATATTGACATAAAAACCATTGTCAAATTGAAATATTAACAACTTAAAGAATCACACAAACCAAGTCGAAAGTATCATATATATCATAACATAATGATATGCATAAGATGCTTCATTGAATCCAACTTATGGATATCTAGTATGGTATGGTCGACCAACCTCATATCATGCCATATGCAATGCAAATAAGTCCACAAAACCATAGGGTCCAACTATGCCCACGACCTCCCCGCTGTGTGGTCCCCGGGTACCTGAGGACACTTGATCATAGCCTCAACGAGGCCTATGACATGTCTTCATCGTAAATCATGCAATTTATGCATTTGGTTGCAAACACATGCATGCAATGCATAAAATCTGCTCATGCTAGTATTGCATTCAAAGTCATAACCTTGCCTAGAAGCTTGCTAGCCTAGAAGCCTTGTCAGCTCTCTTTGGCCCTCCCTCATCGGCCCGCCCTCGTCGGCCCGCCCTCATCAGCCCCGCCTCATCGGTCAAGGCTACACTTATCATGCAATCTATGCATGTAGCACATGTCTTGGCAAAATATGCGCAATGTATTTTTCAAAACCCGTCCTCTTTGGGTCCCTCACAATTGCCTACCCAGCATTTTTTGTGCACTCTAGCATCTTTTGGTAACCCTTAAGGACATGCAATCTTTCAGAAACTCAATGCTCACAAATCATGCAATATATGCATTTGTTTGAAAACATATCTATGCATAATGTACATGCAATTATTTGCGAAACATATCTATCCATAAAGCATTTATCATATGTATGTTGAATTAAGTCATGCTAAATAAGTTATATAACTTATACTTAAAACATGCATAAAACAATCATGGCTCTTTTAAAAAGTCTAGTAGTGATAGAGCATCTACCTGGCTAAGTCGCGCGAACCCCTTTGTCCTCGTACGCTCCTAAACATGGTTTGGGGAATCAAGGTTAGTTTGGCCTATCTTTTATGGGTTTTAGAGTAGTTGGTCTTATTACTTAGGCATTAAGGGTCCATCCCTATGCCTATGGGTGTCCTAAGGTCCTAATTGGGCCTTGGTATCGTTAGTTTTCCAAAGGTCTAGCGGCCACGCGCCACCATCCTATTCTAAGGGTCATGCCTACCTTTTATTGGGTCTTGATTAGGGATTTTATAGTTTGGGTGTGTCCACATTGTTGACATGGACACAACGCCATTTACGGCACCTCAATCAGAGCTCTAGATCTCAAGTTATAAGCTTTTTAGTATCAGGTGTACATAAGGACCTTAAGAGTGAAGACGGGTTTTGAGGGATCTTGAGCATACCTGGCTCGTTGCTGGGTTTTTCTCCTCATTTCTCCTCTTAGTTGCTTCTCAAACATGGGTTTATTTCAAGCTTTTGGGCTTCCATTAGAGGCGCCCAAGAGCTCTGTTTATAGAGCTATAAGAGGGTTCTGGAGGGGGCTCTCACCGCCCTTGAATGGCAGTGGAGAAACCTCTAGAATGGCGGTGATTTCTCCTCCAATCACCACCGTTCTAGAACCCTCTAGGGGGTTGAAGATGAAGGGTGCCCGTATCAAAACGGGCCCTTGTGTTTTGCAGGCTAAATCCCTTTTTTGTAAAAATTACATTTTTGCCCCTGAACTTCAAAGGGCCATAACTTGCTCATTTTAACTCCGTTTTGGATGATTTTGGTCTTTTTGGATTCCTTTCTCTAAGACGCACCTAATGGTATCAAATTTCTGGGTTCAGTCAAGGTGAATAGTGAATTGACCAAAATACCCTTATCTTCAAAAACTGAACTTTTCATTGCTAACGTGGGATTTTAATGTTACAAAATTGGAGTCATTACATTATTACCCCCTTATGAGAATTTTGTCCCCGAAATTCTTCAATATATATAGTCAAAAGATCTCAGGGTACTTTTCTCACATTTCTGACTCCAGTTCCCAAGTCTCTTCTTCCATGTGCACATTTCTTCACAAAACTTTGACTAAGTGTATGTCCTTGTTCCATAGCTTCTTATTCTTACGATTCTGGATCTTAACTGGTCTCCTCTCTAGCTGGAGATCCTCCGTCAACTCTATGGGTACCTTCAACTACAGCATTTGAAGCCTGGGCTTGACTGGAAGTGAGGGCAAAGACACATCCTTGGCTTTTTGGAACTTGATCTTCTTCAACTTTCTTTTTAGGGCAATTTCTAGCAAAATGTCCTAATTCTCCACAAAGATAGCAAGTGATGTTGGAAATAGGACATGGTTTGCCTAAATGATACCTGTTACACTTAGGGCATGTCTTTCAGTCTGGTCTTCTTTCTTTGTTTTCAAACGGCTTCTTGAAAGGTGGCCTGGGACCAACTGACTGAAATGATCTCTTTTCTTTATTTCCCATGGTGTTGATGTTCTTAATTTCTTTTATTACCTGGTTCCTTTGATAATCTTTTTCGTATAGGGAGGCCATCTCTATGGCTTTGGCTACTGTGGAAGGTTGGAAACCTAGAACTCTGTTCCTAAGTCCTGGTTTAAGCCCATCTACAAATCGTTCTGCCGCATCTTCCTCATCAGTACAAGCACATGGTACAAATCTTCTGAGGCTGATGAATCTACTTTCATACTATTGGACAGTCATATTCCCTTGTTCTAAGTCCATAAATTCTTTTTCCTTCTGTTTCCTTACGTGTTTAGGATAATATTTGTCATTAAATACCTTTTTCAACTCTTCCCATCCTATTGTTTCTTGCTGGTCAAAATAAGTCCTTTCTGCTATTTCCCACCAAAAGGTAGCCTCTCCCCTAAACACAAATGTGGCCATGGGTACTTTTCTTTCTTCAGCTATGTTCATGGCTTTAAATATCTTTTCAATATCAATTAACCATTTTTCAGCTGTAGATGCTTCATCTTCTCCTGTGAATGAGGGAGCTAATTTCTGAAACCTTTCTAACTGGACCTCAGTCCTATCTATTACTTTATCAGGGGAAGGATCTCAGGTGGTAGGAGTTTGGCTTTGACTACTCATGTATTGTCCCATATGTTGTCGAAATTGTTGGAATAACTCAGCCATCCCATTGCCTAACCCAGTGGAGTCCACTGGTGGGGCTTCAGGTCTTGGAGCATTGCTTCCTTTCTTCCTAGGCATCTGTAATCACAAGGTAATTTACCAAATCTTAGTATGTGTTATCCTATTACCCCTTAATTTTTCATGGATGAAACTTGATTATAAGTTATTCTCCTCATAACTGGACTGTGAGTAACTTTAAACCGCGCTCTGATACCAACTGTGACGACCCAGGTTTTTATATGATGCAATTTTGATAAAAAGGCGAGATCTCTTGTTTTATAAGTATGAAATGCATGAAAATCTTTTTGTTTTGGAAAACAATCTTTCATAAAAACCCTGAGTGTTAAAACACATTCTCAAACTATCTAGCCATGGCAAAGTTTAAATCAACCTTATTCCCAAGAAAGTGTTAGTCACAACCTCAGCTATAGAGAGTAACTACAATCAAGTAACATTGAAAGATAAGGTAGGGGTTTACTTACTTGCACTTAGTCTGGGTGTCTTCTATCATAAGCGTTCCTTGCCCTTAAGTATTTACTTTGTGTCTAAAAAATGTTGAGGATTGGGTGAGTATATACTATACTCAGTAGAGTCCATCACTACTAGTTTTACAATGCATGCTATATTTAAAATCATATGCTCTTTCAGGACATGTGCATGTTTGAATACTCATGCTTAATATTGACATAAAAAACCATTGACAAATTGAAATATTAACGACTTAAAGAATCGCACAAACCAAGTCAAAAGTATCATATATATCATAACATAACGATATGCATAAGATGCTTCATTGAATCCAACTCATGGATATCTAGTATGATATGGTTGACCAACCTCATATCATGCCATATGCAATGCAAATAAGTCCACGAAACCATAGGGTCCAACTATGCCCACGACCTCCCCCCCGTGTGGTCCCCGGGTACTTGAGGACACTCGGTCATAGCCTCAACGGGGCCTATGACACGTCTTCATTGTAAATCATGCAATTTATGCAATCGGTTGCAAAACATGCATGCAATGCATAAAATCTGCTCATGCTAGTATTGCATTCAAAGTCATAATCCTGCCTATAAGCCTGCCAGCCTAGAAGCCTTGTCAACTCTCTCTGGCCCGCCCTCATCGACCCGACCTCATTGGCCCGCCCTCATCAGCCCCGCCTCATCGGTCAAGGCTACACTTATCATGCAATCTATGTATGTAGCACATGTCTTGGCAATATATGCGCAATGTATTTTTCAAAACCTGTCCTCTTTGGGTCCCTCACAACTGCCTGCCCTCACAACTACCTACCCAACGTCTTTTGGACACTCCAGCGTCTTTTGGTAACCCTCAAGGACATGCAATCTTTCAAAAACTCAATGCTCACAAATCATACAATGTATGCAATTGTTTGCAAAACATATCTATGCATAATGTATATGCAATTATTGCAAAATATATTTATGCATAAAGCATTTATCATATGTATGCTGAATTAAGTCATGCTAAACAAGTTATATAACTTATACTTAAAACATGCATAAAACAATCATGGCTCTTTTAAAAAGTCTAGTAGCGATAGAGCACCTACCTGGCTAGGTTGCGCTAACCCCTTTGTCCTCGTACGCTCCTGAACATGGTTTGCAGAATCAAGGTAAGTTTGGCTTATCTTTTATGGGTTTTAGAGTAGTTGGTCTTATTACATAGGCATTAAGGGTCCATCCCTATGCCTATGGATGTCCTAAGGTCCTAATTGGGCCTTGGTATCATCAGTTTTCCAAAGGTCTAGCGGCCACGCGCCACCATCCTATTCTAAGGGTCATGCCCACCTTTGATTGGGCCTTGATCAGGGATTTTATAGTTTGGATGTGTTCACATCGTCGACATGACACAACGCCTTTTGCGGCACCTCAATTGGAGCTCTAGATCTCAAATTATAAGCTTTTTAGTATCAGGTGTACATAAGGACCTTAAGAGTGAAAAGTAGAATGCTAGCACGTTGCGCATCAGCGGCATGTGCCCCATCTGCTTTAAGAAGTGGAAAATCCTAAAACGCTATCATGCTGCGCATCAGCGGCATGCGCCCCATCTGCTTTAAGAAGTGGAAAATCCTAAAATGCTATCGTGCTGCACATCAGCGGCATGCGCCCCATCTGCTTTAAGAAGTGGAAAATCCTAAAACGCTATTGTGCTGCGTGTCAGCGGTATGCGCCCCAGCGGGTGCATCTGCAGATGCACCGGATTTTCCCGCCCGTCTGTTCCTTTTGCATGTGCGTCCACGGATTCGCCCGTTTGGTTCTCTCAGAAGTGGTCGACGCGTCACGTTCCGTCTGGAATGTCTTGTTCGTTGGGGGACCGGGGCATCCTCAGGACACCCTGGTTCGACCCTGTCGAACCAGTGCGGCCCAGGGATCATCCCTGGGTCCTTGGTGACTCTCCAGGGCTCTATTTTCCATGATTTTTTATGCAAAAACTTAGGGAAACTGAGCCTAGGACTACTGTGAAGACGGGTTTTGAGGGATCATAAACATACCTGGCTCATTGCTGGGTTTTTTTCCTCGTTCCTCCTCTTGGTTGCTTCTCAAACACGGGTTTTCTTCAAGCTTTTGGGCTGCCATTAGAGGCGCCCAAGAGCTCTATTTATAGAGCTATAAGAGGGTTCTGGAGGGGCTCTCACCGCCCTTGAATGGCGGTGGAGAAAGCTCCAGAATGGCGGTGATTTCTCCTCCAATCACCGCCATTCTAGAAACCTCTAGGGGGTTAAACATGAAGGGAGCCCGTATCAAAACGGGCCCCTATGTTTTGCAGCCTAAATCCGTTTTTTTGTTAAAATTACATTTTTGCCCCTGAACTTCAAAGGGCCGTAACTTGCTCATTTTAACTCCGTTAAAGGTGATTTTGGTCTTGTTGGATTCCTTTTTCTGAGACACACCTAATGGTACCATTTTTAGGATCAAATTTCTGGGTTCAGTCAAGGTGAATAGTGAATTGACCAAAATACCCTTATCTTCAAAAACTGAACTTTCATTGCTAACTTGGGATTTTAATGTTACAAAATTGGAGTCATTACATTTTAGATCTACATATTGATTTGTAGGATCCAAACTTCTAATGTAAGATCTAATCATCAGATCATTAGATCGAAGGTTTCTTACATCAATCAGGGATCAGACATGGATTCTACGTACATAGAAACTAAAGATGTATAATTTAGAATGATCAGATTAGAAGATGCATCTAGATCCATTCAACTGTTAAATTTATAATCCAATGAATTTATGAAAGTTACTTGATAAGTTGAATGCATTGTTAGCACAAATTTGTATGATAGAGGTTAAGATTGACTGATTCTATTGATTTTGGGAGCAATTAGGACTGCAGTTTTAGGTAGGCATTCTTCCATTACATGTGTTGTACTTAATTTGAAAATTTCAAGAATCATGTTCAAATAGATGAAATCCTAATTTAATGTATGAGAATTGTCACATTCAGAGTTATTATAATTATGGTTGAGATTTTTAGAACATCATTAAAATACTTAACTATAGATTGTCTATAGTTTCGATTTAATCCACCATGTATATTCAAATTATAAACTTGGTGAATTAGCATGATTACAAATATTACTTTTTCATAAGTACAAATTTATGTATTTTGAGGTCCAATTTTAAAGATGATTAGTACTCAACCGATAAGTTACATTAAATACAAGGTACTAGATTTATCATGTTATTTTTTGATGATTTGTTTTAAATGATTACTCTAGCCCAATGGAAACTGTACTAGGAGAGTAGTAGGGTCAACCACCTACTCTTCAAAGTTTATACACATGTTACAGCCAGGATTGGCTTTTCCAATGTGGGTATCATGGGAAGGCTCCACTTGGCATTGATCCACATTGTCTTGTGGTGTAGATCATAGACTCCCCGTCATGGTATTAGTGGTTCAGCATGCAGACGAACTGGGTCTGGGTTGCAGATGCAGAGTGGTCCATGAGTTTAGTTCTTATTGTGGATGTGACCTGGTGCTATGAGTGTGATAAGGTGATAATTCCCTGTACTAATATGGCATGATATACCAAAATGTTGGTGTGAGTACTCAAGACCAAGGTGCAATTATTAAAATACTTTTGAAAATCTATGAGATAGAGTAATTTTATATTGATGGAACCTGATACTTTTGTAAGTACTGTATGCATTTATGACTTCTTGAGTGCATCGCCGCCTTCCAGAATGATTTTGTAAAGAATGTGAATTTCAATAGTATGATATTAATGAAATCTCATAAGTGAATTATATTTGAATAGTTTTCTTCTGTACATAACTTCACTTAGTCATTTTGTACACATGGAAATGATTGCTTAAATTTATTAGATTTTACTGTTAGATTCTATTATGAAATATTATGCTTATTTGGAATTGTAAATATTAAATGTAATGCTATACACCTACACAAGCAAAGCTTGCTCAGATGTTGTAGTGTTTACAATATCTCATTTCCAAATAAGTAATTGGGAGCAACTTTCAGTTGTAAAGAGGCATACAAGGCTTACAGAGGAGAGGGTTTGACTAGTACTAAGGTAGTACGAGCTAGCTTTATTGACATATATTTGTAAATACACTTTCAACTATGGGTTATGTTCAAACTATATGACTATTAAACTTTGAGCTTTCCTTATGACTTGGATTTATATGTTATATGGAATATGTATGATAGATTGTGATTGTGACTAGTGGAAATTTTGGGTAAATGGTGAGATTTAAATCTTCTTGTATTAAAATTTAGGTTTTCTTAAAACTTTTTGAAAGTTTAAGTGTAGGGGTGTGCAGATAGAGTCCCTAAGTATATTGTTGATAATACTGGAATCATTAGGTGTTGTCGCGTCATAGCATTAAATGTGAATGTAAAAAAAATAGAGGAAACTTTGTCAAATTTTCAGTAGAAATGGGATGTCTATTTCATTGTTAAATCTAATCTTTTGTTAAAGTTACGACACAGACTTTTTGCAAAAGAAAAAAGTGTTTTCTTAAAGAAAATATAATGTTATTTTCTTTCTTCAGAATGAAATTTTAATAATAGGGATCCTGACTTATTTAAAAATAATTTAAAAATGTATTTAAAAAGCTGGGCTCATAGTTAGTATTAGAGCACAATTTACTCCACTCACAGTCAATCCAATAAGTCCATGTAGTCATAACGGTCCATAAAATGTTGTAGTAGAGGGTGACTTGGAAGGAAAGTTTAGACAAATTGTGTTGATTTTTTAACAGAGGCTATAGCTCAAGTCATTCAAGGTCTTTTGCCACATCTTCAATAGTAGCATGCCCATGTACATACTATAGTAGTTTTTAGTGAGCATTCACCAACAACCTATATCAACATCTAATAGGCAAGCCCAAACACATCCTGTAGTAGCATCTGATGAGAAGCCTTAGACTCAGATAGAGATGGTATTGAGTAAAGTGGAAGATAACTAGGGAAAGAATCCCAGCATAGTTCATAAGTTATTGGATCAATTTTAGAAGATGGTGCCCTAATTATTAGGCAAAGGTGAACCTAAGGCTATTGAGAAGTGGATCTTTATGGTTGAGAAGGCTTCCAAGGCCATGGAGGTGCCTGCAAATATGCAGGTACAGATTGTGACATATATTCTAATAAGAGAGGCTAGATTTTGGTGGCAAACTACAAAGAGGACTCATTGTCCTAGTGGTATGGCTACTGGGGAGAGTTTTAAGAGCATATTTGATGACAAGTACTTTCCACTCCATATATAGAAGGAAAAAGATATGGAATTCCTAACCCTAAAGCATGCAATCTCATACTTTAGTAGCATGAGAACCGTTTCATTGAGTTAAGGAGGTTTATTCCTAGTACTAGCATGACTGATTCATAAGTGGAAGATTGGTTCATTTATGACTTGAGTCCGATGTTAAGGAACTGAGTATTGTTGACATAGCTATCTATAGTGGCCAAAGCAGTTGAGATAGCAGCCATTATGGAGCAAGATCTCAGATGGGGTAGGAAAGAGTGGAAGGAGTGTGAGTAGGATGGTAGTAGTTTAGGACACCCTCATAAGGGCAAGAGGCCCTTCTCCTCTATAAATCCATATAGAAACCCTCGACAATAGCAACAGGTTACTAAAAAAGGTGGAAACTTTGAGGGGGAGAAGAGTCCTAGGTGCAAAAGGAACCGTCCTTGATAGATATGTCCTAGTACACGAAGGCCACAGTTCCAACATCAGCCATAGCAGAGATAGCTGTTACGTTGTTAAGGCCATCATATTTCTTTTTCCTATGCTCCTTAATTGTTGACCATAAGCACATGCTATGCAATAAGCATGTGAATCCCTAAATAATGGTGGGCCAATAAAACTCACACTGCAAATTCTTTATAGCTATCTTTTTATAAATGAAGTTCCCTCGCATGCATGATCATGACAAAAAGAAATGATTTTATGATTTTCATTTTTTAGTATGCATCTCCTAATGACCTGATCAGGACATTACTTGATAAAGTATGGATGGTCCAATGTAAAGTGTTTGACCTCAACAATAAATCCTTTTCTATTTTGTTTTGACCAATGATTAGGAATTTGACCTATGATTAGATAAATCACTATATCTACATACCAAGGTAACTAGAAAATGTGCAACAAATGTTCATCTGGAAAGGTTTCTATTATAAGCACATTCTCACTAGTAGAATCCACCACTAATCTGGATAAGTGGTCTGCGATAACTTGTTCTGAACCTTTCTTATCTTGAATGCCTATGTCAAACTCCTATAGTAAGAATATCCATTAGTTCAGCTTATGTTTAGCATCCTTCTTAGAAAGAAGGTACTTCAATGTTGTATGCTCCAAATAGACATCGACCTTAGATCCTAGCAACTAAGGTCTAAACTTATCCAAGGGAAATACAACTACCAACAACTCTTTTTCTACAGTGAAATAATTGAGTTGGTCATTGTTGAGTTTCTTGCTAGCATAATATATCACATGGGGAGTTGGTTAACACATTGCCCCAGCATAGCTTTGATAGCTTAGTTTGAAGCATCACACATTATTTCAATTTGTGCACTCCAATTTGGTTATTGAATGATGGGTGCATAAGTTAATTTAGCCTTTAGGAACTAAAATTCTTTCGTACAATCTTCATCAAAGTCAAAGGATGCCACCTTTATAAGTAAATTAGATAAAGGCATAGCAATTTTACCAAATTTCTTGATGAATCATCAAGAGAAACTAGCATGGCCTAAAAATGAGTGGATTTCCTTCACCATCCTCGGAGGAGGAAGGTTAGAGATTAAATCCACTTTGGCTTTGTCTACTTCTATTCCATTGTGTGATATGATGTGGCCTAGAGCAATGCTACTTTGAGGGTCTTGCTAGCATAATATATCACATGGGGAAGTTTGTTAACGTGCTGCCCCTACACAGCCGTGAACGTGTAGTTTGAAGTGTCATTGATTATTTCTAATGGTACACTTCAACCTAGCAGTTGAATAAAAGGCACAAATGTTAATTTAGTCTTTAGGTAGTCAAATGCTTTCACACAATCATCATCAAAGTCAAAGTGTGCCTCCTTCTTAAGTGAATTACATTAGGGCTTACCAATTTTACTGAATTCCTTGATGAATCATCTATAGAAACTAGCATGGCCTAAAAATAAGAAAATTTCCTTCACCATCCTTGGAGGAGAAAGGATAGAGATTAAATCCACTTTGGCTTTGTCTACTTGTATGCCATTGTGTGATATGATATGGCTTAGAACAATGACATTTTGAACCATGAAATGACATTTCTCCTAGTTTAACATTAAGTTCTTTTCTTAACACCTAGCAAGAACAAGTTTTAAATGGCATAGGCATTTATCAAATGAAGAACCAAATACTAAAAAATCATCTGTAAACACTTCTAAAGTTTGATAGTCAATGAGGATAGAAATGGATGGAGAGAGTTTTATAGTCAATGGGCAAAGTTTGAAGCCCTATTTAAAGTTGATCAACCTTAAAGTCAAAGAAACCTTAATAGAGGAATCAGTCTACTAGGACCCACCTTAGCATGTCCCATGACACCTGCATCTGTCATGAGTGTGGCACTAATCAATGTCATTCATCATTACATAGTAGTGTATGTCTATCTTAGGACTTTAAACTTAGGGTTTACTAGGAGCCAACCCAAAGTTTTGGAGAGTCTCATTATTATGCACTACCAATTTATCATACAGGGTCCTATGTTTCAAAACATTAGAGACAATGTTTAGTTTAGGTAGGGAGTGTAAATTTGCATGAGACTTCTGAGTTTTCTTATATTTGGATAAAGAAAAGTTTTTCAAGTTTTTGATATTTTATGGTTAAAGTTCCTTTATTGAGATGAGAATTGGATTTTTAGAAGCATAGTATCTCTCATACTTTAACTTCTTAATAGATATAGATATCGTTAATTCTACGTCTTATTCATGTTTTAAAGTGTTTTATGAAAGTTAAATCTCAAAACTCATGAAACCTAAGAAATGATATAGACCTTCCTTATTTCACCCTAGAGACATAAAAGCTTATCCAATATATTATACAACAACTTAGACCCTTAGAGCCTTTAGACAAACCCTTTCTTTTTACAAAATCATTTACCTTATCCCAAAAACCTTAGTTAAATATCCATGACTTATCTTTCAAAAATGAGTAGGGATGGTAGGAAAAGGATAAAAGTCAAAGAAGTGAAAAATATCAAAGCCAAAAAATTGAAAATTCCTTTCTTCAAAGAAATAGAAAAAGAAAGTCAAAAAAGAAAAGAAAAGAAAAGGTAAAAAAGAAGAAGAAGAGGAAAAGAAAAATACAATAGATATTCACTTTAGTACATTCAAAGGAAAAAGCTGTCCAACATTTATAGAAGAACTCTACTTAGATTTAAAATTTTGAATCCATATACCCTTCCATTCCCAACATATCCCAAGCCTATATTTGATTCTATCTAAAGTCCTACTAATCTTAAGCTAGAAGAAAACCTTATGGATCATATAAATAGGGAGGAATCAAAGTGAAATACCCCAACTGGTCTTGGTAATGACATCTGTTCTTAGGGATCATAATTATTTGTCTCATTTGTACTCATAAGATTATGTGAACCATCATTCTTGTTGGATCCAATCACATAGTGAGTGAATTTTATTTGACCTTTTATCTGAGAGCTTTATTTATGAGTGTATACCTGTGATAATTTTAGGTCAAAACATCATTCCATCAAGGTATAAGCATATCTAGTTAGAAGTCCTAATTTATGAAGTTGTACACACTACAATCCGAGATATAATAGTAATAAAATGACTTTGGTATGCAGATTACTTGTTGAATTTTTCATTCATCTTTATTAAATTATTAAAACTAGTAGAGTGCTAATAAAGTATAGGTCTCTGGCATAAATAAAGGACTTATCCTTATTTAATTTGTGTGTATATTCACTTCAAACCTTCATAAGGCCTACCTTATCCACTATGGGTAAGTTAGGGGTTTAAGAGCTTATTGCATATGTTAAATGCAATCTTGAGTGCCTGCGAAAATGGTAACCATTTTGTTCTCATCATTTTTTGCATTTTTTGTTCAAGACTAGTAAAATTCTAGTTAGGGGTGTGATAGGTGTTCAATTTTATATAAAACGTACCCAATTAGTAGCCCACGCGTTGTAAATTATAGTGTTATTTCAAAGTTTTTTTTTTTAATTTCATAATACATGCATTTCTGACCTAATAATTCAAAAGTTTGATATTTTATAGGTTCAATAGCTATCTAGAGTAAACACGTAAATTATCATAATTTTCTATAATTTAATTAGGGTTTCTACTCTTTTGTAGGTGTTGAGAAGTTGGTCTAATGGCCAAGATCAATTAAGATAAGATTTAAAAATCAAGATCAAAGAGAGAACCACAGACCTAAATTTGAACATTCCAAAGCTAAATCAAGGGTTAAGATCATCTTAAGGTAAGAAAGAAGGTAATGGAAAGAATCAAAGGTGATTAAAATGAGCCCTTGAAAAGCTATACAATTCCACCACCTTTGCATTCGAATTGGTACCATACATGAAGTTTCCTAGTCTAATAAGGAAACCTAAAGAAGTCAAGCCATTCAAGCCTTGAAGCCAAGGGATTTAGCACCTCAAGCCATCAAAATGAGCTACCAATCCACATGAGAGTCATGCCAAATGGAGTCACATGATTGGAGGATATTTAGAAGCAATTATCCTATGCTAAATAGTAAATTTAAAGGGATAAATGGAAAGGAATTTGGGTGATAATCAATATGGTAAGATATCCATGGATAGGTGGACCAATGAAGAGAGAAACCAAGTGAAATTGGTTTATGTTCCCTCACTTTCCTCCTCTCTTCTCTCTCTTCCCTACTCACCATATCACATACTTAGGAGATGAAGAAACTTTCCCTATTATAATTGCCTCTCAACTAGAAAAATCTCAAGAGAAACAATTGATCAAAGCACTTAGGGAACCTAAAAGTGGAATAAGTTGGATGGTAGCAGACATTTAAGGTATTAGCCCTTTAATATGCACTCATCAAATCTACTTAGAGTATGATGCTAAACCATGTTGTCAGTTGTTAAGAAGGATAAATCCTAATATGAAAGATGTGGTTAGAGGAGAAGTCCTTAAATTGCTTGATGTGGGAATCTTCTATCCCATAAGTCATAGCAAATGGGTGAATCCAACCCAAGTAGTTCTAAAGAAGTCTGGAGTGACAGTGATTACAATTTCAATAATGAATTAATTCTACTAGAGTTACCACTGGTTGGTGGATGGGCATTGACTATAGAAAATTGAATGCTATCACTAGAAAGGACCATTTTCCTTTGACCTTTGTTGATCAAATGTTGAAAAGGGTTGTAGGACATCAATTTTATTGTTCTTTAAATGGTTACTTAGGGTCTGATCAAATAGAAATTACACTAGAGGATCAGGAAAAGACACTTTCACATGTCATTTTAGCACTTTTACTTGAAAAAGAATGCCATTTGGATTATGTAATGCTCCTGCCACATTTCAACACTCCGTGTTGAGCTTTTTAGTGATATGGAGAGAGAATTTTAAGGGTTTTCATGGACTAATTTTCTATTTTTGGTGATTCATTTAACACATGTCTTGAAAATTTGAGATAAGTCTTGAGTCATTGTGAAAAAAAAACACCTAGTGCTTAGTTGGAAGCAGTGTCATTTCATGGTTTGCAAGGGGATTGACCTTGGCCACATAGTGTCATCCGAAGGTATAGAGGTAGATAGAGCTAAATTTGATTTAATTACCAATGTACTCATCCCCAAACTTGTTAGGGATATTTGCCCATTCTTAGGTCATATAGGATTCTATAGGCAGTTTATTAAAGATTTTAGTACTATATCCAGACCATTGTGTCACCTCCTCACAAAGCATACCCCTTTTGAGTGGACTAATGATTGTCAAGAAGCTTTTATAAATATGAAAGATATGTTAACCATTGCACCTATCATACAACCACCTGATTTGAGTTTACTCTTTGAAATAATGTGTGATGCTAGTGATTATCCTGTTGGAGCAGTACTAGGACAAAGAAAAGAAAAAAGCCATATGTCATCTACTATGCAAGTAGGACCCTAAATAGCACTGAAATGAATTATTCCACTATGGAGAAGGAACTCTTAGCAACTATCTTAGCATTGAGTAAGTTCAGGTCTTACTTGGATGGTTCAAAGATAATCATATCCACTAATCATTTGACCCTTAAGTACCTTCTTTCTAAGAAGGGTGCTAAGCCTAGGTTGCTTAGATAGATTCTTCTACTCCAAGAATTTGACATTAAGATAAAATATAAGAAGGGAGTAGAGAATGTTGTAGCTTACCATTTGTCTCACCTAGTTATAATAGAACCAATAGAGGAGATGCCAATTAAAGACACTTTCCTTAATGAGAAACATTTTCATGTCTCCCATCCTCCCTGGTTTACTCATATTGCAAATTATTTAATCATGGGGAAGATTCCTAAACATTGGAGTAAATTACAAAAGTAGAAATTATTTTCCAATGTTAAGGACTACTTCTGGGACAATCCATATCTATTTAAGTCCAAATCAAATAATTAAGAGATGTGTACCTGACATAGAGAAAAAGTGTCATCTCCTTTTATAATTCAAAAGCATGTGATAGATATTTTTAAGCACAAAAAATAGTTGCAAAGATTTTGTAGTGTGGTTTCTATTGTCCCTCATTTCTTAAAGACACACATGTGTTTTGTAAAGCTTGTGATTGCTGTCAGAAGTTAGGAGGAATATTCTGTAGGAATATGATGCCTCTAATCCCTATGCTTGTCACCAAAACTTTTAATTGCTGGGCCATTGATTTCATGTGGCCATTCCCACCTTCTTCTAGCTATGTTTATATCTTATTAGCTTAGACTATGTGTCCAAATGGATTGAGGCTATTCCTTGTAGGCATAATGACCATAAAATAGTTGTTAAATTCTTAAAATAAAATATTTTTTCTAGATTTGGGACCCCTCGAGCCATTATAGTGATAATGGTACACATTTTTGCAATAAAGCTTTTGAAGCACTCCTGAAAGAAAATGTAGCATCGCCCATAAAGTTGCAACACCATATCATCCACAAACAATAGGACAAGTAGAAGTATTTAATCAAGCTATAAAACAAATATTATAAAATACTATTATTCTGAATTGAAAATATTAGTCTTTTAGACTCATCGGTGCACTCTTGGCTTTTAGGACTGCACATCAAACCCCGATTAGTATGTCTCCATATTATATTGTATACGATAAGGCTTGTCATTTGCCGATGGAATTAGAAATAAAGCCTACTGGATAATGACCATCTTGTAAATTCAACATAAATAAAGCAAGCTCGCATAGGAAACTCTAGCTCAATGAGTGGAGGAAATTAGGCAGGAAGGATATGAGGGTAATAGGGCATGCAAAGAAAATACGAAAGTTTTTCATCCTAAAAACATAATGAGAGACTCCTTTACTCCATCCCAGAAATTTCTTTTGTATAATTCTAAACTTCCACTTTTTCTAGGCAAGCTTAGATCTAGATGGATCAGTCCATATATAATCAAAGAATTTTTTCCATATGGGGCTATTGAGAATGAGGATGCTAGGACTGGCCATACTTTTAAAGTGAATGGTTGACATTTAAAGCATTTCTTAGCATGTGAGAAACCAGAAGTTGAGACCATAAATTTAGATGATCTTTTTTATTAGGATTGAGTGGATTTGACCCTTCTGTATCAAATTTTGTATTTTAGAATTAGTTGTTTTCTGTAGCACCCATATTCATTTTTGGTCCTACTTTTTAAACATTGGGGACAATGTTCCTTTTAAGTAGAGGGTGTAGAATTCTAACAATTATATATATATATATATGTATATGTATATATCACTTGACTTCCTTAGTTTTCCAAAAAAGAAAATTGAAAATGAAAAAATATAAAAAATTAAAAATTTTGATATTTTTAGTTTTAGGGTCAATTCCTACACTAATGAGAACTGGATTTTTCTAAAGTATAGTCTAGATAAATTTAGCTTATTAAGGAGCTATAGATGATTAATGTATTATTTACTCATTTTCTAAAGGATTCCATAAATGCTAAGTCTTAGATTATGCCTGTACACAAAATTGCATATACATAGTCTAGAGTTTGCCCTTGGGACAAGTGGTGATTATAATCGAATGTGATGTCCATGCTCAAGATGTGGAAACTTGAAATAGGTTATTGTTGGTGAGTTTAGAGAACATTTGTGCTTCAAAGGAGTTGATGAAAGATATCTCCCTTGGATGTGGCATGGAGAGGGAATACCTCATAGGCACTTGGTACGGGATGCATGTGTATATGAAAAAGAAGCCCTAGCAGGAAGCCGATGAGCCATTGTATGTTGGGTGTACAGATTATACCAAGTAGTCTACAATGGTAGAACTTTACAATGTGAAATCAAGATTTGATATTTCATAACAAGGTTTTACAGAATCATTGAAAATCATTGGTAAAATGATACCCAAGGAGAACAAATTCGCTAGGTCGACATTGTAGGCAAAGAAAATGTTGGTTGTACTAAGGTTGAAGTATGAAAAGATACATACTAGTCCCAATGACTACATCTTGTACAAAAAGGAGCACAAAGACAAAATTGTATGTCTAACTTATGGACTTTCAAGATGGAAGATGAAGAAGAATTCAAGTGTTTGGCAAGTGTAAGATGTCCTGTAAAGGTCTTATGGCATTTCTCCCATATTCCAAGATCCCAAAGAATGTTTCATATTAAAGAAATAGTAAAAAAACTAGTATGGCATGTTGAGGAGAGAGTCAATGATAACTATTTACACCATCTAGTAGATAGCCCTGCATGGAATCTAGTAGACTTCATGTGGCCCAATTTTGGAGAAGAACCCAAACACTTACAACTTTCAATATTTGTAGATAGGATTAATCCTCATGGCTTTATGAGCAGTAGGTATAGTTGTTGGCCTGTTATTATAATTTGTTACAACCTTCTACCATTATTGTGCATGAAGAGGAAGTTCAAGATATTAACTATGTTAATATGGAGTCCTAAGCAACCTGGGATCAATGTCTACTTGTCTCCATTACTTGATGATCTTAGGACATTGTGGGAAGTAGGGGTTAAAGCTTATGAAGCATACAAGAAAGAGACATTCACCCTTAAGACTGTACTACTATGGACAATAACCGACTTTCCTGCATATGGTAATTTGGTGAGATGCACAATGAAAGGATCGAATGCCTATCCTATTTGTAGCAACTGAACATATTCTACACGACTTCAACATGACAAGAAGACAGCATTCCTAGGCTATAGAAAACAATTGCATAGAAGCCATGCATACTATTTTTAAAAAAAAGAATTTAATGGTAGTGTGGAGACTAGGACACCTCTAAAGAGGTTGACTTGATAACCAATATTGGAACAAGTTGAGAACCTTAATGTATCATTGGGGAAGAAGAACATAACTTTGCCTACATATGAAAGCAATTCTAAAAAGTGTTGGAAGAAGAAGTCAATATTCTTTAAACTTGTATATTGGAAATCCCAATGGCATGTGCTTGATGTCATGCACATTGAGAAGAATGTCTATGACAGCTTGACCAATACCTCATTAGACATGCCAACAAAAATAAAGGATGGACTTGTAGCTTGAATGGATTTCATGATAATGGGTTTGAAGAGAAGGTTGCATCCATAGGATAGGGGCAGTTGAGGAACATACTTACCTAAAGCAAATTATATGCTTAGTAGAGAGGAGAGAAGAATATTCTTTTGTAAAATCTGGTTAGATATCAAAGCTCTAGATGGGTACTCTTCAAGCTTTGGAAACATTGTTAGGATGAAGACTCACTATTATCATGCATTTATGCAACAACTCCTGCCCGTAGCAAGACATTCAGTGCTGCCAGATAAAGTTAGAGGATCTATTAATAAATTCTGCTACTTCTTTAATTCTTTGTACAATAAGGTGGTGGATACTTCTAAATTACAAGAAATTTAAGATCATTTAGTGACAAGTTTATGCGAGCTTGAGACAATCTTTCCACCATCCTTCTTTGTTATCATGGTACACTTAACAATGCACCTCATTGATGAGGTTAGGCTCTATGGACCTTTTTATTTGTGATGGATGTGCCCATTTGAAAGGTACATGAAGGTGCTAAAAGGGTTTGTATGAAATCACAATCGGCTGGTGGGGTGTATTGTCGAATGTTACATTACAGAAGAAGTAAGAGTTTTGCACTAAGTATTTATCAGGAGTGAATGCTACTGGAATCTCTAGAAAGAAACATTTAGGTGCATTAATTGATCCAAGAGTTTGTGAACCCCTCTCCAGTGGTCGTGTATCAACCATTGATCATATGGAATGGGACCAAATAAACCTTTATGTCTTGTGAAATATTAATGTTGATGAAGTTCATCCACACATTGAGTACGTAACTAATGTTCTCTCTTTTGTTTCTTTCAAATTAATTTAAACATTAATATTGATGAAGTTTATCCATATATATGTGTTAAAGGGTACATAATGTATTATTAATGCAGGCATGTTATATATAATTTTCATCTCTAGTCATTGTATAGTATGCACATGGTCTTCCTAAAAGAGAAGTATCCAAGAAATGCAAAGAAAGAGAAGTGGCTGCAAGAAATACATTGTAATTCCTTCACTACTTGGCTTCATCAGAAGTACTTAATTACAACTAATAATGCTTCATTCAATTAATTGATTTGTAATGGCATATGCATGTATACATTAATCATATCAATTAATAGTACATATAGGTTTTAGGTTAGCAAGATGTTCTAGGTCAAGTATTTCTAAATTATTGAGTTGGATGACAACAGGACCTCAACTAGAAGTAATAACATATGCTGGATATGCCATCAATGGTTGTCACTTTTGCACAAAGGATAGTGATAAGTTAAGAGCACAATAAGGTAGTAGTGTTAGCTTAGTTGCTAAAGCTACTTTCTTTTCCAGTTCAAAGGACAACAACCCAATTATAGTTAACAATACTTATTATGGGGTTATACACGAGATATGAGAGATGGATTATACTTGTGGAATTGTGGTTTTTTTTAAGTACGACTAGGTGGACCACAACAGAGACCACATCAAAACCAATGCCTTCAGGTTGACATTGGTTGACTTTAATAAAATCGGCTATCAGAATGATTAGTTTATTTTGGCATGTCAAGTAAAATAGGTATTTTATGTACAAGATGGATATGAAATGAGTCAATTATTTTACCAGCCTCCCCAAGGGATTCTATGATGAATATGACTTAGGTGACCTGATAATTAATTATGCTTCAATCAGTACAACAATGCCATCAATCTATCTAATCAGCAAGAATGAGATGGATTATGTGCATGATGCTGATGAGGAGGGTGCTTGGGTTGAATTAGATTGTATATGAGGGGACAAATTAAATTGATGTATGAAAAATGAATTGATTAATCAATTAATTTTACAAATCATGTGTCATGCAAAACACTAGTTAAACATCAAGGAAATAAATGATGGGGTAATCTTTGCACTTCACATGGTTTTAAGATTTTTTAGGTCTAAAGAATAGGTGAAACTAATTTAATACATATAAGATGTTTATTCATAAACCCTCTTATATTATTCAAATAAAAATTAAGGCATGGAGGAATTGGAGGGAAAGACAACCAAGGGAGGGAGGGAGAGAGAGAGAGAGGGAAGAAGAAGGAGAAGAAAAAGAACAAGATGAGGAGAGGAGAGAAAGTACATAAGCGCTCCCCCCTACTCATGATCATTATTCTCCCTTTAGGTTGGCTTTCTTCCTTTTCTGGTTTTTCTTATTTTCATGCTTTTGGTTTCCAAAATTTGCTTCTTGCAGTTGTCTACATGAATAGTAATACTATATTTTATTAACTGCTACTTAAATTTGTGCATGATTTCTTGCTTTGTTAATGAAAGGAAATGGTTGATATTGATCATTCTAGATAGAGGACATTGAGAATAAGATGACCCATGTGTTAGATTTTCAAATTTCATTCAAAAAAATATCCACCCACTAGCTTGAAGTATGCTATTTGTAGTTGTTCAGTGAATACTAACAGTATATTGCCTACTTAAATTTGTGAGTGATTTTCTACTTCATTAGTGGATGGAATTCTCTGAAATTGATCATTCTACATAGAGGACATTGAGAATAAGAAATCTTATGTGTTAGATTTTAAATTTGCATTCAAAAAGATATCCAACTACTAACTTGAAGTATGCTACATGTAGTTGTCCATGTGAATAGTAACAATATATTGCTTCCTTAAATTTGTGCATGATTGTTTGCTTCTTTAATGGATAAAAATCTTCAAAATTGATCATTCTAGATAGAGGACATTGGCAATAAGAAGACCCATGTGTAATATTTTCAATTTTAATTCAAAAATACATCCAACTACTAGCTTGAAGTATGCTACCTGTAGTTTTTTATGTGAATAGTAAGAGCATATTGCTTACTTAACTTTGTGCATGATTTTCTACTTCATTAATGGATGGAAATATTTGAAATTGATCATTCTAGATAGAGGATATTGAGAACAAGAAGACTAATGTGTTAGAGTTTCAATTTTCGTTCAAAAAGGCATCCAACTACTAGCTTGAAGTATGCTACTTGTAGTTGTTTATATGAATAATAACAATATATTGCTTAATTAAGTTTGTCTATGATTTTCTACTTTGTTAATGAATGCAAATATTTGAAATTGATAATTTTAGATAGTGGACATTAAGAATAAGAACACCTATTTGTTAGATTTTCATTTTTAATTGAAAAGGACATCCATCTACTAGCTTGTAATATGCTACTTGTAGTTGTCTACATTAATAGTAATAGTATATTGTTGGCTTAAATCTGTGCATGACTTTCTACTTTGTTAATGGATAAAAATCTTTAAAATTGTTCATTATAGATAGATGACATTGAGAATATGAACATCCATGTCCTAGATTTTAAATTTTCTTTTAGGTGAATCACATCGTATGTGTTAATTGTGCAAGTTTGAAACATAGAGGAGGCTTTGTCTAATTTTTATTAGGGATGACAACACTTGGTTTTTAGAAATGCATGCCAATCTAAAGAGTAGTCTTAATGAGAGCATGCATGGGACTACAAGTTTAAGAGTAGTCTTAATTAGGACCTTCTTTGACATAGTTAGTCAAGAGTTAATATATTATTATAGTGCTACTTTCCTAAGGAGGAATTGTTTCAATGTCCTATTTATGTACACCAATTATGCACTTAGATGGTGGGTTTTTCTAAGAATATGTGTGTGTGTGTGTCTATATATATATATATATATATATATGTTGTTGTTTTCTAAATGTGATCTATTCAGTTCTATATGAAACATGGAACATGAAGAAATTGAGCATCATGAAGAACAATCTAGCACAAGTACTGTAATAACCCCAATTTTTGTAAATTGATTGAGAAAAATCAATAAAGTTTGAGTTTCAGATATTTTGGGCTGAAATATTAGGGTTATTTAAAATATACATTTTATAAAAGTATAATCAAATAATAAGATATGTAAAATTGAAATTAAACTCAGCAAACCCTTCAAAATGACTGTAAGTACGACAAATTTCAAATTCGGATGAGAAATCCTTAAGTTTTTCATTTTTTTGGACAAAAGGGGTAAAATAGTAATTTTACCCAAAAATCAAAATATTCCAAAAATCAAAATATGAAACAACAAAATTTAGAATGTACTAAGAAATACGAATCCAACGCCACTAAGTACACTCAAATCCGAGATCATGGGAATAAAACCCAAAGTTTTATGCATAAAGGGCAAAAAGGACTTTTTACACCATGTGGGGCCCACATGGGGACCACCACGTCCCCAACAACCAATTTGATCAGCAGACCATGTGAAACATGGGTCAACAAAGATCAGCTAGTCATGGGGAAGAAAAGTTAGGCATGGGAGCATTGAAGACTTTCATGTCATTTTATATTAAAAAAATAACATATTATAATCATGGAAAAAGACCCAAAATGCCTATAAATACAACCCGAAAAATCTTTCAAAAATCCTCATAAAATCCCCACGAAATTATCTTCAATCTCCTTTAAAAATTAGATCTAGAATCCCTCTCCAAAACCCCAAAATTTCCAAGAGTTAGATCTCTTTCCAACTTGTTTTTCTTTTTAGATTAGAACAAGAGACCTAAATTCAATTAGGCACTCTGTTCTAGATCTAATTTGATCAATTCCACCGTCCAAAACATCCCAACACATCTATTCTACAAAACCCCCAAAGAAATTTCAAGATCCAACGGTTCAAACAATGGTATTTGCAAGAAAGGTGGATTTTAGGCTATATCTTCATCAACAAGGTATTTTTTTTAAATTGGGCATATAAATGAGGTTTTATCACCAATAAAGTAAGTGAAAATCCTTTTCATATATTTTTAGTATTTTTTTATGTAATTTTTATTTTACTGTAATTAATTTTGGTAATGAAAAGGTAAAAATAAAGCAAACAACAGAACCCTTAATTCATGATGATGGAGTGCTCAGATGAAAAATCTGACTCCACCAATCAATCCATAATGGTCCAAAACCCCTAAGGTAGAAGGTTCAGAAAGATTGGAGCAGTTTTGGACCCTCAATTGAGAGAGATTAATTCTGGTGGGCCTAGATCAAATGTGGACCTTAGGAACGGCTGAAAACTTCAATTTAAGATTGTGGAGTCATATGAACTCCAAATTGAGATCAGAAAGAAGCTATGGAAAGCTTGTAATGTCTAGTTTCTAATGAAGTCATAATATTTCTAAAATTTATTTCTGTATTTTTCTGTATTTTGGAAATAAGTGTCCAATTTCTAAGATCTTCAAGATCTGAGGTGATCAGATCTTGGAAATTTATTTTAGTGATGATATAATAATGTAATAAAGTAATATCTATAGTTAATTTGGACGGATCTTGGATAAAATAGGGGATCTACCCTTTATGGTAGAAAAACCCTAAAATAAAAAATAAAAAAATACAAAGGGACCCACTTGATCAATGAGATCAAGTATGATCAGATCCTTGGGATGGATTAAAGGGATGATATTATGATGGAATCCAGTTAGATCATGGAGGAAATGTGACAAAATCAAGTAGATATGATTTTTGGATCTTAATGGATTAAAAGCCCTAAAGGTAATTAAAACCCTTAATCTAAAGGAAAACACCTAAGATCTAATGGTTGGATCATATTTAAAGGTTTATAATAATCTTAATAAAATTATTTTAATTGTATTTTATTGGATATAGAAGTGTAAATGTGATTTATGTTTTAAGTTTTAATTGTCTTTAATTGGATATAGAAGTGTAAATGTGATTTATGTTCTAAGTTAGAAAGCATGGTAGTGTAATCTTTAAATTTTAGTATGATATGCCCTAAATGAGTAATTTGTTAGTAGATTTGATTATCTTAGGATCATGTTAGTGTAAATTAGGATTTAAACATGATTTCATTATAATAGAAGACGTGTTTCATAACTTAGGATCATGTTAGTTTTATTTCACTAGCTTAAGTTACATTCATAGGAAGAATGTTAGTATATAGTTGTTAAACTTATATTTGATTTATGCTTTCAAGTTGATGATTTACTTATTTTCAAATTTTATTCAATTGTTAAGATACAAGGAGCATAAATCACCAAAAATGTAAACTAATCAAATATAGAAATTCATGGACAACTAAGATGAATGAATGATTTTGACTTAATAAGGGCTATAGTTAGTAGGACAATATAAGGAATGATTTATCATTTCCTTAGCCCAAATTAGGAAAAGAATAATAAACCCCATGAATGACATTATAAATATTCATGGACTTAATTAAAATCCATTAGAAAGAGTACTTAGGGTAAACATGCTTATAGGAACCTTATGAAAGGTTGAGCTATGGTCATTCTAGTGAATGATGAACATAGTGGTTAAGGGGGTTATCTAATAGAGCCTCGCTCTTCCCCTACCTGTTGACGTTTGTGAGGTCTAAACGCCTCCTTACATGAGGATTGAAGTAATCACTTTGTGTTCACCCATTCAACTAGTAAGCCTTAGCCAATTGGAAATAAGAGGAGCAGTCTAGATTTAGGCTTGAATAAGCTACCTTCAACCATGCACATTAACTGGTTGAATAATAATCATAAGAGCATAAAAGGTTAGTAAATTACCTAACCCTAATAAAAATAGTAAGTAAGATAAGGATGATCGAACAAGATCTATTAAATCTTGGATGATCAAGAACAATAAGAATAAGAACACTATATTGTACTTGGTATGTATGTTTAGTAGTATACTTGTTATAGTTCATTAGATTAGATAATCCAAACCCTTGATCAAAGGTGATTCAAGGAAGAAAACCAAGATCATCCTCCATAGGGATGATCCAAGAACTGAACTTAGATCAAAGAAGAACTAGATGATAGAAGATCTAGGACCTTGATCCTTATCAACATGAGTAGATTGTCAATCAAAGGATCTATGAAAGATCAAGATCAAGGAGATGAACATACAAAGACTTAGAGATAGAAAAATACTTAGATATGAATTATCTAAAGATCATTCTAAACATCAGATCTAGTGATCAATAGGATTGTTCATAATTTATATATTGACAATATGTATGGATGTACAGATTACATACATCGGTCAAGATCATGGAAGATTGGGGAAAAGAGATCAATCCTTAAAGGTAGGAGGATTTGATTAATGCATTTACATGAGATATTCATGATTGTACTCATGATCTTATGTTGACAAGAGTAATGATAATACTTGTAGTAAATCTCTTGAAAACCTTATGATCCAACCAAACACCTATAAGATGGTTAAGGACTAAACTATAAGTGAATAGGGAACTAGAAAATATTTCAGCCCTAAGTAAACAGACATATGGTCTGATATATATGAAATCTATTTTACATACAAGCTTGGAGGCTTGTGAGTTTGTTTTAATAGGCATGAGCCTAGGGGATGCTATTGCTAGAGGAGTTATGAGGGTTTGGCCACCCGCTCCTTGAAATTTGATTATATGATGATACCTTGCCCAATGAGAGGCTAAAAGTCAGGTGGTGGCAATTATGGGAAGGCCACCACTGTGAAAGTCTTGCCCCCCATACGGGCAGTGACATAATATTTTCCACCGTGGTATCAGTGGTGAACAGGGCAGTTATCCGAGCACGCTAGTACGGATTAGACTACAGCATAGCAACCTTTCTGATTATTTTGCACTATGATGCATATGGGAATAGGCATAGTGAAATGCCTTATGTTATAGCATAATGAAATGCTAGGTAATTATATATTACCAATGTTTCCAAAGAAGGGAAATTCCCAGTATGAGAGAGCTGTAATACTAAATTCTCAAAATGAAGAGAATTGATCAGCTTAGTTGGGAGTGATATTTGACTATTTTCACGAATTTAACTGGTTTACCCATGAAGGGTATGTATGTATATAGATATACATAACTTACAAAGTAAAGAGTATGTTTGAGGATAATGAGATTATGAAGTATTGGAATTACATTGTCAATTATTATGTTTCTTGAATCCCCTACCAAGCATTGCTTGCTGAGATATTGTACTTGTTGCAATATCTCAGATCTAGGAAAGGAGACTTAGGAGCTGAAGACTATAGAAGACTTGAAGAGAATAATCTTCAAGGTATACCCTTAAAGACATGTATTTTTATTTGTTGAGAGTTTTATTGTATGGTGAGCTTGAGTTTTGGATTATGTAATTTGGACAAGTATTGTACTAGATTTGGCTGTATTGTGAACCACTGGATGGATCTTGGAGTTTAATAAAAGTATATTCCTTCAATGGAATTTTATTTTGTACACAAATTGTACTTATGTTATGTATGAAGTGGTGACTTGGGTTTTCAAAACAAGTTCTAAAGAAAAGAATTTCCGTTGCTTTGTTTTGCGAAAAATTTTTACACTCTTAAGGGCCCTGCCTTTCAAAATACTTTACAAATCATGTTTTCAAAAACCCAGGTCGTCACAAGTACACCTATTAAGAGAAAGGACAGAGGACCAACAAAAATGGAGTATATCATTAAGAGAACGTCAAAGGGAATAAAAGAGTACTACACACTCTTACACTAGTTTAGTTTGCCACACTAATAGAACCATTGTACTAGTCTCATTTACTAATTGGAGACATGTGTCACCATCAGTAAAAGTTGCAATATGGAAGATGGTGAAGGTTTGTAAATGCTTGCTACATACAACATACTAAGTGCCATAGGGCTCAACTATGCCCACGACCTCGCAGTCGTGTGGTCCCCAGGTACCTGAGGACACTCGGTCATAGCCTCCACGGGGCATATGACACATCGACCTAGTGCCGTGACACCCCCTGTACCACATGCAATCGACATAGGGACGTTGCCCTTTTTGGGCGTGGTACCCATTCCACCTAGTAGTGGTAGAGGCTGGAGGCCAACCCAGACCTCTCGGCATAGCGCCCACGAGCTTATTAGCCCAAATCATATAAGATCAAACAAGCAAAAACCTCTATTTCAAAACCTGTCCTCTTTGGGTCCCTCACAACTGCCTGGCCCTCATAACTGCCTACCCAGCGTCTTTTAGTAACCCTCAAGGACATGCAATTTTTCAAGAACTCAATGCTCACAAATCATGCAATATATGTAATTGTTTGAAAAACATGTCTATGCATAATGTATTTATCATATGCATGCTGAATTCATTTATATGCTAAACAAGTCATATATCAAATTAAGTTATGTTAATCAAGCCATATAAGTTATACTTAAAACATGCATTCTCAAAACAATCATGGCTCTTTTTAAAACGTCTAGTAGCGATGGAGCACCTACCTCAAAGTCTCCTGGAGTCACGTCCTTTATCACTTCAACTCGTCCCTGAGTCTCATTTATAAATTCTTGGGTATGAATGGATACAAGGAGTCCTTATTAATTTCAATCCATTTAGACATTAGATCGCTAGATCTGCCTTTTAGGGTCTATGGTCCTTGCCTAATTCATTATCAGGCTAGATCCTATGATATAGATCTACTATAAAATAGTTAAATTATATAACTTGTCCTCTGATCCTAACTTTCTTATCTCATTGGGTCTGCGCATTATGGTTTCCCAAATGTGTCAATTAGGGCCCTACACCACAGGTTCTAGGATGCGTGCGTGCCCTGGTTGTACTTAAACCACATTAGTTCACATGTGTCTGTCCGAATGGTGCGGTGCGCACATCTGAATGGCATGCTAAGATGCGCGTCCCGAATAGCGTTGCACGGATGAGTCTTAGGCGGGGTTGCACACACATCCTAGTTCCTGGGACACTCATGCGTCTTGGTCGAGTTGGGCATCTGACCATGCGCGGCACGCATGTGATAGTCACCCCAGGGAGCTCGGCATGGTTGTGCGTCATGCCCACACACCCCTAGGACACTTGTGCACCCTGGGACGCCCACACCCCAGGGACGCTTGTGCATCCCTGGGATGTGCTACTGTGGATGGGTTTTTCACCCATCTGGTTTCGTTCCCCAAAAATCATGGATTTCCGACCGGAACCTACCAGATCCGGCATGGATCTAGGCCGGAACAAAGAGAAAGCCAAGGAGAAAATGCCAGAGGGAGGTGAGAGCTTACCTGGCAGCCGGAGATGGTGCTCCTCCCACCTGGTAGGTTGCCTGCCTAAACCCTTTGTTGCTGGAAAACTCGAAGAAGGGGGAAACCCCTTTGCCAAGACCAGAAAGAAGAGAGGGGAATGGGGAGAAGAGAATGGCCGGGCTGACTTGGGCCTGGCCATTGCCAGAAAACTCAGGGACCACTGGTTTGAGATGGGTTTCCAATTTTTCCAGAAACCCCAGTCTCAAAATGGCCGAAAACCATGTTTTCGTGAGGCGGCGAGATGGGATTTTTATAGAGGGGAGAAGGCAGTGCCCCTCAATGGCGGTGCCGCCATTTCCCCTAGTTTGTTCTAGAGAAATCGAGAGAAAAGGGTTTTTGGAGAAGTCTGGAGGTGGAAGATGACAGGGGGTGTCGTTATCAAAACGGCCCTCTACGTTTTTCATCTTTTTTGTTTTTCTGTTTAAATTATAGAAATACCCCAAATCTTTAAACGGTAGTAACTTCTTCATACGAACTCCGTTTTCGGCATTCTTTGAGGCGTTGGATTCCATTTTTTGAGTAGAATCTAATGGTACCAAGTTTCATCAAAATTTCCTTTGTTTACTATTTTAAATAAAGTAAAACATTCAACACAGTTTATTTCCCATAAAATGTCCAATTTTTGTTAAAAATAGCGTAAATTGCTTGGGCGTTACAACTTTCCTCTACTCTTCATTGACCAAATGCTAGGAAGGTTAGTCTAAGATAGCTATTATTATTTTTTGGATGGACATTCCAATTACAACCAAATTCCTATAGCACCACGGGATCAAGAGAAGACCACTTTCACCTGACCATTTGTAACCTTCGCTTATTGACGTATGCCTTTTGGGCTTTGTAATACTCCAACTACATTTCAAAGGTGTATGTTGAGCATTTTCTTTGATATGGTGGAAAGGTTTTCTAAGGTCTTTATGGATGACTTCTCAGTATTTGGGTCATCATTTGATGAGTGTCTACACCACTTAAAGTTAGTTCTTGCAAGGTGTTAGGAGAAAAGTCTTGATTTTAAACTAGAAAAAGTGATATTTTATGGTATAAAGTTGGAAAAATTTTAATGCACATAATATCACCCAATGAGATAAAGAGTTGATAAAGAAAAACTAGATTTAATAACCAACCTTCCTCCACCAAGGATGGTGAAAGAAATTCGCTCCTTTCTAGGACATGATGTCTTTTACAGATGCTTGATTAAAGATTTTAGCAAAATTGGCAAGACTCTCTGTAATTTACTTATAAAGGAAGTCATTTTTTAGTTTGGTGCTGATTGTAAGAAAGCATTTGAGTGACTTAAGGCCTAATTGATTTCTACACCAATTATCTGACCACTAGACTAGAATGCACCTTTCAAGATTATTTGTGATGCGTAGGACTATACGATTAGAGCTATTTCGAGGCAGTGCATCAATAAACTTCCCCATGTAATATATTACACTATGTGAAGCACTAAATGATGCACAACTCATTTATTCAACCATAGAGAAAGAGTTGTTAGCTGTAGTATTTGCTATGGATAAGTTTATACCTTACTTGTTAGGGTCTACAATTATAGTGTACTCGGATCACGAGGCTTTAAAGTACCTCCTTTCTAAAAAGGATGCAAAACCTAGGTTGATCCATTGGATGCTACTACAAGAGTTTGACTTAGAAATACCTGACATGAAAGGTTTTGAAAATGTCATAGCATAACACTTATCCAGATTAGTGGTGGAGCATACTAACAATCACATGCCTATAACTGAATCATTCCTGGATGAACAATTATTGCATATTTCCTAGTTTCCATGGGATGGTTATATTGTTAATTATCTTACTACGAGGCAAATGCCTAATCATTGGACCAAACAAGTTAAAAAGAAATTTTTAACAAGGGTTAGATATTTTACATGTGATGACCCATGCTTATTCAAGTACTGTCCCAATCAGGTGATTAGAAGATGGGTACTAGATAGTGAACACAATCAAATCATCTCCTTTAGCTAGAGAAAGACAGCTGCAAAAATTTTGCAGCATGGTTTTTATTCGCTTACCATATTTAAGGATGCACATGCTTACTGCATAGCATGTGTGAGGTATCAAAGATAAGGTAGTCTTGGAAGGAGACATATGAAGCCCTTAAACCCAATCCTTGTAGTAGAACCATTCGATGTTTAGGGCATAGATTTCATGGGACCCTTTCCTAATTCTTTTAGTTTTCTTTACATCCTAGTAGGAGTGGACTATGTGTCCATGTGGGGGGAGGCTGTACCTTGCAAAACCAATGACCACAAAGTTGTGGTAAAATTCTTAAAAGAAAATATCATTGCTAGGTTTGGTACTCCAACAACAATAATGAGTGATGGGGGAAAACACTTTTGTAATGAAGTGTTTGACAATTTAATGAAGAAGTATGGTGTTAACCATAGGATAGCTACCCCATGCCACCCTCAAACCAATGGCCCCAAGTAGAGATATCCTGTAGGGAGATAAAGTGGATTCTAGAGAAGACAGTCAATCCAAGTAGGAAAGACTAGTCTATGAGACTTAAAGATGCTTTATGGGTTATCATACAACATATAAAACCTTTATAGGAATGTCACCTTACTACCAAGTCTATAGTAAGGCCTTCCACTTACTACTAGAGTTAGAGCACAAAGCATATTGGGCTATCAAAGAGCTCAATTTTTACTTTGATTCTCTAGGACCCACCAAAAACTTCAACTCAATGAGTTGGAAGAATTGAGTGAAGATGCATATGAGTTAGTATGATTGCACAAAGACTAGATGAAGGTTACACATGATCGCCAAATCATAAGGAAATCCTTCACTCCTAGATAAAAGATCTTATTGTATAACTCTATATTGTATCTCTTCCTAGCAAATTCATATCTAGATGGACTAGACCTTATATAGTATGGATGGTCAGTCCTCATGAGGCCATTGAGATTGAAAAGGATGGAGAAATTCAAAAATTCAATGGTCAGAGTTAAAACCTTTCCTAAAGATGCCTAATCTTGAGATTAATGAGACACTATTAGAGGCACATCATTATCATGTCCCACTTTAGATTACCACTCCAAGAACCATTGTAGATTACTATCATTAGACTTGTCATTATGTCTGGTTGAAGAAGTAAAACTTAGCATTCCATGGGAGGCAACCCAGATGTTTTTTAAAATCTCCATCTTTTACATCTTTCTATATAGGATCCTGTGTTTTTAGAAATTGGGGACAGTGTTTCATTTAGGTTGGTGGGTGTAGATGCATATAGGGATTTTAATTTTCTTGAGCTTTTTAAAAAACCAAAAACATGCTTTGAAAGAGTTCCCTTCCTGTGATGAGAACTGTGTGTTTAGAATTTAGTAATTCTACTATTTTCACCTCTTAATGGGAGTGTATATGATTAGTTTTGCATATTATTCATGTGTTGAAAAATTTCATGAAAGTCTATTCTAGAAAATCATTTACATGCATCACACAGCTAAGAGTAATAGAGAGGTATGATGGAGAGACTTGAGAAAAATTAGCAGAGACCTATAACCCTGTAAGTTTGGAGACTCTCCTTTTTCAAAGAATTATATGTAATTCCATAGTTTCTTTATACATAATTTAGTGTGATTCTGTTATCCTTGTTTTGGTTAACTATTAAGAATAAATAGGAGTAATAACTTTATTAACAGAAAATTTATTGAATTTCATAGGCTTTAGGAAACCTCAAAAATGATAAGGCAATCCTTGTTCAACCTAGAGATATAAAGCTTGTCAGTATATTCTAGACCACTAGTTAGCCTTTTGAGCCTATTATTAAGACTTTCTTTCTTAACCTCACTCACCTTAACCCAACAAAACTAGTAAAATAATTAACCTTACCCATTTTCAAAATGAGTAGATTTAGTAGAAAAGTTCAAAAGAGGACAAAAAGTCACAGAAGTGAGAAAATTAGTAGTCTTTGATCCAAAGATGCCAAAAGAAAAAGAAAAAGAAATGAAAAGAAATAAGTCTCAGAAAAAGAAGAAGCAAAAGACAAGAATACAAAGGAAATTCACTTCAACAAAACAAAAAAGTGTCCTAACAAATATTCTTCCATGACCTTTACTCAATTTTGAACCTTTGAAATCCTTATACCCTTCTTTTCTAATCTCTATCCAAGCCTACATTTTGTCCCATCTAAAGACATATGGATCTTAGGTGAAAAATAATGCTAAAGAAGATATAAAAGGAATGAATTAAGGTAAAATACTCCATTATTCTTAGTAATGACATCCACTCTTAAGGATCATTTTCCCATGTTACTTTAGCACTTCAAAATTTATGTGAACCATTAGCTTTGTTGAATCCGATCACATAATGAGAGAAATATGTTTAAACCCTTATCTTAGAGCTTCATTTTTAAGAGTATACCTATGAGGATTTGAGGTCAAGACATATTTCCAATAGGATTTAACTTATCCAGTTAGAAGTCATGACTTATATGGTGTCGCACATACATTGCACTCAGAGAAATAAGTAGAATGAAATATCTTTAGTATGTGTATGATTTGTAAAATTGTTAATCTTCGCCATTATGCCATGAAAAACTAATTGAGTTGCTAATGAATGAAGATTCTCTAAGACAAAATAAGGGACTCAACCTTAGGAAATTTTGTAGGTATATTCACAGCAAACCCTCATGTGGCCTAACTCATCCACTAGAGGTAACTTAGGGGTTTAAGGCTTGTTGCATGTACTAAATGCAGTCATGAGTACCTACAAAAATGGCACTTTGTATTTATTTTTTTTGAAAAATGATTTTTCACATGTTTTTCTCTATACTAGACAAATGCTGGTTGGGGGGTGTGATAAATGTCTAATTTTACTTAAAAATCACCCAATTAGTTACCCATGTGTTACAACTTATAGGATAAATTAGGGTTTTTAGACAAAAATTTATAACACAAGAATTTTTTACCTAATGAAGCAAAAGTTGTTATTTTCTAAGGCTAGAAGCTAATCCAAATTATGTGATTAACCATGTTTTTCTAGAATTTAATTAGGGTTTTTCACTTGTTGTAGGAAGTAAGATGGTGATCTAATGGCTGAGATTGATTAAGATAAAATTGAAGATCAAGATCAAAAGATAGAGTCAAAGCCTCAAAATCATCTCTTCAACATAAACCAAAGGCCAAGATTATCTTATGGACTAGTAATTTATGTGATTAAAGGAGCTACATATGTCTAAAGTGGGCTCATGAAGTAAGTCATGCATTCCCACCACCTTTGCATGGAAGCCACTTAAGCCACCTTAGCCATATAAGCTATGAAAGAAGGTGACAAACTAAGGAATTCAAACCAATCAAGTCAAGGGATGGAGCCAAGAAAGCTTCAAAAGCCAGCCATGAAGCCTTCAAAGTTAGCCCTCTAAACCATCAAGCTAAGCTAAATGGAAGGCTAGGATTGGAGGAGATTTAAGAAGATTATCCAAGAGATATTCTAAAGACAATTTAGTGAAATATATTAGAATAAGATGGTATGTGGATCAATGCACTAATAGAATTCTATTTTTTTCACTTTTTCCCACTTTTTCCTCAATTTCCACGTCACCCTTAAGATGCACTACGAATTTCCATCGCAGAGTTCTATCTTTCCAAAACTTTATCACAATCCACACTTCCCAACCAACCAAAAGTCTCCACCTAATAGCCTCCATCTCATTCCCACCCACTTTCCTAAAATAAAGGAGCTTCAATGATTTTAGAAGGTACAAAACACCCCCTCTTAAAAGGGTGGCATCACCCACCCACTCCCCTCCTTAAGATAACCCCTCCTTCCACACACTTTCCTACAAAAATTAGGAGAATAAGCATAAAAACCCAGCAATGAATAAAGTAAGAGAAGAACTTTCACTTAAGGGAAAAATACATGTACTTCCTTGGAAGGTGCCCACTTCCTATAGACATCTTTCCTCTCTTTTACTTATTGTTGTGTAGACTCTTTAGGCACTGCCACTTTCTTCCATGGTTTATGCTTCTTGCTCAACTATTCAACCTTGGATTTTTGGGGTTTTTGAGTCATATTTGGAGGTTGGTTAGCTTCCTTGTTCTCTTTGCTGGAATTTACTTCTCTTGATGCTAGTGTAATAACCCCAATTTTTGTAATTGATCGAGAAAATCAATAAAGTTTGAGTTTCAGAAATTTTGGGTTGGAATATTAGGGTTATTTAGAAAGTACTTCTTATAAAATTATAATCAAGGGATAAGATATGTATAATTGAAATTGAACTCAGTAAACCCTTCAAAATGACTATAAGCACGACAAATTCTGAATTCGTATGAAAAATCCTTAATTTTCTTTATTTTATGGACAAAAGGGTAAAATAGTAATTTTACCCAAAAATCAAAATCTGAGACATCAAAATTTAGAATGTTCTAAGAAATACGAATCCAACGCCACTAAGTATGCTCAATTCCGAGATCATGGGAATAAACGCTAATTTTTATATATAAATGGTAAAATGGTCTTTTTACACCATGTGGGGCCCACAAGTGTAATAACCCCAATTTTTGTAAATTGATTGAGAAAAATTAATAAAGTTTGAGTTTCAAATATTTCGAGCTAAAATATTAGGGTTATTTAAAATATACTTTTTATAAAAGTATAATCAAATCATAAGACATGTAAAATTGAAATTAAAATTAGCAAACCCTTCAAAATGACTGTAAGCACGACAAATTTTGAATTCGGATGAGAAATCCTTAAGTTTCTTCATTTCTTGGACAAAAGGGGTAAAATAGTAATTTTACCCAAAAAGCAAAATCTCCCAAAAATCAAAATATGAAACATCAAAATTTAGAATGTATTCAGAAATATGAATCCAACACCACTAAGTACATTCAAATCCGAGATCATAGGAATAAAACCGAAAATTTTATGCATAAAGGGCAAAACAGTCTTTTTACACCATGTGGGGCCCACCTGAGCCCCACAAGGGACCCAACAACCAATTTTATTAGCAGCCCATGTGAAACATGGGTCAACAAACATTAGCTAGTCTTGGGGAAGAAAAATTAGGCATGGGAGCATTGAAGACTTTCATGCCATTTAATAATAAAAAAATAAAATATTATAATCATGAAAAAAGACCCAAAATACCTATAAATATAACCCCAAAAATCTTTCAAAAATCCTCATAAAATCCCCACGAAATTCTCTTCATCTCCTTAAAAAATTAGATCCAGATCCCACCCCAAAAACCCAAAAATTCCAAGAGATAGATCTCTTTTCAACTTGTTTTTCTTTTTAGATTGGAACAAGAGACCTAAAATCAATTAGGCACTCTGTTCCAGATCTAATTTGATCAATTCCACCATCTAAAACTTCCCAACATATCTGTTCTACAAAACCCCCAAAAAAATTTCACGATCCACCAGTTCAAACAACGAATATTTGCAAGAAAGGTGGATTTTAGGCCATATCTTCATCAACAAGGTATTTTTTTAAATTGGGCATATAACCAAGGTTTCTTCTCCAATTAGGTAGGTGGAAATCCTTTTTATAGATGTTTAGTACTGTTTTATGTAATTTTTATTTTTCTGTAATTTATTTTGGTAATAAAAAGGTAAAAATAAAGTAAACAACAGAACCCTTAATTCATGATGATGGAGTGCTCAGATGAAAATTTTGACTCCACCAATCAATCCATAAGGGTCCAAAACCCCTAGGGTAGAAGTTTCAAAAAGATGTGAGAAGTTTTGGTCCCACAATTGAGAAGGGATTGATTGGACGGTCCAAACGGACTATCCGATCTCCAGATCGGACAGACGACGTCCCGTGCGCTTCCATGGTCGCCCAGTGTGGGTGCTTCAACATTTTAGTGTAGCAGACGCTCCCGACTCATTTTCCCCCGCGTAGTTTTCCTCCCGAACGATCTGGGCCATCCGTTCCTGGGCCCAGATCAAATACAGGCCCTAGGAAGAGTGTAAACCTCCAGGTCTAATTTTGGAGTTATCTGAACTCCAAATTGAGATCAGAAAGAAGTTATGGAAAGCTTGAAACCTCTATTTTCTTATGAAATGATAAAATAGACATGTTATTTAGTAAAAAAAATTTGTATTAAAGAAATAAGTTTCCAATTACCTAGATCTTCAAGATCTGAGATGATCAGATCTTAAAAACATGTTTAAATAATTTGGACAAGTATGGTACTAGATTTGGCTGTACTGTGAACCACTAGATGGATCCTGGAGTTTAATAAAAGTATATTCCTTCAATGAAATTTTATTTTGTATACAAATTGTACTTATGTTATGTATAAAGTGGTGACTTGGGTTTTCAAAACAAGTTCTAAAGAAAAGAATTTCCGCTGCTTTGTTTTGCGAAAAAAATTTACACTCTTAAGGGCCCTGCCTTTCAAAATACATTACAAAACGTGTTACAAAAACCTGGGTCGTCACAACAAGGGACCTAAAAAGGAACCCTATGGGCAGCCAACGTGAAATCATGGGTCAAACCTCTGCCAGCTAGTCTTGGGGAAAAAGGTGGAGGTGGAGAATCCAATGCTAAATTAAATAATAAAAAATAAACCATAATCATGAAAAAAGACCCAAAATGCCTATAAATATACCCCTAAAAATCCTCCAAAAATGTTCATAAAATTCTCACAAAATTATCTTGATTTGTCCTGCAAAACTAGACATAGATCCATTCTCAAAATCCTAAAACTCCCAAAAGATCTGTCTCTTTCATTTTCTCCCTCTCCTCTCTAGATTGGAACAAGAGACCTAAATTCAATTAAGTACTCTGTTCTAGATCAAATATCACAGATCTCACCATCTAAAATCTCCTACCATACCTTAGCTACAAAACACCCAATGAAATTTCGAGATCCAATGGTTCAAACAATGAAAATCACAAGACAAGTGGATCTTGGGCTATCTTATCATCAAAACTGGTATTCTCTTAATTTGGACTATATAACCAACAATTTTCTCCAAGAAGGTAGGTGGAACTATTTCCTAGACATATTTATTATTGTTTGATGAAAATTTTATTTTACTGCAATTTGATTTGGGTGAAAAAATTGTAAAAATAAAGTAAATAACATAACCTTTAAATCATAATGATTGAGGGCTCAAATGGAAAATTTGACCCTTCCAATCAATCCAGAAGGGTCCAAAACCCTTAGGGTAAAAGTTTCATGAAATTCTATTAAGTTTTGGGCCCTCAATTGAGAAGAGATTGATTGGACGGTCCAGAACAGACTGTTCGCTCTCTTGATCGGACCAGAGTCCCCAGAACGATGTGAGAGACGCGCACGAAAACACCACACGCTGAAGCATTTTTGAGCGCTACATGTGATGTCGTTCCAAGCGGGATGACCGCATGTAAACAGCAATCCCGGGTGGGAGCGTCTGTCTCGCGTCCCGGTGATGAGTGCAGATGACCAGAGCATTCCTCCCTGCCCGTTCCGCCCGAACAATCTAGGCCATCCATTCCGATGGGCCCAGATCAGGTCTAGGCCCTAGGAATGGACTGTGAACTTCCAAATCCAATTTAGGGGTCATATGAACTCCAAATTGAGATTGGAAAGAAGCTATGGAAAGCTTACAACCTCTAGTTTCTTATGAAATGATAAAATAGAGAAAACATCTTATGAAACTTTCTGTATTTAAGAAATAAGTTTCCAATTGCCAAGATCTTTAAGATCTGAGGTGATCAGAACTTGGTAATCTGTTTTAATAAGGATATACTATTGAAATAAAGTGATAGCTATGGTTTATTTGGATATATCTGAGGCATATTATGGGATCTACCCGTCATGGTAAAAAACCCTAAAAATACAAAGGGACCCACTTGATCAATGAGATCAAGTGTGATCACATCCTTGGGATGGATTGAATGAATGTTAATATCATGAAATCCAGGGAGATCATGGATTGATTATGACAAAAACAAAGCAATATGATCTTGGACCTTAATAAAGAAAAACCCTAAAAATACAAAGGGACCCACTTGATCAATGAGATCAAGTGTGATCAGATCCTTGAGATGGATGGAATATATGTTAATATGATGAAATCCAGGGAGATCATGGGTTGAATATGACAGAAACAAAGCAATATGATCTTTGGACCTTAATGAAGAAGAACCTCTAAATGTAATTAAAACCCTTGATCAAAAGGAAAAGATCTAAGATCAAATGGTTAGATCACAAATAAAGGTTTCTAAAAATATTAATGTAATTAGTTTCATTTTTTATTAACTGATAATGGAATTTTTAATGTGATAAAGCATGCTAGTGCAACTTTTAGACTTTAGCATGATATGTGATGAGATTGTTATATTAGGTTGCTAGATTTAATTGTCTTAGGGGCATGTTAGTGTGATTTATGCAAGTCTAACTTACGACCAAGTTAGTATGATTTTACACCATTGTAACTTAGGACCATGCTAGGATTTCATGTAAGATTATACTATAGTATGAAATTGTACCTTAGGTCCATGTTAGTTTAAATTGAGTTATTAAGGTATATTAGTTGAAAATCATGCTAGTGTAATCTTAAGTACCTTGTATCATTATCATTAAGTTGTTCAATTATGCAGTTTTATGCTTTGAATTTATAATTCATTTATGGTTAAATTTCATTAGCAAACCTATTTGTTAAGAGATAAAGAGTATAAAACATCAAAAATGGAATCTAACGAGAAAGTAGAGTTTCATGACACAAATAAGAGTGGATTATTTTGGACTTAATTAGTGAGGGCTATAGTTAGCAGGACAATATAAGGATTATCAAATCCTTAGCCCAAACTAGGAGAATAATAAACCCCATGAATGACAATATAAATGGTCATGGACTTAACTAAAATGAATTAGGAGTACTTAGAGTCAACATGCTTATAGTGAATGCTGAACATAGTGGTTAAGAGGGTTGTCTAATAGAGCCTTGCTCTTCCCCTACCTTCTGTTGACGTATGTGAGGTCTTAACGCCTCCTTACATGAGGATTGAAGTAACCACTTTGTCTTCATCCATTCAGCTAGTAAGCCTTAGCTAATTGGAAATAAGAGGAGAAGTCTAGACTTAGGCTGAAATAAGTTACCTTCAACCAGCAAAACATTAACTAGTTGAATGATAATAGTAAGAGCATAAAAGGTTAGTAAATTATCTAACCCTAATAAAAATTGTAAGTAAGATAAGGATGATTAAACAAGATCCATTAGATCTTAAATGATCAAGAACAATAAGAATGAGAACATTGTATTGTATTTAGTATGCATGTTATAGATCAAATCTAGTTCACTAGATTAGATAATCCAAACTCTTGATCAAAGATGATTCAAGGAAGAAAACCAAGATCATCCTCCTTAGGGATGATCCAATAACTTAACTTAGATCAAAGAAGAATTAGATGATAAAAGATCTAGGACCTTGATCTTTATCAATAAGTATAGATTGTCAATCAAAGGATCTATGAAAGATCAAGATCAAGGAGATGAACATACAAAGACTTAGAGATAGAAAAATACTTAGATATGAATGAATTAAAGATCATTCTAAACATTAGATCTAGTGATTAATAGGATATTTCTTAATTTATATATATTGACAATATGTTTGGATGTACAGATTACATACATCAGTCAGGATCATGGAAGATCTGGGAAAAGGGATCACTACTTAAAGGTAGGAGGATTTGATGAATTCATTTACATGGGATATACATGATTGAACCCATGACCTTATGTTGACAAGAGTAATGTTAATACTTGTTTTAAATCCCCCGAAACCCTTATGATCCAACTAAACACATATAAGATGGTTAAGGACTAGACTATAAGTGAATAGGGAACTAGAAGATGTTTCAGCCCTAAGTAAACAGACAGATGGTTTGATATGTATGAAGTCTATTTTACATACAAGCTTGGAGGCTCGTGATTTTGTTTTAATATGCATAAGGCTAGGGGGATGCTATGCTAAAGGAGTTATAAGGGTTTGGCCACCCGCTTCTTGAAATTTGATGATTTGATGATACCTTGCCCTATGAGAGGCTAAAAGTCAGGTGGGGCAATTATGGGAAGGCCACCACTGTGAAAGTCCTGTCTTCCCATATGGGCAGTAACATAATATTTTCCACCGTGGTATCAGTGGTGAATAGGGCAGTTATCCGAGAGCGCTAGTACGGATTAGATTGCAGCATGGTAGCCCTTTGATTATTTTGCGCTATGATGCATATGAGAGTAGGCATAGTGAAATGCCTTATGTTTTATCATAATGAAATGATAGGTAATTGTATATTACCAATATTTCCTAAGAAGGAAAATTCCCAGTGTAGGATTAGCTAAAATATTGAATTCTCATAATGGAAAGAATTGATCACCTTAGTTAGGAATGATATTTGACTACTTTCATAAATTTAACTGATTTACCCATGTATAGTATGTATGTACATGGATGTACTTAAATTACAAAATGAAAAGTAGAGACATGAATAAGTTTAAGGATAACGGGATTATGAAGTATTAGAATTATATTGTCAATTATTATCCTTCTTGAATCCCCTACCAAGCATTGCTTGCTGAGATATTGTAAATGTTGCAATATCTCAGATATAGGGAAGGAGAGTTAGGAGCTCAAGATGATAGAAGACTTGAAGAGAATAATCTTCAAGGTATGCCTCTTGAAGACATGTATTTTTCTTTGTTTGAGAGTATTGTATTGTAATGAGAGTTTCATTGTATGGTGAGCTTTGTGTTTTGGATTATGTAATTTGGACAAGTATTGTAATAGATTTGGCTGTACTGTGAACCACTGGATGGATTCTGGAATTTAATAAAAGTATATTCCTTCAATGGAATTTTATCTTGTACAAAGTTCTACTTATGTTATGTATGAAGTGATGACTTGGGTTTTACAAAACAAGTTCTAAAGAAAAGAATTTTTGCTGCATTGTTTTGCGAAATTTTTTTACTACTAAGGGCCCTGCTTTTTAAAAATATATTACAAAACGTGTTACAAAAACCTAGGTCATCACAGCTAGTTTGCCTTGTTTTCCTTCATCTTTCCTTGCTTTTAAACTAAGATTCAAGGCTGGTTTTCCCTTGGAGTGACAGCCAAGGCAATTCATCTTGAATCTAGTTTTGCTCTTTTCCTTTCATTGCATCTTTGTTCTCTTTCATTCCTTTTGATTTCTAGCTTTGTTTGATTAAGTTCCATTGGTTGTTGCCTAAGTATTCCATAGGATTTTCCCATGATTTCAAGTATGTTAGTTCATGAGTGATTGTTGGAACATTTGAAGAAGAAATTGGCTTGTAATTAAGGATTGTTTGAGATTACATGAACATCATTGTAATAGCATTTAAATTTCAGATTTGGATTACATGTATGCGGTATTATGTTGATGAATTTTGGATATGATTCAATAAAGTTAGCTGGAATTTTAATTTCATGTGTGTATCTAGTAGTTAGTTATCTTTGTTATTGAATGTCTGATTGCATTAGAAGTGATTAATTACATATTTTACATGTTCTATTCATTGAATGATTCAATTACCATGCTGCTGGAATTTCTTTTCATGAATTGTTTATGTTAATTTCAAGCACCATACAACTCATGTTAACATGATTTTTCAAGATCCCAACTAGATTTTTAGATAGCTTAGTTAATGTTACAAATAGATTGCATGCTTAGGTTTCCAAAGTAGTTGATTAAATCCACTCCTATACAATGAATCATGGAAACCATTCCATGGTTACATGCACGATGCTTAGGTAGTTTTCCTTTCATTGTTTCTTAGTGGTTATTTTTCTTTTATTTCTCTTGTTTAGTTGTAGTTAGTTTCCATTAGTCTGCAGCCTAATTAGTTTTGAAAGCAATTAATATTGTCATACTTGCTAAAGTACTTGATTTGGTTGCTTAGTTTTGCTAGTTTAGCATGTTAGGAAAGTAGTTTATTAAAGCATGTTTTCCTTAGATTATTTGTTAATTTCATGTTTTGGAAAGTTAGTTTAGACAAGTTGCTAGTTACATTTTAAGAAAGTTTTAGTTTAGGAAAGCTTTTAGTTAGGATAGTAATAAAATTAGAAGGTTTTAATTTTAGAAATTACATATTTAAAGAAAGTTTTCAATTTAGCATTTTTTTTATTTTTTTTTGCTTAGTTTCCAATTTCATGTGTTTCTTTCCAATTCTCAGTTTAAGACAAAAATCACTTGAATTTTGGCTAGGTTAGATAGTTTAAAGTAGGGACTACTAGCATCGCATTAGTTTAACACTTTGTGAGATTGACCTGACTAGTGAACTATATTGAAAATGATTTGTGCACTTTCAAGTTTTATTTAAACAACAACACATGGCACCTACTCATGACTGATAGAGAGGTATGACATAGAGACCCTGAGGAAAATTAGTGGAGACTTATAAGTTAGTGAGTTTCGAGACTGTCTTCTTATGGAGAGTTATAAGTAATTTTGCAAATACTTCAAATGTACATAATTTAATGTGACTCACTTATCCTTGTTTTTGTTAACTATCAATGATAAATAGGAGTAATAGCTTTATTTTCAAAAAAATTAATAAATTTGATAGGCTTTAGGAAACTTAGGAAATGATATAGGCCACCTTTGTTCATCCTAGAGACGTAAAGCCTACCCAATACATTCTAGGCCACTAATTAGCTCTTTGAGCACATGATTGAGCCTTTCTTTCAAAATGAGTAGAGTTACTAGAAAGGTTCAAAATATGACAAAAAGTCAAATAAGTGAGAAAATTAACATTATTTTCCCGAAGAAGCCAAAAGAAAAAGAAAAGTGAAAAGAAAGAAGTATAAGAGAAATAAGAGAAAAAGTGAAAAAGTGAAAGATAAGATTACAAAGGAAATTCACTTCTACAAAACCAAAAGAAAAGTTATCCTAATAGATATTCATTGAAGACTTGTACTCAAGTTTTGAAATCCTCATAGCCTTATTTTCTAAACCTGTCCTAAGCCTACGTTTTGTCTCATTTAAAGACCTAGTAATCTTAGGTGGAACATAGCTTTAAAGAGGAGATAAAAAGAAGGAATGAAGGTAAAATACCCCTACTATTCTTAGTCAGAACATCCACTCTTAGGGATTGCTTTCTTTTGTCTCATTAGCACTTAAAAATTTATGTGAACCTTTAGCTTGTTGGATCCGGTCACATAATGAGAGAAATATGTTCAAACCCTCATCTAAGAGCTTCATTTTTGTGAGGATTTGAGGTCAAGACATATTTCCAATTGAATTTATGCATATCCAATTAGAATTCAAGACTTATGTAGATATACACACATGTGCTATGAGAAATAATTAGATTGAAATGTCTTTAATGTGTTGATGATTTGTAAAATTGTCAATCCTTTCTATTATGTTGTGAAAAACTCAATTCTTTCTATTATGTTGTGAAAAACTAGTAGAGTGCCAATGAATGAGGATTCTTTGAGATAAATAGGAGACTTAACATTGGGAAATTTTTTGGGTATATTCACTACAAACCTTCACATAAGTCATGCACTAGGGGTAACCTAGGGGTTTAAGGGCTTGTTGCATGTGCTATATGTAATCGAGAGTACCTACGAAAATGGTACTTTTTAGTGGTTTTTTGTAGAATAATTTTTTTTTTGTGTGTTTTATTTAAGGCTAGAAAAATATTGGTTGGGGGTGTGATAAGTGTCTAATTTTGCATAAAAACTAGTAAATTAGTTACCCATGTATTACAATTTATAGGGATAAATTAGGGTTTCAGACAAAAAATCGTAACGCATGCATTTTTGAACTAATGAAGTTAAAGTTTGTTATTTTGTTAGTCCAAAAGCTATTTAGAGGTAAGTATGAGATTAATCACATTTTTTAGGATTTAATTAGAATTTTTATCTTTCATAGGAAGAGAGATGATGATCCGACAGCCAAAATCGATTGAGATAAACATTAAGATCAAGATCAAAAGTTCGACTCAAAACCTCAAAATCGTCAATCCAACGTGAAAGTAAAGGTCATGATAACCTCAAGAACTAGCAATGGATGTGATTAAAGGACTAAAGATAGCCAAAGTAGGACCATGAAGTAAGTCACGCATTCCCATCAACTTTGCATGGAAACCACTTAAGCCACCTTAGCCATATAAGCCATGAGAGAAGGTGGCAAGCTAAGGAATTCAAACCAAACCATTTAAGCCACTCAAGCTAGGGGATGGAGGCAAGAAAGCTTCCAAAGCCAGCCATAAAGCATAGCTAATGGAGCCTTCAAAGTTAGCCATCTAAGCCATCAAGCTAAGCCGAATGGAAGGCTAGGATTGGATGAAATTCAAGAGGATTATCCATGAGATTTTAAGGGATATTTTGATGATAATTAAGGGAAATCCTATTAAGATAAGTTGGCATATGGATCAGTAGGATGCGAGGCTTCCAATTATGGTATTTTTCCCACCTTTCCATCACTTTTCCTCACCACCAAATACCACCACGAATTTGACTTTCTAGTCCTACCATTCCACAACTCTTCCACCTTCTTAAACTACCATCCTAACCGTACAACCAATCCCAACTCCTTAGGAAATCACTTAATCAATCAAAATTTTTCATATCACCGCACTTTCCTAAGTTTTCCCTACACTCCATTTTCCTCCCACCTTATTTTCTTCTTCCCATCTCTTTCCTACCCTATCAGCTCATCTGCCTCCCTTATTTGGATTGTTTCCAACAATATTTAAAGGGGGAGATACTCCTTCCTAAAAGGAGGCATCTCCTGCCTACTCCACCTCCTTAAGGCAGCCACCATCTCACACACTTTCCTATTTGAAAGCCCTAACTATTCTACTATCTTAGCCATCCAAATTGAGAACTTTCCATCCCCACCACACCCTAGTATTAGGGAACCCTAGAAAAATATGGGGGAGGAACTATAAAAATTCCACAAAAATCCAAGTGAAAGAACATATACCCCAAGGAAAAAGATGCGTCCTCCATAGGAGACGGAAACATCCTCCTCCTAGTTCATCATTCCCACTCTCTTTCTTGGATTTCTTTGGCTGTTATTCTTTTCCTTAGGTATGAGGCATCCCTTCAAGTGCTAATGTCTGGGTTTTATGCTTTTCAAGGTTGATCATCTCACTTCTTCTCATGTTTATCATAGTTCCTTGATCATTTCATGCTAGTTTGTTTTTCTTTGCTTTCCTTTGCTTTTCCTTGCCTTAAAAAACTAAGATTCTAGACTGATTTTTCCTTGAAGTGACATCCAAAGGAAGTCATCTTGAATCTAGTTTTTTTTCTTTGCTTTCCATTTCCTTTTAGTTCTCTTTTTGGCCCCTTGAATTGCAGCATTGTTTCTTTCGTTTCCATTGGTTGATTTCCTTATTATTCCATAAGATTTCCTTTGAATATCAAGCTTTGGTGGAGGAGAAATCATCTTTACTATTCAGCTTTGGATTTAAAGTTGGAGAAAAAGTGATGCTTTTTCATCAAAATTGGAATGCACTCTTCATGTATTCACTTGTATGCAACTTGTTGATGAGTAATGGAATCTTACTTGGCTAATGAATATAATATGTTGATTTCTAAACTTCTATATGTTGATGATCCCTTGAATTTGTGATTGTCTTGAGTTAAAGTCATCAAACAACTAAATCAAGAGTTATAAGAAACCATGTGTCCAGTCCAAGAGTGGAGCGCATGGTTTTGAAGAAACTTAAAGTTTGAAATTTGAATGAAGATTTTTAATTGACTGTTCCTTTATAGATCTTTGAGTTCATTGCTTCTTTAATTGAGTAGAGAAAACAAGTCTCAATTCATGTTGAAATCATGTATGCTGTCCAAAAGTGGGGTGGAATGGAATTCAAGTTAAGTTGATTTATTTCATGTTTGGAAGAGTAATCTAGTAGTGGTTGTTTGTTTACATGTTGCTACTTAGATTGTAGTTATTAAAGTTTCATTTCGCATAGGTTTACTTACTTTATTTATGTAATGACCCTCAATTTTGGGTCATTTTTTATGTATTAGATTATAATTTAGTGGAGATAAAAGTAGAATTTAATTCCATGGAAATTGAGTTTCATGAAAATGACCTCCTTATAAACTCAAAATTTGGACTTAGGAGTATCAAATTTGGAATATACATGTCGATACAAATCCAACAACACTAATTTTGTCTAAAACTGAGATTAGGGTAGAAAATCTCAATAATTTTATTAATAAGAGGGGATTAAAATTGATAATGGCACCCCCTCTATTTTATCATTTTGTGGACTACAAATGCAATTCCATGTGAGGGGTGGGCAGGACACGTGAACTATTAATCACCACATGTCGGCCCATCTCCCATTCCAAGAGTGTAGTAGGTGGAACACATTAAGACAGGGTGACACCGGAGAAGAAGGGGAGAAACCTTGACATTCGCCCACCCCCTTTCTCCCATCTAATCTTCCCCTTCCCCAAGCAAATCCCCAGTTTTCAACACCTCTCTTCTATCAAGGTTTACCTAGAATGGCCTAAGCTGCGCGACCTGAGTTTTCCCTTGCTTGTTCCCCCAAACAATGAACCAGGGACAAGTACTCAGCCCTACTCGATCTCCCTTTTAGGTGAATGGGAGATCTCTAGCAATGAGGTAGGAACCCTAACCCCCCACCCCTTCCACTGTCTTGTGCAACCACCGAAGCAAGCACTGTTGGCAACCCAACCCCCTATTTGTGGTCTTCCACTAGTGTAGCCAATTGGGTAGCTGGATTGCCCACCGCTTTCCTCTCCTTTCATCCCCCTCTGTCAGGTTTCCCCTAGCACAGCTAGCTAGTATGCCTGCATACACACAAGCAGGCCGCATAGGATACCTTTCTTCCCTCAGCTCACCTTCCCCTTCCACTAGCATGGCAAGACCTTTAGGCAGGTTGGCATGCTAGGGTCCAGTGCTCTCCACCTCTCACTTACCTTTTCTGTTAGATTTTCCCCAATGCAGCTAGAGTTGGACGCTAATGAATATAGATTTGCCCCACCAACATCAATCTTCCCTTCTCCTCCCCATTTTACCTCCTTTGTAGGGCTCAGGCAGTGACGTAGCCATAGGCATTGCCGCCCACCACTTTTCCCTGTTTTTCCCCCTTTACTTTGGCTAGTTAGGGCAGAGTCGACTAGCTGAGTCAACTCAGACTCGACTCATTTTAGGGAGCTGAGTTGACCTAGTGAGCCCTATTAAACCCTTGAACTTCAATGCTCAATTTTGACCAATCCAGGAAGGGTCTCAAAGATCCAAGATAACTAACATAATCATTGCAACACGAGGAACAATACTCATCTTCCCATTCATTGATCAGGGAAGATCCAATTGTCAATTTAATCAGACCATTGATTGGACTTTAGATCGTCTCATATGAGATGATATAACATTATTTTCTAATCTAAATAACCCATTATGACACACATGAAGTGTAGATCAATATCCATATAATATATTTTTGGCCTGAAACATTTATAGAGATGATTTAGCCAATTTTGATCAATGACTGAGATTAACTGGATGTTATTCAGATTGACTAATACAAGGTAAGATTACTATCTTAACCATTTGATTAGTTGATTTGACCATAATTAGATAAGATTAAGCATGCATTTCATGTAATAATTCCTAATTTGTTAATTAAATAATAAATTACCTAGGATTGATATGATCTGAGCCTTATAAGTTTGAAATACACAATGACATAATTAAGAAGAGGTACTAGATAGTTATGAGTGGGCCTGATTTAGTATGATTTGAATTATTAGCCAATTAGGGTGGGCCCCACATTGAGATTCCATGTTGGGAACCATTTGACAGTCTTGAACATGATATATTGAAATGCAAAAATATAATTTTGTCTAATTAATAATCCAAGTTACATAATTTGGATTCTAAGTGTGACTAAGATGAGATACTAGGTGATGGGACTGTGGCAGACTAAGTTAGAGTTGGAGTTTGATTGATTTGAGAGGTACAGATGAGTGGTTCTTCATCTGAGGTAGGTGACTATATTTAGTATTCCTATGATTTTATAAATCATGATTGTTCACTTGATGGCCTTATTCACATGGACAATTTGATGCATGGATATGTATGCCAACCTTATGATTCTCCTGAAGTTATCGTTGAGCATGTGTTGCTAATGTTTATACTATCTTTTTTATTTGCATGATTCATGCACTGTTCTTGAGGATGTTATATGTAGATTTTTGATGCATGATTATCGATACATTAAAATACCTTATCAATTTGATTTTATCAAGGATGATTATGCATTGATTTCTAATACTCATTTTTGTGTTTTTCCTAATTTATGACAGGTGTTTCTGCCCAGTGGATGCTATGTTGGGAGGGTCATAAGGTTGGTCACTAGCCCTCTAAGTATATCAATATATATATATTATAGACACCCACCTTGATATGTGGGCAAATTGTATGCGGTTTGTGGTAATCATGGGCAGGCCACCCGGGCACATCCAACCATCCCCCATGAATGGTAGACACTAGTCTCCCATTTTGGTATCGATAGTGAACAATAGTGGTTTATACCCTGGAGTGGTTGCCACTGCAGCGCAGCAATCCATGCACTTATTCTGTATGGTCATGTAGTATGACACAAGGACGTTTATATCCTAATACACCTAGATGACGCACCCTCAAGGTTAAACCTATGTGGGTAACCAAATGTAGGTGGGCCTACGAGTTGAGCGAGCTACCTGGTGTGCAAGCTGCAGGTGAGGGACCCATGGATTGGTATGAGTACTCATGACTAGATATGAGAGTGTGGTGGGACACTCAAGGGTTGTTATGTGCCAGAATCATATCTTCATCAATTATTACATTTAATTCTAACTTATTATTTATGAATCATCCTCTCTTGGACATTGATAATTTGACTTATTATATGAATGTTTTTGCATCCATGAGATTTATCATAAATTCTGGTGTTTATGTGTCACACTACCAATTCTTTATTGATATTAAATGTGGTCTCCTACACAAGTGATTGTTGTAATAACCCCAATTTTTGTAAATTGATTGAGAAAAATCAATAAAGTTTGAGTTTCAGATATTTCAGGCTGAAATATTAGGGTCATTTAAAACATACTTTTTATAAAAGTATAATCAAATCATAAGACATGTAAAATTGAAATTAAACTTAGCAAACCCTTCAAAATGACTGTACGCACGACAAATTTCGAATTCGGATGAGAAATTCTTCAGTTTCTTCATTTCTTGGACAAAAGGGGTAAAATAGTAATTTTACCCAAAAAGCAAAATCTCCCAAAAATCAAAATATGAAACATCAAAATTTAGACTGTATTGAGAAATACGAATCCAATGCCACTAAGTACACTCAAATCCGAGATCATAGGAATAAAACCCAAAATTTTATGCATAAAGGTCAAAACAGTCTTTTTACACCATGTGGGCCCCACATGGGGTCCACCACGTACCCAACAACCAATTTTATCAGCAGCCCATGTGAAACATGGGTCAACAAATATCAGCTGGTCTTGGGGAAGAAAAATTAGGCATGGGAGCATTGAAGACTTTCATGCCATTTAATAATATAAAAAAAATTATAATCATGGAAAAAGACCCAAAATGCCTATAAATACAACCCCAAAAATCCTCATAAAATCCCCATGAAATTCTCTTCAATCTCCTTGAAAAAAATTAGATCTAGATCCCTCCCCAAAAACCCAAAATTTCCAAGAGTTAGATCTCTTTTCAACTTATTTTTCTTTTTAGATTGGAACAAGAGACCTAAAATCAATTAGGCACTCTATTCTAGATCTAATTTGATCAATTCCACCATCCAAAACTTCCCAACATATCTATTCTACAAAACCCCCAAAGAAATTTCAAGATCCAACGGTTCAATCAACGGATATTTGCAAGAAAGGTAGATTTTAGGTCATATCTTCATCAGCAAGGTATTTTTTTAAATTGGGCATATAACCAAGGTTTTCTCTCCAATCAGGTAAGTGGAAATCCTTTTCATAGATGTTTAGTACTGTTTTATGTAATTTTTATTTTTCTATAATTTATTTTGCTAGTAAAAAGGTAAAAATAAAGTAAATAATAGAACCCTTAATTCATGATGATGGAGTGCTCAGATAAAAAATCTGACTCTACCAATCAATCCATAATGGTCCAAAACTCTTAGGGTAGAATTTTTAGAAAGATCTGAAAGTTTTGGTCCCTCAATTGAGAAGGGATTGATTGGATGGTCCAAACAAACTGTCGGATCTCCAGATCGGACGAACGATGTCCCGTGCGCTTCCATGGACGCCCTGTGCGGGCGCTTCAATATTTCAGCACAGTGGACAGGCCTGACTTGGTTTTTTGCCCGAACGATCTAGGTCGTTCGTTCCTGGGCCCACATTAAATACAGGCCCTAGGAAGACTATAAACTTCCAGATTCAATTCTAGAGTCATCTGAACTCCAAATTGAGATCGGAAAGAAGCTATGGAAAGCTTGAAACCTCTATCTTCTTATGAAATGATAAAATAGACATATTATTTTCTAAAAACTTTCTGTATTAAAGAAATAAGATTCCAATTACTTAGATTTTCAAGATCTGAGATGATCAGATCTTAGAAACATGTTTTAATAATGATATACTACTTAAATAAAGTGATATCTATATTTAAATTGGACAGATATGAGATATATTAAGGGATTTACCCTTTATGGTAGAAAAACCCTAAAAATACAAAGGGACCCACTTGATCAATGAGATCAAGTGTGATCAGACCCTTAGGATGGAAAGAATAAATGTTTATATGATGAAATCCAAGGAAATCATGAATGGATTATGACAAAAATAGATCAATATGATCTTTTGACCTTAATAGAGAAAATTCCCTAAATACAAGTAAAATCCTTAATCAAAGGAAAAGATCTAAGATCAAATGGTTGGATCATAAGTAAAAGTTTCTAAAAATGTAAATGTAATTAGTTTCATTTTATATTATTCTGTTATAAAGCATGCTACTATAACATTTAGAGTTTAGCATGATATGTGTTTCATTGTTATCATAAGGTTCTAGATTTAATTTAAGTACCTTGCCTCATTTTCATTGAATGTTAGATTATGTAGTTTTATGCTTTGAATTTATAATTCATTTATGGTTGAATGTTATTAGTAGATTTACTTGTTATGAGATAAAGAGCATAAAACATCAAAAATGTATTCTAATGAGAAAGTAGAGTTTCATGACACAAATAAGAATGGAGTACTTTGGACTTAATTAGTAAGGGCTATAGTTAGTAGGACAATATAAGGATTATCAAATCCTTGGCCCAAATTAGGAAAAGAATAATAAACCCCATGAATGACATTATAAATATTCATGGACTTAATTAAAATCCATTAGAAAGAGTACTTAGGGTAAACATGCTTATAGGAACCTTATGAAAGGTTGAGCTATGGTCATTCTAGTGAATGATGAACATAGTGGTTAAGGGGGTTATCTAATAGAGCCTCGCTCTTCCCCTACCTTCTGTTGACATTTGTGAGGTCTAAACGCCTCCTTACATGAGGATTGAAGTAACCACTTTGTATTCACCCATTCAGCTAGTAAGCCTTAGCCAATTGGAAATAAGAGGAGCAGTCTAGATTTAGGCTTGAATAAGCTACCTTCAACCAGCACATTAAATGATTGAATAATAATAATAAGAGCATAAAAGGTTAGTAAATTACCTACCCCTAATAAAAATAGTAAGTAAGATAAGGATGATCAAACAAGATCCATTAGATCTTGGATGATCAAGAATAATAAGAATAAAAATACTATATTATACTTAGTATGCATGTTTATTAGTATACTTGTTATAGTTCATTAGATTAGATAATCCAAACCCTTGATCAAAGATGATTCAAGGAAGAAAACCAAGATCATCCTCCATAGGGATGATCCAAGAACTGAACTTGGATCAAAGAAGAACTAAACGATAGAAGATCTAGGACCTTGATCTTTATCAACATGTGTAGATTGTCAATCAAAGGATCTATGAAAGATCAAGATCAAGGAGATGAACATACAAAGACTTAGAGATAGAAAAATACTTAGATATGAATGATCTAAAGATCATTCTAATCATCAGATCTAGTGATCAATAGGATTGTTCATAATTTATATATTGACAATATGTATGGATGTACAGATTACATACATCAGTTAGGATCATGGAAGATTGGGGAAAAGAGATCAATCCTTAAAGGTAGGACGATTTGATGAATGCATACATGATTGTACTCATGATCTTATGTTGACAAGAGTAATGATAATACTTGTACTAAATCTCTTGAAAACCTTATGATCCAACCAAACACCTATAAGATGGTTAAGGACTAAACAATAAGTGAATAGGGAACTAGAAAATATTTCAGCCCTAACTAAACAGACATATGGTCTGATATATATGAAATATATTTTACATACAAGCTTAGAGGCTTGTGAGTTTGTTTTAATAGGCATGAGCCTAGGGGATGCTATTGCTAGAGGAGTTATGAGGGTTTGGCCACCCGCTCCTTGAAATCTGATGATATGATGATACCTTGCCCAATGAGAGGCTAAAAGTCGAGTGGTGGCAATTATGAGAAGGCCACCACTGTGAAAGTCTTGCCCCCCCATACAGGCAGTGACATAATATTTTACACCATAGTATCAGTGGTGAGCATGGTGAAATGCCTTATGTTATAGCATAATGAAATGCTAGGTAATTGTATATTACCAATATTTCCCAAGAAGGGAAATTCCCAGTATAAGATTAACTGTAATATTAAATTCTCAAAATGAAGAGAATTGATCAGCTTAGTTGGGAATGATATTTGACTATTTTCACAAATTTAACTGGTTTACCCATGAAGGGTATGTATGTATATAGATATACATAACTTACAAAGTAAAGAGTATGCTTAAGGATAATGAGATTATGAAGTATTGGAATTACATTGTCAATGTTATGTTTCTTGAATCCCCTACCAAGCATTGCTTGCTGAGATGTTGTACTTATTGCAATATCTCAGATACAAGGAAGGAGAGTTAGGAGCTAAAGACTATAGAAGACTTGAAGAAAATAATCTTCAAGGTATACCCTTGAAGACATGTATTTTTCTTTGTTGAGAGTTTTATTGTATGGTGAGCTTGAGTTTTCGATTATGTAATTTGGACAAGTATTGTACTAGATTTGGGTGTACTATGAACCACTGGATGGATCCTGGAGTTTAATAAAAGTATATTCCTTCAATGGAATTTTATTTTGTACACAAATTGTACTTATGTTATGTATGAAGTGGTGACTTGGGTTTTCAAAACAAGTTCTAAAGAAAAGAATTTCTGCTGTTTTGTTTTGCGAAAAAATTTTACACTCTTAAGGGCCCTGCCTTTCAAAATACTTTACAAATCATGTTTCAAAAACCCGGGTCGTCACAATTGCTTACTGAGGCATTGCTTTGGTTTGTATTGCCCCAAATACAGAGAGAGGCAGTAGGTATGACATGTAGACAGAGAAGTAAGGGTAGTGGCAGCCATCAACGATGTATAAAGGAGATTTTACAAATGGAAATGGTTTGTTCAAAACCTTACCTTAGTTTTTATTTATGGACTGTATATTGGTTTGATTTACATTGTAACTTGGATGTATAGATACATTCACGTTGGATACAGTGGCTGTGCATGGACAGATCCTAGGCAATGCTCTCATATCATTGATTTTTTTTTTTCGTATTCACCATTGAAGTATATGTTTTTATTGAGTATTATATTTGATTTAGATGGATGGACATAGAGACTGAGTCTCCTAGGTGTCTTGTTATTTTATTGTACTTATCAAGTAATATTGTATCATATGTGATATATGCAATGGTAAAAAATACAGAGGAGACTCTATTGGATTTTTTATAGAAATGGGGATATTATTTCATTGTTAAAATCCATAAGTTTGTGGTTATATGACTCCTGGGATTTTGAAATGCATTAATTTGTGTGCTTGTGAGTAATTTTAAAGCTACTTTAAGATTAATGGCAAGAAAGAAGTAAAAAAAACATAGTACTAAATGCCATAGCTTTAAAATTACTTGCAAGCTCACAAATTAATGTAGTATGTTGATGCAAGCGAGGTTGATCCCATGAAGAATCTCATGGATTTTGAATAGTTTGGATCTTATTTAAATTGATTAGCTTTAGTCAAAGAGATAGAGATGTGATTAAACTAGGAAATTAAAACTAACTAAGAAAGAAAATGGATGGAATTAGAAACCGGGCTGAAAATAACCTTGCTAAAAATGAAGATAAGAAATTAGAATAGAAACTTACCTAGCTAACATGGAAGCAATGAAAGCAAACTAATGCTAAATTAAAATGAATCAAACTAAGCAACTTAACTTAAGGAAACTACTAAAATGAAAACTTTCCTAATTTAATAGTTTTCTAAATTAGAATTAGAACTTTAAAATAAAAAAAACCTTTCCAAAGAAAAATTAGGAAATTTTTTAACACTAATTAGCATCCATGTGTTAGAACTTATAGCGTTAAAATAGGATTTTTAAACCAAAATTCATAACACATGCATTTTTTACTTAAGGAAGAGAATGTTTGATATTTTGTAGGTCCAGAGGCTAATCCAAGTCTATTAATCTAGTTGTTCTATGATTTAATTAGGGTTTTTTAGGAAGTAAGATGGTGATCCAAGGGCTAGATCAATTGACATGAAAATTGAAGATCAAGATGAAAATATTGAGTCAAAGCCTCAAAATCATTAATCCAACATGAGAGAAAGGGCAAGATCATCTTATGGACTAGTAATAGATGTGATTAAAGGAGCTAAAGTTTAATAACTCCAATTTTTGTAAATTGATTGAGAAAATCAATTTAGTTTGAATTTTTAGAAAATCTAGGCTGGAATATTAGGTTATTGGAAATTCTCTTTTTATAGAAATTAAAATATAATTTAAAAATTACAAATTATGAATGTACTTAAAAAACCAATAGAAATGACATTAAGTATGTTCAATCCTGAGTTCATCATCATCATCATCATCATCATCATCAAGACCTTATCCCAATTAGGGGTCACCACATGAATCTTATTCCTCCATTCCACTCTATCAAATATCATGGTTTCATTTAGTCCCAAAGTTTTTAAATCTTTCCTCACCACTTCTATCCACGTTCTTTTCGGCCTTCCCCTTGCCCTTTTAAAGCCTTCTACTTGTATTGCCTCACTCCTTCGAACTGGTACCATTGTTGGTCTCCTTTGGACATGTCCAAACCATCTAAGTCTAATCTCCCTCATCTTATTACCTATTGGTGCTACCCCTAAATTTCCTCTAATATTTTCATTTCTAATTCTGTCCTTTCTTGTCTTACCACTCATCCATCTCAACATCCTCATTTCTGCGATGCTCATCCTATGAGTATCATGTTCCTTAACCGGCCAACACTCTAATCCATAGAGCATGGCCGGCCTTATAGCCATCCTATAGAATTTTCCTTTTAGTTTGAGTGGAACCCGCCGATCACATAAAACTCCAGATGCACATCTCCATTTGTTCCAACCCGCTTGGATTCTCTGGGTAACCTCCCTCTCAATCTCTCCACTCTCATGGATCAATGATCCTAAGTATCGAAAGAGGTCTTTCACGGGGACTTCTTGGTTATCAATCTTGACCGGTGTTCCACTCCTACTCTCCTTGCTAAAATTACATTCCATATATTTTGTATTAGTTCAGCTAATTTTAAATCCTTTAGATTCTAATGCTTCTCTCCATAACTCTAGCTCTATGTTTACACCTTCCCTTGTCTCATCAAGTAAGACTATATCATCTACAAATAGCATTCACCAGGGGATCTCCTCATGCAAATGTTTTGTTAACTCATCCATAACTAATGTGAAGAGGTATGGACTCAATGCTGATCCTTGGTGCAATTCTACAGTGACAGGAAAATCACCAGTCACGCCACTAGTGGTCTTAAAATTTGTTACCGCTCCCTCATACATATCTTCAATTATTTCTATATACCCCTGAGAAACCCCCTTACCACCCAACACCCTCCATATTAACTCTCTAGGGACTCTATCATAAGCTTTCTCTAAATTGATAAAGACCATATGTGGGTCTTTCATCCTCTCCCTATATTTCTCTATTAATTGTCTTAGCAAGAAAATACCTTCCATGGTAGACCTCCTAGGCATGAAACCAAACTGATTCTCTGATACACTTATTTCATGTTGTAGCCTCATCTCAATCACTCTTTCAAAATGTTTCAGCATTTTCTTTGATTTTATAATCTTGTTAAACAACTTGGTCAACCAAACTATCCCAATATCTCTCATATGCTTCCAAACCTCTATTGGTACACCATTAGGCCCCATGGCCTTTCCTGATTTCATCATTTTCAAGGCCTCTTTTACTTCAGGTATTCTAATCCTACATTCATATCAATAATATCCAATGTTATTTAGATTTATATTATTTTCAATCCCTATATTCTCAGAGCCATTGTCATTTAATAATTTTTGAAAGTATGTTTCCCACCTTTGTTTGATCTCATCTTCTTTGACTAATACCCTTTGGTCATCGCTTCTAATACACCTAACATGATCTAAGTCCTTATCCTTCTGTTCTCTTACTTTTGCAAGTTTAAACACATCTTTCTCACCTTCTCTTGTGCCCAATTTATTATAGAGCTCATCATATGCTTTAAGTTTAGCCTCACTTACTATTCTCTTAGCAACGTTTATAGCATTCTTATATTGTTCATAGTTTTCATTATTTCTAATCTTCTGTCAAGCTTTAAAATGCATCCGTTTTTCTTTAATAACTTTTTGCACTATTTCACTCCACCACCATGTTTCCTTTGCTAATAGCCTTTTACCTTTAGATACTCCTAAAGCATCTTTTTCCACTTTCTTAATGGACTCAACCATATTAGTCCACATGGTATTTACTTCTGTTTCATAGTTCCAATTTCCTTCTACCATCAACTTATTTTTGAATGAGGTTATTTTTTGTAATAGGCCAAGGGCCCACACCCTGCAACGATATTGTCCGCTTTGGAGACTGGAGCCCATATCACCCAGCCCTCGCACGGTTTTGTTCTTCTTCCGTGGGGGAAAAGGCCTCGTTGTAAGGGAAGTCCTCACCACTCTTATTAATAGCCCAGTAACTTTCCCCTTAGCAATGTGGGACTTACTCTCAGTCCCTCACCATTCCTATAAGCCTGTTAGCGCTCTTGGCCAGCCCTCATCAACACGTCCTCATTGGCCAAGGCTTCACCTCTCCCCTTTAGGCAACATGCATCCCCGCGTGTCACACGCGAGCGCCCACAAGCGGTTAGCCACCCACACCAGGTCAGGGGTTGGCTCTGATACCACTATAGCACCCCAGGGCATAGCAAGGATATTGTCCGCTTTTGGCCACGGTTATGTGAACCATGGCCAAAAGGCGATGATGCTAAGGGATGGGAGGGACCAAGAGTTAGTCCCATATCAGCAGGGAGAAGGTCCCCGGGCTGGTTATAAGGGTGTGGGGAAACCTTATTAGTAACGAGGCCTTTTCCCTAGCAAGCCGGGGGAAAACAAAACCCAGTGTCGACTGGGACAATGTTGTTGTTGGTGGGACCCTGACCATTACAGGTGGTATCAGAGCCAGACCCCAACCCCGATGGTGGGTGCCTAACCGCATGCGGGCCTGGTGCGTGTGACACGCGGGGATGCGTGTCCGCTCAGGGGGAGAGGTGAACCGTGGCCAAAAGGTGCTGGCATTGAGGGACGGGAGAGACCGAGAGTTAGTTCCACATCGGTAGGGAGAAGGTCCCTGGGCTAGTTATAAGGGTAGTAACGAGCCTTTTCCCCAGAAGCCAGGGGAAAACAAAACTCAGCGTCGACTGAGACAATATCGTTGCTAGTGGGACCCCGACCATTACATTTTCTCTCCTTTTAAGTTCCACCACTTAGTTTTTGGATGTGTATTAAGTTCAATTCTTTTACTCCATCTTTTAATATGGATATCCATAACCATTAACCTATGTTGTGAGGTTAAACTCTCACTAGGTATCACCTTACAATCCTTGCATATAGATCGTTCATTATTCCTAAGTAGAAAAAAGTCTATTTGGCTCTTATGAAGTCCACTTTTAAAGGTTATTAAGTGTTCATCCCTCTTCTTAAAGAGTGTATTTACAATGGACAGCTTATATGACAAAGCAAAATCGATGATATTCTCCCCCATCTCATTTCGTTCACCTATACCATACCCTCTGTGTATTCTATTATATCCTTCCTTATCTTTTCCTACATGGCCATTTAAGTCTACTCCTATAAATATCGCCTAAGTATTGGGAATTTCTTGTGTGACTCCCTCCATATCTTCCCAAAATTGTCTCTTGATTATATCTTGTAACCCTACTTGTGGTGCGTATGCACTTATAAAATTTATAATCTACACTCCTAGAACAATTATTATTATTATAATTCTATCATTGATTCTTTTAACATCCACAACTTTATCCTTTAATTCCTTATCTACTATTATTCCTATGCCATTTTTGTTATTTTCCTTTCCTACGTACCATAATGTATACTCATCTATTTCTCTAGCTTTAGCCCCTTTCCACTTGGTTTCTTAGATACAAGCGATGTTGACTCTCCTACATTTCATTGTGTCTAGTAAATCCAAACTCTTACTTGTCAATGTCCCTATATTCCATGTAGCGATGCGAATCTTATGTTCTAGAGATACCCTATTTATTACCACCTTTCTCAACCTCCATGGTGTGAACTCATGTCCACTTTTCACTGCACCTGGGTTTTGATGCAGCACGTTGCTTTCGAGGGGATGCTCTAGCAGCCCTTGCCCACTTATCACTACACCCGGGATCTGATGTAGCACGTTGCTTCTGGGAGAATGCCCTAGCAACCCTTGCCTATTTTGCACCACACCTAGGATCCGATGCAGCGTGTCACTTATGGAGAATGCCTAGCTTAAGGGAATGTCTGTTTTTGATTCATGTCATGTTTGGGTTGACGTAGTTTTAAAAAGTTAAAGATGATTTTCATTTCTTCCTTACAAGCTAATATACAAATGCATATTCATTTGCAAGCATAAAAGAAATAACAAAAATCGTCTTCAGCTAAGCCCTTGCCGGCTGGCAACCTGACGCAAGGGTGGCCATATTTTAAGAAGTTGGAGATGATTTTCATTTCACTGCACCTAGGTTCAATTTTGAGTTAAAATGAAAATTTCTTAATTTTCTCTATTTTTATGAATAAAAGGGTAAAATGGTAATTTTACCCATAATTGAGTTCTAAGACATCAATATTTATAATGTACTAAAAAATACAATTCCAACGCCACTAAGTACGCTCAATTCTGAGTTCAGGAGAATAAAATGGATTTTTCTCCATAAAGGGTAAAATGGTCCTTTCACACCTCTGTGGGGCCCCACAAATGAATCCAATGGCCAATAAAAATTTAATGAGTGGTCAAACTACTACTAGGTGTTAGTGGAGAAGGAGTTGGTAGTGGAGGATCGAATGTTATTTTAATATTCAAAAGATTTGAAACATAATTATTATAAGTAATTATGAAAAATTCAAAAACATCTATAAATACACCCCAAAAATCCTCCAAAAATGTTCAATAAATTTCTCACAAAATCATCTTACTTACCTTGAAAAACTAGATCTATATTCCTTCCAAAACTCCCCAAAACCTCTCTTCTTGCACTTTCCCTCTCCTCTCTCTAAATTGGAACAGGAGACCTAAATTCAATTAGACACTCTGTTCCAAATCAAATCTCTCAAATCTCACTATCCGTACGATCGTAAACTACCTTATCTACAAAACCCCCAAATCAATTTCAAGATCCAATGGTTCAAACAAACGAAAAATCACAAAACAAGAGGTTCTCAGGCTATCTTATCATCAAGTGGGTATTCTTTTAATTTGGACTGCAAAACCGAAGTTTTTCTCCCATCAGGTAGGTGGAAACCCTTTCCACACTTATTTCTTGTTAGTTTATGTAAATTTTTATTTTTCTGAAATTAGTTTTAGGTTAAAATTTATAAAAATCAAGTAAGGACCAGAACCCTTCAATTCTAGATGAGGCAGGGCTCAGATGGAAAATCTGAGCCATCCAATCAATCCAGAAGGGTCCAAAACCCCTAGGGTAAATTTTTAAAGAAATTTCATTAAGTTTTGAGGACTTAATTGTAGAAGAATTGATTGGACGGTCCATAATGGACTGTCTAATCTTCCTAATGAGATTGAATCCTGGGACACTCTGCTAGATGCCGTATGGAAACACAACCTATGGGAGCATCTCCGTGCATGCTAAGCATGTGACATTGTCCCAACGGAATGACTGTGCGACAGAGTAGGTCTCGGGGGAACGCATTATCGCGTGCATCCCAGTGATGGGCGCGTGGTGACTGTTCCGCCTGACCAGATCTGTCCGAATGATTGGACTGTCTGTTCCACTAGGCCTAGATCAAATCTAGACCCTCGGAACGATTGTGAACTTCAAAGTTCAATTGTGGAGTCATCTGAGCTCCAAATTGAGACTGAAAAGAAGCTATGGAAAGCTTGTAATGTCTATTTTCTTCTGAAATCATAATATTGATAAAAACATTATAGAAACTTTTCATTTTCAAGAATTAAGCTTCTAATTTTTATGATCTTCAAGGTCTAAGATGATCAGATATTGGGGATCTGATTTACTGATGATATAATGTTGAAATAAAGTAATATCCATGATTTATTTGGATAGAGGTAAAATAAATTGAAGGCTCTACCCTTTATGGTAGAAAAACCCTAAAAATGCAAAGGGACCTACTTCATCAATAAGATCAAATATGATTAGACCCTTAGGATGGATTGAATGGATGATATTATGATGGAATTTAGTTAGATCATGGATTAAATATAATAAAAACAAGTGAATATGATCTTTAGATCTTAATGGAGTAAAAACCCTAAAAGTAATTTAAACCCTTGATCTAAAGGAAAAGATCTAAGATCTAATGGTTGGATCATAAGTAAAATTTTCTAATAATCTTAATCTAATTAGTTTAATTGTCTTTTATTTGAGAATATAATGGTAAATGTGATTTATTTTATAAATTAGGAAGCATGATAGTGTAATTCTTAAAATTTAGCATGCTATGCTCTAAATCTTATTAGTTTGCTATTAGGTTGATAGATTTAATTATCTTAGGGCCATGTTAGCTTAAATTTGAAGTTTAAGTATGATTCTATTAGATTAGTAGTAAAATTTCATGTATAACTTAGAATCAATGTTTGTGGTGACCTAAGTTTTTCCCATGTATTTTTAAATGTAATATCTAATTCCTAAGGCGGGATGCATCCCTATTTGAAAACCATTTTATAAAAACCATGCAATGCAGTGGAAAGTCTTTTAGTTTTAAACTCATTTTGAAAACCCCGAGTGTCATTTGCTTTCACAATAACAAAAGTAGTTTTTGAAAAACTTTAGAAATCATAAATGTTTTTCCTAGGTCTATCTAGTCACAGCTCACAGCCCAATTGTAAATAAATACAAATACATATCCGAAGGGTAGAGTGTTTACTTACAGGTATGATTGTCTCTTTTTGATTTACTTGCTCGTAGCACTAACATAGGCGTCCTCTACTCCTGAATGAAGCTATCCTGAAAAATGTTAAGGATAGGGTGACTATATACTATACTGAGTAGAAGTCTATCACTACTAGCTTTACAATGCATGCCATGTTTAAAATCATATGCTCTTTAAAACATGTGCATGTTCGAACAATCATGTTCAATATCAATATTAAAAACCACTATCGAATTGGAATACTGACGGCTTAAAGAATAGCATAATCCAAGTCGAAAGTATATATATATATATATATATCATAAACATAAAGATATGCTTAGATGCTCAACTGAATCCAACTCATGGATATATGGTAAGGTCGACCAACCTCATGTCATGCCGTATGCAATGCAAGTAAATCCTCAAACCATGGGGCCCAACTATGCCTAGGACCTCGCCACCGTTTGGTCCCCGGGTACCTAGGGACACAGGGTCATATGCCTCCATGGGACATATGACACTTCGACCCAGTGCCGTGACACTAGTGGTAGCCCCTGTACCACATGCAGTCGAAGCAGGGACATGCCTTTTTTGGGCATGGTACCCATCCACCTAATAGTGGTAGAGGCTAGAGGCCAACCTAGACATCTCGGCATAGCGCCCACGAGCTTACCAGCCCAAATCATATGCAATCAAATAAGCAAAAACCTCTCCTTCAAAACCTATCCTCTTTGGGTCCCTCACAACTAGCTAGCCCTCACAGCTACCTACCCAGCATCTTTTGGTAACCCTCAAGGACAAGCAATTTTTCAAGAACTCAATGCTCACAAATCATGCAATATATGCAATTGTTTGCAAAACATGTCTATGCATAATGTATTTATCACATGCATGCTGAATTCATTTATATGCTAAACAAGTCATAAAATAAGTCATGCTAAACAAGTCATAGACTTATACTTAAAACATGCATTCTCAAAATGATCATGGCCCTTTTAAAAAGTCTAGTAGTGATAGAGCACCTACCTCGAAGTCTCCTGGAGTCGCATCCTTCATCACTCAACCCGTCCCTAGGTCTCATTTATAAACTCCTGGGTATGAATGGATACAAGGAATCCTTATCAATTTTGATCTATTTTTAGAAATTAGATCGCTAAATTTTCCTTTTACAGTGCATGGGTCTTTGCCTAATTTATTGTCAGGCTAGATCCTATGATATGGATCTACTATTCAATAGTTAAACTCTGTAAATTGTCCTCTGATCCTAACTTTAAAGTCTCATTAGGTCCGCATGTCCTAGTTCCCAAGACACCCGTGCATCCTAATTGAATCGCGACTGCCTCACGTGCATGCGTGCCCAAAGGCTGTGCTAGGGACCGCGTTTTACACTCGCACATGCATGCCAAGTGACGCGCTATGACGCGCATCCTGGATGGTATCGCATGGACGCACCTTTGGTGTAGCATGGCATGTCTCAGCTCCCAAGGCACCCCGTGCATCCTGGTCGAGCCAGGACCCGTGCCCCATGTCACATGCGCACCCGAAGGCTGCACTAGGGACAGTATGCGCACTGCCATATGCCTGGAACTCGTCCCAGGGACCCTGTCCCAGGCGCACGTGGAGTATGGCGTCCCTGGGACGCCTGGTTCATTCAAGGCTGGCTGGAATTGGTCTTCGTCTTCTCCGGCTGGAAAAAACCAGTTGGGAAGGGACCAGATCTGGCCTGGGGGAAGTAAAAAGGAGAGACAGGGAAAGAGGGGCTTACCTGGGTAGCCAGAGACGCCCTCCTTCGAGTGGTGCAGCTCCCTCTTCCCGTCTGAAACACCTTATGCTCACCAAAACTCATGAAGAAGGGGAAAAAACCCCACTTCCGATGAGGCCAGAGGAACAAGAGGGAAGGTGGAGAGATGGGAATGGCCGGCCTATCTCGGGCCTGGCTGGAATGTGCAGGGGAATGCTAGAGACGGGTTTCTGATTTTTGCCGGAAACCCCAGTCTCAAAATAGCTGGAAAAATCGTGTTTTGGAGAGGGGGGAGATGGGGCTTTTTATAGTCCTGCTATGGCGGTGCCACCCTTGGAGGTGGCAAATCTCTCTAGAAAAATTGGGAGATGAGGGTTTCTGGAGAGATCTGAGGAGGAAGACGACAAGGGGTGCTGTTATCAAAACGGCCCCTGCGTTTTTCGTCTTTTTCGTTTTTCTGTTTAATTTATAAAACTGCCCCTGATCTTAAAACGATCGTAACTTCTTCATACGAACTCCATTTTCGGCGTTGGATTCCATTTTTCGAGTAGAATCTAATGGCACCAAGTTTCCTCACAAATTCCTTCGTTTGCTATTTTAAATAAGGTAAAACATTCAACATAGTTCATTTCTCATAAAATGTCCAATTTTTGTTAAAAATAGCGTAGATTGCTCAAGCATTACATTATTACCCCCTTAAATGAATTTCGCCTTCGAAATTCCATAAATTATCATCTTCAAGGTATTTTGTGTCTTAGATAACTTCTTGGTGAATGCGTTCTCCCCTTAGGAACCAAATCTAGGCTCAACCTCTATTTAGCATTTTTTATTGTTCCTTCTACAAGGCCTTACCTTTAAGGGCTGCTTTCGCTGCATACTCTGATGCATACTCTCATACGTGCCAGTTTAACAATACCAGTTTCTAGCGGTAATTCATCTATCTCGAAGTCCTTGGATGCCTATACTTTTCTCATTGTGTATAGGATATTCTCCTCGTAGGATCATGCTTCTTCATGTATAAATTACTCCATACTTCTTTGAGATCATATGATCTTATTTCTCCTATTTTATTTTGAATATCATAGGATAATCCTTTTTCTTCTTGATCTCTTCATCATCTACATCTCCTTCTAATAGTTGGTTACATGTCATTAGTAAGAGTCCAAAAATTACCTTCTTTCTATTGTGTCTAACTTTGCTTCTTATCTTTTATATTTGTCCCCAAGATACTTCAATAACTAACATGGTATCATGTGCTTTACAACCAAACCCTTGATTTACTTTGAATTTCAATTGTCTGTCATTTTCCATATGTGATTTGATTCCTCGACCAAAGTTAAAATTAAAATCATGAAAGCCAATTAGTAGCATCTTCCATTGAGGACCTTATCATATACTGAAAGTAAAATGTCCTAACTCTATATCCAGTTTCATAATTATTGAATTCATTAAACGCTTTTCTCATGTCAAATGTTAATGGTCGATTCATCATTATGGGTCAAATGTTCTCGTCCAGAGGCCTTATCTCACTATTCACATTAATTTGTCAATAGGATTTTCAATAATGTTCCCATTTATGCAAAGCAAAAAGTCTCTTATTCATAACCGAGTACCCTCCTTACTAGGTCATGGTTGAATCCTTTGTCATCATCCTCTTTGTCCTTTCTTTGCTTGATGGTTTTCTTCGTAACCTTTCAGTCCAAAAGTTCTATACTCAATCCAGTAGGGTCAGTCCTTAGGAAATTCCTTCAATTGATTTTTCATACTTGGTATATGCTCATAACAACTAATTATTTGTCTAAAGGCAACATAACATTAAATCTTCACCTTATAGTGTGCTATCCATCTCACCTTTTCTCCTTCCATCCCCCATGTCAATATATTGTTTAATCTTTTATCAAGGCTTTATCGTCAACCATGCAATCTGTGTTGTCAGGAGGTATACTCATAAGTAGTGATTTTCTCAATCCCTCAAATTTTATCCTTCAAGTGCCTCCTCATACTTAGCTTATAATAGCAGTTCTCGTTCAATAACTACTACATCAAGTTATGCTGAAGCTATTAAATCATCAAATTTGAAAAATACTCAGGTAAGCATAGAACATTTTCGAAGACACATAAAATACTTTATTTGATTACCTTTTGATCTCTTTCAAGATATATCTTTGTCATAAGCTCAAGGGTCTCTAAAGTGATCGGTACTTATCTACCTTTCTTTTCAATCCAAGTCAGCAATATTTTTCAGACTCAAAGTAATTTCTTCACCTTGTTATGGTAGCCATTAAGGTTTGAAAATTCTTTCACATTGGTTTAGATCACTTCTTATTTTCGCTCCTATCTCAGTTGCTATTGTCCTCATCAACTGACCTCATACCCTCAACTGACTTAGTCTAACAAGTACTTTTCTTTTCAAGGAAAACTCAAGTCTAAAGACTTATAACATCCCTTTGAGTATATAACTTGGTTACATGTGGTGGAATACCCTTATTTTAGTCAATAGTACTCTAAAGGTAATGACTAAATAATGGTTTTAAGATATTTGCTCTTCCAATCTATGGTAGTAAGACCTCAATTTGATCCTTGATGGTACCCTACTTGCTGAATGGACAAGTCACTATCCCGGCTTAATTCCTTTTTCAATATATTTTATTGGCAAGGTGAGATATCACAAAAATTTTCCTTTTTATGGATTATGTCCATTGGTGTTCCCTATAAGCTAATGGATCCGATAAGATTCTAATTACAATAATTGATATAGACATCAAGCTATTTGTAGAATTTAATTTCTAGTTGATCACCATTCCTCTTCAGAAATTTCTTATCGCATAATCTCCTGAAATTTGATACTCTACTCAAAGTCTTAAACCCCATATGCTTTTTTTCTTTTATACTCTTTTACAATAACATCACCAACTCATCTATCATCATTCCTTCTAAGTTGATTGGTTTATCTTCCCCACTCGATGAAAGATTTGTATGTATCTTTATAAAGTCATGATCTTCTTCTTTTGAATATTCAGTATTCACTGAATACTAGTAGTTACATCTCTATCTCTTTCTTTCTTTTCTTCAAAATCCTCATTTTTGTCTACCTAGATCAATGTCTTCATGTGCTTTGTTGCATATAATCGATACTGCATCTACTCCTTTACTTAACAGATATGATAAACTGAATGCTTCTAGGAAATTGAAATCCTCAATTGCCTATATCCTCAATAAAATTCATACAATGTCTTAATAATGACATTGACGTTTTGATCATGCTCTACTTTTTTGTTACAAGTTCATGTTAGGATCAATCTATTATCATCCTTAGTATTATCATCAAAATATTTTGATAACTTGGTTGAATTCATTTCCCTATCATCTGTATACATCTTCTAATTTGCTCCATAATACTTTGGTAGTTATTATTCGATATCACTTCACTCTTCATGAGACTCCAATGAAGGTATCCCAAAATTGAGCTAAGTCTTTCAGGATCCATACCTTTGTGATCTAGTACGAGTCACAGTTATTTCCTAATATTATCTTGCATTCTCATCCCTCTTAGATTATCATCAACATCTTCTCAAAGTCTGTCTTTTACATCCCCTATCATACTTATATCATATCCTTGTGATAGTGTACTCATATTCTGATATTCTTTATGATGGTAAGATAGCCATCTAGGTTCTTCAATTTTCTCACCTTTGATGACATTACTTTATTACAGGTCAGAACTATCTACTAACAAGTTCACCAACATCTTCATTCATCATTCTCATCATAATCTAATTTATATATGAGTTTCCCTGTTTGTACTACTGCACAACAATCCTTATTGATAAGATTTAAGCTATCCAATATCTAAGTAATTGCTAGACCCATCTCCTTTTTCACCTATTTGTTTATGGGGAAATGCCTTGAGCATTAATATTGTAATCCTCAAATAGAAGTAGTCATCTCTACTACTATTTATACTACTTCTTCTTGATTTTCTCTATTGTCTATGACCCTTGGACATGCTGGACTGGCTGTGAAAGGATAAAACCTGGGCTCTGATACCAACTGTGATGACTCGGGTTTTTTCCATGTATTTTTAAATGCAATATGTAATTCCTAAGGTGGGATGCATCCCTATTTGAAAACCATTTTATAAAAACCATGTAATGCAGCGGAAAATCTTTTAGTTTTAAACTCATTTTGAAAACCCCAACTATCATTTGCTTTCACAATAACCAAAGTAGTTTTTGAAAAACTTTAGAAATCATAAATGTTTTTCCTAGGTCTATCCAGTCACAGCTCATAGCCCAACTGTAAATAAATACAAATATATGTCCAAAGGGTAGAGTGTTTACTTATAGGTATGATTGCCTCTTTTTGATTTACTTGCTCGTAGCACTAACATAGGCATCCTCTACTCGTGAATGGAGGTACCCTGAAAAATGTTAAGGATAGGGTGAGTATATACTATACTCAGTAGGAGTCTATCACTACCAGTTTTACAATACATGCTATGTTTAAAATCATATGCTATTTAAAACATGTGCATGTTCGAACAATCATGTTCAATATTGATATTATAAACCACTGTCGAATTGGAATACTGACGACTTAAAGAATAGCATAATCCCAGTTGAAAGTATATATATCATAAACATAAAGATATGCCTAGATGCTCAACTGAATCCAACTCATGGATATATGGTATGGTCGACCAACCTCACGTCATGCCATATGCAATGCAAGTAAATCCTCAAACCATAGGGCCCAACTATGCCCACGACCTCGCCGTTGTGTGGTTCCCAGGTACCTAGGGACACAGGGTCATATGCCTCCACGGGACATATGACACTTCGACCCAGTGCCGTGACACCAGTGGTAGCGCCCGGTACCACATGCAATCGAAGCAAGGACATGCCCCTTTTGGGCGTGGTACCCATCCACCTAATAGTGGTAGAGGCTGGAGGCCAACCCAGACCTCTCGGCATAGCGCCCACGAGCTTACCAGCCCAAATCATATACGATCAAACAAGCAAAATCCTCTTTTTCAAAACCTGTCCTCTTTGGGTCTCTCACAACTGCCTACCCAGCTTCTTTTTGTAACCCTCAAGGACATGCAATTTTTCAAGAACTCAATGCTCACAAATCATGCAATATATGCAATTGTTTGCAAAACATGTCTATGCGTAATGTATTTATCATATGCATGCTGAATTCATTTATATGCTAAACAGGTCATAAAATAAGTCATGCTAAACAAGTCATATACTTATACTTAAAACATGCATTCTCAGAACAATCATGACTCTTTTAAAAAGTCTAGTAGCGATAGAGCACCTACCTCGAAGTCTCCTGGAGTCGCATCCTTCATTACTCAACCCATCCCTAGGTCTCATTTATAAACTCCTGGGTACGAATGGATACAAGGAATCCTTATCAATTTTGATCTATTTTTAGAAATTAGATCGCTAGATTTGCCTTTTAGGGTCCATGGGTCTTTGCCTAATTTATTGTCAAGCTAGATCCTATGATATGGATCTACTATTCAATAGTTAAACTTTGAATTGTCTTCTGATCCTAACTTTAAAGTTTCATTAGGTTTGCGTGTCCCAGTTCCTAGGACACTTGTGCATCCTGGTTGAACCACGACTGCCTCACGTACGTGCGTGCCCAAAGGCTGAGCCAGGGACCGCATTTTGCATGCTCACATGCATGCCCAAGCGACGCGCTATGATGCGCATCCTGGATGGCATCGTACGGACGCACCTTTGGTGTAGCATGGCTCGTCTCAGCTCCCAGGGCACCCCGTGCATCCTGGTTTAGCCAGGACCCATGCCCCATGTCGCGTGTGCACCCGAGGCCACACCAGGGATAGTGTACGCACTGTCGTACGCCTGGAACCCATCCCAAGGATCCTGTCCCAGGCGCACATGGAGTATGGCATCCCTGAGATGCCTGGTTCATTCAAGGCTAGCTAGAACCGGCCTTCGTCTTCTCCGGCTGGAAAAAATCGGCTGGGAAGGGACCAAATCTTGCATGGATCTAGCCTGGGGGAAGCAAAACGGAGAGATAGGGAAAGAGGGGCTTACCTGGGTAGCCGGGGATGCCCTCCTTCGGGTGGTGCGGCTCCCTCTTCCCATCTGAAACACCTTATGCTCGCCGAAACCCGTGAAGAAGGGGAAAAAACCCCACTTCCGATGAGGCTAGAGGAACAAGAGGGAAGGTAGATAGATGGGAATGGCTGGCCTATCTCAGGCCTAGCTGGAATGTGCAGGGGAATGCGAGAGACGGGTTTTTTATTTTTGCCAGAAACCCCAGTCTCAAAATACCCGAAAAAATCGTGTTTTGGAGAGGGGGGTGATGGGGCTTTTTATAGCCCTGCTATGGCGGTGCTGCCAATGGCAGTGCCACCCTTGACAGTGGCAGATCTCTTTGGAAAAATTGGGAGATGAGGGTGTCTGGAGAGATCTAAGGAGGAAGACGACAGGGGTGCCGTTATCAAAATGGCCCCCTGCATTTTTCATCATTTTCGTTTTTCTGTTTAATTTACAAAATTGCCCCTGATCTTTAAACGATCGTAACGTATTCATACGAACTCCGTTTTTCGCATTCTTTGAGGCATTAGATTCCATTTTTTGAGTAGAATCTAATGGTACTAAGTTTTCTTACAAATTCCTTCGTTTACTATTTTAAATAAGGTAAAACATTCAATACAATTCATTTCTCATAAAATGTCCATTTTTTTTTTAAAATAGCGTAAATTGCTCGGGCAATACATTACATGTGAAGCCCTGGGCCAATGAGGGTGGGCCAAGAGAATGCTGGCAGGGTTCTAGGTTGGGGTGAGGGACAAAGAGTTAGTCCCACATTGCCTGGGGAGAGGATACTGGGCTGTTTATAAGAATTTGGGGAACTCTAACGATAACAATGCATTTTCCCCAAGAAACTTGGGAAGAACAAAACCGTGAGGGGTGTATTGGTGCCCCAAAGCAGACAATATTGTGATTGTTGGAACCCCAGGCTGTTACAAATGGTATCAGAGCCAGTTCCCCTCGTGGTGTGGTGGCTAGCTGCACGCGGGTGCCTGGTTGTGGCTATCATGCGGGGACGCTGTTCCCTATGGGGGGAAGATGTGAAGCCCTGGGTTGACGAGGGTGGGCCATTAGAAGGCTGGCAGGCTTCTAGGCTAGGGTGAGGGACAGAGAGTTAGTCCCACATTGCCTGGGGAGAGGAAACTGGGCTGTTTATAAGAATTTGGGGAACTCTAACGGTCACAACACGTTTTCCCTAGGAAACTTGGGAAGAACAAAATCGTGAGGGGTGTATGGGCACCCCAAAGCGGACAATATTGTGATTGTTGGAACCCCAGGGTGTTACAATGTTAGTATATTAGAGTATAAATATCCTTAGAATGATATAGATGTACAATTCTCTTATGATTTAAAGTGTATGATTATTTGAATTGTCAAAGTATAGTATAAGCATATTAATTACCTTTAGTCAGTAAATATAGTATATTGTGATTGTTGGAACCCCAGGGTGTTACAATGTTATGTCTCAATATTCATAAATCACCAAAAATGAAATCTAATGAAATGTAGAGATTCATGGACAATTGAGATGAGTGAATGACTTGGACTTAATATTAGTAAGGGCTATAGTTAGTAGGACAATATAAGGATTATCAAATCTTTGGTCCAAACTAGGAGAATAATAAACTCTATGAATGACATTTTAAATGTTCATGGATTTAATTAAAATCAATTAGAAAGAGTACTTAGGGTTAAAATGCTCATAGGAACCTTATAAAAGGTTGAGCTAAGGTCACTCTAGTAAATGCTGAACATGGTGGTCAAGGGGATTCTCTATACAGCCTTGCTCGTCCCCTACCTTCCATTGACATTTGTGAGATCTATACACCTCCTTACATGAGGATTGAAGTAACCACTTTATGTTCAACCATTCAGCTAGTAAGCCTTAGCTAATTGGAAATAAGAGGAGTAGTCTAGACTTAGGAAGAAATAGGTTATCTTCAACTGATAAAACATTAATTGGTTGAATAATAATAATAAGAGTATAAATGGTTAGTAAATTATCTAATCTTAATAAAAATTGTAAGTAAGATAAGGATGATCAAACAAGATCCATAGGATCTTGAATGATCAAGAACAATAAGAATTCTAATATCATATTTTATTATCTATATATGTATGTATGTTGTAGAAAAACCTAGATAGAGAATCCAAAGCCTTGATCAAATATGATTAAAGGAAGAGAACTAAGATCCTCCTCCTTAGGGATGGTCAAACAATTGAACTTAGATCAAAGAAGAATTAGATGATAGAAGATCTAAGCCCTTGATCTTTATCAAGAAGTATAAATTGTTGATCGAAGGATTTATGAAAGATCATGATCAAAGAAAGGAATACACAAAGACTTAGGATAGAAAATACATAGATCTGAAAGATTACAAGATCATTCTAACCATCATATATATTGATCAATAGGATAGACACTATTTAAGGAAGATGGATCATGATAGGACAAAAGGTCTAGATCTTTTATATCATAGGACAAGATTAGACTAAGAATATAGATAGGATTATTTAGATTATAGAAATATTGATTGTATGTATGGATTTATAGAATACATATGCCAGTCAGGATTGTGGAAGGTTTGAAGAGATGGATTACTACTTGAAGGTAGGAGGATTTTATGAATGCATCTACATGACAAATACATGTTGAATACATGATTTTATTTCTGGAATTGTTGGCAAGTATAATGTAAATACTTGTACTAAATCCATTGAAAACCCTTCTGATCCAACTAAAACATATATGAAATGGTTAAGTTAGAATTGAGGAAAACCCTAAGTGAATAGGGAACTAGAAGGTATTCCAGCCTTAGATAAATAGACAGATTGTTTGTTAAGTATAAAATCAATGCATGGGAATCATTCGTATAGAATCGTGATCCCTAAACTTGTATGAACATGGGCATCATTCATTGTAAATGATGATCCCTAAGTTTGAAGTGAAATCCTATCGTTAGTATAAGAATACCAAAATATGAGGATGATTATATAAATAGACAAGCGTTTGATAAGTAAATAGATTTCTTTACATACAAGCATGGAGGCTTGTGGTTTTGTTTTAAATAGGCATAGGCCTAGGGATGCTATGCTAGAAGGGTTAGCAAGGTTTGGCCACCTACTCTATAAAATGTGATATATATGATGATACTGTGCCCAAAGAGAGGTAAAATGTCGGGTGGGGCAATTATGTGGAGGCCACCACTGTGATGGTCTGTCTCCCCATATAGACATAATGTAGATGATTTTCCACACTTGGTATCCGTGGAGTATGAAAGCAGTTATCCGTGTGCATTGGTACAGATCAGACTACAGCATAGTAGTCCTTTAAGTATTTTTGCATTATGATGCATGGAATAATGAAAAGCCTAATGACATGGCATGATGAGATGCTGGGTAATCATGGATTACTAACACTACCCAAATGAGGGAGTATTTCCAGTAGAGTTTGGATGATTTATCAACTTAGCATAAGTTGGGTATGATTATGTTTTGAGATATTAATTATTTTTCACAGTTTTGAACGTATGTATATATCAATACACAATATACCGTATGTATGTGTAAGGATATACATATATGACAAATAAAGAGATTACTCCATGGGTATGAATAATGGGATTATGAAGTATTAGGATTATACTGTCAAAATTTTATGCTTCTTAAATCCCCTACCAAGCATAGCTTGCTGAGATATTGTAAATGTTTCAATGTTTACAATATCTCAGTTACAGAGAAGGAGAATTAGGAGCTCAAGACTTAAGAAGACTTGGAAGAATAATTAATCATGGTATATCCCTTGAAGACATGTATTTTATTTGAGAGCATTGTATTGTATTGAGAGTTTTTATTGTATGGTGATCTTTGAAATTTGGATTATATAATTTGAACAAGTACTATATTGATACCCGAGCTATACTATGAACCATTGGATTGGATTCTGGAATTCAATAAAAGAATATTCCTTCAAAAAATGTATTACAAAATGTGTTACAAAAACCAGGGTCATCACATAAAGATGGCTAAAGTGGGCCCATGAAGTAAGCCATGCAGTTCCACCTCCTTTTGCATGGTAGCTATTCAAGCCATCTTAGCCATATAAGCCATGAAATAAGGTGGCAAGCTAAGGAATTCAAGATAAACTATACAATCCACTCAAGCCAAGGGTTGAAGCCAAGCCAATGAAGTTTCCTAAGCCGACCATAAAGCCAAGCCAATGGAGCCTTTAAAGTTAGCCATCAAGTTTAGCTAAATTGAAGGCTAGGATTGGAGGAGATTCAAGAGAGTTATCCATGAGTTATTTTGAAGATAATTAACGGAAAATATATTATGATAAGTTGGAATATGGACCAATAGGATGATAGCCTTCAATTTTTTATTTTTTCCCATTTTTTTCCACTTTTTTTATCACTTTTCACCTCATCACCAAAGACCGCCACGAGTTTGACTTTCTTTTCAAGAGTCCTACCACTCCATAACTCTCGACCTTCCTAACCATCCAATCAATACCCACTTCCTAGAAAACCACTTAGCCAATCACTTTTCCCCATGTCATCCCACTTTTCTTCTAGAAGGAAAACACACCTATATCCTTTTCAAAATGAGAAACCAGCCAGCCCATGATTCTTATCTCTCTCTTATGTCATGTTCATGACATCATCTTGCTAATTTATCTTTCACCTAACCTTCCTCATTCAATACCATACCCTCTAGGGCCACTTTCCTTATGGTTTCTCCCCATCCTAAGTTAGCAAACCACTCATCTATATATAGCCTCATCTTCCATACAAATTTTATAAGTAGAGGTGTGTGACACACCTTGAAATCAAGGTTTCCTTTGGTTTTATTTGCTGCTAGACTTTGGGATTTCTTAGATTCTTTTTTTACTTTGTTCTTCTTGTTATTCTCTTACTTATTTTCTCTCCAATTCAGGTCAGTAACTTAGTTGTTTTACTTTAGTTCCATTGCTTTAAGCTTTCATTCTTTTGCTCCTTAGAATTCATGCTACTTTTCAGACCTTAATCTCTTTCTTCTTGACTCCATTCCAAAGTTTTTCTTTGTTATTCAATTAAGATACAAGTTAGTTATTCTCTAGTAGTGACCACCAATATAAGAGCAAGCTTAAATCCTTGATTTCCCCACTTGAATTCCCTATTTTCTACCCTCTCTTTCACTTAGTATTAAGCTATTTTCCCATAGTTAGTTCACTCACTTAGCCTTTATTTTTCTTAAATTTCTTCTTAGGTTTTCTTTGCATATAATTATAGTTTGGATTGCAAGAATTATATTGGAATTTTGTTCTTGTTTAGATAGGATTGCAAGCTTTAGAAAAGTGCACAAAATCCAAAAATTTTGGACAATTTTATGCTAAAAAATTTGATGTTAAGCGGATATGTTTCAATAAATTTCTTTGGAAATTCTTGTTATGAATTATTTTTTTCATCAATGTACTTGGGATATGGATTGTTTCGTTGCATAAAAGTTGTGGTTTCAATAGCTTTCTAATGCAAGATTGATTAACTACTCTTAAGTACCGAAATCTAGAAATTGGTTTTTCCTTAACTTTGTGCTTTGATACCAACCATTAAAACATATTATTTTCCAAAATACATAGGTACCCATTTAGATTTTTATGTTGTTTATTATCTCCCATAGTTATTTTTCATAGTAACTATAACATTTGCTATTTTAAATTGTGGGATAATTAATTTTATGAATTATGAAAATTTGAGAATTTGAGAAATTTGGAGATATAATCTCGAGTTAAAACCTCAATATTTGAGATGTGTTGGAAAAATGGAATCCAATGCCACTAAAAATGCTAAAATTAGAGGTTGATGTAAAATGGCTATTTATTTTTATTTTTGTATTTAATTGAAATTATTTAGAGTGGTAGAATAGCCATTTCACAATTGGGGCCCACAGAGCCATCACAGCCATCCATAATGGGACAAGCATCCACAACACAAGGTGATGATTACCAGAATTTAATGCCGGTAATCATATAAAAAAAAAAAGAAAAGAAAATCACATTTAGGAGGGGGGTGCCTTAAATGCACCTTCCCCTCTTGTTTGCAATGACACTCCTGTTGTTCAAGCCACAGGCGATGGCCATCTCTGGTGACAGCCATCACTGGCAACTGCACCATCGTATGCGACAAATCTCTCCCCCTCCGACTATCCAGACCAAGGTAGGATCGTCCTCTCTTTTCCCCTCTCTTTTTCAAAGATTAGTCACCTTTTTATGCTGGAAAATAGCGTGGGATGCCGAAAAACTAAGAAAATAGTAAGATGAGGATTTTTAGAAATGTGGTAAAAAATCATATAAAAATGGCAGATAATGAGGGAATTTGTTAAAATGGAGTTTGAAAATGAAACGTACATGAAAAACTGAGCAAAATGGTGTAAAACTCACAAGATTTTGGCACTTGGGGGTCACTGGCAACTAGATTCTGGTGGTCATCTCCTGCGATGGTAGACTAGTCTAGTCACCTTCCCCAGCAACGACGAGTAGCGACAGCAAATGCAGGCCACGCGTTGACATGTGGCACGACGACCTCAACACATGGCACAGCAGGATAGGCTGGGTCTTGTACCAATTTGAGGGCAAGCCAAGAGTGTTTGGCTGATAGGCTTTTGTCGGGAAATAGACTGATGCGGGATGCACGTGAGGGACCCATGGTTGGAATGAGCATTCATTGCCATGGTCGTGAGTGTAGTTGAGGCACTCATAGGACTTAATTGTGCATGACTTTTTATGCTTTCAACATGCATTATTTGTTCTGTGGATACAAACCTTGGTGATAGTGATCTATGAGTATACATGAATTTCATGCATTACACGTAATGATATATGGATTTGATGAGAATCTTGCTTAGCACATGATTTCTTGAATTATTCATTATGGATGTTGAGGTTTCACATGCCTTGTATACTTTTGTCTTCTGAGGTTTTGCTATGATTATGATATTTAGTGCCTTTGATTGTATTTATATGTATTTTTAAATACGAATCACCTACACAAGCATGGCTCGCTGAGGCGTTGCTTTGTTTTGCAATGCCTCAGAGTTAGAGCGCAATAGTCGAAAAGGAAAGCGAGTGGACTAGCGTGGATCTACACGAGGACCTAAGGACCATCTACTTTTGATACTCAAAGACATAGTAGTGTACGTCTTTTAGACTTGTATTAGAATTTTGGGACTCTACCCAGATGTTTGTGTATTTTGATAGATTAGACTCATGCCACTGTATAGTGTGCATATACTTACACATGGATGATGTGGTGATTATGGATGGACCCTGGAACTTTGGGACTGTTATTATTAGTGTCTCTTTATAGCTTGTGTGATTTATTGTGGTTTTAAATTTGAGCATGCTCAGAATATCCATATTCGATTTTATTTATTTTTGTAGTTTTGGAGTGTGGTTGGCCTCCGAGGTTTTTGTTTCCAATTAATTCTTTTAACACTGTGCAAATATTTATAGGATTTGAGTTTTTAGTTTTTAGGGATCCTGTCTATTTTCCTTAGAAACATATTATTGTTGTTATTACTTGGGAAAAAGGTTTATAAAAACTCGGGGTGTCACAGTAACTCACTGTAGTTACATTAAATTTCACCCTCTTTAGGCTCCAAAATCATGTGCACAGTCCAAAAACCTTGTGCATGGTTCTAAGTCCCATTCTCCTTTGAACGTTGGTTAATTTTGTTATTGGATATTATATTAACATATTTAATTTAGTTATTTTTTTATATTGGTTTAGGATTAGAATGTTCCCTTTTTGAATTTTACAAAGCTCTATTTTTTGTAAGTTTTAATTTAGGAAAGTTTCTTTTTTAGGTAGATTCCTTAAGTTTAGTTTCCTGATTTGAATCTTTCTAATTCTTTGTAATTTCTTTATTTTTTACTATTAATTAGTTAAGTTTCCAATTCCAATTGATTAGTTGAAGCTTTAGTAAAATTCCCTTACTTTTAATTATAGATTAGGAAAGTTTCCCATTTAGCATGTTTCTTATTTTTCCTAGTTTGCAAGTTCATGTTTTGATTTCCCTTCTTAGTTTAGAAAAGAAAAAAAATGATCACTTGAATTTTGGTTAGGTCAGATAGTTTAAAGTAGGGACCACTAACATCACAATAGTTCACTCCCCATAAGATCAACCTCGCTTGCATGCTATATTGCAAACGATTAGTGTGCTTACGAGTTTTAATTATAACAACAATATGCTTTTTCCATTGTTACCAAGGAGTTTCAACAATTTGTGTAGTGTTTCATACTTTAGATTTTTTTCCTCTTTTAGGGTGCTTTAAATTAGGATTTTTGCATAATTTTTGAATTTATTGCTATTTTCCTCATATTGACCATATTTCTTTCAATTTTGTGTGAGGGAAATTGGCAAAGGAGCCGCGACGATCTTGTGGGCCATGGCTTCATCATCTTAGATTAGATTTATAGCTTTCCTAGATTAGCATTGAGTGAAACTTGTAGTAAGGCCCATTGTGTATTACAATTTCTTTATTATTTAATTTTAAATGGACTATAATGATAGAACTCTGCCAGATTCGGTCCCAAACCCAAATGAAAAAGGAGGAGGGTCATGCATCAACTGCCAACTGGCAAGGAGGAAGTTGAAGATGGGTTTGTTATTTCTTTTTTTCTTGCAAATGAATATGCATTTGTATATTAGTATGTAGGGAGGAAATGAAAATCATCTCCATCTTCTTAAAAGTATGGCAACCCTTATGTCAGGTGCTAGCCAGTAAGGGAAAAGTTGAAGATTATTTTGTTATTTCTTTCCTATTTACAAATGAATATGCATTTGTATATTATTTTGTAAGGAAGAAATTAAATTCATCTCTAGCTTCTTAAAAGTATGGCAACACAAACATGACATGAATAAAAAATTGACATTCCCCATAAGCAACGCACTGCATCAGATCCCGTGTGTCGTGAAAAATGGGTAAGAGTTGCTAGGGAATTTCCCTAGAAGCGACACGCTACGTCGGATCTCAAGTTTAGTAAAAAATCATCAAGGGCTGTTAAAGCGTCCCCTTGAAAGCAATGCATTGCATTAGAACCCAAGTGCTATGAAAAGTGGACATGGGTTCATTCCATGCAAGTCGAGATGGGCACTGGTAAATAGGATATCTCATGAGCATAAGATTCATATCGCCACAGGGAATATAGGGACATTGACAAGTAAGAGTTTAGAGTTAGTAGACATGTTGAAATGTAGGAGAGTCAACATCACGTGTATAGAAGAAACCAAGTGGAAGGGGGCTAAAGATAGGGAAATCGATGGGTACGAATTATGGTATATAGGAAAGGATAATAATAGAAATGGCATAGAAATAATAGTAGATAAAGAATTAAAGGATAAAGTTGTGGACGTTAAAAGAATCAGTGATAGAATTATAATAATAAAACTTGTTTTAGGAGAGCAAATCATAAATGTTATAAGTGCATACACACCATAAGTAGGGTTAAAAGATATATTCAAGAAATTTTTTTGGGAAGATATGGAAGGAGTCATGTAAGCAATTCTCAACACTGAGGGGATATTTATAGGAGCAGACTTAAATGACCATGTAGGAAAAGAAAAGGAAGGATATGATAGAATACATGAAGGGTATGGTATAGGTGAACGAAATGAGATAGGAAAAACTATCCTTAGTTTTGCTTTGACATATAACCTGTCCATTGCAAATACACTCTCTAAAAAGAGGGATGAACACTTAATAACCTTTAAAAGTGGACTTCATAAAAGCCAAATAGACTTTTTCTACTTAGGAATGCTAAATAATTAATGTGTAAGGATTGTAAGGTGATACCAGGTGAGAGTTTAACCTCACAACATAGTTAATGGTTATGAATATCCATATCAAAAGATGGAAGAAAGGAAATGAACTTAACAGGTATCTAAAAACTAAGTGGTGAAGTTCAAAGGAGCGAAAATAACCTCATTCACAAATAAGTTGATGGTAGAAGAAAACTGGAACTACGAAACAAAAGTAAACACCATGTGAATTAATATTGATGAGTCCATTAAGAAAGTGGCAAAAGATGTCTCAGGAGTTTCTAAAGGTAAAAGGCAATTAGTAAAGGAAACATGGTAGTGGAGTGACATAGTGCAAAAAGTTATTAAAGAAAAATAGATATGTTTTAAGGCATGACAGAAAACTAGAAATAATCAAAACTATGAACAATATAAGAATGATGAAAAGGTTGCTAAGAGAATAGTAAGTGAGGCTAAACTTAAGGCATATGATGAGCTCTATAATAGACTGGGAACAAGAGAAGGTGAGAAAGATGTGTGCAAACTTGCAAAAGTAATAGACAGAAGGGTCAGGACTTAGATCATGTTAGGTGCATTAGAAGTGATGATCAAAGGGTACTAGTCAAAGATGATGAGATTAAACAAAGGTGGGAAACATACTTTCAAAAATTGTTAAACAATAATGGCTCTAAGAATATAGGGATTGAAAATACTATAAATCTAAATAATAGTGGTTATTATAGATTTGAAGGTAGGATTAGAATACCTGAAGTGAAAGAGGCCTTAAAAAAGATGAAATTAGGAAAGGTCATGGGCCTCGATGGTATACTAATAGAGGTTTGGAAGTATATGGGAGATATGAGGGAAGTTTGGTTGACTAAGTTGTTTAACAAGTTTATAAAATCAAAGAAAATGCCTGATGAGTGGAGGAAAAGCTCTATTATACCAATTTATGAGAATAAAGGAGACATATAGAGATGCATTAATTATTGAGGGATCAAATTATGAGCCACACTATGAAATATTTTGAAAGAGTGATTGAGAAGAGGCTACTACATAAGACAAGTGTATCAGAGAATCTGCTTGGTTTCATGCCTGGGAGGTCCACCATGGAAGCTATTTTCTTACTAAGACAATTGGTAGAGAAATATAGGAAGAGGAGGAAAGACATCCACTTGGTCTTTATCAACTTAGAGAAAGCTTATGATAGAGTACCTAGAGAATTAATATGGAGGGTGTTGGGTGAGAAAGGGATTTCACAGGGGTACATAGACATAATTAAAGATATGTATGAGGGAGGGGTAACAAATGTTAAGACCACTAGTGGTAAGGCCAGTAATTTTCCTGTCATTGTAGGATTGCACCAAGAATCGGCATTGTGCCCATACCTTTTCACATTGGTTATGGACGAGTTAACAAAACATCTGCATGAGGAGATTCCCTGGTGCATGCTATTTGCAGATGATATAGTCTTACTTGATGAGACAGGGGAGGGTGTAAATACAAAGCTAGAGTTATGGAGAGAATCATTAGAATTTAAAGGTTTTAAAATCAGCTGAACAAAGATAGAATATATGGAATGCAATTTTGGCAGGGACAGTAGTAGGAGTAGAACACCAGTTAAGATTGATAACCAAGAAGTCCCAGTGAAAGACTACTTTCAGTACTTAGGATCAATGATTCATGAGAGTGGAGAGATTAAGATAGAGGTTACCCAGAGAATCCAATCACGTTGGAACAAATGGAGATGTGCATCTAGAGTTTTGTGTGATCAGCGAATGCTGCATAAACTAAAAGAAAAATTCTATAGGATGGCCATAAGGTCGGGCATGCTTTTGGATTAGACTGTTGAGCAGTTAAGGAACAACGTGCTCATAGGACGAGCATCACATAAATGAGGATGTTGAGATGGATGAGTGGTGAGACAAGAAAGGATAGAATTAGGAATGAAAATATTAGAGGAAATTTAGGGGTAGAACCAATTTATAACAAGATGAGTGAGATTAAACTTAGATGGTTTGGACATGTCCAAAGGAGACTGAAAATGGCATCTGTTGGAAGGAGTGAGGCAATGCAAGTATAAAGTTCTAAAAGGGCAAGGGGAAGTCCTAAAAGAATGTGGATAGAAGTGATGAGGAATGATTTAAAAACTTTAGGACTAAATGAAGTCATGGTACTTAATAGAGAGGAATGAGGAATAAGATTAATCGAGATAAGGTTTTGATGATGACGATGATGATGATTGTAATAATATAGGGCAAGTGTCGGGTATGGTGGCCCACACTTGATCATCATCAGACCCCTCATCGTTACTATCTCTCACTCAATTTTTAGGATAATTTGCATTTGGATGTTACTATAATTCATATAGATTAGGACCATTCATTGATAAATGTTGCATCATTACATAGGATTGTTGCAATAGAGCACCTCTATAACCTTGATTGGATAGCATATAGGTTGCATTAGTTTGCTTTTGTTGTGCATTGCATAATGTGGTAAGGGCCCCATAGGAACTCTTATAAGATAAGGACTGGATTTCATCACTAGTTCCTTGGCCCCCTTGGGAATCAATCAATCTCCTTATATGTCATGATCCCAACCTTTGAATATTAATTTAGAATCAAGCAGAAAGAGACTTAGGGTATCAAGATCATAAGACCATTTTAGAAGTACACAGTCTATTGTCACTCCAATGGCTTCTGAGAAGCTACCACCTATGCACAAACAAAGATACTCAAGTCACTACTCGATTAGTGCTTACTAGTATTTGATTGCGCATTGTTAAGTTTTTCACAAGTGCACGGGCTATTGTAGTGTAGTTTATGCAAGTGCATGTTGATCTCACAAGGACTCACTTAAAGAAGTTAGACTTAAGATGCGTTTAATCAATGAAATTACAGAGGTCTAATTTCAAAAAAGAAAAGAAATTTAACTAAAAAATAAGAAAATTTCACTCCCTAAACTGCTTATCATCAATTTCTATAGTTCTGGTCTCATAAGCTTTGATTGGCCTTCATCAATATCATTCTGGTACTTTTGATTGATGATCCACCAAATAGATTATGTAGATTGCAAAAGAATCTAAGTGGTGTAGGCTAGATAAGAAATTTGAGTTTTAACATCTTAAATTTGATTTTTGATCCTTAGATTGCATATTAGGAACAATAAACATGCTAAGAAGTGTCCTAAGAACAAGATCTAGAGAGGAATTGAAATTCTAATATGAAATAGTTGATGAAATAAAGAGATCTTGTTTGTTAAAGCAGAACTGTTGATGAGGTAAAGCTTTCATCAAAGAAGATTAAGATTAGATTGTTCCTAGAATTAACTGAGAACAAGTAGAAGCTGGAAAACATAAAATAGGGATAAAGAAAAAGATGAAATGGACTAAAAGACAAAGAAGGATGTATGGGGGAGTTCAATTATGCTTAGGACCTTTTTGGAATTTTGCTGAAATTTTGGTTTTAAATGAAAACTAGTGAAGAACCCAACAAAAGCGGAAGATGGCGATGGAGGGGAGAATGGAAGAGGATATGAAGAAGGGGGAAAAAGAGAAACTCATGTTAGGCTTCTATCTCCGGGTCAACTAGTGATAGAGAAGATGCTAATAGAAGAAGGGAAACAGATGGTGCTAGAGAAGAAGTAGCCTGGGCAGTGCAGAGGAGTAGGGGATGACAATGGTGCACTTGGAGATGAAGAAGATGTCGGAGCTATGTTAGGCTGGAGAGTGATCAATGATGCTAGAGCATAGGGCCGGTGGTGTGCGGTGATGGGTTGGGCAGAGGTAATTAGGCTGAATGATGCTAGGTGGAATGGATTGATAGAGGAGGGAGATAAGCAAGAAATAAATAAACAAGTGGGGGAGGAGAGATAGTAGGGAAATGGAGTGGTGAAACAAGATGGTGGAAGATTACAGTACTGGATCGGTGACATAGAGAGAAATAGAGTAGAGGGGAGGGAGAGCTGGTCTGAGTAGTGGAATACAATCACACTCTGGGCACAAGGTCAAGCATCTGGTTCAGATACCCAAGTTAGCCAACTAGGGGCGTGCAAGTCTCACAGAGGGGTGCTCCTGGTCTGGGCTACCAGTGGAGATGGTTGGAGACTGCGAACTGGTGGTGGAGATGGGGATCGAGTGAACAGGGAAGAAGTGGAGGGATGGGTGTTGATGGAGAGGAAACTGGAACTTGGTTTCCTATTGGAAACTAAGAGAGGAAAAGAAAATGGACTAGGCAGTGATAGTGAAGCTGAAAGAGGGAGGCTGTAGGAGAAAGGGAGTGTGCGAGTCTGGAATGAAAAGAATGATGGTTGGAGGTAGGGCCAAGTGCCAGTTAACAGCGGAGATGATCGGTGATTGGGAAGGGGATTGAGATAGAGGATGGTACATGGTGGATTGGGGGACTAGTGATTGGTTAGGGTGAACTAATGAAGGTATGGAAGAAGTGGAATGCAATAACAAAAAATAAAAGAAAAGGATGATGACAAAAGGAATGGAATCAAAGAGGAAATAGTAAAAGAAAAAATCCCTTCGGGTCAATTGAGGGGGAAAAGGAGAGTAGATAAGAGAGAGAGTAGAAAGACATTGGGGAGAGGGCATTATAGGTGGCATGGTTTCCTTTGTAAGAGGAAACCCAAGAGAAATTAGAAAGAGGGATAGTGGTGAAGTAGGAAAGGTGCGGTGGAAAGAGAGGGGGAGAATGGAAAGGGAAAGAAGGTGGTAGCCTACCTCCCCACCACCTTCTAATTTGCCTTATTCCACATTCCTTTTGCTTGGTTTCCTACTTGGAGACTTCTATTATTGGGGCTTTCCAAATTTTCACCAAATTTTCTTTTAAAACAAAGTTAACTTTAAGCAATCATTCCATCTGTACCCTTGAAACTCTGTTGGGTGATCTGCACCATTGAAATTTGATCTCAACCATCCAAGCCTATTTTGGTTGATCTACAAGACAAAAGACTAGATTGGAGAATCTAACCATACACGAAGCATCTGGCCGTTAGTTTTGAAAATTTATGGTTGGATAGTCAATTCCAGCTTAATTTCATATTTTATCTAAAATTCATCAAATTGATGAGTTAGATGATTTAATTAAATGCTAAACTAGGGGTATTTTTGCCAAAATTGAAGACATAAACACCCCCCAACTAGCATTTTGCTAGTCTTCAACAAAACATATGAAAAATCATTTTTCACAAACTAATACAAGTTGCCACTTTCATATGTACTCACTATTGCATTTAGCACATGCAATAGGCTCTTGAACCCCTAGGTTACCCCTAGTGGACGATTTATGCCTTGTGAGGGTTTAAAGTGAATATACCCACAAAATTCATTAAGGTTGACTCCCTAATTTATCTTAGAGAATCCTCATTCATTAGCATTCTACGAGTTTTTCACAACTTAATAGAGAGTATTTGATAATTTTTCACATAATACACTTATTAAAGACATTTTTACGGCCACATAAATCTTGACTTCTAACTAGATATTCTTAAATTCCATAGGAAATTTGTCTTGACCTCAAATCCTCATAGGTATCCACTCAGAAATGAAACTCTCATATAGGGGTTTAAACATATTTATTTTATTATGTGACTGAATCCAACAAGCTAATGGTTCACATACATCTTTTAAATGCTCATGATACAAAGGAAAGTGATCCCTATAAGTGGATGTTATAGCCAAGAATATTAGGGGTCTTTTACCTTAATTCCTTCTTTTTATCTTGTCTTTAAGGCTATGGTCCACCTAAGATCAATAGGTCTTTAACTAGGATGAAACATATGCTTAGGTTATGTTTAGAAATGAAGGGTATAAGGATTTGAAAACTTCAAAATTGAGTAGATGTATTCAATGAATATATGTTAATTTGGGAAAAAGATAGCTAATTTTTCTCACTTCTTTCACTTTTTGTCCTATTTTTGAACTTTATCTGCGAACTCTACTCATTTTAACAATTGGTAATGGATATTTGTTTTACTGGCTTGTTATGGGTTAAGAAAGAAAAGGCTTAATAATAGGCTCAAAGGGGCTAACTAGTGGTATGATATACTAGGTAGGCTTTATATCTTTAGGTTGAGCAAGGATGGCCTATATCATTTCCTAGGTTAGCCTATCAGATTAAATAAATTTTCTAGAATTGAAGCTATTACTCCTATTTATTCTTGATGTTTAACAAAAACAAGGATAATAGGATCACACTAATTTATATACACTAAAGAAATTGTGGAATTACTTATAACTCTCTAAAAAAAGATAGTCTCAAAATCTCACTGTGTTATAGGTCTCCATTGATTTCCCTCAGGGTCTCTAAGTCATACCTCTTTATTAGTCTTGATTATGTGCTATGTGTAAATAGTTTCTGAGAATTAACTTTCATAAAATGCTTCAACACATGAATGATATGCAAAACTATTCATATGCATTCCTAATAAGAGGTGAAAATAGTAGAATTACTAAATTCTAAACATCTAGTTCTCATCACAGTAAGGGAACTCTACCTTAAAAACTTTTTATTTTCAAATTTTTTTTTAAAGAATCAAGAAAATTCTAAGAAAATTCAAAATCCCTATATGCATCTACATCCCCCAACCTGAAGGAAACATTGTCCTCAATGTTTGAAAAACATAGGATCTATATGAAAATTAAGCGATATAGACTCTAAAACCCTGGGTTGCCTCCCCATAAGCACTAAGTTTAACGTCTTCAGCCTAACATTAAGAATTGAAGTTAGAATGTGTAAGACATACCTCTAGTTGATCAAAGGTACATAATGGTGGTAGAATTTGTGGAATTAAATCTTCAATCATGTTGCAAGAGTCATCAAGATCTAATTATTAATGGTTGGCATTGAAGACATTGAGCTCAACTTTCATATTGTCAAAGGATAATTGTAATACACCATTTCTACAATTTATGATTGCATTGGACATTGCTAAGAATGGATTTCCAAGAATCACTGAAATCTAACTACTGGGTCTGGGTATCCAGGACAATGAAATCTACAGAGAAATAAAACTGGTCCACCTATATTAATACATTCTCAACCATACCATGAGGAATCTTAATTGATTTATTAGCTAATTGCAATGTGTTGTTGGTTTGCTTAAGCTCACCAAGCCCTAGTTTCTCATAGATAGAATATGGCAACAGATCAACACTAGCCCCTTAGCAAGTAATGCCCTATCAATGACATGATCTCCAATGATGCAAGAAATTGTAGGGCATCCTGGATCTCTAAGTTTTGGTGGGGTCTTGTGTTGAATTAAAGAGCTCAGTTGCTCAGTGAGGAAGGCTTTCTTTTGCATATTAAGCTTTTGCTTTGTAGTGCAGAGATTTTTAAGAAATTTGGCACAAGAGGAATATTCTTTATAGCTTTAAGCAATGGAATATTGATTTGTACATGTTTAACACACTTCCATTATCTCATTAAAATTTGCTCCTTTCTTAGCCTTGTCCAGTAATTGAGGGAATGGGGATTTAGGCACATAGGGCTATGGGTTTAGAAGGAGTAGGAGATGTCTAATATCTTTCTCATGTATTTTGGTTACCCCTTTCTCCTTTACAGTTTCCTTAGCCTACCCTACTTTGCTATCGATCTGACGATCGCTCTTAAGGGTGGTTATAGACTTGGCATGCTCATGAGGGTTAAGGTTTTGAGAACATGACCCTATCTCAAATTGACCCTTAGGGTTGGTGATGGGTTGTCTAGGGAATTGGCCCTTTCCTTTATTATGTAGTTCAGCTGACAATTGGCTTACCTACATGTCTGGTTTGGCTATGGCTTGAGAGTTGACATGAACTAAATGTCTATTATGATTCTGCAATTGGTGTAAGGCCTTTTTAATGGCATCATTATCTTTTGTAATTTTTTTAGGCATGGTATGGATGTTTTCCTTTGAAGATGGTTTTTTTTATTGGTGAGGTTGTTGAAAGCTAGGTGGCTACTGGGGAATTGTAGTTATAAGAGGAAGGTTTTGAATAGGGGATTTACAAATGGTCTTCCTTGGTGGTTATTCTTTGACCAAGATAAATTGGGATGCCTAGCCCATCTAGGGTTGTAGGTCTTACAATATGGGTTGTCGCAAGGTTGGTGATATGCATTCAATGCATTCGCTTGGTCAATAAGATAGTCATTTAGCACTCTATTTGATGGACAACATGAAGTGATATGGGCTAAGCTAGAGCATATAACACAACCTCTTGTGGAGGTTTTTGGGATAAAGTAGTAGCCATGAATGTTTCAAACATGGTATCAAGTTCGTCCATTCGTTTACCTAATTTTTCAACTACAGAGTCGAGCTTGTGGGATAGATTAATATGCACGCCTATCTCATAGAGACCTCCCTTCTTAGTGGAATAGTTAGTTCTCTCTCCTATTTGAATAATTCCATTGTTAAGAATTATTGGCCACTGTCTAAAAGAACTCCCATGCCTCAATTTCATCCTTTAACATGAGGGTCCCTCCACTCGTTGCATCTATGAATTATCTATTTTGAGGCATCAATGCCTCATAAAAGTATTTAACCTGCTTGTTCAAAAGCTTCTTAGACAATTGGTCCCATTTATATATGGAACATACCTCCAAGGTGTGACGACCCAGGCTTTTGTAACACATTTTGTAATGAATTTTCAAAGGCAGGGCCCTTTGTAGTAAAATTTTTTTGCAAAACAAAGCAGTAAAAATTCTTTTCTTTAGTACTTGTTTTGAAAATCCCAAGTGATCACTTCATATATAACATAAGTAGAACTTTTGTACAAGATAAATTTCCATTGAAGGAATATACTTTTATTAAATTCTAGAATCCATCTAGTGATTTACAGTACAACCTAGGTATCTTTACAATACTTGTGCAAATTACATAATCCAAATTTCAAAGCTCACCATACAATAAAAACTCCCAATACAGTATAATTCTCTCAAATAAAAATACATATCTTCAAGGGATATACCTTGATTGATTATTCTTCCAAGTCTTCTTATGTCTTGAGTTCCTAATTCTCCTTCTTTGTATTTGAGATATTGTAAAGATTGAAACATTTACAATATCTCAGCAAGCTATGCTTGGTAGGGGATTCAAGAAGTATAAAAATTTGATAGTATAATCCTAATACTTCATAATCCCATTATTCATACTCATGGTTCAATCTCTTTACTTTGTCATATATATACATCCTTACACAAATATAGTGTATACTGTGTGTGTGTGTGTGTGGATGGTCAAAACCATAAAAAATAGTTAATATCTCAAAACATAATCATATATGGTTTATACTGAGTTGATAGATCATCCAGACTCTGCTGGACATACTCCCTCATTTGGGTAGTATTGGTAATCCATGATTACCTAGCATCTCATCATGTCATATCATAAGGCACTTCACTATGCCATGCATCATAGTGCAAAAATACTCAAATGACTACTATGAATGCAGTCAGAATCCATACCAGCACACTCAGATAACTGCCTAATAATCCACCTATACAATCCTTGGTAGAAATCGCAATATACATGTCCATATGGGAAGGACCATGGTTGTCACAGTGGCAGCCTTCCCATAATTGCCCTACCTAACTTTTAACCTCATTTAGGCTTTGTATCCATATAATAACAAGTTTCAGAGAGCGGGTGGCCAAACCCTACTAACTCTCCTAGCATAGCATCCCCAGGCCTATGCCTGTTTAAAACAAAACCACAGGCCTCTATGCTTGTAGGTAAAGTAATTCTCATACATATCAAACAATCTATCTATTTACTTAGGGCTGGAATATCTTCTAGTTCCATATTCACTTAAAGTCTATTCCTCACTTCTAACTTAACCATTTCATATGTGTTTGCTTGGATCATAAGGGTTTTAGGGGATTTAATACATGTATTCAACATGTACATCCCATGTAGATGCATCCATAAAATCCTCCTACCTTCAAGTAGTGAATCATCTCTTTAGATCTTCTATGATCCTGATTGACGTATGAAATCCGTAAATCCATACATACTATCAATATTTATACAATTTGAATAATCCTATATTTTTTGTCCTATCTATATTCTTTGTTTAATCTTGTCCTTTGATATAAAGGATATAGAGCTTTTGTCCTATCATGATCTATCTTTCTCAAATAGTGTCTATCATATTGATAAATAGATTTGATGTTTAGAATGATCTTCTAATGTTTCAGATCTAAGTATTTTTTATTCAAAGTCTTTGTGTATTCCTTTCTTTAATCTTGATCTTTCATAAATCCTTTGATCAACAATTTATACTTGTTGATAAACATCAAGGGCTTATATCTTCTATCATCTAGTTCTTCCTTAATCTAAGTTTTATTGTTTGATCCTCCCTAAGGAGGATGATCTTGGTTCTCTTCGAATCATATTTGATCAAGGGTTTGGATTTTCTATCTAGATTTGTCTATAACATGCATACATGGATACATAATAAAATACGACATTAGGATTCTTATTGTTCTTGATCATTCAAGATCCTATGAATCTTGTTTGATCATCCTTATCTTACTTGCAATTTTTATTAGGATTACATAATTTACTAACCTTTTATGCTCTTATTATTATTATTATTTAACCAGTTAATGTTTTATTGTTTGAAGATAACTTATTTCATCCTAAGCTTAGACTGTTCCTCTTATTTCCAATTGATTAAGGCATACTAGCTGAATGGTTGAACACAAAGTCGTTACTTCAATCCTCACAAATGTCAACAGAAGGTAGGGGAAGAGGGAGGCTCTATTAGAGAACCCCCTTAACCACTATATTTAGCATTCACTAGAGTGACCTTAGCTCTACCTTTCATAAAGTTCCTATGAGTATTTTAACCCTAAGTACTCTTTCTGAATGATTTTAATTAAATCCATGAACATTTAAAATGTCATTCATGGGGTTTATTATTCTCTTAATTTGGGCCAAGGATTTGATAATCCTTACATTGTCCTACTAACTATAGCCCTTACTAATATTAAGTCAAAGTCATTTACTCATCTTAATTGTCCATGAATCTCTATATTCCATTAGTTTACATGTTTGGTGATTTATGCTCATTACATTTTAACTACTTACCAATTGAATCTACTAATGAAATTTGACAACAATAATATCATAAACTTTAAATCATAAAGCCAATATAAGTTTAACAACCATATATACTAACATGCTTCCTATGAATTTAACTTAACCTAATGGAATAAAATAATACTTAAGCTAACATGATCCTAAGTTATGAAATACATGAAATTTACTACTAATCAAATGGAATCATGCTAAAATCTCAAATTTAAACTAACATGGCCCTAGGATAATTAAATCTATCAACCTATTATAACAATCTAATAACATATAGAGCATAGCTTGTTAACATTTAAGAATTATTCTATCATGCTTCCTAATTTATAACATAAATCATATTTGCAATTCTATTATCAAATAAAAACAAGTAAACTAATTAGATTAAAATTATTAGATACTTTTACTTATGATCCAACCATTAGATCTCAGATCCTTTTCTTTTAATCAAGGGTTTTAATTACATTTAGGGCTTTTACTCTGTTAAGATCAAAAGATCATATCCACTTGTTTTTATTACATTTAATCCATGATCTAACTAGATTTCATCATAATCTCATTCATACAACCCATCCAAAGGGTCTGATCATGCTTCATCTTATTGATCAATGGGTCCCTTTGTATTTTTAGGGTTTTTCTACCATAAAGGGTAGATTCCTCATTTCATATTAGATATTTCAAAATAAATCATGGATATTACTTTATTTCAACATTATATCATCATTGCATTAGATCTCCAAAATCTGATCATCTCACATCATGAAAATTAGAAGCTTAATTCCTAAAAATAGAAATTTTCTTGAATATTTTTATCAATTTTATGATTTAAAAATAAAATAGACATTACAAGCTTTCCATAGCTTCTTTCTGATCTTAATTTGGAGTTCAGATTACTCTGTAATTGAACTTTGAAGTTCATAGTTGTTCTGAGGATCCAGATTTGATCTAGGCCCCACTCAACGAATGGCCCTGATTAGTCGGGCGAAACAGGTCTAATCTAGCGGATTGGTTGCACACAGAGCACATGCATAGAGATGCTCTCGTAGGGCACGTTTCTATGCAGCGTCTCGAGAGCCCAATCTTGTAAAGATGATCGGATAGTCTGTTTTGGACCGACCAATCAATTCTTCTTCAACCAAAGGCTCAAAACTTGATAAAATTTCTTTAAAATTCCACCCTAAGGGTTTTGGAGCCTTTTGGATCAATTGAACAGCTTAGATTTTACATCTGAGTCCATCATACATAATTGAAGGGTACTTACCCTTATTTCATTTTTATAGTTTTTGACCTAAAATTAATTTTAGAAAAATACAAATTATATAAAATAACTTGAAGTAAGTGTGGGAAGAGTTTCCACCTACCTGATTGGAGAAAAACATAGTTTTTGTAGCCCAATTTAAAAGAAATATCCACTTGATGATAGGATCGCCCAATAACCTCTTGTTTTGTGATTTCCCGTTGATTTCACCGTTGGATATTGAAATTTCTTTGGGGTTTTTGTAGATAACGTAGTCTAGGATAATGTGAATGGTTGATTTATGATATTTGATTTGGAACAGAGTGCCTAATTGAATTTAGGTCTCTTGTTCCAATCTAGAGAGAGGAGAGAGAAAGTGAAAGAGAGAGATTTTTGTGAAATTTGGAAATTTGGTAATGAGTTTGCATTTGGTTTTTTAGGGGAAGCAAGATAATTTTATGGTAATTTTTTTAAAAAAAATTGGGGGTATTTGTAGATGTTTTTGAATTTTTCATAATTACTTGTAATAATTATGCTTCAATTCTTTTGAATATTAAATTAGCATTGGATCCTCCACTACCACCTCCTTCTCCACTATCAGATGGTAGTGGTTTGACCACTCATTACATGTTTTTTAGCCATTGGATTCATTTGTGGGCCCCTTATGGGCCCCACGGACATGTGAAAGGACCATTTTGCCCTTTTATGGAGAAAAAATTGTTTTATTCTCCCGAACTTGGAATTGATCATACTTAGTGGTGTTGGAATCATATTTCTGAGTACATTCTAAATATTGATGTCTTAGATCTTGGTTATTACCATTTTACTCTTTTATTCTATAAAAAAGAGAATTTCCAATAACCTAATATTCTAGCTTGGAATTTTTGATAATTCAAACTAAATTGATTTTCTCAATCAATTTGCAAAAATTGGGGTTATTACATAAGGAATTTATCCATGACTTAGCCTTGTCCTTAAGTGAGAAAGGGAAGAACCTATTTGAAATGTGAATCATAGTATTCATTCTTATGGGAATGGGAATGAGAAACAAGAGATACTTTGTCTCTAAATATGAACGAATGGAAGTTTAACTCCTAAAGAAGAACTTCACGAAGCTTACCATAATTTGATTGATTGATTTATTCCTTTTCTACATGGGGAGGAAGAGGACATAAATTTAGAGGACAATCAAAACAGGTTTACTGTACCTTTTTTTACTTTTCATAATAGATTGGCTAATATAAGGAAAAACAAAAAAGGAATTGCATTGAAATGTATTTTTATTGACCAATCAGAATTACCTTCTAGGACCTTATAATAATCTCGCCTAATAGAATCATACAAAAAATTTCAGAACCTAAATCTAGCACAAATATTAAGGAACACCTTGTTTTGTAGGTAGGGGACTTCTTGGTCTCGACCATAATAAGTAGGGAGTAATTGAATGACTCCCGACTCTAACTCAAAGTCATCAAAATTTGTGGGAGGTAAAGCAATGCAAGATGGGGTATTAAGTTGTAGAGGCACATAGAAATCTCTAATTGTTTTGTGCTTGACCTCTACTGGTGGTTTAGCAATGCGATAGGAACTAGGTTTATTTCCCCTTGTCATTGGCTGAGTTAAATCTCTGGGTCTATGACCTTGCATAAACTAACCTAATCTAAAATGTCCTAATCTAAATGCTGACTCTAACTCTACCTGATGTACAAACAAATATGCACAGTCAAATAATCCTTAGGTTAATAAGTAGTAGTATTTTGACTTTCTTGAATTTGTGTGGGGACCATGCTTTTAATTTAGCCTATTCTAGGACTCCTCCTCTTTTCCAGATTTGACTATTACTTACCAATTAGATTATGTGCAAGGTGGTTAATACGATCCTCATGTAAGGAGGTATTTAGACCTCAACAAACGTCAACAGAAGGCGTAGGAAAATCACTTGGATTTTAAGACACCCATTATAACTATAGTGCTCAAAAGCCATTGGAGTGACAATAGATCATGTCTTACTAAGAGGGTCCTATAAGCATGTGATGTTCCTATAGGTTTCTTCTAATTGATTTTAGATTAATTCAAAAGGTAGGCTTGTGCGCATGGGATAATTATCCTAGGTGTGTCAAGAAGTGGTGATGAAATTCACCATTAATCTTATGGGATCGAGTGCCCTTACTAATTAATTTTCACTCTTCATAGTAGTTTGATTAACATATATATCACTGTAAAGCATTAAACGTGTCCTAAAAATGTAATTAAAATAGTAACTTAATGCAAAAGCTTAAAAATGCAACAATTATTGAAAAAATTTCTATATGCAATTATTCTAGCAAATAATGCAAGATTATCCTAAATGCAAATCCTAATCTAGGAAATAAAAGAAGCGAGGGATACTTACAGTGGGTTTTCTAGTGAAGATCAAGTGTGGGCCACCTTATCCCACACTTGCCCTATATTATACAACACTTTAAAAATTGAAACAGAAATTGTAAATTGCACGATCCTTACTACAAGATTCACTCAAAAGAAAAGGAAAATCCTATTCTAGGAAAGCAAGAAAATTTATATTTTGATGAAGATCCACTTGCCAATTTCCTCCACTTTCCTATTTCCTAAAAAAACCAGATAGAAATAAGTACCAAATTCAGGCAACAAGGTGATTATCCACTAAGAAAATTGAAAATGCACCTAAATATTCCTAAAATGGTAAAAGCATGCAATTCCTAAAAATTTTATTTTTATGAAATTTTCTAAATTTTTTGATGGATGTTTTGAGTTTTTAATTAATTTTATAAATACTCCATTGTGGGTCCCCAGAAATGGTGTTAAAAACTTGTTGAGTTTTTTACAAGTGCACAGGTTATTGCAATGTAGCTTATGTAAGTATGGGTCGATCCCATAAGGACTCACTTTAAGAAATTGGAGTTTTAATAAAATTTAATTACTCAAAAATTGAAATTAAATGACAAAAATTAAAAGAAAGTGCAATCAGACTTAATATGTGTTTAGTTAATGAAATTATAGAGGTCCAATTAAAAAAAAAAATTAACTAAAAAAATAAGAAAATTTCACTTCCCTAGACAGCTTTCTTTATTGTCAATTTCTTTAGATTTGGTCTCATAAACATTGATCAACCTTCATCAATATCTTTTTAGTGCTTCTAATTGATGATCCGCTGGATGGATTAGGCAGATTCTAGAAAAATCTAAGAGTGTGACGACCCGGGTTTTCTCATGCATTTTTAAATGAAAAATCTAAATTCCTAAGGCGGGATCCCTATTTTAAAAAAACAATACAATGTAACGAAAAAATCTTTTGTTTTAATCTCATTTTGAAAACCCTAAGTGTCATTTGCTTTCACAATACTCAAAGTAGTTTTTGAAAAACTTCAGAAATCATAAATTTTTCCCCAGGTCTATCCAGTCACAACACACAGCCCAACTGTAAATAGATACATGTCCAAAGGGTTGAGAGTTTACTTACATGTATAATTGTCTCCTTTTTAATTCACTTGCTCGTAGCACTAATATCTCCTAAGGTGTCTTCTATTTGTGAGTGGAACTATCCTAAAAAATGTTAAGGATAGGGTGAGTATATACTATACTCAGTAGGAGTCTATCACTACTAGTTTTGCAATGCATGCTATGTTTAAAATCATATGCTCTTTAAAACATGTGCATGTTCGAACAATCATGGTCAATGTCGATACTAAAAACCACTGTCAAATCGGAATACTGACGACTTCAAGCATAGCATAATCCAAGTCGAAAGTATCATATATCATAAACATAATAATATGCATAAGATGCACCACTAAATCCAACTCATGGATATCTGGTATGGTCGACCAACCTCATGTCATGCCATATGCAATGCAAATAAATCCTCAAACCATAGGGTCCAACTATGCCCACGACCTCGACGCCGTGTGGTCCCCGGGTACCTGAGGACATAGGGTCATATGCCTCCACGGGACATATGACAGCTCAACCCAATGTCGTGACACCAGTGGTAGCCCCCTGTACCACATGCAGTCGAAGCAGGGACATTGCCCTTTTTGGGCATGGTACCCATCCACCTAATAGTGGTAGAGGCTGGAGGCCAACCCAAACCTCTCAGCATAGCGCCCATGAGTTTATCAGCCCAAATCATATCAGATCAAACAAGGGAAAACCTGTTTTTCAAAACCTATCCTCTTTGGGTCCCTCACAACTGCCTAGCCCTCACAATTGGCTACCCAACGTCTTTTGGGCACTCCAGCATCTTTTGGTAACCCTCAAGGACATGCAATCTTTCAACAACTCAATGCTCATAAATCATGCAATATATGCATTTGTTTGCAAAACATATCTATACATAATGTATATGCAATTATTTGCAAAACATATCTATGCCAAAACATATCTATGCATAAAGCATTTATCATATGTATGCTGAATTAAGTCATGCTAAACAAGTTATATAACTTATACTTAAAACATGCATAAAACAATCATAGCTCTTTTAAAAAGTCTAGTAGTGATAGAGCACCTACCTCAAAGTCTCCTGGAGTCGCGTCCTTTATCACTTCAACCCGTCCCTAGGTCTCATTTATAAACTCCTCGGTATGAATGGATACAGGGAGTCCTTATTAATTTCAATCCATTTAGGCATTAGATTGCTAGCTCTGCCTATTGGGTCCATGGTCCTTGCCTAATTCATTTGTCAGGCTAGATCCTATGGTGTGGATCTACTTTCCCATAGTTAACCTCTGTAATTTATCCTCTAATCCTAACCTTAAAGTCTCATTAGGCCCGCGTGCCCTAGTTTCCAGGACACCCGTGTATCCTGGTTGAACCTCGACCGCCTTACGTGTCAGGGACCGCGTTTCGCACGTGCACATGCATGCTCAAATGACGCGTTATGACGGGCATCATTGCACGGACGCACCTTGTAGCATGGCACGTCTTAGCTCCCAGGGCACCCCGTGCACCCTGGTCGAGCCAAGACCTGTACCCCATGTCGCGCGCGCACTTGAAGGCCACACCTAGGACAGTGTACGCATGAGCACATGCATGCCCAAGTAGCGCGCTTCAGTGCGTGTCCCAGTCAACGTCCTGCAAATGCGTCTTCGACACAGGCGGGCCGCGTCTTGGTGCCCAGGACGCCCCGCGCATCTTGGACAAGTCAAAAGCCTACCGCACGCTTGCATGCACGCGATGCTGGTCCCCAGGGGACGCGTCACTCATGTGCGTCCCATGACAACTAGTTTTGGACGGGTTTCAGAGGGAACCCATCTTCTCTGGTTTCCACAGCGTCTCCCTAGCCGAAAAACACCTAGATCTGGCATGGATCTGGGCAGGGAAGAAGCAAAACCAAATAGGAAGGGGTGGGGACCTTACCTGGGTGGTCTGGGAGAATACCCATCGCCGATGGGTGCGCCTATTCTTCACCCTGAAGCTCCTGCTCACTGGAAACCGTGAGGAAGGGGAAAAACCCCAATGCCCAGATCGGAACAGAGAAGAGAGGGGAAATGGGGAGATGGAACAGAATGGCCGACCTGACTAGGGCCTGGCCATTGCTGAAAAAATGCAGGGAGATGGGGTGAGACGGGTTTCCGATTTTGCCGAAAACCCCAATCTCAAACGGCTGGAAAAAACGCGATTTTGAAGAGGGGGGAGATGGGGTTTTTATAGAGGGGAGAAGGCGGTGCCCCTCAATGGCGGTACCACCATTTCCCCTGGTGTATTCTAGAGAAATCAGGAAAAACAGGTTTCTGGACGGGTCTAGAGGTTGAAGACAACAGGGGGTGCCGTTATCAAAATGGCCCCCTGCGTTTTTCATCCTTTTTCATTTTTTCATTTTTCTATTTAATTTTCAAAAACACCCCTATCTTTAAATGGCTGTAACTTCTTCATACGAACCCCGTTTTTGGTGATTTTTGAGGCGTTGGATTCCACTTTTCGAGTAAAATCTAATGGTACTAAGTTCCTTCACAAATTCCTTCTTTTACTATTTTAAATAAAGTGAAACATTTAACTCAGTTTATTTCCTATAGAATGTTCAATTTTCTTTAAAAATAGTGTAAATTGCTTCAGCATTACAAAGAGATATGGGCTAGATAAAATTTTTGAGTTTTAACAGCTTAGATCTAATTTTTCATTCTCAGATTGAAGATCAAGAATGATAAACATGCTAAGAAGTGTCCTAGGAACAAGATTTAAAGAGGAATTGAAATTCTGATATGAAACAATTGAAGAAATAAAGAGATCTTGTTTGTTAAAGTAGAATTGTTGATGAGGTAAAGCTTTAATCAAACAAGATTAGGATTAGATTGTTCCTAGAATTAACTGAGAATAAGCAGAACCTAGACAACACAAAACAGGGGTAAAGAAAAAGATAAAGAAGGATGTATGAGGGATTTCAATTTTTATGCTTTAGGGCTTCTTTGGAGATTTTTTGAAATTTTGGCTTTAAATGAAAACTAGTGAAGAACCTGACGAAAGAGGAAGATAGTGATGGAGAGGAGAATGGAAGAGGATGAGGAGAAGATGCAGGGAAAAGAGAAACTTGTGTGAGGTTTCCATCTCTTGGCCATTTGCTGATAGAGAAGATGCCTATAGAAGAAAGGAAACCAATGGTGCTAGGAAAGAAGTAGCCTAGGCAGTGTGGAGGAGCAGGGGATGATGACAGTGTGCTTGGAGATGAAGAAGACGCCAGAGCTGTGTCGGGTTGGAGAGTGATCAATGACGCTGGAGCACAAGGCTGGTGGTGTGCGATGATGGGCCGAGCAGAGGAAATTAGGTGGAATGATGCGGGGTGGAATGGATTGATAGAGGAGGAAGATAAGCAAGAGATAAATAAATGAGTGGGGGGGAGAGATAGTAGGGTGATGGGATGGTGAAACAGGAATGTGGAAGATGAGAGTACTAGTCCTGTGACATAGAGAGAAACAGAGTAGAGGGGAGGAAGAGCCAGTCTAAGCAGTGGAATATAGTTGTGCTCTTGGCACAAGATCAAATGTTTGGTTTAGATGCCCAAGTTAGCCAACTGGGGGTGTGCAAGTCTCACAGAGGGGTGTTGCTTGTCTGGGTTACCGGTTGAGATGGTTGGGGATGCCTGACTAGTGGTGGAGACGGGGATTGTGCAAAGAGGGAAGAAGTAGAGGGATGGGTGTTGGCAAAGAGGAAATTGGAACTTAGTTCCTCTTGGAAACTGAGAGTGGAAAAGAAAATGGACTGGGTGGTGATAGTGAAGCAGAAAGAGGGGGACTAAAGGAGAAAGGGAGTGTGCAAGTCTAGAATGAAAAGAATGATGGTTGGAGGTAGGGCCAAGTGCTTGTTAACAAAGGGGACAATCAGTGATTGGGAAGGGGATTGAGACAGAGGATGGTGTGTGGTGGACTAGGGAACTAGTGATGGGATCGCATGACCTAATGGAGGTATGGAAGAAGTGGAATGCAGTAACAGAAAACAGAAGAAAAAGGATGATGATAGAAGGAATAAAATGCAAAGAGGAAAACAGTAAAAGAAAAAATCCTTCCTGGTTAGCTAAGGGGGAAGAAAAGAGTAGATAAGAGAGAGAGTGGAGAGATGTTGAAGAGAGGAAGTTATAGGTGGGACAATTTCCTTTGTAAGAGAAAACTCAAGAAAAATTAGAAGAGAGGGAGTGGTGAAGTAGGGAAGGTGTGGTGGAAAGAGAGGGGGAGAATGGAATGGGATAGAAGGTGGTAGCTTACCTCCCCACCACCTTCTAATTTGCCTTATTCCACATTTCTTCTGCTTGCTTTCCTCCTTGGAGACTTCTATTATTTGGGCTTTTCAAAATTTGTCCATATTTTCCTTTAAATCAAGTTTCTTTTAAGTAGTCATTCCATCTACACCATTGAATCTTTGTTGGGTGATTTGCACCGTTGAAATTTGATCTCAACCATCCAAGCCTATTTTGGTTGATCTACATGACAAAAGACTAGATTAGAGTCATCTAACTATACATTAAGCATCTGATTAGCTTGGATGATCATTTGATAATTAATTTTGACAATTTACATTTGGATGGCTAATTTGAGCTAAATTTCATATTTTATCTAAATATTATTAAATTAATGTGTTAGATTATCTAATTAAATGCTAAACTAGGGGTATTTTGGTCAAAATTGAACACTTAATGTGCATCACGTAGGCTTAGAGTGAGCATTTAGTTTAGGGTAGTTTATGCAACGGAATCAATATCAAAACCCAGAGCTAACACCTTTTAACCCAGAGATTCAATGCAACTTAAGACAAGTGGAAAGAAACTAAGTTCCTATCCCCATAGCTAAACCACTAGCAGAAGTCGAGTGCAAGGCAATTAGAGATTTCTATGCGCCTCTACAACTCAACAACCCATCATGCATAGCTTTACCTCCTACAAATGTCGGCCACTTTGAGCTGAAGCTGGGAGTCATTCAATTACTCCTCACCTTTTATGGAAGAGACTGATAAGACTCCTACCTACATATCATGAAATTCCTTAATATTTGCCCAAAATTTTTTGAAACAATTCTATTAAGCTTACGTTATTCTCGTTCTCACTCAAGGACAAAGCCAAGTCATGGCTTAATTACTTGGAAGTAGGTTCCATAAATACATGGGATCAATTATCTAAAATGTTTTTGAATAAATTCTTCCCCATTCACAAAACTAATACCCTTCGTCATGAAATTAACAATTTCCAATAAAGGGATGATGAATAGTATTATGAGCATTGGAAATGATAGAATGAACTACTACAGAAATGCCTACATCATGGATTTGAGAAATGGAAGCAAGTTCAATACTTCTATGAGGCACTAACGCCTTAAAACTGACAAATGGTCAATGCAGCGAGTGAAGGGGCCCTCATGCTAAAAGATGAGAGAGAGGCCTAGGAGTGCTTCCAGACATTAGCAAATAATTCCCAGCAATAGGAATATTCAAATAGGAGAGAGAGAACTAACCAACCTTCAAAGAAAGAGGGTATATAAGAGCCTTCAGGTGCAAGCTTGACTCAATAGTTGACAAACTAAACAAACTAGAGCATTTAGGCAGAAGACTGGACTAGCTTGGAACTATGTTTCAATCTTTCATGGATGCTACTTTATCCCATAAATCTTTACAAGTGGTAAGCAGCTCATCTAACTTCAGCTTGTCCATCCATTAATGTATACCCTAAATATCTTGTAGACTAAGCAAGTGCATGGAATGCATATCACAAACCTAGCAACAACTTGTATTCTGAGACCAACAATCCTAGATGAGCTAGGCATCCCAATTTTTTCATTTCAAAGAATGATCACCAGGGAACCCCCTACCGAAAATTTTCCTCCTAGGCCTATAGTTCCTCAACATCCACCTAGCTTCGAACAACCTCAACAACTAAAAAAACCATCTTTAGAGGATAAAATTAATAGCATGTATGCAAAATAAAATGAAGAAATAAAAAGGGCACTGAACCAATTCCAGAATATCAATTCTCAAGCCCTAGCCAAATTAGATATGCAGGTGAGCCAATTGTCAGCGGAATAACATAATAGAGGAAAGGGTCAATTACCTAGTCAACCCACCCAAACCCTAACGGTCAATATAAGATAAGGCCAAGTTCTCAAAATCAGAACCCTCATGAGCATGCCAAGTCTATAACCATCCTTAGGAGCTGTCATCAAATCAATAACAAAGTAGGGTAAGCTAAGGAAACATCAAAAGAGAAAGTGGCAACCCAAATATTTTTAAAACCTCCATCTTCCACATCTTTCCATATGAGATCCTGTGTTTTTAAGCATCAGGGACAATGTTTCATTCAAGTTGGAGGGTGTAGATGTAAGTAGGGATTTTGAATTTTCTTGAGCTTTTCCCAATAAAAAATAATAATTGGAAGAAGTCCCTTACTGTGATGAAAACTAGATGTTTAGAATTTAGTAATTCTAATGTTTTCACCTCTTAATGGGAATGTATATGACTAGTTTTGTTACTATTCATATGGTAAAGCATTTTATGAAAGTTAATTCTTAAAAACTATTTACACATAGCACATAGTCAAGATTAATAAAGTGGTATGACTTCGAGACTCTGAAGAAAATCAGTGGAGACCTATAACCATGTGAGTTTATAGACTATCTTCCTCTATAGAGTTATAAGTAATTCCAAAGTTTTCTTTAGTGTACATAATTTAGTATGATCTTTTTATTCTTGTTTTGGTTCACTATCAAGAATAAATATGAGTAATAGCTTCATTTTTAGAAATTTTTTTAAATATGATAGGCTTTAGGAAACTTAAGGAGTGATATAGGCCATCTTTGTTAAACCCAGAGACATAAAGCCTACTCAATATATTGCATACCACTAGTTAGCCTTTGAGCCTATTATTAAAGCCTTTCTAAGCTAATCCAAGGTATGTATGTGATTAATCATGTTTTTCTGTGACTTAATTAGGGTTTTTCACTTTTTGTAGGATGTAAGATGGTAATCCAATAGCCAAGATCAATTGAGATGAAAATTGAAGATTAAGATCAAAAGATAGAGTCAAAGCCTCAAAATCATCTATACAACATAATATCAAGGATAAGATCATCTTATGAACTAGTAATACATGTGATTAAAGGAGCTAAAGAAGGCCAAAGTGGGCCCATGAAGTAAGCCATGCATTTCCACCACCATTTGCATGGTAGCCATTGAAGCCACCATAGCTATATAAGCCAGGAAAGAAGGTGGAATGCTAAGGAATTCATGCCAAACCATACAAGCCATTCAAGCCAAGGGTTGAAGCCAATGAAGTTTCCTAAGCCAACCATAAAGCCTAGCCAATGGAGCCTTCAAAGCTAGCCATCTAAGCCATCAAGCTTAGCTAAATGGAAGGCTAGGATTGGAGGAGATTTAAGAGAATTATCCATGAGTTATTTTGAAGATAATTCAGGTGAAATCTGTTAGGATGAGTTGGGATATGGACCAATAGGATGAGAGCCTTCAAACTTTGACATTTTCCCCACCTTTTCTCACATTTTTTATCACTTTCCACCTCATTAGCAAAGACCACCATGAGTTTGAATTTATTTTCAAGTGTCCTACCATTCTATAACTTTTCCACCTTCCTAAACCACTTTCCTAACCATCCAATCAATCCCCACTTCCTAGAAAACCACTTTACTAATCAATTTTTACCATGTTTTCCCACTTTCCTTCTACAAAAAGAGACACTATATCCTTTTCAAAATTAGAAACTAGAAAGCTCTATTTTTGGTAGGTTTCAATCTAGGAAAGTTCTAAATTAGGAATAGGTAGTTTCCTTTAGTTTCCTTATTTGAATCTTTCTAATTCTTTGTAGTTTCTTTATTTGTTACTGTTAATTAGTTAAGTTTCTAATTCCAGTTGCTTAGTTAAAGATTTAGTAAATTTCCCTTACTTTTAATTCAAGATTAGGAAAGTTTCACATTTAGCATGTTGTTTTTTTTTTTCTTAGTTTCCAAGTTCATGTTTTAATTTCCATTCTTAGTTTAGGAAAAAGAAAAAGAAAAAAGATCACTTGAATTTTGGCTAGGTTAGATAGTTCAAAGTAGGGACTACTAACTTCACAATAGTTCACTCCTTGTGGGATCAACCTCATTAGTGTGCTATATTACAAACAATTTGTGAGCTTGTGAGTTTTAATTAAAATAACAACACTTGCCTTTTACATTAATCTCACAAAATCTCTTAAAAATTACACTTTTAACATAAGAAAGTTGCTTGAATTTTGATAGTCATTCCTTGGTGGCATAAGTGGCCTCATTGATTGGCTTCAAGGCTAGTGTGGCTCATGTGGCTTACCACCCTTTTCCAAGGCTAGTGTGCCTCATTGAATAGCTCTGATGTAAAAGTGGTGGAAATACATGGATTTTTTAATGGATCATTTTAATCATCTTTGATTTCTTTTAGTTTCTTCTAGGGACTCCTATCCCCATACTCCTGGGTAGAGGTACGCCACCCCCTGCAACCCTAGCAACCTAACAATGTAGCTTGGTCTGCAAAGAACTCTACAAAGGGCAATATAGGTTGTTGGATCATTTTCTCACTTCCCTACGTAAAAAGAGATTAAAAAACCTAATTAAATCCTAAAAAATATTAATGATTCACATACTTACTCTAAAATAGCTTATGAACCTATAAACTATCAAACTTTTGAATCTTTAGTTAAGAAATAAATGTGTTAAAAAATTTTGGTTAAAAACCCTAACATTATAAGTTATAACATGGGTTACTAATGGGGTACTTTTTATACAAAATTGAGCCATTATCAGTAGACCACCTTTCTAGACTATTCCTAGCTAATCCTTTGGATATTTTTCCAATCAAAGATACCTTCTGTGATGAACAACTCTTTAATGTCTCCCATCTCCCCTAGTTTACTAACATTGCAAATTATCTAGCTATAGGGAAAATATTAGAACACTACCAAAAATAATAAGATTGGATTTTTCTCCAATGTCAAAAAATATTTTTGGGATGATTCTTATTTGTTTAAATACTTCTTGAATCAAATTATTAGGTGATGCGTCCCTCAATATTGAACAATCAAGTATCATCTCTTTTGGTCACTCACAAGCATGCGATGGATATTTTTCTACCAAGAAAATAGCTGGAAGGATTTTACAGTGTGGTTTCCACTAACCCATTCTTTTTAGAAACACCCGTAACTTCTATAAGGCATGTGAGTGCTACTAAAAATTAGGAGAAACAACTTGTAGGAATATGATGCCTTTTAGCCCCATTCTTATAGTGGAGGTATTTGATTGTTGGGAAATCGATTTCATGGGGCCATTCCCTCCTTCTTGTGGATTCTTTTATATTTTGGTTGTAGTAGACTATGTTTTCAAATGGATAGGGGCTGTTCCATGTAGAGTCAATGATCATAAAACTATCATTAAGTTGTTAAAGGAAAATTTCTTCTCCAGATTTGGGACCTCTCAAGCCATTATTTGTGATAACAATACTCATTCTTTCAACATAAGTTTTGAAGACTTAATGAAGAATATCATGTCGCACATAAGGTCGGAAGACCATATCTCCCACAAATAAGTGGACAAGTCAAAGTATCTAATCAAGCTACTAGACAAATTGTTCAAAAGCCCACTAACCCAGACCATAAGAATTGGTATATTTGTTTGACCAATGCACTTTAGGCATATCAAACTACATTTAAAACCCCAATTGGTATATGCCCTTACCATATTGTTTATGGTAAAGCTTGTTACTTGCTTGTGGAACTGGAGCAGAGGGACAACTAGGTAACTAAAATATTAAATTTTGATATGGGTGAAGCATGCTCACATTGCAAGCTCCAACTTAATGAGTTGGAGGAGATCCATTAAGAAGCCTATGAGAGTAATAGGATCTACAAGAAAAAGATAAAAGTTTTAATGATCAAAATATTTTAAGAAAATCCTCTACTCCATCCCAAAGGGTATTCCTTTACAACTCTAAACTTCATCTCTTCCCAGGGAAGCTTAGAACTCAGTGGACCAGTTCTTATATTGTTAAAGTGGCATTTCCATATGGATAGTTGAGATTGGGGATACTAGGACTAGCCACACTTTCAAAGTTAATGGACAATGTCTAAAGTCATATCTAGAGTTGATTAATCTAGAAGTTGAGTTGATAACTATAGAAGATCTTGTTTATTAGGATTGAGTGGGTGCCAGCCCAAGATGTGTTTAGTTGATGACATCAAACTTAGGGCTCATAGGTGGTAACCTGGCATTTTTATCCACCATCCATTTTTTTCTTAGGTTCTCATAAATACTTAGATTAACTTGAAAAAATTGAGGACAATGTGTCCCTTAGGTTGGGGGAGTGTAGAATTATAGTAAATTCTAGTCTTTTTATAGTTGCTTTTTCTTAAAAAAAGTGAGAAATTAAAAAATAAAATAGATTTCATGGTCAATTCCTATAATGTGATGAGAGTTGGAAATTTAAAGTTTAGTGCTTCCTCATTACTTTAACTTATTAATAGAATAATTCATGAATAGTTCTCTATTTTCTTATTTACTAAAGTGTTTCTTGACAACTAATCTCAAAAACTCTTATGCACATAGTCACATGTACTTAGTTTAGACTAATAAGTGGTTATGACTTTGAAACTCTAAAGAAAACTAGTGGAAATCTATGAACCTTATGATTAGTTGAGCCTTTCATTTTTCTAAGAGTTATACATGAAATTCCAAAATATTCTTTAGCATGCTTAAATTCTAGTTAATCCCAATATTGTTTAATTTTGTCAATTACCAAGAGTAATTATTGAGTATTACCCTTAATCTTCTAGAATTTTGTTGAAACTAAATAACAATACTAAATCAAAGAAATGATTAGGCCATCCTTACTAAAATCAAAGCCACTAAGCTTACCCAATGATACTTTTACCACTAGTTAGCCTTTTATATAACCATTTATTTTTTCTTATGAACCTGATTACCTAATCCTACATTAACCCAATAATAAAGATTCATTATCTATTTCCTTCAAAAATAAGTTAGAGATGGATGAAGAAATATCTTTAAATTTCAATTCAAGAAAGGAAGTGAATACCAAGGAAACAAAGTTATTCAAAGTGATGCAAAAGATGCAAAAGAAAGAAGAAAGAAAATAGAAATGTACAAAAGAATGTTCACTTGAGTACAACCAAGAAGAATTGCCAATCCTTAAGAGAAGGCCAGCACTTATTTTTGGAGACTTTGAATATCCTATAGATTCTTTTCATAACCCTATCCAATGCCTATGTTTTGTCCGAGCTAAAGAACTGTTGATCTTAGGCTTGATATGGTCTTGATATGGTCTTAACTTTCTCTCAGTAATGGCACATTTTCTAAAGGGATCTTAATAATTCTTTAGTATCTTTGTTCTTTTAGATAACAAGTGACCTATTAGAATTCCAAAAACTCTACTCATATAATTGAGAAACACTTTTGACCTTTTTCTGATATTTTTATTCCTAAAACATTTATATGTGAGATTTGTGGTCAAAACATATTTTGAAGGAAATATTGATTCACAATGCACTTAAAAGTAAAAATCTATTGTGTACGTAGAATAGTATGCATAGTACACTATGAGATGCAAGTTTAAATGGAATATCTTTAGCATATGAATAGGGTTGTAAGTATTTCATCTATTTCTATTAGCTTCCTGAAGTTATTGAAGCCTAATCGATGAGAATTCTCTAAGATAAACATAGGAATTGACTACATTTCAAATTTTGTGAGTAAATTCACTGCAAACCCTCACAAGGCTTAAGTCATCGACTATGTGTTTGAGAGTTTTTCATAAGTGCATGAGCAATTGCACTATAGTTTGTGCAAGTGCATGTCGATCCCATGGGGACTCGACTTAAAAAGTGGAGTTTAAATGAAATTTAAACTAACAAAATTTAACAAAGATTAAAGAAATTAACTAACAGTGCACTAAAACTTGTATCTACTAATTAATTGAAGAGCACATAATTCTGAACTCAAAAGAAAGAAGAAATAAACAAAGTAATAGGATAAATTAATTTTTCTAGATTTTACAACAAAATTCTCCAAATATGGTCACATCTAAGTCTATCAACCTTCACAAATCCTTCATCGATGTCCTTGATTACTATTTTGACAATTGAATTAACCAAAGACAGTTGATTAAATAAGAACTAAATTAAGATGAAGTTCTAAAAGTTGATATGAATTCTAGAGGGAAAATGAATAAAAATTAAACTGGTCCTATTGGTTAAAGCTAAAATGTTGATCAGTTTAGTTAAAAGCCAAATAGGAATTAATCTAGTGTAGTTTGGTTTTTTTTTTTTTAAAGGGAAAAACAAAGAAGAGGACAAAATAGGGATAAAGGTGAAAAAGGATATATCCAAAATTAAAATAAGGAGACTAAGGGCAATTCTAAAATTTCCTTCTTTTAACTTATAACCAAGAGGAGGACGAGGATGTAAACAGCTTCCTATGTTTGTTTGAAACTTGAAAACCAAAGGGGAAATTGGAGAAATTTTAGTGAATCTGAGTTGGGTTCACCCCTAAATATGATGAATTGCATTGAGAAAAGAATTAGAAGAAAAAACTGGTGAGAATCAAAAGGGAAAGCATGCATGGAAATTGTCTGTGAATAGGGAGAGGGCAGACCACAAGGGCCTATAATAAGCAGCCTTACCTTGCATTTTGCAAGAGGTTGATTCCACGCCTTGAACCCGTGACCTCAAGGTCAGATGATGATAACTTTTACCATTGCGCCAAGGCTCACCTTCGGTCTGTGAATAGGAACAAGGAAAATTTGACGAAGAATGTATGAAAAACATTGTAACTGAGAGGAAGAACCAATGACGATAAAACAAGGAAAAACATGGAAGGAAACGAGTGGGACACAAAGAACAGGAATGGTGAAATAGAGATTTAAAATGAAGAAGTAGAGGAAAAATATGATCAAACAAGGAGTGAAACAAAGGGAAAAATTGGAAGAGAAATAGGGGGAAAGAGTAGTGACCAACTGAAGGGGATAAATTATGATGAATAGGGTGATGGCTGGATCTATCCTCTTCCTTTAGTAGGGCCTTCTCCTTTCAGTCTTACACTCCTCTCCATTCCACGGGTATGTAACAAGCCCTTAAACCCTTAGGTGACCCCAAGTGGACGAGTGAAGTTTTGTAATGAATACAACCACAAAATTCCAAAAGTCATTTTCAAGTCAACTCCTACTTTTGTCTTAAAGAATTATCTTAATAAATCTATCAACTTTATCATACTAACAGAATTGAATAAAAAATTCAAAACCCTAACCATATCCTAAATATATTCCAACTAAGCTCAAATGTGAGAATGTGTGTGCACCATCCACATATGTAGCAATCTTTATCTCTAAGTAGACTATATCTTTTGATCTCCATCTAAAATATATTTTGAACTCAATTCTCACTTATGACATACACTCAGAAATAAAAACTCTTAGATAAAGTGTTCAAATCATACCTCTCTTTTAAATATGTGAGCAGAGTTAGTAAAAGCAAATTTATCTCACATATAATCACCAAAGAATGGAGTTACTATGGAATTTCATTTTGGTCCCTTTAGAAAAGATAAGATGCCATAATCTTTGAATATTTGGACATAATACTTATTATATCCTATCCACTCACACCTTATTAAGGCTATATTCATCCTAAAATCAATAGGTCTTCAATTGGGGCAAGACATTAAGTTGGGACAAGGTAGAAAAGATAGGGTATAAAGGATATTCAAAATTCTTTAGGAATAAGTAGAGTCATAAGTGCTCAATTTTGCATAAAAAGTACCCAAGTAGTAGTCCATGTGCTGTAAATTATAGTGTTATTTCTAAGATTTTTCTAAAATTTCATAACATATGCATTTCTAACCTATAATTCAAAAGTTTGATATTTTTAGCTTTAGAAGCTAATCTAGTGTAAATATGTAGTCTATGATAATTTTTTAGGATTTAGTTAGGGTTTTTACTCTTTTGTAGGTGTTGAAAAGATGATCTAATGACTAAGATCAAGTAAGATAAGATTTGAATATCGAGATCAAAAAGAGAGAGCCAAAGACCTAAATTTCAACATTCCAAATATAAAACAAGGGTTAAGATCATCTTAAGGCAAGTAAGAAGGCAATGTAAAGAATCAAAGGTGACTAAAAAGGGCTTGTGCAAAAAGTCAAAGAATTCCAATACCTTGCATAAGAATTGGAACCATTTTTGCAACATTTAATGCCATCATCAATTGTAGAAATGGTGTGATGAAATTTTCTTTCGGCAATATAAATGTCAAGCTCAATCTTTTTAATACTGATCATTAGCATCTAGACCTAGGTGATTCCTATGTAGTCAATTTAATTGAAGGTTTACTTCAAGATCCTTCATTGTCCATACTAGGTCAGATTGAGGCTTTTCTAACACACTTTAAATATGATTTTGATGTAGATAAGTCTATTGATGAGGTAAATAATATTTTGGATGCTGCACCTCTAATGGATACCTCCAAATTCGGACCTCTAGAGGAACCACTTCCTTTATCTACTTCTGTCCTAGTACCATTTGTACAAAAACCTCCTACCTTAGTCCTTAAGACTTTACCTAAAAATCTAAAATATTCTTATGTAGGATGTAATGAATCCTTGCTTGTAATCATAGCTTTATATCTATATAAAGAATAAGAAGGTAAGCTTCTTGATGTCCTCAAAGAACATAAGAAAGTGTTGGGGTGGAACATAGTGGACATCAAAGGGATTAGCCCTACCATGTGTATGCGTAAAATCCATCTAAAGGAAAATGCTAAACCATCTAGGGAAACACTGAGGAGACTAAATCCTAATATGAAAGAGGTAGTGAGAGATGAAGTACTTAAACTCTTAGATGTTGGTTTTATCTACCCTATATCTGACAGCACTTGGGTCATCTCAGTTTAGGTTATCTCTACGAAATCTAGAGTCATGGCAATCCAAAATGAGGATAATAGGTTAGTCCCTACACGCATGACCACTAGATAGAGAGTTTGTATAGATTGTCGAAAACTGAAATCAGCCATGAGGAATGACCACTTTCCTCTTCCATTTATTAACGAAATGCTAGAAATGTTAGTCAATCATAGATATTACTACTTTCTTAATGGTTACTCTAGCTACTACCAAATGCCCATAACACTTGAGGACGAAGAGAAGACCACCTTCAGCTAGCCTTTTGGGACCTTTGCCCACCATCGTATGCCTTTTGGACTTTGTAATGCTTCAGCTACTTTTCAAAGGTGTCTATTGAGCATATTTTAAGATATGGCCAAGAAGTTTTTAGAAGTGTTTATAGATGATTTTTTAGTATTTGGTTCTTCATTTGATGAATGCCTATACCATTAAAAACTTGTTCTTGCTAGGTGTTAGGAAAAGAACTTAATGTTAAACAGGGAGAAATGTCAGCTCATGGTTCAAAATTGCATTGTTCAAGGCCATATCATATCATAAAATGGAATACAAGTAGACAAAGCCAAAGTGGATTTAATCTCTATCCTTCCTCCTCCAAGGATGACGAAGGAAATTTGCTCATTTTTAAGCCATGCTAGTTTCTATAGATGATTCATCAAGGACTTCACGAAAATTGGTAAGTCCCTATGTAATTTGCTTAAGAAGGAGGGAAACTTTGACTTTGATGATGATTGTATGAAAGCATTTGAGTACTTAAAGACTAAATTAATATTTTTCCCTTTTAGTCAACTGTCAGGTTGGAGTGTACCATTTGAAATAATGCACGACACTTCAGACTACGCGTTCGGGGCTACGTTGGGGCAGCACGTTCACAAACTCCCCCATGTAATATATTATGTTAGCATGACCCTCAAAGTAGCATTGTTCTATGCCACATCATATCACACAATGGCATAGAAGTAAACAAAATCAAAGTGGATTTAATCTCTAACCTTCCTCCTCCAAGGATGGTGAAGGAAATCCACTTATTTTTAGGTCATGCTAGTTTCTATTGATGATTTATCAAGAACTTTGGTAAAACATTTATGCCTCTATGTAAGTTACTTACAAAGGTGGCATCCTTTGACTTTGATGAAGATTGTATGAAAGCAATTTAGTGCAGGCTAAATTAACTTCTACACGTACTATTCAACCACCAAATTCGAGTACACAAATTGAAATAATGTGTGATGCTTCAAAATACACGATGGGAGCTATGTTGGGGTAGTGTATTGCCCAACTCCCCCATGTGATATATTATGCTAGCAAGAAACTCAACAATGGCCAACTCAATTATTTCACTACAGAAAAAGAGTTGTGGTAGTTGTATTTGCCTTGGATAAGTTTAGATCTTACTTGCTAGGATTTAAGGTCATTGTCTATTTAGACCATACAACATTAAAATAACTTCTTTCTAAGAAGGATGCTAAACTTAAGATGATATGACGGATATTATTACTATAGGAGTTTGATTTAGAAATTCAAGATAAGAGAGGTTTAGAAAAAAGTTTTAGCAGACCAGTTATCTAGATTAGTGGTGGAGTCTACTAGTGAGAATGTGCCTATAATAGAAACCTTTCTAGATGAACATTTGTTGCACATTTTCTAATTGCCTTGGTATACTAACTTTAAGTTATTAAAGTTAGTAGAGTGCTAATAAATTATAATTCTCCGACCTAAATAAAGGACTTATCCTAATTGAATTTTGTCAGTATATTCACTTCCAACCCTCACAAGGCCTACATTGTCTACTACGAGTAAGTTAGGGGTTTAAGGGCTTATTGCATATGTTAAATGCAATATTGAGTACCTATGAAAATTGTAACCATTTTATTTTCATCATTATTTGCATTTTTTTCTCTAGACTAATAAAATTCTAGTTAGGGGTGTAATAGGAATTCAATTCTATATAAAACGTACCCAATTAGTAGCCCATGTGTTGCAAATTATAGTGTTATTTTTAGTCGTTTTTCAATTTCATAATACATGCATTTCTGACCTAATAATTCAAAAGTTTGATTTTTTTGTAGGTTCAATAGCTAATCTAGAGTAGACATGTAAATTATCATAATTTTCCATAATTTAATTAGGGTTTCTGATCTTTTGTAGGTGTTGAGAAGATGATTCAATGGCCAAGATCAAGTAAGATAAGATTTGAAGATCAAGATCAAAGAGAGAACCAAAGACCTAAATTTGAACATTCCAAAGCTAAGTCAAGGGTTGAGATCATCTTAAGGTAAACAAGAAGGCAATGGAAAGAATCAAAGGTGATTAAAATGGGCCCTTGAAAAAGCCATACAATTCCACCACCTTTGCTTGAGAATTGGAGCCATACATGATGTTTCCTAGTTTAACAAGGAAACCTAAGGAAGCCATGTCATTCAAGCCTTGAAGCCAAGAGACTTAGACACTCATGCCATCAAAGTGAGCTGGAAATCCACATGAGCATCATGCCAATGGAGTCACATGATTGGAGGATATTTAGATGCAATTATCTAATTCGAAATAGTAAATTTCAAGGGATAATTGGAAAGGAATTTGGGTGATAATCAACATGGTAAGATATCCATGGATAGGTGGACCAATCAAGAGAGAAACCAAGTGAAATTTGTTTATCTTCCCTCTCTTTCCCCCCCTCTTCTCTCTCCTTCCTACCCACCATATCACATAGAAGGAAAGTAGTTCCATTCCACCTTCCATGAAAAGTGGCTCCTACCCCCTTCTAAATCCATCCACTCCACCTACTCAACTTTCTAATTCCATTCCCCAAGCAACTATCTCTCTTTCCTTTAGCTTTTCTATATTTTTCCACTTTCATTCATCCCAACATGTAAGACACCTTAGGAAAGGAATTCATTCCCCATCCTATGATGGAATTCAACCCCTCCCCCTTCCTTTTCTTATATTTAGAAAATCCACCTCACCTTTTACTATTCCATATCCAATCAACTACCTAACTTTCCTACTTATAGTTTTAGTTCTAATTCTCTCCTTTCTTCCTAGGATAGGATCTTATTAATTTGGAAAGAAAAAACACTATATAAATCCATGGAATTCTATGCCTAATTCAAGTAGAGGGGTTGCTTGTAACTCCTCAAAATCAAGCACATCAACTTGGATGAATTCTTAGAGCTTTGGACTTTAACATCTTGGTTGCCTTTCCTTATCTTCTATACCCTCTCAATGCTTTGTTCTTTTGGTTTTGAACTTAAATTCCAGGATAGTTATTTGCATTGTTGCATTGTTGCCTTGTCACCTTGTCATTGCTTTGTTCTATTTGGTTTTGAACTTAAATTCTGGGTTTGTATTTTGCACTATTACCTTGCTTGCTTTCTTTACCACATTGTTTCCCTTCATTATCTATTTGCCTCACTTCCATACACATAGTTTCTCCTTGTTTCCTCTTTGTTTACTTCCACTTCTCTTACTTTTATTAATTAATTATTTAGGATCAAAGTTATCATTTCTTTAGTCATGACATCCAAGAGAATAGTAGCATTGAATCTTATTGTTTCCCCTTCATCTTTTTCTTGTTTCTCCCTTAGATTTAGGACTAGTTCTTGCTATTTTCTTTTCTATCTTGATGCTCTCACTCTATTGATTTCTCTTTTGAGTTTCACATGCATGATATCTGAGATTAGTTTGAGATTTTTGGAGTGTGTTTAAGCTTCACTTTGAATCAAGTTCGAGGCATTAGAATAGTGTGCAATTTTCAAGTTTGTTCATCTATGTAAATGCACACAATTTATGTACCAAATACCATCCAATAAAGTTTATGATTCATGCAAAGTTTCTCTTGGTTATTTCCATGCTTGAAGTTCATTAAATTTCTAGTTTTATGATCATGTTTCATGCTTTAAATAATATGCACCATGTCAATCCATGCCTTCTTTGAATTAAGTTTCATGAGCGCCATATTTATGCTGTTTTACCTTTCATGATTCAGGGATAATTTCCAACATTCCATACACCTTATTTGCTTGATTCCTTAGGAACCCATTTAGCATTTTAGATATTTTAGTTATTGATTTGGTTAGATCAAATGTTAGAAATATTTTAATTCATGCATTTCAGCCATAATTTTACTTCATGAACCATGAACACAATTCCATATGTCATGCGCATGGTGATTGAATGATTTTCCTTGAAGTTCGTTGATAGTTTCTTTATTTCATGTTAGTTTAGAATTACTTATTTAGTTATTTACATCTTAGTTTGGCTTTAGAAGGTTCCTTGATTTCATTCAGAAATTTTTATTTTTAGAAATTTTTAGGATTACGAAAGTGTTAGTTTAGGAAAGTTTCACTTTTAGCAAGTTTCTTAGATTCATTAAATCTAGTTTTTCATTAGTTTCTTGTATTGAATGCAAGTTAGTTAGAAAAGTTTCTAATTCCATTGAAAATCTTTATTTTTAAAATTTTTATTATAGTTCATGTTTCTAATTTTATGCATGTTTCCCATTCGATGTTGTTTAAATTCCTAGTTTAATCAAAACCCATCTCTCATTGGTTAGGCTAAGTAATCTAAATAAGATCTGATCAATTGAAAATTCTATGAGATTCCTTGGGGTATCTACCTCTCTTGCATGCAAATTACTACATCAATTTGTGTGTATCCAAGTAATTTAAAGCTACATCATAGTGGTCATCACCTAAAGTTAACAATTCTACTTTATTTGTGTCAAAGTAAATATTCCTTCATTTTTTACATTCTTCAATTTTTCTTCCTTTTTTTTCATTTCTCAACTTTTACATCTCTTTGAAGAACATTTATTTTCTTGATATTCACTTCTCTAATTTTATTCTAACTAAAATGTATTTCTTAATTCTTCTTTAACTTATCTTTCAAAGAAAAATAGGTAAAGGATAATTTATATTGGGTTACAAGTTGGCTAACTAATGCTTAAACTACATTTGGGTAGGCTTTATGTGTCTAATTGATAACAAGGATGGCCTAACCCATTTTCTAGGTTTCATATAACCTATTAGATTCAATAAATTTCAAGAATTTTAAAGGCAACACTCTAACAATTCATGTAATTACCAAAATTTTAAGAGTTGGTGGGGTCAAATTTAAATAAACCACACTAAAGAAAACTTCAATACATAGTTATAGCCTCTCAAAAGAACGAATGGCTCTAAAACTCACTTAGGTTCTAGGTGTCCACTGATTTCTTCTAGATTTCTAAGTTCTAACTACTTATCAATTTTGGCTATGTATTTCCAATTGTTTGTATAAATGTGATCTGAGACTTTGTTTTTATGGAATACTTTAGAAAATGAGTAAAATAATGAATTAATAATGTGCATTTTTATTAATCGGCTAAAGTTAGTTAGACAACACTTTGAAAAATCCAATTCATATCATAGTGTAGGACTTGACCTAAAAACTCAAAATTTTTAATTTTATTATCCTTTTAGAAAATTAGAGAAATCACTTAAAAAATAGAAATTGCTAGAATTCAACAACCCCCTACTTAAAGGAAACATTATCCCCAATTTTGCAATATATGACCAAAAATGAATATAGGTGATGCAAAAAATACAGTGCAAATGATCAAATCCACTGAATCCTGATAAATAAGATCATCTAAAGTCATGGACTCAATTTCTAGATTCTTGTATTCTTGGAAAGCCTTTAAATATTGACCATTCACTTCAAAAACTTGGCCAGTCCTAACATCCTCAATCTTGATGGTCCTATAAGGAAAAACTTCTTTGACTATATATGGACTAGTCCATAAAGATCTAAGCTTCCTTGGAAACAGGTGAGGCTTAGAACTTTATAGTAAAACCTTTTGGGATGAAGTAAAGGATTTCCTAGAGATATTCTTGTCATGAAAAACTTTCATCTTTTCTTTGTATATCCAATTACTCTCATATGCTTCCTACCTAATGTCCTCCAACTCAATGAGCTAAATTTTTCTATGCGAGCTTGCTTTATTTGTGTTGAAATTAAAGGTCTTTACTACCCAATAAGCTCTAAGCTTCAATTCCATTAGTAAATGGTAAGCCTTACTGCATACAATATGACATGGAGACATTTCAAATAGGGTTTGGCGTGTAGTCCCTGAGCCCAAAGCACATTAGTTAGTTTGAGAGACCAAAAGCTAGATTGGGATAAATAGTCTTTTGTAAGATTTTTAAAAGCCCATTTAAATACTTTGACTTGTCCACTTATTTGTGGGTGATATGGAGTTACAACTTTATGTGTGGTGTTATACTTTTTATTTAGTACTTCAAAAGCCTTGTAGAAAAAGTGGGTACCATTATCACTTGTAATGGTTCGAGGCCTCCCAAATTTAGAAAATATTTTTTCCTTTAAAAATTTAGCAACTATTTTTTGATCATTATTTCTACAAAAGATAGCCTCAACCCATTTCGAAACATAGTCTATGGACACTAAAATGTAAAGGTAGCCAAAAGGTGGGAATAGGCCCTGGCAGCCAAAAACTTCAATGATAGGGATAGGGTTTAAAGGCAACATATTTCGTCTTTGTTATTCCTCCTAAATTTTGACATATCTCACATGATTTACCAAATGCATGTGTCTTTAAATAGTGAGGGCCAGTAGAAACCACACATGCTTCTAAATGATAGAAGGAGATGAGTCTATTTTGCTCCAAGTCTGGTACACATATCCTAATTATTTGATTTGGATAGTACTTAAAAAAGTATGGATTATCCCAAAAATAGTGCTTGACATTTGACAAGGATTTTTACTTTTCTAATTTGTTCCAATGTTCACAAATTTTTCATGTGACTAAATAATTTGTAATATTGGCAAACCAGGGAGGATATGATACATGAAAAAGTTGTTGATCACCAAAAGTGTCTATAATTGATAATTCATCGAGAGGTTATGTTATATCTAGGTGATATAAATGCTCAATTACAACATTCTCTACTTGTTTCTTGTCTTTTATCTCAAGATCAAACTTTTGGAGTGGAAGAATCCATCTAATTAGCCTGGGCTTAGCTTCCTTCTTGGATAGAACGTACATAAGGGCCAAGTAAGAACTGAACTTATACAAAGCAAATACAACAATAAGGATTTCTCTCTCTATTGTGGAATAATTCATCTGAGTGTTATTGAGGGTCCTACTTGCATAATAGATTACATATGGCTTTCTACCTTTTCTCTATCCTAGTACCAATCCAACAACATAATCACTAGCATCACACATTATTTTGAAGGGTAAACTCCAATCAAGTAGCTGCATGATAAGTGCAGCAGTTAACTTATCTTTTAGCATTGTAAAAGCTTCTGAATAGTTGTTTATCCACTTAGAAGGGGTTATCCTTCATAAGGAGGTGACACAACAATTTAGATATCGCACTAAAATCTTTTACGAATCTCCTACAAAATCATCCATGACCTAGGAATGAGCAATGTCTCTAGTAAATTAGGTATGCATAGATTAGAAATTAGATCAACTTTGGCTCTATTTACCTCTATTCCTTTGAAAGACACTATGTGGACACAGAAAATTCCCTTAGTTACCGTGAAATGGCACTTCTCCCAATTAAGTACTGAGTTCTTTTCTTCACATCAACTTACGACTTTTCCTAGGTTATCAAGACAAGTTTCAAATGAATCCTCAAACATAGAAAAGTCATCCATGAAAATCTCTGAGATTCTCTCTACCATATCATTAAAAATGCTCAAGATGCAGTGCTGGAATGTGGCAGGAACATTGCATAATCCAAATGGCAATCTTTTGTAAGAGAAAATGCTAAAAGGACATGTGAAGGTTATCTTTTCCTAATCTTCTTGTGATATCTCTGTCTTATCATACCCTAAGAAGCCATTTAGAAAATAATAGAACTGATGACCAACTACTCGTTTTAACATGTGGTCCACAAAAGTTAATGGGAAATGATTCTTCCTAATGACAACATTTAATTTCTTGTAATCTATTCACATACACCAATCAATGGTAACCCTTGTAGGTATGAGCTCATTTTGAGCATTGGTAACCACCATCACTCCAGATTTCTTAGATACTACTTGTGTAGGTCTTACCCATTTTCTATCACTTATGGAGTGAATGATCCCCAAATCAAGCAACTTAAGGACTTCTACTCTAACCACATCATTCATATTAGGATTCAACCTCTGTAAAAATGATGATTATGGTTTAGCATCATCCTCTAAGTATATTCAACTAGTGAATATCAAAGGGCTAATACCTTTAATGTTTGCTAATTATTGCACTTTTATGTTCAGTAAGGGTTTTGATAAATTTATCTTCTTAAGATGGTTCCAATTGAGAGGAAATTACTAAAAGTTTCTTCCCCTCCTAAATAGGCATACTTTAAATCTAATGGTAGTGGTTTCAAATCTAGCTTACGAGATTTTTCAAATGATGGAATGGGAGTTGACTCCCTTGGTCGAAGTTCCTTGAAATAAGGTTTCCATCTTTCTATATCCATGATAAGAATAGAATCAAGGAGTGATTAACTTCCTCTATTAATGTATCCACATTAAACTCATTGAAGTGGGGCCAACAGGCCTCAAGTCAGTTCGAAAAGATGAGGTTATGAAATGATCTTGCACAACTAAATTTATCATGCTGACACAATGCAGGTTATAAGAGATTTCTCCTAGTTGCTTACAAATATCAAAATGTTCAATTCAAGTGTCATGATTCCAAATGAAAGCTTCATGACACCATTTCTATGATTTATTAAGACATTGGACATAGCCAAAAATGGGAATCCAATGATGGCATGAATTTCCTTTTGCTCATTTAGTACAACTCATGTGTCTAAAACTAGAAAATCAACCAGAAAAATGAATTATTCTATTTGGACTAGCACATCTTCTATTATGCCCCTTGGTATTACCATTGATCTATCAACTAATTGGAGTGTAGAAGATGCTGTCACGGAGTCTCTTAGTCCTAGCTGAATATAGACCATGTAGGGTACTAGATTGACATTGGGTCTTAAATCTAAGAGGGCTTGATTAATCTTATGGTTGTCGATGATACAAGTGAGAGCGAGGCAACCTAGATCCTATTATATTTTAAGGCAAATAGTGTTCCAGAATTGAACTTACTTTTTTAGTCACAAATTCCTTCTTTTGTACATTCAATTTCTCTTTGATTGTACATAGATCTTTTAAAATTTTGGCACATGATTGGATTTTTATACTACATCAAAGATCGATATGCTGATCTTGACTTGCTTAAGTATCTCCACAATCTTTCTCAATTATTTTACCACCCCTAAGAATGGTGATAGTCTTAGTCTATTTGATGGTAGAGCTTGATAATGCATTAGCTGTATTATTGCTAACTACATGCACACCCTCAGGATTTGCTTGTGGTCGAGATGAAAACTTTCCTTTTTTTGTAGTTTGCATCATTTGACTCATCATGTTTTTCATTTCATTCATGGACTGTGCAGCATGTTTTAACTAAACCTCTAATTGAGAAGTTTTTCTCTCCTTACTTTGGATAAGTTGATGTAAATTATCGTCTACAAGCCTTTTACGTGAGGGCAGGTAAGGTCCAGCTGCAGGAGGATAATGATAATATGGGGATGAACAAGGTATCCTTGATTATGTTGGTGTGCTTGGTATGGGCTAGGTTGTGAGACATTAAGTTCAGTTGTCTAACTAAAATTTGGATGATTTCTCTAGTTGGGATTATATGTCTCAGAGTATAGGGAGAAGGTCCCTTATGTGTATTTGGAGCATTAGCATGATTATGAAGTATCTTTTGGAATGTTGGAATAGTGGGATATTCCCAAGTAAGATGTGTGGTACTTTCATAGATGCTACACACTTGTTCATCCTTTTTAGAGATATTCTTCCCCATTTCTATTGCCTCTAATTATCAAGTTAGGGATGCAATTTTTGCATTAACATCATGTCTTTTAGACATGGCATACATACCTACCCTAGTATATGTGGTGATGGGCTTTTGCCAATCTGGATGTTCAACTCTTCCAAGTTAGCCCAAATTTGTGAACTCTTAGTTAGCCATTCCAAATACTCTTATGCCTTCCTTGGTTGTTTATTCAAAATGTTTCCATTACAAATCATCTCTATGAAGTAGCACATGTTGGAATGAAGCCCTTTGTAAAAGAAAATAATAATGTACCATGGTTCATAACCATGATGTGGTCATGGGAGTAATAAGTTTTTGAACCTTTCTCAACATTGACAAAATGATTCTTTGCCCTTTTAGGTAGAGTTCATTATCTTTCAATAGAATGTATCTATTTCAAATGTAGGAAAAACATTTTCAAGCATTTCCTAGTCATTTCACTCCACGTGCTTATAGAACCTGATGGTAGTACATTGAACCGCATTTTAGTTTTTTCCATTAAAGAGAAAGGAGACAACTTAAGCCTTACAATATTTCAAGCAATGTTTTTTGCATGCTGGAAACTACTTATCTCATCAAACTCTTTAAGATGAAAGTAAGGACTTTCACGATACAACCCATGGAATTTGGAAGGGAATTGGATTACTCCCATTTTCAATTATAGTGTACCAACATTCTAAGGAAGAATGACACAAGATGGCGTACTGGTGCATGTAGGCTACAAGTAATCTCTTAAGGTTCTACCATGAAAGTTTTGATAAAACTTGTTGCCCTCATGTTAGCTTGGCTCATCCCACTCCCTATTGTTATTCCTTGTCCAACCTTTGTTTAGTGTATAATTACTCCTTCTTGGTGGAGGTTGATACTCATCATTCATTAGAGGTGGTGGTCCCTCATTCAAGATGAGTGGACGGCCTTGATCAGATATAATACTTCCATGGGGTTGAGTTATCTGTTGATTGTTGATTAGTCATTAATGATGAGTGATCTAGTTTCATGTCCCTTAGGTCATACTTGACTAAGCTCCTGCTCTTGTCATGTATCCAAAAGTGCATACACTAAAAGATTCTTTCTTTCTTTATTGTTGAACTTTTTTTTTTTTTTTAATGAAGAAAACTACCCTATATGATGCTACCTAAATGCTAATGATAGACAACAATAGAGTATAGAATTTAAACAACCCTAAGGCTGGAAAGTAGACATTTTGATTGTCCTGAATTTGTGTGAGTGAGAAGCTTTTTAGATTAGCCTAGTCTAATGCTCCTCCTCTCCTTTAGCGTTGTCTCCACTTACCAGATAGCATTCTTATTTTTCATTGGCTATCTTTTTCTTTTTCTTCTTTCACTTGACTTTATATAGCATTTTTGAACTTTATTTTCTTTTTAACCTTTGATGTTTATCTCTTGAATTGAATTGTTCATACTTTTTTATTAATATTTCTTCAATCTTCTCTACATATTTCCAAAATAATTGGGTAATGGATATATTATCGGGGCTCAATATAGGTAGAGGTTACTTTGGCTAACAAGGAAAAGGCTTATTTTAAAAGGCTTAATGGGATAACTAGTAGAAAATAACATAGGAAAGGCTAAAGGCTCAAAGTTTACCAAGGATGACTTCTATCATTTCCTAGGTTTCATATGACTTAAGTATGACCATAAACTTAAAAGATATATGGTATAATCCTATGGAATTTCATAATAGTTAACCAATATGAACAATAATGAGACCAACCAGCCCACTAAAGAAAATTTTGAATTTATGTGTAACCCTCAGAAAGGAAGAACTGTTCAAAACTCACTTGGGTTGTAAAAGTTCAACTAAAAACTGAATATTTAAAAGAATTGAAATCTCATCTTTATATAGGAACTTATCATAATTTTTTTTCTTAAATTTCAAATGCAAGAAAAGTTTAGAAATCTCATGCATATCCACACCCGCAACCTAAAGTAGATATTATCCTTAACATTTTGAAATATAGGATACCTAAGCAATGAAAGAGTAGGCAGAACACTAAGTCTTTTTAAAAAAAATCCTAGGTCACCTGCTAGTGGGCACTAAGTTTAACATCTTTAGCCAAACATATCCTAACTTTCTAACCCTAATTCTAGACTAGTTTAACCTAATTTTTCCTAACCCTAACAATGAAAAGGCCTGATTTCTCATGCCACTTCAAAATCTTGTGGTAATCAAGATATTTCCTCCCCCTTGAAATTTTTAGTTATGGTAGCATTATGTCATAGTAGACCATTACGATTGTAAATTTAGTGGGACCACATTGATGATCCCCAACCTTTAGTATTTCACAATAGTCAATATAATTCCTCTACCTCAAAAACTTAGGTGGTGGTAAATCAATGACATCATAGACTACCATGAATTGAATGTTTATTGGACCACATGGAGATGAATGGTCCTCATTTATTGACCATTGTACTAAGTTTATCTTTGTCCTTCATTTCCATTACATTGACTTAAAATAGGGGTATAAGTTGACCCTACACTTCCCTAAAACATTATTCTTCCATTATTAAAGATAGGGACATTGTTTGGCTTCAACATTAGTTATCTTCTAATGTGTACCGTAGAGTTGGTTGATGTAGGGCTAGTACATCAATGACTCTTCTTCTTCCTATTCAGCTAGCACAGGTAAGGTCATAATTGGGCCTATGTTGCTATTTTATGATTGTTCAAATAAGGTTTGTAGGTCCCAATCAAGTAAGTCTTCTACATTGCAAGGCTCAACTCGTATTTTAGGCTACATAGAGGTTTCTACTCTAGCCTGCCATTAAGAAATATCCATCAAAGGCATAATATCATTTAGCTCCTCAATGGATGTGTCTTCATCAAATTCATAAAAATAAGTAGGACACGATTTTAGAGGATTTGGGTTGGATTTTTCTACAACTTCGTTCTCTTCAAAACTGGATGTCTCTTCATCATAATGTAACAAGGAGCAAGATGATGTATAAGTAGATATGAGTTAGAGGTTTCTACGGATGGTTGTGGACATTGTCACTCAGAATAATTGTAAGATATTTTCATCCCATCATCAGTATCAATAGTTGTTGTGATTTTAAAGCTAATTCACCAGTGCACAAATCATTTGTAGTATTGTCATGCGAGGAGGTCATTCCCACGAGGAATCGAATCATTGTGTTACTAGTAGCCCCTACTTTAAACTATCTAACCTAACTAAAATTTAAGAAATTTTTAACCTAAACTAAGAATGAAAATTAACACACAGAATTGAAAATTATGCAAAAATTAGAAACATGCTAAATTAAAAAATTTCCTAAAACAAACTTTCCAAAATGAAACTTTCCAAATATATGACTTCCCTAAACTAAGAACTTTCCTAAAGTGAAACTTTTCTAAAACCCAATTTTAACAACTTTCCTAAATTAACAGTACTAATCTTGAAATTAAGCAACTAACATAGGGAAACATTCATTAAATAGCTACTTTCCTAATCATGCAACTTCTAAATAAAGCAGTCAAACTTACGGAATGGAAACTTTAACAACTAACATGAATAAAACAAGATGTTAACAAACTAATGAAGATCAACAAACAACAATCTAACTAGATAACTTTCCATATCATGAATGAATTCAATAACTTAGATTACAACAATCACCCAAAACCATGCTTGATTGAATGAACAATGAAACAAATGAACTATGAAGGAACAATCAAGTTGAACAAATTATTCAAGCATCAAAAATCATTTAAAGACCATGTGTTCCACTATTGGATGGGATGCATGGTTTCATAAGTCTTTTGATTGGTTTGATTGGAAAGCTGTAACAACATTCTTATGTTAACCATCAAACCCTAGAAGTAACATGCTAACAAAACAACCTTGCTAGCATTCATCAGTTAAAAGTATTCCATTAATCAGTAAAAATGTTGCATACAATTGATTACATGAAGGATGTGTTCCACTTTTTATGAGTATCCCCACTGTTTCTCCAAACTTAAATTCTAAATCAAATCCTAAAAGTGATTCCTCCTTTAACAAGCTTAAGATTCAAGGGAAAATCTTATGGAATATAATGGGAACACTCAAGGAAATTTAAGAAGACAATGAAAAGCAAAGTGAGAGATTAGATTCATGGTGACTTCCCATGGCTGTCACTTCAAGGGAAAAACCAGCCTTGGATCTTGGTCTTTATGCAAGGAAAAACAAAGGGTAGCAGGCAACAACTAGCACGAAAGTAAATAAAATGAAACAAGAGAAGAAGTAGAATGAACCAACCTTTGAAGGATGATCAAATACCTTAAGGACTAAGCATTGAATAGCTTGGAAGAGTGTAATCACCATAGGAATAAGTAGTAGCCACCCAAAGTGTATGATAATGAAAGTAAAAAAGTGAAGAGAGAGGGGTTAGGAAGAGGATGTCTCCTTCCTATGGAAGAGGCATCTTTTTCCTTAGAAAAAAAAAGTCCTTTCTTCTTAAGTTTTTGTGGATTTTTCATAATTTTTCTCTATATTTTCTAGGGTATCCTGTGATGGATGTATGGTGGGGATGAAAATTGGAAAATTCGATGTCTAAGATGTCAAAGAAGCTAGGTTTTCAAAAGAGGAAACATGGTATGATGGTTGCTGACGTTAGGAAGAGAAGTAGGAGGGAGACACCACCTTTTTAGGAAGGGGCATCTCCCCTTCAAAAATTATAGAACACCCTTGGATTAAGCAATGTAGTTAGATGGATGAGGTAGGAAAGAGAAAACAAAGTCAGAGGAAAGAGATGACTAGGAAAAAGGATAGAAAAGTAAGATAAGGTGGGGAAATGTAATTGGCTAAGTGATTTCCTAAGAAGTTGGGATTGGTTAGTTGGTTAGTATAGGAGTTTACATAGAATGGTACGAATCTTGAATGGAAAATCAAATTCTTGGTGATATTTGGGGATAAGGTGGAAAGTGGGAAAAATATAAAAAAGAACAAAAAATACAAGGGTCTCATCCTATTGGTCCACATGCCAACATGTTGTGACCTTGAACCCCAAGGCCACAATTTACAATAATCAAACATGACAATTGGCTCAAGCAAAGCCTATGAGGCTTTCTTACTTTTTATTTCATATATTGTAGTGGAAGTATCAAAAGAGTTTGATGCGCTTGTCCTGTCCAAGCCAACTTTAGATAATAGAATTTTAACTACTTAATTCTATCAAAATTTTGGCATAGTCTCCTCTATTTTTTAGACCTTCACATTTAATGCATGTGATGCGATTCACCTAATAAATAGAATAATAGTTCTAAAATATCTATAGGAAACTCAGTCTCCACACAATTCGCCATAGTAAATTACTTAAACTCCTGCTTGCTTACTTGAAGTTTTAATTGAATCCCATACACACATCATCAACATCAAATATACAAAATGTTAGAAATAGATGCATAGGCCTACTAATCAGAAAATAGAAAACAATTCATATTCATTACCAACATACATATATAGTATAAAATGTGACATCTTCTGTTAGTCAAGATTCATCCATTTCCACTAAGAGCCTTCCCCTTATCAGCTTGACTAGTACTTACAAAATAATAATGTGAGCTGGGAAGCCTAGTAAGGAAAAAGAACTAAACCCATGCATAACCTATCATTCTTATTGAGCCTAGCTCAACTTCATCTTCATATCCAACCACGGAACATACATTTCCATTTTTAACCAATAATCAACAAATTAAATAGCATGTATTATCATATACAACATACTGATCTTAGAACAAAAATATAGTTTTCAAAGTCAAACAGTAAAGCAATAATCATAGCATGCAAATAAAACCATGCAATATCAACTCCCTATTCATGTCCAACCATAGGATATTCATTTCCATTTCAATTGATAAGTAACAAAGTTTAGAACATGTAATATTGTGTACAACATATGGGTATCCAACTAAAATTATAGTTTATTCCAAATTTAAGCTATAGGACCATAAACATAACATTTAGATAAAACCATACAAAAATGTATTTCATTTGATTGTTTCCTCAACAATAATAAACAAGTAGTCATTTCCCTCAAGGTTTATCATCTTGGGCAGCCCACTATGATTATCATATAGAAGGCAACTAGACCCTTAGGATTTACCATGTTAGGCGGCTCCACCATGATTTCAAAGAACTAGGCAGTCCGTTCTCTCAGGTTTTACCATCTTGGGTGGCTCTAATGTCAAGTTCCCTTAGGATTTAGCATCTTTGGTGGCTCCACTATAATCTCGATCAACCAGACAGCCCTTTCCCTCAGGGTTTACTATCTTGGTTGGCTCCACTAGGATCGCAAAAGACTAGGCAGCCGTTTCCCTCTAGGTTTACCATCTTGGGAGGCTCAATACCTCATAGCTCATCCCTCAAGGTTTACCATCTTAGGTGGCTCTACCATGATCATAAAGAACCAAACAGCCCTTTCCCTTAAGGTTTGCCATCTTGGGAGGCTTAATAACCAACAATCTATTCCCCTAAGTCTACCATCTCAAGCGGCTTCACCTTAGTTGCAATCAACCAGGTAGCCTTTTCCTCAATGTTTATCATCTTAGAAGGCATCATCTTAGTCTACCATGAAACCCTCAAGGCTTACTATCATGGGATTGACACATTTTATCTCAATTAACATCATCATAATAGTTAAGCATGGTTAATTAGAATATCATATGACAATTTCAATATGTAATTGCAATTCATAGTATCCATTCAACCAATATGATAATAATCTATATATTTTACACATTCATTGTATTAATTAGAAGTGATCAGATTAAAAAGAATTTAAGGGTAAAGAAGAGTTTAGGGTCCTTACCTGAGTTATAAGTAAATTTTAGCATTCTATGCAAAATACTACAATTGCTTCACGATCTCTAGTCGTAATGTCATTGATTCAACCTCTAACATCTAGATTGATGACTAAGATACCAATTAATCTCTATCAACTTAGATAAGCATCATTGGCCTCCAATTGATAATCTAGATCAATATGCGTACCTATAGAAGTTTCAATTCCCATAATTAAAGCATAATTAGAGGTAAGTTATTAAATAATTCAACAATTTTAATAATAACCATGGTCTAATCACCTTTCCTAACCATCTATCATCACCAATCGAGTTTTGGACGGTCATATTAGACCGTGCATTAGATAATACATAATTGGTCTATCATTTTTTTGTTGCAATTCATTACTGACATATAATTAAAGTTATAAATTACATGAATCTACCTTCCAATTGCATTTTTAACAGTCGGATGCTAAGATCTCAATTTTTCCTTACGTATTACCAAGTTTGCAATCAAAAATTGAAGGATCAATTGATCCATGATGGACGATCTATTTTTATAGATGAAAACATCACATGTGTTTTACCAAAATCACAAAAATCTATTTTTTCAGATATTTAGGGTATGCCATAAATTGTCACCAGTGTTAGAGAAGGTGACCGAATTCTGGTCATTGCTGGTGACATAAATAATACCCATTTTTGTAAATTTTTACATGGGAATTCTTGGAATGACCTGAATTTTAGTTTTTTAGTAATTTTCATCCTCACATTCCACTAAAATTGAGGTTTTTGGTCAAAATTTTCAAACTTTTTTAAAGATGCTAAAGTTACTATTTTTCTCTGATATTAGCATTATTATTTTTCCGATCTTAGTGAAACCTAAGGGTTTCACTTACCTAAGGAACATAGTGAATAGTTCGAATCTTTAATTAGACCTTGTTCCTTTCACTATATTTTCAGTAGACCTCTTCATAGAGGGGGAAAAAGAAAACTAAAGAAAGAAGGAAGAGGAAAATAAGAAGGGAAAGAGGAGGAATTTGGTAAGCTTACTTGCAGTCTCCGTTGATTATTCCATTGTCTTTCTCCAATCATAGTTCCTTGCTAGAAGGATGGAGGAAAGTGAAATGAAACATGAGAAAACATGAAAATGGCATTGGAAAACTTGAGTAGAAGATGGAGTGATCAAAGAAGAGTTGGTCTCTAGGATGAAGAGAAAAGCCAGGGGAAAAGCTATCCGGCGATGGTTTTTTCCCTATGTTTTCCTATCACCTATGTGTGGAGGAGCTGAGTCGACATGGTGAGTTTGGCTCCCCCTTGTTGACTCACTTCCCTGTGACTCATTGTGTCACTAACAATTAACTAAAGGGGGTGCCATTATCAATTTTGACTCCCTCTTCTCATTTGTAATTTTTCTTTTGCTTTTTAAGTTCAGGTCTCCATTTCATGCAATCTTAGTGTCATTGGAAAGCTCTCATTGAGCACAATCCAAAAATCTACCTTTCATCATCAACTTTTAGTGTTTTTAATTTATTTATTAATTACTTGATTTATGATATAATTTTTATTTTAATGCAAAATTTATTGAAATTTGCTAGGAATCTAGAATAATATTTTAAGTCATTTAATCCTTAACAAGATATACAATTTAATAACTTCTGAGGACTCAAAATTTACCTGAAACTATAGTCGATTTACCGCTAAACTCATGTAGGGCCCCGCCTACTCAATTCCCCCTTGGTTGTCCTATTTCATTGAATTTGGGAAGACTAACAAGTTAATTCATCTTTAACCTAATTTTGGGACACTGGTGTGACAACACTTCCACCTTAAAGAAATTTCATCCCTGAAATTTAAATAGATACCTAACTCAAATAGCTTTGGGTTTTTTTTTCTGCATTTTCAACTCTAGCTCCCACGTGGCTTCTTATGCCTCATAATGTTGCAATGCAACTTTTACAAATGGTATCACTTTTTTGAGCAAAACTCGTTCCCTTCAATCAACCACCTGTATCAGTTTCTCCTCATATGAAACATCCTCTTGAATGACAAGATTTGTCTAGTTAAGAACATAATAAGAGTCTGGCTCATACATCTGCATCATTAACACATGAAAAACATTGTGAACCTGCAATAACTATGGAGGCAATGCCAAATGATAAGCAACTTCTCCAACCCATTCAAGAATCTTGAATGGTTTAATAAATCGAGGAGATAGCTTCCCACTCTTGCCAAAATGTGTGACTCTTGATCATGGCCAAGCTTTTAGGAACATGTGATCTCCTACCTCAAACTCCGACAGTCACCTCCTTCAATTAGCATAGCTCTTGGTTCTACTATGTGTTGTCAATAGCCATTTTCTAATTCACTTCACCTTTTCTATAGTCTCTTTAACTAACTCAAGGCATAACAATGATGTCTTAACAACCTCTACCCAACAAATTGTGTATCAGCACAGTCTACTATACAATGCCTCAAATGGTGCCATCCCAATACTAGACTAAAAACTGTTATTGTAAGAGAATTCCTCCAATGGTATATATTCAGCCCACTTCTCTTAAAAGTTTAAAGCACAAGCTCTCAACATATCTTCGAGCACTTGAATCATTCTCTTAGACTACCATCTATCTGGGGATACAATGTAGAGCTAAAGCCATCCTTGTACCCATTGATTCTAGTAAGCCCTTCAAGAACTGGGAAGTAAACCTCGAATCTCTATCTGTCACAATGGTGCAGGTACCCCATGTAACATTACAATCTCATATATGTATAGTCGATTCAATGTCTCAAGTGGATTAGTAACCTTTACTGGTAGGGAGGGCACTGACTTGGTCAATCTATAAACAAATCACCCATATGCTATTCCAACCTTGCCTAGTACGTGGAAGGCCTACCACAAACTCCATGGTAATATGCTCTTACTTCCATTCTGCTAATGGTAAAGGTTGTCGTAATCCCACAAGTTTCTAATGTTTTTCTTTAACTTGTTGACATGTTAAACATCAAGCAACAAACTCACTAATGTCCTTCTTCATTCCTTTCCACTAAAGTGTCTCCCAAGGTCATAATACATCTTTGTGCTACTAGGATGTACCAAAAATTCAAACTAGTCTGCCTCATTCAACAATTCTCTCATCACCTCATCAATTGGCAGTTTCAGAACCCTACTTAAGTACCATAACCCACTAGAAGAGTCCATGGTCCAATGCTCTATACTCTCACCATCTTTTAGTTAGGCTTTAATACTCTTAGCCTCATCATCACCTATCTGTGCCAGCAAAACTTTTTATAGTATAGAAGGTTGAGAAATCATTTAACATAAAAATGCTCAACTTTAAGATGAACCAATGTGCAACTCATACTCAATCAATGACTCATGTGCCTTCCATTTGAAACCTCAGAGACCTACCATGACTTTTAAAGTTTCTGCCTAGTGCATCCACAATGACATTTTCCTTTCTTAGCTGGTATTGAAGTATGAAATCAAAGTTCTCTAAGTACTCAACTCATTTATTTGCCTAAATTTAAATCTTTTTGAGCAAAGATGTACTTCAAACATTTATCATCAGCAAAGACATCAAACTTTTTACCATACAAATAATGCTTTTAAAGCTTCAATGCAAGCACCACTACTGCCAGCCCTTAGTCAAGAGTGGTGTATTTCTTATCATTTGGCTTCAAGTGAAAAGAACCATATGCCATGACTCTTCCTTCTTGCATCAAGAGACATCCTAGTCCTCAGTGTGAGGCCTCACAATACACAACATAACCCACACCTTACTCAGGAATGATAAGCACAAGTGTTGATGTCAATCATATCTTTAGCTCCTAAACAACTATAATGCAATAGACAAATGTTGTTCATGATCCTCCTTAGACCTCTAGTATATCAACACATCGTCTAAAAACACCACAACGACTTGATCCAAATAAGGGAAGAATATTTAATTCATTAGACTCATAAATGCCTCTGGAGCATTTGTCAACCAAAAAGGCATCATTATAAACTCAAAATGACCATATTGAGTCCTAAATGCTATCTTAGGGATATCTTTGTCTCTTATTCGTAGCTAATGGTATCCAGATTGCAAGTCCATCCTAGAAAAACATGTTGATCCCCAAAGCTAATCTAATAAATCATCAATCCTCAACAATGGGTATTTATTCTTGATTGTCACCCTAATCAGTTTATGATAACCAATACATAACCTCGATATGCCATCTTTCTTCCTTGCAAATAACACTAGTGCTCCCCAAGATAAAGTGCTATGGCGAATGGAACTCTTACCTTGCGACTCTTCCAACTACACCTTTAGCTCCTTTAATTTAGTAGATGCCTTCCAATGTGGAGCAACTAAAATTAGAGAAATACTAGGATAAATCTTAATAGCAAAGTTGACTTCCATCATTAGAGGTAAGCCCGATAATTCATCGGGGAAAGCATCTACAAATTCCTTTACTACTAGAATGAATTCAATACTAGCATCAACATCATCACGACACACCATGGTTGTCATCCACCTACTATAGTATTTTTGGTGTTTGTAGCCAACATGGACTTATGGGAAAACATAATCTTCCATGGCGAACAAATAGAAATGAAATCCATTAGGCAAGTCAAAAGTAACCCTCTTTCGACTACAATCAATAATAGCATGATACACGGACTAGAAATCCATCCCCGTGTTTATATAATAAGGAGAAATATCCATCACCACCAAATCAAGCATCAGCCTATGACCTGCCATATTAATATTACATCCTCGATAAACTCTGTTTGAGGTAATACTCATCCCTATTGGCAACTTAACTTGCAATGTTGAGTCTAGTAGTAATGTGTATGATCTTATCTCATGAACAGTTGAAGATGAAACAAAAGAATGTTTCACACAAGAGTCAAACAATACTCTAACCCAAGTATGAAATAGTAAGAATGTAACTTCTATGATAGTATGGTTCGAGTAAACAGTAGCCCAAGCTTGGTCATTGCGACCCCTCTTGTGAGGAAGCACCCCTTCTCCCGAAGTTACAGGGTCACAATTTGTATCAATTAAACAAACCGTTGGAATTCCCAAAGTGATACATTCTCGAAGAGCCATATATTCTTCTTACTAGATGAGTGTCTGACTGTATCAATGCATAAACTCTTCCTTGTGTCCTCTACTGGAAGGTGGGCTGTGCACCTTTGACTGACGCATCTAACCTCTATGCTAGTGGACATCTTTGGACACATGGCCTGTTGCTTCTCTGCACACTACCCTTTGATGCTCCTAGCCTAGGGAAATCCCTCCTAAAATGGCCTTATTGGTCACAATTAAAACAAGTCTTACTAGCTATTCCAAAGGGTAGAGAATGTGCTTAAGCACTCTACTCTTGATGAGGATATCCCTGCCTCCTCTTATCCTTGTTGCTATGTGAGTGAGACTTCCCATGTCCAATTCTTATCTAGTCCAATACCCTTTATAGATGGCACCATCTATCCAATAGCTTTTGGTACATGAACATGTGCATGCAACATAGATCCTCCAGGACTAGAACCATCACTTCTAGTCTTAACCATGCATGTGCCTTTTCAAAATATTAAACAGTTACAATTAATCAACCAATGAAACAAGTTGATAGTCATCAAGAGTCAATCCTAGTACGTCCTAAGACATTAAGTACATACATTTCCTCTATAAAAAGATATTCTAAGTTAGGAAAACAAGTTTTTCCCTAAGTGACCTACTGCCTTACTCCGATACCAAGCTGTGGCGAACCCAAACCCCGAAGTCATAGTTCAATGTAATCAAACATGATGACTAGCTCAAGCGAATCCTACATGGCTTTCTTATTTTATTTTTTCACATGTTGCAGTGGAAGTATCAAAAGAGCAAGATGCTCATGTCCTGTCCAAGTCAAGTTTAGATAATAGAATTTTAACTACTTAATTACACATAAATTTCAGCAATTTCTCCTTTGTTGTTTGGACTTACACATTTTATGCATGTGATGCGAGTCACCTACTAAATAGTATGATAGTTAATGTCTATAGGAAACTCTGTCTCCACACAATTCACCACAGTTAATTACTGAAACTCTTCCTTGCTAACTTGAAGTTTTAATTGAATCCCATACACACATCATCAACATAAAATAAATAGATTGTTGGAAATAGATGCATAGGGATACTAGTTAGATAATAGAACACAACTCATATTAATCACCAGCATACATATACAACACAAAATGTGACATCATTAGTTAGTCTGGCTTCATCCATTCCCGTTAAGAGTCGTCCCCTTATCAGCTTGACTAGTACCTAAAAAATTATAATATGAGCTGCGAAGCTCAATAAGGAAAAAGAACTAAACCCATGCATATCCTACCATTCTTGTTGAGCTTAGCTCAACTCCATATTTATATCCAACCATGGAACATTCATTTCCATTTTTAACTGATAATCAATATAGTGGCATGTTTTATCAGCTAGTATTAGAAAATAAATATAATTTATTCCAAATTCAAACTATAAAGCAATAATCATAGCATGGAAATAAACCCATGCAATATCAACTCGCCATTCATGTCCAACCATAGGACATTCATTTCCATTTCAACTAATAAGTAAAGAAGTTATGAACAAGTGATATTCTGTATAACATTTTGGGCATCCAACTGAAATTGCAGTTTATTCCAAATTCAAACTATGGGACAATAAACATAACATTCAAATAAAACCATACAGAAATATATTTCATTTGGTTGTTTCCTCAACAATAATAAACAAGTGTGATGTCATCACACTAATCAAGTAGTCATCTCCCTCAAGGTTTACCATCTTGGGAGGTCCACTATGAGTTTCATACAAAAGGCAACTAGACTCTCAAGATTTACCATCTTGGGTGACTCCACCATGATTCCAAAGAACCAGGCAGCCCTTTCCCTTAGGCTTTACCATCTTGGGCAGCTTCAATGGAAGGTTCTCTCTTGGGCGGCTCAACCATAGTCGCAATCAACTAGGCAGCCCTTTCCCTCAATGTTTACCATGTTGGGCCACTTAAGTCTACTAACTCATCCCTTAGGGTTTACCATCTTGGTGGATCCACCGTGATTCCTAAAGACTGGGCAGCCTTTTCCCTTATGGTTTTGCATCTTGGGAGGATCAATACCTAACAACTTGTTCCTCAGAGTTTACCATCTCGGGCTGCTACACCATGATCCTAAAGAACTAGGCAGCCCTTTCCCTCAACGTTTACCATCTTGGGCAGCTTTACCTTAGTTGCAATCAACCAGGTAGCCTTTCCCTTAGGGTTTACCATCTTGGAAGGCATCATCATAGTCTACCATGTGGCCCTCAAGTCTTATTATCTTGGGATTGACATGTTTTATCTCAATTACAACATCATAACAGTTAGGCATGATTAATTGGAATATCATATGACAATTTCAATAAGTAATTGCAATTCATATCTTCCATTCAACAAATATGTTAATCTATATATTCTACACATTCATAGGGTTAATTACAAATGAATGGATTAAAAAGAATTTAAGGATAAAGAAGGGTTTAGGGTCCTTCCTTGAGTTCTAAGTACAACTCACAACTTATTTACCAACACTGTCCAAATCGTATTCAAAACCTATGTTGAGAATACAAGTTATAAGTAAATTTCATCATTCTATGCAAATTACTACAACTAGTTCAAGATCTCTAGTCGTAATATCTTTAACTCAACCTCTAATATCTAGATTAACGATTAAGATAACAATTGATCTCTATCTACTTAGATTAGTACCATTGGCCTCCAATCGATGGTCTAGATTGATGTGCATAGCTCTATAGGTTTGAGTTCCCATCATTAAAGGTAAGTTATTCAACCATTTGATGATTGTAACCATAACCATGGTCTGATCACCTTTCCTAAACCATCGATCATCAATGATCAAGTTTTGGACTTCCAAATTAGACCTTACATTAGCTAGTCCATAATTGGTCTATTATTTTTGTAGCAATTCATAACTAACATATAATTAGAGTTATAAATTACATCGATCTACCCTCCAATTACATTTTTAATGATCAGATGCTAAGATCTCATTTTTTCCTTATGCATTGCCAAGTTACTAATAAGAAATTCAAGGATCAATTGATCCCTAATTGACGATCCATCTTTACAAATGAAAAGATCAGGATTGATTTATCCAAAACACAAAAATTCTATTTTTTTTTTCAATTTTTTAGGCATTCGCTAAAAAATGTCACCATCACCAGAGAAGGTGACTAGATTACATTCGTCGTCATCGACATAGACAATACCCATTTTTTAATTTTTACATGGGATTGCTTGGAATGACTTGATTCTTAGGTTTTTAATGTTTTTCATCCTCAATTTCCACTAAAATTGAGGTTTTTGGCTGGATTTTTCAATGTTTTTTAAAGTTGTCGAAGTTACTATTTTTCTCCAATTCGACATCATTGCTTATCCGATCTTTGTGAAACCTAAGGGGTTTCACTTAGAGTTACCTAAGGAACATAGCGAATAGTTCAGATCTTTGATCAAACCTCATTCTTGTGACTGTGTTTTTCAATAGTCCTCACAACAATTCTTATCATTGAAAAATAGAAATTTTGTGAAGAATTGGGAGGGAAGAAAGAAAAGTAAAGAATGAAGTGGAAAATAAGAAGGGAAAGAAAAGGAATTTGGGAAGCCTGCCTGCAATCGATGTCAATTTTTCCACTGTGTTTCTTATATCACAAATCCCTACTAGAAAGGATGGTGGAAAGGGAAATAAGAGGTGAGATAACATGAAAATGGCATGGAAAAACTTGAGTAGAAGGCAAAGTGACCCTAGAAGAGTTGGTCTCTAGGAAATAGAGAAAAGTTGGGGGGGAAAACATCTGGCAATGGTCTTTTCCCAATGTTTTCCTATCACCTACGCATGGAGGAGCTAAATCCACATGGTGACTTCAATTCCTACATGCGGACTCAATCCCTATGACTCACAATGTCACTAATAGTTAACTGAAGTGGGTACCATTATCAATTTCGGCACCCTCTTTTCATTTGTAAATTTTTTTGGATTTTTAGGTCTAGGTCTTCCTTTCATGCATTCTTAGTGTTGTTAGAAAGCTCGCATCAAGCACAATCCAATAATTGACCTTTTATCATCAAATTCCAATGTTTTTAAATTCTTTTATAATTACTTTATTAATGATAAAATTTTCATTTTAAAGCAAAATTCCTTGAAATTTGCTATTGAATCTAGAATGAATGTTCAAGTCCTTTAATCCTTAATAAGATATAAAATTTAATAAGTGCTGATGATTCAAAATTTACCCAAAACTACATTCGATTTATGACTGCACACATATGGGGCCCAGCTACTCAATCCCGCCTTGATTGTCATGTTTCATCAAATTTGAGAAGATTAACAAGTTAATTCATCATTAACATGATTTTAGGACACTGGTGTGACACCATTTAGCTTAGCTACCATTTATGATCCTCTCGAGTTTCCTCCAATCCTGGCCTACCATTTAGCTTAGCTTGATGGCTTTGAGGGCTAACTTTGAGCCTTTTATTAGCTAGGTTTAATGGCTAGCTTAGATGGTTCTCTTAGCTTGGCTTCATGGCTTCATCCCATGGCTTGTGTGGCTTGAATTTCTTAGCTCGTCACCTTCTTTCATGGTTTATATCGTTAAGGTGGCTTGAATGGCTCCCATGCAAAGGTGGTGAAAATGCATGACTTACTTTATAGGCCAACTTTGGCCACCTTTAGCTCCTTTAATTGCATTCATTATTTGTCCTATGGATGATCTTGACCTTTGGTTTCATGTTGGATTGATGATTCTTAGGCTTTGACTTGATCTTTTGATCTTGATTCCAATATTCATCTTGATCAATCTCAACCATCGAATCACCATCTCACTTCCTACAAAAATTTAAAAACTCTAATTCAATCCTAGAAAAATATGATTAATCACATACTTATCTATGGACCTATAAATATTATATTTTTAAGTTAATAGGAAAAAAATCATGTATTATGTATTTTAGTCTAAATAATGTACCCCTATAAGTTATGACATATGGGTGACTAATTGAGTGGTTTTTATGTAAAATTAGACACTTATCAATTCTCAAGGTTCATGAAAAACTCTGAGATTTAATAGGAATTGGTAATTCCCACCTTGAAATTCCTTCAAATGTTTTTTCACTATTCTCCCTAATTTGTTTCATTTCTTGAACCCCATTTTTGAGTGCAGTAGGATTGTGATCCATTAGTTCTTCAAGTTTTTTTCTATTCTCTTTTAATGATGGTTCTTCATGTTGTAGAGGAAATGACTCAGGGTTGGTATTGTTGTGGAATTAGGGTATTGAAAAAGGGCTAGGTAGGTTGAACCAATAATGGTTGACCCATATATTCTTGATAATAATGGTAGGAAAGTAAAATTTGTGGCTACCTTGTGTGGTGAGGTGAAAAGTGAGAAAAAAGTGGAAAATATGATGAAAAAAGAGAAAATTATAATAACCACTTCCTATTGGTCCACATGCATGCTTTCCCATTAATTTTCACCCAAATATCTTCTCATTTTCCTCTTAAGCACCCCATGCATATATACTTTAGATTCTCCTCCAACCATGGCCATCCATGTACCTTGGCTTAAGTGGCTTGATGGCTTACTTTGAGAGCTCATTTGGCTTGAATTTATGGCTATATTTAGGGTCTCTATTGGCTTGGCTTGGTGATTCAACTCCTTAGCTTTGATGGCTGGCTAGGCTCCTTAGCTTGTCACCTCCTTAATGGCTTAGGTGGTTTAAGTAAATCCCATGCAAAGGTGGTGGACTTTGCACGGCTTGTGCAGGGGCCCACTTTAGTCACCTTTGACTTCTCCAATTCTATCCTTTGCATTCCTTAAGGTAATCTTGAGCATTGATCTCATGTTGGATTGATGACTTTTAGGCCTTGGCTTAATCTTTTGATCTTGATCTTTAATTTTCATCTTAATCGATCTTAGCCATCAGATCATCATCTCGACTACAACAAAAAATAAAAAATTTCAAATAAATTTTTGAAAAATATGATTGTTCACATACTTACCTTAGATTAGCCTCTGAACATATAAATTGTCAAATATTTGATATATTAGGTCAGAAATACATGTATTATAATATTTTGCTAAAAACTCTATTTTGATGCTATAAGGTATAGCACATGGGCAATTAATTGGATGATTTTTGTACAAATTTGGAGACTTATCAACCATCATGACTTTAAGCCCCCAACAAGGTTTCACACACTTTTCTACTTTCCTCTCTGTTGAGTGTATAATTTACTCTAGACAAGTATGTCCCTCGGCTGCCCTTATTATGTGGATGTAAACTTATCTTCAAAACCATCTTCATAAGATTGATACGTGTTGCAAGTTCATCCTTTGTTTTTCTCAATATGTCATGCAAGGTACAAATAAAGTTGTCGCACACATTCTTTACCATGTCCATGATGTCAAGCACATGGCATGCATCTAGGAATTTCCACTATGCAAGTTCAAAGGATATTGACTTCCAACAAATTTTACAATTGTTGCCACCTACGCATTTAGTTGTTTTCTTATTCTCCCATAAGACATTAAGGTTTTCAACCTATTCCAATACTTGTTGTCCTATTAAGATCTTTGGAGATATCCTAGTCTCTACAATATTCCCCTTTTTAAAATAGTGTGGATGGTCTTTGCACAACCATCTTCTGTAACCAAGAAATGTCGCTATCATGTTTAAGTCATATGGCACACATTTGATCACTGTAGATAGTGTAAGCATTGTATCCCTTCACAATGCATCCAGGAAAATTACTATACATAGGGAAATCACTTGTTGTACACAATAGTATATCTTTCAAGGTGAATGACTCTTTTTTGTATGCATCATAAGCTTCAACATGCATGTTCCATAATGTCTTAAGATCATCAATCAAGGGAGCCAATTATACATCAATGTTGTTCCATGGTTGCTTAGGACATGATATCAACGTAGTTAACATCATGAACTTCCTCTTTAGGTGTAGCCACGATGGGAGGTTTTACCAAATCATTATAACAGACCAACAACTATACGTGTTACTCACAAAACTGTGAGGATTATTTCCATCTGCAAATATTGTAAGTCATAGATTTTTAAATTGTTCACCAAATTATGCCATAAGAAGTCTACTCTCTCCTTGGCATGCTATAGTAGTTTCTTCATTGTTTCTATAATACAAAATATTCTTTTAAACCTTGGAGAAGGGGAAAATACTATAAGACCTTTGTAGACATGTTTTTCACCTGCTCAGTCAAAATCTTCTTCAACTTCCATCTAATTGTCCACAAGTTGGGGATGTGGATCTATTTGTTTACTCTTTCATGTAAAAGATGAAGTCATTAGACAAACATTTATCTTCTCATACTTCATCCCTAGAGCAGCTAGGGTTTTCTTTGCCTCTTATGTAGACCTCATTAGTTTTTTCCTCCTTCAATAGCTTTTTACCTACCATTTTCTTGACTTAAACTAAAAAACAAATCTTAATTTTGGTTTGTAAAGTTATACCACCATAGACAACTTAGTATAATTTACACCTAAGGTTTAGCAGATCATCGACTTCCTCCAATGTAGTCTAAAATTGTTTAGTGTTGTCTTGGATGTCAACGTATACTTCCCAAAACGTAGGTGCAATCCTACTACCTACAACAATTCCTACAATGTCTTCATATTCACATATACATGCCCTTGTTGTGACATCACAAGTTTTCAAATAATTTTGAAAATATTTTGAAATTCTAGATATCCCTTGTTTGAAATACTTTTAAAAAAAAAAGAAGAAGAAATTTTTGTTCTTTTAAAAGTGATTGTGAAGATCTCGAGTGTTGTTTCTTACACAAACACAAGGATTTTAAGGTGAAATGAATGTTTAATTTATACTAAAATTTTTTTAGAGTTTCTTCTATTTTTCAAACATATGCGTATTTGATGAATGCATTCAAAACACCAGATAGATGATGCAAATATTTTTCATAATTTTGAAAATAGATACACAAAAGCTTATCACACCTTATACCTCCAATCACAACCATATCACAACATATTCCATTAATTACAAATGAGTTTACAATCATGGAAGTAAAAACACATTTGCATTTTTCAATAAATCATAAGGCTAACCCAAGGTTGTAAAGCTCACCCTTCAAATACTAGAAAAGCTCAATCTTTTCAAAATTTTGATCTTCACAGGTGCTTACACATTTGACCTATCCATCCTTCTACTCCAATTATTCAAATCTAAGACATTGTAAACAATTACAATGTGTCAACAATTGTGCTTGTGTAGGTGGAATAAGTCATTATTTTGACATGGATTACATGATTTACATAATCAATGCATTTTAAGAATTTATCATACTTAAACAAAACCCATGATGTTTCAAAGTAAGTAACCATGCTGAAATTACAAATTCTCAAATCATACATTTATGAAATTGGTTTACATGGGCAATTCAATATAGCTGATGAATCATAACTCTATCATGATTTTCAAGAACATTATTGCCTTTCTTTTTTCCTAAGAATTAAAGCATTTGAAGATTTTATTGTCTCATGAACATTTAGCTATACTATGATCATTTTCCATGATTAGACACATACACATTCTAAATTCATTCACAACATAATAGTCCTTCAAGTTTGTTCACCAAACATGATCATTCAAGTTATCTTTATAAATGTTTAAGTAGTTTGTCATTCAATGGTTAAATTAATTGATAAAAGAGTGAGGCATCTAACATTCTCATTATCATGCATAAAGGTAGTTATCTAACAACTTAGTCTTCACAAACACAATGCATTTTCATATACAAGAATAAATCAATACATGATCATGCAGAATCAATCATAATGCTCAAGCAATCTAATACTTTAGTAGGCTGACCATGGCAAACCATTAGTTTAGGGAAATCAACACATATTATAATCCTAATGGCAAATTGACTAGCCAGGTGTAAGCATCAAAGTATGATATCAATAAAAATAAAGTCAATCGATAAGGTCATATAGTATACTATATGCTCATAGTCTAATCATTAGCAAACCAACGTTTGATAAATCCTCCATTTGGCAAAACCAGAAATTGTTCATGGTTTCCAAAAGCATAATCATCAATTAGTATGCACAATAAATTAGTCTCATGACATGTGAGGCAAAAATCCACAAGGGAAAACTAGTAACTCAAGTCTTGTGCAATATCCAAAAGAAATTGATAAGTCAATCGATGCAATATGCTCAATAATAGCCAAGAGCAAAAACTGAGGCATGCAGCCCACAATCCATAATGCAAAATCTGAACCCACATTGTCGTGGAAAACTAGTTGCTACATATTACAGTGGCATATAGTCCTACGACCAAGGACTAGTCAAGACTCTTGAGGAATGACTAGCTTGCTAAAACTACATAGACAGCTGTGCTTGTAGGGCACTACTGTCACCCATTGGTGACTACCACAATCTCTCTATGGCCTCATGGAGACCCTCACGGCCATGACTCACTTCCACATGAGAAGACACCCCTATGGCCCTACTGTCTCCATCCTAAGAGTATTAACACTATCTCAGAGGTTAGTTGCCAACTGGACCTCCTAATATAGTGTCTCCAAGACTTACACTAACATGTAGCATGTGTGCCTCCAGGTCTTACTACTGCTTGGCATGTAAGCCTTAGGTGTTTTGGTACTTGTGGGGCACCTACCAATAGTGATCTAGAACTTAGGATACTCTAAGAATGATTGCCCAAAACATCAATGAAATCCATATCCATGAGGTCTTACAGCTACTCATAGGTGCCTACCTAAAGCATCGATGAAACGATAACGATCAGGGCTTACAGCTGCACGGGGAGCATCTGCCCAAACATCAACAAATCTGCATCCATCAGGACTTACAACTGCTCGTCGAGTGCCCACTCAAATCATAAATCATATACATCTCCTAAATCATTTCAGAAAATAAAACTGCTATTTCAAAGTTTTATAAGAAGCCATTCAAATCTACTCATTTTCGATCCATATTCTTAACAAGTTATAAAAACATACCCTCACGAGCATTCAAAATGTGCATTCTTTATTCATATATTAGATAATGCTTTTTCAATTCACAAAAGTACGTGCCCAATGAAATGATAAATCTTCAAACTATATTGTAAAAATGTATGCCACTAAGTGGACCATAGTTAAACTGGTGATGAAGCCTTTATTAGTAAAGACAAATGTGTTACAACTTAAGATCATGGCTTATAAATATCTATTACATTTGTCCATAGCATTTATAGATCCTTTTAAGTTTAAATGTGAGTCATTTCATGTGAATACGATCATTTGCAGTCCTACATATTAGTGCTATCTCATTTTAGCAAATAGTAGTAAAAAAATTAGGTTAAAATAGACCTAATTAAGGCCTACTTATTACACAATTGTTATTTTATCTCTTGGTTGCAAAGACCTTAGGATTATTCCCTATAGCTTCTAGTCTTAAGTACAAACTATGAGTCTAGCATATTTTCTTCTACCTTAGAACCAATTATCCATAGCATTTAGAGATACTTTTAAGTTTAAATGTGAGTCATTTAATGTGAATACTATCATTTGCAATCCTACATATTAGAACTATCTCATTTCAGCAAATAGTAGTAAAAATATTAGTTTAAAATAGACCTAATTAAGGGCTACGATTTACACAATTGTTATTCTATCTCTTGGTTGTGAAAACCTTAGGATTATTCCTTATAGCTTCTAGTCTCATGTACAAAACTATGAGTTTAACATATTTTCTTCTATGTTGGAACCAATCCTTACATCATTTTTAAGTTGTTAAGCTACAAGTATAACATCTTCTAGCAAATTTTCTTAGGTTTTCCTATAGTTCAACCTTGTGAGCTACTCTGAAATATTTACTTTGTTACTGATGTACTTATTTGCATTCTGTACTATTTGAGCATTCCAGATTTTGTAGTATCAAATGTGCAATTTCTTTATGTGTTAGTAGTGTGTGTAAAATCCAATTAGGTTCAAGGTATTGCAGTGCCCATATAGTGTAGATTTTAACCTTGGTGATCAGTTCAATTATTCTTTTGTCTTAGCATTATAATTTGGATAAACTAGGTATTTTATGTTCAATTTTCCTCTGTAGCTAGTCCCAAGGAAATCATGTCTATAAGTATTTCCAACATCAACTAAACATACATATAATAAGTTCCAGTTAGAGAGTATGGCATCTATTCTCTTGTTTTGGGTGATACAACTTGTGGCAACCTGGGATTTTGAAATACATTTTCACTAATCCTTTTCAAATGGTGGTTGACCAATTTTGCAAACATTTTGAAGACCTAAGCATCGAAAAAACATTTCTTTGAAATTCTTTTCAGAAAACCCAAATGCCACATTTCACTCACATATATACATAATTTTGTGTACAACATATATTTCCAAAGAAAATCATTTTATTAAAATTGCAGGATCGATCCAGTGGTTCACATACATAGCCGCTTTATTACATCTTATGTCCAAAATACACAAATCAAAATATAATCCAATCCTTTCACAAATGTACATAGTCTTGATCAACAGTATGGTCTTTGTCTTCCCATGTTATATCCCTCCATTCTTTTCTTTCTGTATCTGAGATATTATAAACCTTCAAGCATTTACAATATCTCAGCAAGCTATGCTTAGTAGGGGATTCAAGAATATGTGGAATTGTATAATTCACAAGTACAGTATTCATAATCATCATATTCCATATTAATCACATACTTCAATTTCTATGAACCATACCATATATGATCATTCAATCATAAATTTATCATGTAACATCCACTATGATAATTTCCAAACCACTCACAACTATATCGTATGTATACATATATAGTCAAAAACCATGAAAAATAGTCAATATGTCAAACATTAATAACCATACTCAGATACACAGAGTTGATAAATCATCTAGACTTTTGCTTGAAAAATACTTACTCATTAGGGTAGTATTGGCATCTCACTATGCCATGCATCATAAGCAAAATACTCAAGGACTACCATGCTGTAGTATGATTCGTACTAGCGCTCTCGGATAACTACCCTGTTCACCATTGATACCACGGTGGAAAATATTGTGTCACTGTCCATATGGGGAGATAGGACTTTCACAGTGGGGCCTTCCCATAATTGCCCCACCTGACTTTTAACCTCTCTTTGGGCAAGGTATCATTACATCATCAAATTTTGGGAAGCAGGTAGCCAAACCTTCAAAACTTCCCTAGCACAGCATCCACAGGCTTAAGCCTATTTAAAACAAAACCACAAGTCTCCATGCTTGTATCTAAAATACTTCTTGTACATCTCAAATGATATGTTTGTTTATATTATCATTCTCGTATTCAATATCCTCATACTAAGGATATGATTTTATTTCTAGATTTAGGGATCCTCATTTACAATAAATGATACCCATATACTTATAAGTTTAGGGATTAATTATTTATTGAAAATGATCCCCATTTCCTTTAATTTGGTATTCATATACCAAATGTTATTAAGTGTATGGATACTCATTTCATACAAATGATATCCATTTTTATTATGTTCTTATCTAAGTTTAGGCATAATCATAAATGATACCCCAGGTATTTATTACGTATTTCATCTATTTTCAATAGTTATTTCTATCTCATATGCATGGATTATGATTCAAATGTAACTAAACATATTATCATCCTTAAGCATTATAATGTCTATGAATAACAACAATTCCACAGACCATAGGTCTTGTATTCTTAAAGTTTCACCTGCCTTCATGTAGTGATCCATCCCTTTAGATCCTCCATGACTAACGTATGTAATCTATAAATACATACATATTGTCATTATTTGTACAATTGTAGATAATCTCCTATCTATATTCTTTATCTAATCTTGTCCTTTGATATAAAGGATCTAAATCTGTCTTATGTTCCAATCATCGATAAAATCTATCTTCCTCAGATACTATCTTATCCTATTGATCAATAGATCTGATGGTTAGAATGATCTTCTAACCTTTTAGATCTAATTATTTTCTTATCTCTAAGTCTTTATATATCCCTCTTTGATCTTGATCTTTCATGGATCCTTTGATCAACAATCTGTACTTGTTGATAAAGATCAATGGCCTAGATCTTCTATAATCTAGTTCTTCTTTGATCTAAGTTCAGTTATTTGATCATACCTAAGGAGGATGATTTTGTTTATCTTCCTTGAATCATATTTGATCAAGGGTTTGGATTATCTAATCTAATGATCTAGATTTGATCTACCACATACGTACTAATAAGCATACATACTAACCACAATATAATGTTTTGATTCTTATTGTTCTTGATCATTCAAGATCCTATGGATCTTGTCTGATCTTGATTATCTTACTTACCATTTTTATTAAGATTAGATATTTTACTAACCTTTTATGCTCCTATTATTATTATTCAAGTAGTTAATGTTTTACTGGTCAAATATAACTTATTTCATCCTAAGTCTGGACTGCTCCTCTTATTTCCGATTGACTAAGGCTTACTAGTTGAATGGTTGAACACAAAATGATTACTTCAATCCTCATGTAAGGAGGTGTTTAGACCTCATAAATGTCAACGAAAGGTAGGGGAAGAGTGAGGCTCTATTAGAAAACCCCCTTAACCACCATGTTTAGCATTCACTAGTGTGCCCTTAGCTCAACCTTTAGTAAGGTTCCTATGAGCATTTTAACCCTAAATACTCTTTCTAATTGATTTTAATTAAGTCCATGAACATTTAAAATGTCTTTCATGGAGTTTCATTATTCTCCTAATTTGGGCCAAGTAAATGATATTCTTTATATTATCCTACTAACTATAACCTTACTATGATCAAGTCCATGTCATTCATTCCATGTAAATGTCCTTCAACTCTATTTTCATTTAATTACATTTTCAATGTAATTTTCATAACATAAGCATCAAAGCATAAATAAATAAATAAATCTACAATTAAATCTACTAAACAATAAAAGAAAATTATAATAACATTCAATAATTCAAATGAAAATTTAACATGCCATAACTATTCATCATGATCCAATGGTCATAGTTGATTTCTATCCCTTTTAAGGTTTAGATCTTGATCTTTACATTTTTCTTTAGATTTAACACATCTTCCTAATGTGATTTCATCATTAGATCATTGATGCATCTCATCAAATGATATGATCCTTCTTGATCAAACCAATCAAGAAGATCTCAAGTCATTTTATCCAATTTAAGGGTATAGATCATAATCTATCCCAAATCATCATCATCAAGTTCATCAATCCATATGACATTAACTTTATATTATCACCCAAATACATCCACATTATCCAATCATCCTTGATCAAGGAGATTACCATTCATTTTTATGAATTTTACTACTTTTAAGGCTAAATCTCTTAATTAAACATAGATCAGTCACTTCTAACCATTGATTTCATGTTTCAAAATCACAAGATCATCAGTGGATTAGAATTATAGAGTTTGATCATTCCAAATTTCACTAATCATAAGAATTAGTAATACTTTTCTTTATTAACAGAATTTTACATGCATCAAAACATAAATTTTCTAAGTTCAGTAGGCTTTAATGGTTAAGAGGAATCCAACCCAACTTTGTGATCTCAATTTGGAGTTAAATTGAGATCAGAATTGGGATTTTAAGATTTCAACTCGTTTTAAGGGCTGAAATTTGATCTTACTGTTTTTGTTTATTTACTTGATCTAGAAACCCAAAAATTTTACTGTGATCATGATCCTTAAGGTTTTGGGACCTCCTAAACTCATCCATTGATTTAGATCTCTATTTTGAGATCATCTTGATCACGATCCAATACTGTTGGAATGGATTTTGGTAATTTTCACAAATAAATTCAATTAAAAACATAAATCTTATGAGTTCAATAACTTATACAAGTGACAAGGAATTTATAGAAACTTTCAGATCTAAAGTCAGAGCTAAATTGAGCTCTTAATTGATGAAATAAGCTCTCAATTCAAAATTGGGCAGCTAAGATCAACTTCACAAAATGTGACAAAATGGGAGGGCAGCCCACATTGCATCACCTATGATTACCCATCACCAGGGGAGAGGTGACTGGTGATAGGCGAGATGGTTCAAATCTGGACTGTCGGATCTCCCATCATCCAATCTCCTCCATCCAATAACTCAGAAGTTGCATCTGAGCTGTGAATGGATGGGATTGTAACCCTTCATGCTGGGTTAATCGTTTCTGACAGATTGATGGCTGAGGAGATCCAAAGTAGGCCGAAAAACTCAAATTAAATGCCGAGATGGAAAGAGGGGAGAGGGTGCACTTACCTGTGCCGGTCCACTGAAATGAAGATCACTACAGAGAGAGATATTTGACCAAGAAAAGAGACAAGAAACCTTAGATGTCGAAAATATATTCAATCCTTGATTTATTCGGTTTCGTTGTCGGAGAAGGAGGGAAAACATGGGGCTTTAGTAGATCACCACACACTAAAGACATTTAACAGTGCAAGATCATCGTTTAATGGCTAGATTGGCCGAAATAGTTCAAAAACTCCATCAAAGATGGTAACTAGTACCAAAGTTGTTCTTTGTTTTCAATTTCTCGACGATCTAAGAGGTGGATCATCATGAAACCAAAGGGCTTTTGTAGATCACCCCTATCTGACCAGATCTAATGGTGGAGATTTTATTTTAAAGCGTAGAAATCCATGGCTAATTGGATTAGAGTTTCCTAGGAAGAAACCCTAGTTCATCAGGAACTATGCGTCCCTGGATGCTCCTGATGCAGACATGGGGTTGTCTACTTGAGTGCGTTTGGGGACACACCCACAGAGAATAAGAGAGAAAGAAAGAGGAATTGGTGGAGATGGGGAAAGATTATGAAGCTAGGATTTGGAGGCATTCTAGGGGACCTCGTGAAGAATATTAGGAGAATTTTTGGGAATTTTATGAGCTATTTATAGAGATTTTTAAATTTTCCATGATTACTTGTAATTATCATGTTTAATTTCTTTTTATTATTAAATTGTCTTTGGATTCCCACTACCACCTCCTTCTTCACTAGCAACTAGTAGTGGTTTCACTCATGATGACATACTTTTTGGCCGTTGGATCCCTTTGTGGGCCCCACGGAGGTGTGAAAAGACCATTTTGCCCTTTTATGGAGAAAATTTTGTTTTATTCTCCCGGACTAAGAATTGAGTGTACTTAGTGGCATTGGATTTGTATTTCTGAGTACATTCCAAATTTTGATGTCTTAGGTCTCGGTTATTAGTAAAATTACCATTTACCCTGTTGTTCTTAAAAATGAAAAAAAAATAAGGATTTTTCATAAGAACTCATAATTTGATGTACTTGCAGTCATTCTAATTGATTTTTTGAGTACATTACGTATATTCATGTTTTAAGTCTTAATTTTATTTTTATAAAAAATGAATTTTCCTAGAACTCAAAGTTCTAGTTCCACTTTTAAAATTTTAACATTTAAATTTTTAATAATTCAATTATATTCATAAAAATTGGGGTTGTTACACAACTAGGGTAACATTAACATTTTCTATTTAAATTTAGTCATTCATTTCTAATTTTGTAAGGTGAAATGTGCCACTAAATTTAGCACATGCTTCCATAATTTTTGTAATTAAAGACATTGCTTCATAAATCACATTAACATTAAATCATTCCTATAAACACATGAATTATTTAACTGTCCAAAATAGCAAATGTTAATCCACCTACCTCATATGACATTTATCCATGGTTCTCATGTGTACCTCCTTTAGCTCAATATTGATTGACCAATTCATAGGTTCCATCATTGATCTATAGATGGGCAGCTCCAATCATGTCTCTATTGGTGATTAGTGCACCGAGAATGTAAAGATATGCTAATTTGTAGCTCCAACCATGGAACCACTACAGATCAGAAAAGAGACATTGTGCTTGATCTGACAGATCTAGTATTAAATGGTGAATCAATGTTCAAATCTTAGGAACATGCTATATATGTCATTGTGCTAGGGGTTTGATGATAGGTCTATGGTCAGATCAGAACAAATACTTGAATCAGGTATGAATCTAAGAGTATGTTTCACAAATATGCAGTTAGATAAAGATGATGAAGGGCTGAATTTGATAACATATCAAATCATCTAGTGTGAAATCTACATCCAGATCAAATTAGGAACTTATATTGATTGTAGATCAAAGCATTAAGTGGTTAATGGTCAATCAACCAAATATTTGATGTTTTAGTGATAGATTTAGGGTTAGATAATGATGGACGAATTAGATCCATAATAGATCTAGTTTTTAGGGACCGATCAACAATTGGATTTTGGTGAATGGATCAGATCAGTCATAGTCCAAGGTGCTGGTGACTGATCAAATGGCTGAATTGTGTAAGGATTCACAAATTAATAAAAATCTGAATTTTTGATATAGATCAATGGTCAGATCATGGTGAATGGTTCGTATACATTCAAATATTCCATTTGGAGGTAGATCAATAGTTGGATCATGGTAGGATCTATAAATTAGTTGTAGATCTATCATTAAAAGATAGACCAATGAATAGATCAGGATGGATGGTAAGATCAAGGGTTTGATCACCATCGATAGCCAAATCTTCTCCAATCAATGAACGGATGATGGGTCTTGTTCCTCACATTGCAAGGATCACATCAATTGTCTTGGATTAGGCATTAGAAGGGGTCAAATTTTAAGGGGTAATGGGGCCCACCTTGTCAACTTAGCTCACCGAGGCAAGTCTTGAGCACGTGACATAGGCTAGTTGCCCTGGCCAAACTTACTACAGGAGGAAGAGGGAAATAGGTGGAGGAGGAGGCATGGGGCTGGCACGCCTGTCAGGCTACACTAACCAGAGGCAGAACTAGAAGGGGGGAAGCCAGGAGGGATGGTGCTAGCACATCAACAGTTCAGGGACAACACAGTGCAAGCTGTCTTGTCCCAAGGAGAGCTGAAGGGAGAGAGGATCGAGACTAACACATCCTACTAATCAGGCTCTTCCTTTTCAAGAATAACAGAGGGAGAGAGAATGAGAGAAAAGAGAGGGGGAGGGGGAGGGTAGTTCTGGTGGTGGCCGATAGCCCTTGCTTGGTTGTCAATCTGCCACTAGTGGTGGAAACCAAGGAAGAGAGGATGGGAACAAGATTGGCACAGCTGATCTAGTACATGCAGTCCCCAATGGGTTGAGGCATAGGAAGAGAAGGGAGAGAGGAGAGAGGGATTCTGAGTGTGTAGCTAGCTTGCAGCTGTAGCTCGATTGTCGCCTAAAATTAGACTAAGAAAAGAAGGGAAAGAGGGTTTTTACTAGTCACTGGTGACCAGGATCATGCAATGAAGAGGGAGATGGAGAGATGGGGAAGGAGGGTTTATGGCGACTAGTTGTCCATGTCAGTCCGATTGTCATCAGCTGAAAATGCAGGCAAAGGGGAAGAAATCTGAGCAATTGTTGGGGGCTGGGGGGGTTTCATCCTTCTCCAGCTATCCCCCTCTTTATTCTTTGTCTTTAGGTCATTGTTTGAAACGAGCCAAAGTAGCAACATGTGGTGGTTCGGCCCACTGTGTGTTGAGCTCCGCTGCACACGTATTGAGTTGTGTTGCTACATGTCACATCAGGGTAAAGTCGTGGGGGGTGTCATTATTAATTTTGACCACTTAAATTAGTAAAATTTTGGGATTTCTCCACCCCGATCTTCATTTTGTGCACATTTATTATTTTTAGAATTGTCTCAATGAATACTTTCCATTTTTTATAGTTTCAAATCCAAATTTTGAGTTTTCAAAGTGCTCATTATGTGGAATTAATTTCCAAGGAATTTTTATTTTATTTTATTCTAATTAAAGTATATTATAATTACACAAAAAAATAACTTATGATTAATGGCTATTACATTCTTCCCTACATGTAGGAATTTGGTCCTCCAAATTTGTTTCATGACATTTCCTTAGGTTTCTTTATACCATTCACTAAACAAGTTTAGATTGGATATTCTTCTCATCTATTTATTGATCTCAGTTTTATGTTATGATCTAGGCTAGAATGATTTCATGATTTAGTTTAACCAAATATTTCCTTTATTGTTTCTCACTCTCTCCCTTACATATATATATATATATTAGGTTACTAATCTTTGAAATTTTCAACATAACTATTTCTCATGTACATATTAGAATCATAATTTTTTACTTTACTTATGTCCCTTTTCTTATATGTTTCTCTTCTAACTATCTTTGTGTAAGTGTCTTAATCTAATCTTCTGACCAAGTTTCCATGCAAAATCTTGTGATTTCACATTCCTTTCTTTCAGACCCTTTTATATCGATCTTATTTGTCATCAAAATTCCATTGAATTGTTAAAGTTTTTAGCTTAACTAATTTCTTTGTTGAGAGTTGGTAATTTTCAAGTTTATTCTCTTAGAGAGAACTTGATTCAAAGTCATTATCAATTTTATATCTTACTTATTTTATTTTATTTTTTTCTTTTTTATCCACTTCCTCTTCATTGGTTATTCTCTACCTCATTTTCATTCTTCTCTAACTATATTTTACTTACTGAAGTTATGCGTATTTCATTAAGTTGGTTTAAATTCATTATTTAGACTTAGATTACTGGTCCAAATCATTTATGTCTTTTGCATCAACCTTACTACATTTCATAGCTTAAAATTTTACTATTGATCTGCTATAACACCTCAATTATTAGTAGAGAAAGTCCTTTACGTATTTAGATTAATCCTATCACTCCAAGTTGCCAAGGGATTTTTACTACTATAACCATATCCTAATCCTTTATATAATGATTCTCAACTTAGTATTATACTATAGTTTTTGTACTCTCCAAAGCTCTATACTCACCATCCAAGTTAAAACTTGAACTCTTAAGAGATTGTCCATGAAAATGGAGCTTCCATCACATACCAATGCTTTCACTAAATGATGCTAACTCCTACACTCTCATATTTTGATCGTTTCCTCGAAAAATCATGCTACTACATAAGATACCCTCTCTTCTTCTTACTCTCATAAGGACTACTCTCCTTGATTTATGGACTGTTAATAAATTTTCTTATTGTGACTGGTTATGAGTGGATTGAATCTGAGCTATGATACCAAAATTATGACAACCTAGGGTTCTCAAAATAATTTTTTGAAAACTATTTGGAAATTTGAGAATATCCCTTATTTGAAATTCTTTTTGAAAACAAAACAATAGAAATTTTTGTTCTTTTAAAAGTGATTCTGAAGATCCCGAGTTTCATTTCTTACACAAACACAAGGATTTTATCATGATGAATGTTTGATTTCTATTGAAAATTTGACAGAGTTTCTTCTATTTTTTGGACATATGTACATTTGACGCATGCGTACGAAATACCTGATAGATGGTACAAATAATTTTCATTATTTTGAAAAAGATAGACTAAAACTTATCACACCCTAGAACCTCAATTCACAATCATATCATAATATATTTCATTACATACAAATGAGTCCACAATCATGAAAGTAACATACATTCGTATTTTTTAATAACTCATAAAGCTAACCTAAAGTTGTGAAGCTCACCTTTCAGATACTTGAAAATCTCAATCTTCTAAAATTTCAAACTCCATGGCTACTTTCACATCCAACCTATTCATCCTTCTATTTTAATTCTTCAAATCTGAGACATTATAAAGAATTACAATGCCTTAGCAAGCTTGTGCTTGCGTAGGTGGAAGAAGTTGCTATTTTAGCATGCAGTACATGATTTACATAATCAACACATTTTGAGAATTTATTATACTTAAGCAGAACCTATGATGTTTTAAAGTAAGTACTCTTGCTGAAATTACAAATCAGTTTAGAGGTACAATTCAATATAGTAGATGAATCATAAGTCTATCATGATTTCTAAAAATATTATTGCCTTTCTTTTTTCCTAAGAATTAAAGTATATTAAGCTTTTATTGTCTCATGAATGTTTAGCTATACTATGGACATTTTTCATGATTAGACACACAAGCATTCTAAATTCATTCATGGCGTAATAGTCCTTCAAGATCGTTCACCATACATGATCATTCAAGTTATCTTTATAAACATCTAAGTAGTTTGTCATTCGATCGTGAAATTAACTTATAAAGAGTGAGGCATCTAAAATTCTTATTATCATGTGTAAAAGTAGTCATCTAACATCTTAGTATTCATGAACACAATGCATTTTCATGTGCAAGAATAAATTAGTAATGATCATGTAGATTCTCTCATAATACTCAAGCAATCTATCACCTCAATAAGCTAGCCATGGGAAAACCATCGATTTATGAATATCGACACATATTATAATACTACTGCCAAAGCCACTAGCAAGGTATAAGCATAAAAGTATGATATCAATAAAAATACAAGTCAGTTGATAAGGTCAAATAGTATATTATATGCTCATAGTCTGATTGTTAGCAAATTAATGCTTGATAAATCCTTGATATGGCAAAACTAAAAGCTATTAGTTGTTTTTAAAAGAATAATCACCAATTAGCATGCTTAATTAGTCTTCATACATTAAATCAAAATGAAAACCATAACTATAAAAATCAATTTCATGACATGTGAGGAAAAATCCATGAGGAAAAACTAATAACTCAAGTCTTGTGCAATATCCAAAAGAAACCAATAAGTCAATTGATGCAGTATGCTCAATAATAGTCATAAGAAAAAACCAAGGTGCGTAGCCCTTAGTCCATAATACATAATCCAAACACTCATCATCGTGGAAAGATGATCACTCCATATACAGTGGCATACAGTCCTACACTAGGGACTACTCTACACTCTAGAGAAATGAGTGGCATGTGCAACATGCTGAAACTATACACACTCCTATACTTGTAGGGCCCTACCATCACCCACTGGCGACTATAGTGACCTTTACGTTGGCTTGTGAATATCCTCATGGCCATGACTCACCGACCTCATGGGGGCTACCCAGCTACCACTAAGAGCACTTCCCATTGAGAAGGTACTCTTACGGCCCCACTATTTCCATCGTAGGTGGTATCAATATCGTCTCAGTGGTCAGTGCCCAACTGCACCTCCTAACATAAGGTCTCCAAGACTTACAATTGCATAGCACATCTGGCTCCTAGTCTTACTGTGGCCCTAGGTGTGCAAACCTCTGGGTCCTATAATTCTCATAAAGCATCTGTTAAATAGTAATATGAGACTTAGGACACTCAAGGAGTCACTAACCAAAACATCAATGAAATCCATATCCACAAGGACTTATAGCTGCTTATAGACTACTTGCCTAAAGCATCAATGAAATCATAACCATTAAGGCATACAATTGCTCATGGACTACATGTTTAAACATCAACAAATCAACATCCATTAGGAGTTATAGCTACTTGTCGATTGGCCACCCAAATCATAAACATCTCCAAAATCATTTCAAAAACTAAAATAGCTATTTCAATGTTTTCTGAGAAACCATTCAAATCTATTCATTTTTGACCCATATTCTCGACAAGTTGTAAAAACATATCTTCATGAGCATTTCAAAATATGCATTATTTATTCATATATTAGATCATGCTTTTTTAGCTCCAAAAGGTATGCATCCAATGCAATGATTATAAAAGATAAATCTTTAAACAATATCATAAAAATGCATGTCCCTAAGTGGAGCATAGTTAAACTAGGAATAAAGCCTTTATCAATAAAGACAAATGTGTTACAACTTAAGGTCATGGCTTGTAAATATTTATTCCATTTGTCCAAAGAATTTAGAGATCCACTCTATGTTTAAATGCAAGTCATTTCATGTGAATACAATCATTTGCAATTCTACATATCAATACTAGCTCATTTCAACAAATAGTTTAACATCTTGTTTGGAAAGACCTTAGGATTATTCCCTATAGCTTCTAGTCTCAAGTACAAACTATGAGTTTAACACATTTTCTTCTACCTTGGAACTAATCATTACATCATTCTTAAGTTGTTAAGCTACAAGTATGACATCTTCTAGCAAATTTTCATAGGTCTTCCTATAGTTGAACCTAGTGAGCTACTCTATAATTTTTACTTTTTTACTGACATACTTATTAGCATTCTATACTATTTGAGCATTCCAAATGTTGTAGTATCAAATGTGCAAGTGCTTTATGTGTTAGTAGTGTGTGTAAAGTCCAATTATGTTTAAGGTACTGCAATGTCCACATAAGTGTAGATTTCAGCCTCGATGATCAATCTAATTACTCTTTTGTCCTAGTGTTATAATTTGGATAAACTAAATCTTTTAAATTCAATTTTCCTATGTAGTTAGTCCATAGTAAATCATGTTTCTAAGTATTTCCAACATCAACTAAATATATATATATAATAAGTTCCAGTCAAATAGTATAACATCCATTCTTTTGTTTGGGTGATGCAACTAGGGTAACTTTACATTTTCTATTTAATTTATCACATGCTTCCATAATTTTAGTAATTAGAGAAAATACTCTATAAATCAACATCTGTATTAATTAATTCTTATAAACACATGGCAATTATTAAACTTTCCAAAATAGTAAATCTTAATCCACCTACTTGATATGGAATTTATCCTTATTTCTCTGTGTACCTCCTTGAGTTTGATCTATCAATTGACCAATTCATAGGTTTCATCATCAATCCATAGATGGGCAGCTTCAATCATGTCTCCATCATTGATTAGTGTTTCAAGAAAGTAAGGATACGTTGACATTTGGCTTCAACCTGGAGCCACTACAGATCATAAAGAGATGTAGTGCATGAACTCATAGAGTTAATGAAGAGTCAAATCTTAGGAATGAGTTAGATATGTTATTGTTCTAGGGGTTTGGTGATTGATCTATAGTCAGATCAGGACAAATACTTGAATCAGATATGAATATAAGAGTATGTTTCATTGAATAGTGAAATATGGTTAGATAGAGATAAAGGGCTAGATTTGATCACATGTCAAACTAACTAGTGTGAAATATACTTCTAGATCAAATTATGAGCTTATGATGATTGCAAATCTAAGTATTAAGTTGTTGATTAATGGTTGGATCATCTCTAAGGGGTGGATCTATCAAATATCTGATGTTTTCCTAACAGATATAGGGTTAGATCATGATGAATGAATCAGATCCACCATAGATCTAGTTTGTAGTGATCCATCAACAATTAAATCTTGGTGAATGGATTAAATTGGTCATAGATTGAGGTGTTGATGGCCGATCGATGGTTGGATTAAGTGAGGGTTGACAAACTAATAACATATCTAAATTTTGGAGTTATATCAATGGTCACATTGTGATGAATGGTTGGGATAGGCTTAGAATTTCCATTTGGAAGAAGATCAATGGTTGGATCATAGTAGGATCTACAGATCAATCATTCAAAGATAGATCAATGACTAGATCAAGATGGATGGTCAGATTGGTCACAGATTTGGTGATCTGATCCTATCAAGGTTCTAGTCATGATAGATGGTCAAATCTTCTTTATCAATGAATGGATAGATGGGTCTTGTTCCTCGTTTTGTAAGGATTGCATTAGTTGTCTTGGATCTACAAAATTCTTGCTAGATTGGGTAGTAGAAGCGGTCAAATTTTAAGGGGTAGTGGCACCCACCTTGTCAATGCAACTTACCAAGGCTAATCAGGAGAGAGTGACATGGGTGAGTGGCCTTGGCCAAATATGTCAGAGGAGGAAGAGGGAAATAGGTGGAAGAGGCATGGGGCTGGTACAACTATTGAATTGTGCTGAGCAAAGGTGTAAGCAAAAGGGGGGAGGTCAAGAGGGACATGGCTGGTAGGCCAATGGCTAAGGGATGACACGCAAAGGTTGTGCCATCCCAAGGAGAGTACAAGGAAGAGAGGACTAGGACTAGTGCGGCTTGCCAATCAAGCTACACTTGTTCGAGAAGTACAAAGGGATAGAGAACGAGAGAACAGAGAGAGTGTGAGCATGGTTTTAGCAGTGGCAAGTGGCCCTTGCTTCATTGTTGGTTGGCAATCAGTGTAGGAAACTAATGAAGGGAGGGATGGGAACAGGACTGGCATAGCCAAACAACTATTCCAGCCCCCGATGGATCAAGGTAGAGAAAAATAAGGGAGAAAAGGGGGGTTTTGGGTGCAAAGGTGGCCGACGGCCTTGGGTTAGTCATCACCTAAAACCAGACTGAGAAGAGAAGAAGGAAAGAGGGTTTTTATGGGTCACCAGTGTCAGGGATAGTGTGACAGAGAGGGATATGGAGAGAAGGGTAAGGAGGGCTTATGAAGGCCAGCTATCTATGTTAGTCCGGTTGTCGTCCACTGAAAATCTAAGCAGAGCGGGAGAAATTTGAGCAATGGGTAGGTTGGGGGGGTAAACACTAGTTTTCTTCCTTCTGTCTAGTGTTCCCCCTTGTTTTCCTCTATTTTGGGTCCCGTCTGACCAGAGACATAGCAGCAACATGTGGCAATTCGGCCTATCATTTGTCAAGCACCACTCCATGTGTGTCAGGTCATCCTACTATGCATCACATCAGGGTCAAGTCTTGGGAGAGAGGTGTCATTATCAATTTTCAACCCACTGAAATTAGTAAAAATTTTGGGGTTTTTCCATGCCAATTCTATTTCATAAAAAATTAGTATCGTTGGAATCATCTCAATGTGTACTTTTCACTTTTGATAGTTTCATATCCAAATTTTGGGCTTTTAAACGGGTCTTTCCCTTAGAAATCAATCTTTTATTTTATTCCAATTAAAATATATTATAATGACACAAAAAAATCACTCAAAATTAAAGGTTATTACACTTATAGAGGACCCATGAGAAAGTTCTTCTCCATGCTAAATCCAAGGGTGATAGCTTTCATCAACTCTATTGAAGCACAAATGTTCTCTCAACTCACATACAATTATCTGTTTTAGATTTTCACATCTTGAGCATGGTCAATGCATGAAGCTATATTCACCCCTACCCCAAGTATGAATTCTATGATCTTTTCTGTTCCCTCCTCATATTCTCTTAATGATCTTACTGTGGTCACCTAAGCAGATATGTTCATTTATTCAAAAAATTGAACTGTAGATGTGTGCGGACTTTTCAAGCATGAAAAGATTAATGAACTCAATTAGGCATTTTATCAAACACTAGGAGCGCAAATTACAAAACATAGGGAAAATTATAAATTATATGCATGCGTGGAGATTTTCTAATTAACCAAAAATATTGATGCAATTAAACATGAAAGATACATGCAAAGGATGGGAAAATTAACTTTAAGAAAGGAATTTTCTAACCATAATTAGCAAAGATAAAAAACATGAGACAAAATAAAAAAGTTTATTACCAACACTCCAATCGATATCAGCCGAGAATATACATATGTATTTCCAATTTGACTATGGTGCTTTAGTTGAAGCTAGCTAAAGTGAAACTACACCGAGATGAGGTATAGGCTGTGTACATAGTTTGATATGCTACTATATTGATTCAGATAGTTGAAGATAGGAAATCGAAGATAGTTTTGGGATTTTATAATAAGAATGTTTTAAACCATCTTTAAAAGTTCTTTCACAAAACTAAAGAAGAAGGTTATCATAGAACTATCTTCTTAAGTATGATTTTTAAAGACAATTTAGTAAAACCATCTTAGATTATTTTTAGGAAGGTGGTTTACTAAAAATCATCTTCTTTTTTCCATCCTTAAAACACCAATTTTAGTAGTGTTTGTAGAACTAGTACCAAAGAGAACTTTGGCAGGTCTATCATGAATGAGAATTGTACCTTCCACCATGATATTTGACACTAGTGCCTATTCTGAGGTGATAAGAAGCAACCACCCTTGGCTTTTGGGGATCAAATCTTTCTCTGATTCTCCTTCCTGTTTCTCCTTTAAGCAGTTAGTGGCAATATGTCCTGCTTCTCCATAACTAAAACACCTAAATTAGTAACTAGGCAAGGTTTTCTTGGGTAGTACTTCTTACATCTGAGGCATCTTTTAGATCTAGTGGCCTTCTCTTAATTCCAGACTGGCACTTCTTTATCTACTAAGACTTTGAGGAGTATATAGGCCTTTTTGCTTTCCCAAGTCATCTACCAATGCTCACATTCTTTTCCTTCTTTTCTTTCTGATCCCGCTTGTAATCTTTTTCAAAAAAAGAAGCCATCTTAGCTGCTCCACCCATGGTAGTGGGCTACCCACTAAGAAGTTTGCTTCTCTGCCCATAATTTAGACCATGGACAAATTATTTTGAGGCTCTCTCATCAGTGGTGTATACATTAGGAACAAATTTCCTAAGTCTTTTGAACTTGTTTTCATATTGTATCACTATCATATCACTTTGTGTAGACTCAAGAGCTTCTACAATCTTTTAATGTGAAGAGGAAAATATTTACTTTACAAGACAATCTTTAATTCTTCACAAGGGATAACTTAACTCCATCAAAGTGAGTTCACTCTATAGTTTAACACCAGAATGCTACTTCCCTAGTTAGCACAAAAGTAGTCAGGGACATCCATTTTTCTAAGTACTTTCTCTACTTCAAGCATTGACTGTGTCTGATTCATCTTCTCCAAAAAAATGATAGTGCCATTTTCTAAAGTCTTTGTAACATATTATCATTCCAACCAATATTCCTAACATGAGCTCCTACTGGTCATAAGGTTCTTCCTATGGTTGATTTTGCAAGTAGTATCCTAATTGTTGCGTCAAGAGTTAGATGGCATCACCTACTATGTTCCCTTGTCTAGATGAACCAGAGGTAGGTGTGTTAATGGGTACTAATATTTCTACATTACTTCTTGGTGGCATCTATTTCCAAAGATAGAGAAATTTATTTTAGTTTTCTTCTACCTATACGAAACCCCAAAGGTTTCTCTACTAGCACTAAGATTGAAAATTTCCTATTTTATGGATTACTGATGATTTTTCATTAAATAATTGCCTATGATGACACAAACATGGTTTTGATATAAATTATAATGCCTTTAGTTTTTAATTATATTTTATTAAATTTAAACTCATTTTGAAACATAGGACCCTTGTTTTACAAATTCCTTTTCAAAATCAATCACATTTTGACAAAAATAACTTTGAAAAGTACCTAAGCATCAATCTCTTCAAAAGAATTTTAGTCATAAGACACAATTTAATTCAAAAACACAAATTCCTGAGTTTTGGTATTCACTACCCATCATAAATGAAAAGTTTCCCAAATAAAAATTCTATCACATGGTGCTTTATAACATCAATGATCAATAAACAAACATAAGAAAATAATGTCCAACACCAGCTAGTTCCTCACTTTTTTAAAGAAGAATTTGCTCTTAAAACTCCTTAAGTTTTGCTCCTAGCTTCTCCATGGTGATTTGTATGGTTTTTGGTTGCTCAAGTATAGGGAATATATGCAATAGAGGAAACCAAAAATAAAAAACTACATCATTATAGCATGCAAGCATACAAATGCTTTAAAATTAGTTTTTTTTATGCAACAAATCATATGACTAAATTCTTAAGTCATTCATGTGATGCATTATGGCACATTCTAATCCCACATATGCATCTTTAAATATCATTGTATATAGAGAGTACAACTTACTAATTCAAGTAAAATCAATTGAAGTAGTGATACCAAATTATCAAATCCAACATATTCTTGTGCATATAGAGATTCTAACCCTCCCATTGGCTTGTCTACAAATATGGTCATGAGTACTTATTTGTAATCTAGGCTCATCAATCGAACCATCCATCTCTATTGCTAAAGAGTATTAAAAATGAAAAGTCTTATGAGATCAAACTATGCTCATGAATAGTCCTGCTATAACATGTGCCCTTAGGTATACTAAGAAAGACTTCTATCATTTCCTCATAGGGCCTATGGCTGTCTCAAAAGGGTGTCATGTCACCTATAGTGAATCCACCACCATTCAAGAAATGTGACCGTTTGGGTATGAGTACATACCACCTCTTATGGTTGAAGACTAGGTGGTCAACCATACCAACCTCCTAGCATAGTTCCCTTCAGGCTCTATAGCCTCTCCTAATATACCAAATACCCAATCATTATGCCCTCATACATTTTTCAAAACTTAGTAAAACACATTCATGCACTTTTCAACACAATATTAATAATACAATATCATTTTTACAAGCAAATTAAAGTGTAAAACATTCACATGTTCTCAGCTTATTCTCAAGCTAGATATTTCACCAACATGTGGTTATGAGAATCATATTCAAAGCATCAATTCTCAAGCATATAAATATTCTAAAATCAGACATGATATTATCTAAAATCATGTTCTAACTTTTGCCATTTTTTGGCCTAAATGCATGTTCAAAATTTGTTCATCATATATGTTTTGAAAACATTCCAAAGATGAACTTTTCATGATGAAATGTTAGAGTCTCAAAGATTTTATTTTAGGTACTGTTTTCAATCCAAAAAAGGTGAGCAATTTGATATGATTTCTTTTCAAGATAATCCCAAACTAAAACATTTTCATGCTTTCCAAAGACTCATGTTTAAACTACTATTTTCATCCCCATAAAAATTTTGTGAAACCTTTAATATTCTGGAATTTTAAGCTAAGAAAAATAAAACCAAAATATGCATATTCCTTATGTAAAAATATTGAGATGAAATCCCAATTTAAAATGATGAGAAAAATAAGCAAAACAATCAACACATTACAATGACTTAAAACTCAATTTTTATGCGCTACTTTCTTACTCATAAAAATGTCTCTTTCATCCCTTTTCTTGACCTGAATGTTCATAAAACACATTATCAAAACAATGATCCTTATTATGACAATAAACTTGCTTTGGAAAAATGTATATGCACTTCTAAAAAAACTTGGTCATAATAGCACACAAATATGCTAAATATTAGGATGGAATTTCACTGACAAAACTCATTCAAATCTAATAATTTATCAACAAAATTTTTATTGTAAGATAAAAACTAAAATTATTAATATAATCATACTTCAATTTTCTTATAACATTCATAAAAAACTAATCAAAATAAGTAATAAAATTAGTCATATCCTAGTCTAAAAATGTCACCAACAATGAGCAAAAATGAGGTTGAAATTCATAGGAAAAAATACCAAGACTTGAATAATAAAACATTGTGTTTTAGTAGTGCTTAGTACTCATATAAAAGTGCTCAAACAAAATCATGAATAGGCTTTGTTAAATGTCCTTAGCATAGCACGATTATAGTCCAAAACAATTATTTCTCAATTGGTACAAGACATCTTTAAGCTTAACTTTTTATTATAAAAATTCAATAGTAATACTTCTAAATCTTATGTGCTCAATCTCTAATGGGAATATTATCAAAATTCAATCAAAAGAATTAGTAAGAATTTAATAGTTTTAGAGGTTCCTACCTCACCAAAGATACAAGCATGAAAACTAATGTTTTCTCTTGAGCTTTTCCCCAAGCTCCTACATTTTCTCCTTTGGTATGGACTGCTATGGTTGGAAGATAATTTCTCCCTTCCATTCCTCTATTTCTTCTTTCTTTATCTCAATTTCTCCTCCTCTTCTTTTATCTCTTTTTGTCCGAGATATTCAGTAATGAAATATCTTGCTGGGACGTCTTTTACCTATATTATTTCTTCTAATTTGGTTTCTTTAGCCCCCAAGCATTCCATTCCTACCAAAACTCCTTTTCCCTAATTACAATCCAAAGAAGCCTAGATTATTAGAACTAGATGTTTTCCACTTGTTTCTTATTTCTTTTATAAGCTAAAAAAATTGATTGATAATGCCTTTGAGCACTTTCTTATTTCGTCCACCTAGTTGTTTGGGCACCATGTCTTGACTCAAACTCATGGGACCTTCTTAGGAAATGTCCCAAGACCAATTAGCATCATATGCCAGGTCTAGTCACTTACTCAATTTTAAAATAAAAGATGTTCCATACTATTTTGGGCCTTAATCTCTCAAATGTTCTATTTTACGTGAATTTAACTATTGGCCCCTACTTTATATGAGATGTCTATTGTACTCATGCATGTTCATATTTTACTTATCAAATTCACATTATGTTATTTGAAAAAGATATTTTAGATTCATTAAAGCATAAATGATTCCAAAAATTCAGGGTATTATATCTACACGAGGAGATTCGATGGTGTATGTTATTTATAGGTGACATAGTTTTGATTGATAAGACAAGGGAAATCATACACCCAAAGCCAGAGCTGTGAAGAGATACTATAGAATCTAAAGGATTTAAAATTAGCTAAACTAAGATAGAGTATACAGAACGCAATTTAGCAAGGAGAGGAGTAGGACTATAGCACTGGTAAAGATTGATAGCCAAGAAGCCCCTCAACATGGACACTTTCAATACTTAAGATTGATAATTCAAGAGAGTGGAGAGATTGAGAGGGATGTTACCCATAGAATCCAAGTGGGTTGGAATAAAAGGAGACATGTCTCTGAATTTTTGTGTGATCATTATGCCAGTCAAACTAAAAGGAAAATTCCATAGGATGGCAATAAAGCCTGCAATGCTCTATGGATCAAAGTGTCACGACCCGGGTTTTTAAGTGATGCAATGTTAATAAAAAGGCGAGATCTCTTGTTTTATAAATATGAAATGCATGAAATTCTTTTTCATTTGGAAAACAACCTTTCATAAAAACCCCGAGTGTGAAAACTCATTCTCAATCTATTTAGTCATGGCAAAGTTTTAAATCAATAATGTTCCCAAGAAAGTGTTAGTCATAGCCCCAGCTATTAAAGAGTAACTACAATCAAGTAACATTGAAAGATAAGATAGGGGTCTACTTGTGCTTAGCCTGTGCCTCCTAGTGCAAATGTCCCTTGACCTTAGGTATTTACTTTGTATCTGAAAAATGTTGGGGATTGGGTGAGTATATAATATACTCAGTAGGGCCTATCACTACTAGTTTTATAAATGCATGAGATGCTTTAAAATCATATGCTCATTCATTCAAAACATGCGTACTTTTGAATACTCGAGTTCAACATTGGTATAAGAATCCATAATCAACTGAAATTCTCATATCTTAAAAGATCACATAATTCCAAAAGTGAAAGTATCATATATCTGATGACATCATGATATGCAATAGATGCCTCATGGAGTCCAACTCATGGACCCCTAGTATGGTATGGTCGACCAACCTCATATCATGCTACATGGAATGCACATCAAACCATAGGGTCCACTATGCCCACGGCCTCCTCGCCGTGTGGTCCCCGGGTACCTGAGGACATTGGTCATAGCCTCCACGGGGCCTATGACACGCCGACCCAGTGCCGTGACATCAGTGGTAGCCCCCTGTACTACATGCAGTCGACGTAGGGACTTGCCTCTTTTTGGGCATGGTACCCATCCACCTATTAGTGGTAGAGGCCGGGTGGCCAACCCAGACCCCTCGGCATAGCACCCACGGGCTTACTTGCCCAAATCACATAAGATAAGTCAAAACCATTTGTTAAAACTTGTCCTCTTTTGGGTCCCTCACAACTGCCTGGCCCTTGGCACTCCAGCGTCTTTTGGCAACCCTCAAGGACATGCAATCTTTGCAAGTACGTAAATCATGCAATGCATGCACTTGTTTGCAACACATGTATGTGCATAATGTATATGCAGTCATTCCAAAGCATGGCTATGTACAAAGCATTTAACATGCATGCTGAATTGATTTATACAAATCACATGCAAATCCAGTCATATATCTAAAACATATATTCTCAAATAACAATAGTGCTTTTAAAAGAATCTAATAGTGATAGAGCACCTACTGAGTATATTATATACTCACCCAATCCCCAACATTTTCAGATACAAAGTAAATACCTAAGGTCAAGGGACATTTGCACTAGGAGGCACAGGCCAAGCACAAGTAAGTAGACCCCTATCTTATCTTTCAATGTTACTTGATTGTAGTTACTCTTTAATAGCTGGGGCTGTGACTAACACTTTCTTGGGAACATTATTGATTTAAAACTTTGCCATGACTAAATAGATTGAGAATGAGTTTTCACACTCGGGGTTTTTATGAAAGGTTGTTTTCTATATGAAAAAGAATTTCATGCATTTCATATTTATAAAACAAGAGATCTCGCCTTTTTATTAACATTGCATCACTTAAAAACCCGGGTCGTGACAGTTGGTATCAGAGCATGGTTTAACATTACTCACAGCCCAGTTATGAGGAGAATAACTTATAATCAAGTTTCATCTATGAAAGAGAAAGGGGTAATAGGATAACACAAACTAAGATTTGGTGAATTGCCTTGTGATTACAGATGCCTAGAAAGAAGGGAAGCAAGGCTCCAAGACCTGAAGCCCCACCAGTGGACTCCACTGGGTCGGGCAATGGGATGGCTGAGTTATTTCAGCAATTCTTACAGAACATGGGACAATACATGAATAGTCATAGCCAAACTCCTACCCCCCGAGATCCTTCCCCTGATAAAACAATAGACAGGACTGAGGTTCAGTTAGAAAGGTTTCAGAAACTAGCTCCCTCATTCACAGGAGAAGATGAAGCATCCACAGCTGAAAAATGGTTAATTGATATTGAAAAGATATTTAAGGCCATGAACATAGTTGAAGAAAGAAAAGTACCCATGGCCACATTTGTGTTTAGAGGAGAGGCTACCTTTTGGTGGGAAACAGCAGAAAGAACTTATTTTGATCAGCAAGAAACAATAGGATGGGAAGAATTTAAGAAGGTCTTTAATGACAAATATTATCCTAAACATGTGAGAAAACAGAAGGAAAAAGAATTTATGAACTTAGAACAAGGAAATATGACTGTCCAACAGTATGAAAGTAGATTCATCAGCCTCCGAAGATTTGCACCACGTGCTTGTGCTGATGAGGAAGATGCGGCGGAATGATTTGTAGATGGACTCAACCCAGGACTCAGGAGCAGAGTTCTAGGATTCCAACCTTCCACAGTAGCCAAAGCCGTAGAGATGGCCTCCCTATATGAAAAAGATTATCAAAGGAACCAGGCAATAAAGGAAACTAAAAACATCAACACCATAGGAAATAAAGAAAAGAGGCCATTTCAAACCTTCGAACCTAGGCCACCTTTCAAGAAGCCATTTGAAAACAAAGAAAGAAGACCAGACTGGAAGACATGCCCTAAGTGTAACAGGTATCATTCAAGCAAACCATGTCCCATTTCCAACATCACTTGCTATCTTTGTGGAGAACGAGGAAATTTTGCTAGGGATTGTTCTAAAAAGGAAGTTGAAGAGCGTAAAGGAGACCAAGTTCCAAAAAGCCAAGGACGTGTTTTTGCCCTCACCTCCAGTCAAGCCCAGGCTTCAAATGCTGTAGTTGAAGGTACCCATAGAGTTGACAGAGGATCTCAAGCTAGAGACAAGACCAGTTGAGATCCAAAATCATAAGAATAAGAAGCTGCGAAACAAGGACATACCCTTAGTCAAAGTTTTGTGGAGAAATGCGCACATGGAAGAAGAAACTTGGGAACCAGAGTCAGAAATGCGAGAAAAGTACCCCGAGATCTTTTGACTGTATATAGTAGAATTTCGGGGGCGAAATTCCCCTAAGGGGGTAAGAATGTAATGACTCCAATTTTGTAATATTGAAATTCCAAGTTTAGCAATGAAAAGTTCAATTTTAGAGAAAAAGGGCATTTTGGTCATTTCACTAGTCACCATAACTAAACCCAGGAATTTGGTACCAAAAGTGGTTCCATTAGATGCGTCTCGGAAAAAGGAATCCAACGAGACCAAAATCACCCAAAACAGAGTTAAAATGAGCAAGATATGGCCCTTTGAAGTTCAGGGGCAAAATTATAAATTTTCCAAAAACGATTTAACCTGAAAAACACAGGTGCCCGTTTTGATACGGGCACCCCGTCGTCTTCAACCTCCTAGAGGTTTCTGGAACGGCGGTGTTTCAAGAAGAAACCACTGCCATTCCAGAGGGTTTCCCACCGCCATTCAAAGGCGGTTAGAAACCCTCCAGAACCCTCTGTAAAAGTTCTATAAATAGAGCTCTTGGGTGCCTCTAATGGCAGCCCAAAAGCCTTGGAGAAAACCAGTCGTGAAGCAGTGAGCAAGGGCGGAAAATGTGGAGAGAAAACCACCCACGAAGCAGGTACGCACGAAAAAACCCCAAACCCATCTCCACCATAGTTCCAGGAACGATTTCCCTAGGTTTTTCCATGAAAAACCATGCAGAATAGGCCTCCAGGGGAGCCACAAAGACCCCTGAGACGTCCCCAGGCCGCACTGGTTCGACAGGGTCGAACCAGGGTGACCTGAGGATGACCCAGGTCACTAACAGGTGGGACGATCCAATAGGACCATCCCACGTCGACGCAAGTCGACGCCGTTTGGAAAAAACCAAACGGGCGCGTCCAGGGACGCGCCAGCTAAAGGAACGACGAGCGGCGTCGTCGAGCGCGTCTGTAGACGCGACTGCTGAGGTGCGCGCCGCAGACGCACAGCACACTAGCGAGGCATCATTTTTTTGGTTCTTAAGAATGCTGGGCGCACGTCGCAGACGCGCAGCGCCCTAGCATTCCTCTTTTTTTGTCTTTAAGACTATATGTACATGCAATGTTAAAACGCTTATAACTTGAGATCTACAGCTCCGATTGAGGCGCCGCAAAAGGCGTTGTGTCTGTATCGACAACGCGGATATATACAAACTATAAAATTCCTAATCAAAGCTCAATAAAATTAGGGCATGACCCTTAGAATGGGATGGTGGCGCGTGACTGCTAGAACTCTGGGAAACTGAGAATACCAAGGCCTAATTAGGACCTTAGGACACCCATAGGCATAGGGATGGACCCCTAATGCCTAAGTAATGAGACCCAAATTCTCTAAACCCATCAAAGATAGGTTAAACTAACCTTAAGTCCCCAAACCATGTTCAGGAGTGTACGAGGACAAGAGGGTGAACGCGACCTAGTCAGGTAGGTGCTCTATCACTATTAGATTCTTTTAAAAGAACTATTGTTATTTGAGAATATATGTTTTAGATATATGACTTGATTTGCATGTGATTTGTATAAATCAATTCAGCATGCATGTTAAATGCTTTGTACATAGCCATGCTTTGGAATGACTGCATATACATTATGCACATACATGTGTTGCAAACAAGTGCATGCATTGCATGATTTACGTACTTGCAAAGATTGCATGTCCTTGAGGGTTGCCAAAAGAAGCTGGAGTGCCAAGGGCCAGGCAGTTATGAGGGACCCAAAAGAGGACAAGTTTTAACAAAAGGTTTTGACTTATCTTATGTGATTTGGGCAAGTAAGCCCGTGGGTGCTATGCCGAGGGCTCTGGGTTGGCCACCCGGCCTCTGCCACTAATAGGTGGATGGGTACCACGCCCAAAAAGAGGCAAGTCCCTACGTCGACTGCATGTAGTACAGGGGGCTACCACTGGTGTCACGGCACTGGGTCGGCGTGTCATAGGCCCTGTGGAGGCTATGACCAAGTGTCCTCAAGTACCCGGGGACCACACGGCGAGGAGGCCGTGGGCATAGTGGACCCTATGGTTTGATGTGCATTCCATGTAGCATGATATGAGGTTGGTCGACCATACCATACTAGGGGTCCATGAGTTGGACTCCATGAGGCATCTATTGCATATCATGATGTCATCAGATATATGATACTTTCACTTTTGGAATTATGTGATCTTTTAAGATATGAGAATTTCAATTGATTATGGATTCTTATACCAATGTTGAACTCGAGTATTCAAAAGTACGCATGTTTTGAATGAATGAGCATATGATTTTAAAACATCTCATGCATTTATAAAACTAGTAGTGATATGCCCTACTGAGTATATTATATACTCACCCAATCCCCAACATTTTTCAGATACAAAGTAAATACCTACGGTCAAGGGACATTTGCACTAGGAGGCACAGGCCAAGCACAAGTAAGTAGACCCCTATCTTATCTTTCAATGTTACTTGATTGTAGTTACTCTTTAATAGCTGGGGCTGTGACTAACACTTTCTACGGAACATTATTGATTTAAAACTTTGCCATGACTAAATAGATTGAGAATGAGTTTTCACACTCGAGGTTTTTATGAAAGGTTGTTTTCCAAATGAAAAAGAATTTCATGCATTTCATATTTATAAAACAAGAGATCTCGCCTTTTTATTAACATTGCATCACTTAAAAACCCGGGTGTCACGGCACTGGGTCGGCGTGTCATAGGCCCCGTGGAGGCTATGACCAAGTGTCCTCAGGTACCCGGGGACCACACGGTGAGGAGGCCGTGGGCATAGTGGACCCTATGGTTTGATGTGCATTCCATGTAGCATGATATGAGGTTGGTCGACCATACCATACTAGAGGTCCATGAGTTGGACTCCATGATGCATCCATTGCATATCATGATGTTATCATATATATATATGATACTTTCACTTTTGGGATTATGTGATCTTTTAAGTTATAAGAATTTCAGTTGATTATGGATTCTTATACTGATATCGAACTCGAGTATTCAAACATACGCATATTTTGAAATTGAGTATGGATTCTTATACCAATATTGAACTTGAGTATTCAAAAATACGCATGTTTTGAATGAATGAGCATATGATTTTAAAACATCTCATGCATTTATAAAACTAGTAGTGATAGGCCCTACTGAGTATATTATATACTCACCCAATCCCCAACATTTTTCAGATACAAAGTAAATACCTAAGGTCAAGGGACATTTGCATTAGGAGGCACAGGCCAAGCACAAGTAAGTAGACCCCTATCTTATCTTTCAATGTTACTTGATTGTAGTTACTCTTTAATAGCTGGGGCTGTGACTAAGACTTTCTTGGGAACATTATTGATTTAAAACTTTGCCATGACTAAATAGATTGAGAATGAGTTTTCAAACTCGGGGTTTTTATGAAAGGTTGTTTTCCAAATGAAAAAGAATTTCATGCATTTCATATTTATAAAACAAGAGATCTCGCCTTTTTATCAACATTGCATCACTTAAAAACCCGGGTGTCACGGCACTGGGTCGGCGTGTCATAGGCCCCGTGGAGGCTATGACCAAGTGTCGTCAGGTACTCGGGGACCACACGGCGAGGAGGCCGTGGGCATAGTGGACCCTATGGTTTGATGTGCATTCCATGTAGCATGATATGAGGTTGGTCGACCATACCATACTAGAGGTCCATGAGTTGGACTCCATGATGCATCCATTGCATATCATGATGTTATCATATATATATATGATACTTTCACTTTTGGGATTATGTGATCTTTTAAGTTATAAGAATTTCAGTTGATTATGGATTCTTATACTGATATCGAACTCGAGTATTCAAACATACGCATATTTTGAAATTGAGTATAGATTCTTATACCAATATTGAACTCGAGTATTCAAAAATATGCATGTTTTGAATGAATGAGCATATGATTTTAAAACATCTCATGCATTTATAAAACTAGTAGTGATAGGCCCTACTGAGTATATTATATACTCACCCAATCCCCAACATTTTTCAGATACAAAGTAAATACCTAAGGTCAAGGGACATTTGCACTAGGAGGCACAGGCCAAGCACAAGTAAGTAGACCCCTATCTTATCTTTCAATGTTACTTGATTGTAGTTACTCTTTAATAGCTGGGGCTGTGACTAACACTTTCTTGGGAACAATATCAATTTAAAACTTTGCCATAGCTAAATAGATTGAGAATGTGTTTTCACACTCGAGGTTTTTATGAAAGGTTGTTTTCTATATGAAAAAGATTTTCATGCATTTCATATTTATAAAACAAGAGATCTCGCCTTTTTATCAACATTGCATCACTTAAAAACCCGGGTCGTGACACAAAGTGTTGGGCATTTAAGGAACAACAAGTGCATAGGATGAGTGTAGCTGAAATGAAGATATTGAGATGGATGAGTAGCAAGACAAGAAAGGATAGAATTAGAAACGAAAACATTAGAGGCAACTTTGGAGTAGCAACGATAGGTAACAAGCTAAGGGAAGGTAGACTTAGATGGCTTGGTCATGTCTAACAATGACCAAAAATTGCTATGGTTAAGAGTGATTTAATCCAAGTTCAAGGGTCTAAAATGGAAAGGGTGAAGGCCCAAAAGAATGTGGATGGAATCAGTGAGAAATGATTTAAGAACTTTTGTACTAAATGAATCCATGACACTTGTGGAGGAGAATGGAAGAACAAGATTTGTGTAGCTTACCACTAATCAGGATAAGGCTTTCATGATGATGAAGATTACAAATGCAGGAATCCTAAAGTTAAAAAAATTTTAAATAAAAAGGAGTGGGAAACAACATATACATCTCCCAACTTAGTCCAACTCAAGAGATTACTCTCATGGGCAGAACTCAGATGGGTAACTTTATATCATACAACCTCTCTATGAAGTCTAAGATAGCTTTGTCAGAACTAGTCCTTATTGACACAAGAGTGTCCCAAATTTCAGAGTTCGATGGTCAATCAAAAGAGCAATTGCAACAATCTAGATCATCATTAAAACCTCTTGAATCAACATGTTTTGAACCTCTTAAATATTGAAGGACAAGACATCCTGAGTCATCAACAAATGAATATCTTGGATCATCTAGGAAAGGCATCTTAGAAGAACAATAAAGGGAAACTAGGATTCACAATGGCTGGATGTCTTGGATTATAAGACTATGGACATCTTGGATTCTCACATGTAGACATTTCATATCAAAATGCAAGACATTCCATGGTCCACTCAAAACATTTCTAATCCACATTGTCAAAATATTTCTTAGAAGCCTTCTATAGCCAAGGTGTGTTGACTCATTAAGATTTAAAATCAGCTAAGGTTAAGGAAATTTTTTGTAAGGGAAGTTTGGGAATTTAGAAACTTGCTTATATGTAAAATATGTATATAGAAATTCCTTGAATGGGATTAGGAACCTCCTAAATGCTCAGAATGTCAATTGGGAAACACCCAACTTTAGGAAACCATTGTCAGGAAAGTACGAAAGCTTTACAAGTTATTACTTAGTCTAGGAAATTCTTATATTTAGAAACCTTCTTATAGTCTTGTTTGGAAGGGCTGTTCATAAGAGAATTGGACAATTTTTTCTATTGAGAACTGTGAGTGAATGTCAGTTTTTTTTTTTTTGTCTTTTGTATTTCTTGGAGGGATCCTAGAGTTCTGAGACACCTAGTTCTGTATCTTTAAGATGGTGATTTTTCTCTATCCTTAAAGTTGCAGTGAATATTCGCTATGTAAGGAGTGGTGAGCTATTTCTACACTTTAGCCCCACATCCCTATGGTGGTGGCTTTCTTTATGGAGTGGTTAGCTGTTTTCAATCCATCCTATGTAATGACTCTAATTTTGTAATATTAAAATCCCAAGATAGCAATGAAAAGTTCAATTTTGAAGATAAGGGCATTTTGGTCATTTCACTAGTCACCTTGACTAAACCCAAAAATTTGGTCCTGAAAATGGTACCATTAGGTGCGTCTCGGAAAAAGGAATCCAACAAGACCAAAATCACCCAAAACAGAGTTAAGATGAGCAAGTTATGGCCCTTTGAAGTTCAGGGGCAAAAATGTAATTTTTACAAAAAACGGCTTTAGCCTGCAAAACACAGGGGCCCGTTTTGATACGGGCACCCTTCATCTTCAACCTCTAGAGGGTTCTAGAACAGCGGTGATTGGAGGTGAAATCACCGCCATTCTGGAGGTTTCTCCACCACCATTCAAAGGCGGTGAGAGCCCGCTCCAGAACCCTCTTATAGCTCTATAAATAGAGCTCTTGGGCGCCTCTAATGGCAACCCAAAAGATTGGAGAAAACCCATTGTGGAGGAGTGACCTAGAGGGAAAACAAGGAGAAAAACCCAGAAACGAGCCAGGTATGCCCAAGATCCCTCAAAACACATCTCCACCATAGTTCTAAGATCAATTTCCCTAGGTTTTTGCATGAAAAACCATGCAAAATGGTGCCCTGAAGACTCACCAAGGACCCAGGGACATTCCCTGGGCCACACTGGTTCGACAGGGTCGAACCAAGGTGTCCTAAGGATGTCCCAGTTCCCCAACAAACAGGACATTCCAGTCGGAACGTCACACGCCGACCGCATTTGAAAAACCAAACAGGCACTTCCGGGGACGCGCCCGCAAAAGAGAAGGACGGGCAGGAAAACCCGGCGCGTCTGTAGACGTGCCCGCTGAGGCACACGCCGTAGACGTGCAGCGCCTAGCAGTACAATGTTTTCTCGCTCCTTAAGGAAGCGGGGGCGCATGACGCTGACACGCATCGCCCTCGCATTCCGCCTTTTCACTCTTAAGACCCCTATGTATGTGCGACACTAAAATGCTTATAACTTGAGATCTAGAGCTCCGATTGAGGTGCCGCAAAAGGCGTTGTGTCCACGTCGACGACGAGACACATTCAAACTATAAAATCCCTGATCAAGGCCAAATCAAAGGTGGGCATGACCCTTAGAATAGGACGGTGGTGCGTGGCCGCTAAACCTTTGGGAAACTAAAGATACCAAGGCCCAATAAGGACCTTAGGACACCCATAGGCACAGGGATGGACCCTTAATGCCTAAGTGATAAGACCAACTACTCTAAAAGCCATAAAAGATGGGCCAAACTAACCTTGATTCCCCAAACCATGGGCAGGAGTGTACGAGGACAAAAGGGTTAACGCAACCTAGCCAGGTAGGTGCTCGATTGCTACTAGATTCTTTTAAAAGAACTATGATTGTTTTGCAAATACATGATTTAAGTATATGACTTGTTTAGCATGCATGTGACAAATGCTTTATGCATAGACATGATTTGTATATACATTATGCATAGATATGTTTTGCAAACTATTGCATACATTGCATGATCTATGTGCATTAAGTTCATGCAAAGATTGCATGTCCTTGAGGGTTGCCAAAAGACGTTGGAGTGCCGAGGGCCAGGCAGTTGTGAGGGACCCAAAGAGGACAGGTTTTGAAAAGAGGTTTTTGGCTTATTTGATCGTACTTGATTTGGGCTAGTAAGCTCGTGGGTGCTATGCCGAGGGGTGTGGGTTGGCCACCCAGCCTCTACCACTATTAGGTGGATGGGTACCACGCCCAAAAAGGCCATGTCCCTGCTTCGACTTCATGTGGTACAGGGGGCTACAACTGGTGTCACAGCACTGGGTCGAAGTGTCATATGCCCCGTGGAGGTATATGATCCTGTGTCCCTAGGTACTCGGGGACCACACGGCAGTGAGGTCGTGGGCATAGTGGGACCCTATGGTTTCGTGGATTTATGTGCATTGCATATGCCATGATATAAGGTTGGTCGACCATACCATGATAGATATCCATGAGTTGGATTCAATGAAGCATCTTATGCATATCATAATGTTATGATATATATGTATATGATACTTGTGATTTTGGATTATGTGATCCTTTAAGTTGTTAGTATTTTAGTTTGACAATGGATTTTACTATCGATATTGAACTTGAGTATTCAAACTTGCACATGTTTTGAACGAGCATATGATTTTAAAACATCTCATGCATTGCAAAACTAGTAGTGATAGACTCCTACTGAGTATAGTATATACTCACACTATCCTTAACATTTTTCAGGATAGTTCCACTTACAAATAGAAGACGCCTCAGGAGATATTAGTGCTACGAGCATGTGAATCAAAAGGGTAACATTTATACATGTACGTAAATTCTCAACCCTTTGGACATGTATTTGTGTTTATTTATAGTTGGGCTATGTGCTGTGGCTGGATAGATCTGGGGAAAAACACTTATGATTTTCTAAAGCTTTTTCAAAAAAACTACTTTGGTGGTTGTGAAAGCAAATGACACTCGGGGTTTTCAAAATGAGTTTAAAAGAAAAGATTTTTCTGCTGCATTGCACTGTTTTTCAAATCAGGATCCCACCTTAGGAATTTAGTTTTTTCATTTAAAAATGCATGAGGAAACCCGGGTCATCTCAGTTGGTATCAGAGCCCAGGTTTTATCCTTTCACAGCCAGTCCAGCATGTCAAAGGGTCATGAACAATAGAGAAAATCAAGAATAAGTAGTATAAATAGGAGTAATAGAGATGACTACTTCTATTTGAGGATTACAATATTAATGCTCAAAGCATTTCACCATCAATAAATCGGTGACATACAGCTTGGTTTAACAAATAATTAAGCAAAGGATAGTGCAACCCTTATCCAAAAATCTAGTCTAAGATGACTTAAGGAATAAAAACTCATATATTATGAGAATGATGAATGAGGATATTAGTGAACTTGTTAGTAGATAGTTCTGACCTGCAATAAAGTAATCTCATCAAAGGTGAGAAAATTGAAGGACCTAGGTGGCTATCTTTCCATCATAAAGAGTATCAAAATATGAGTACACTATCACAAGGATATGATATGAGTATGATGAGGGATGTAAAAGACAGACTTTGAGATGATTTTGATGATAATCTAAGAGGGATGAGAATGCAAAATGATATTAGGAAATAACAGTGACTTGAACTAGGTCACAAAGGTATGGATCTTGAAGGACTTAGCTCAATTTTGGAGAGTAAAATGCTATTGAAAAATAATTACCTAAGAATTATGGAGCAAATCAGAAGAGGTATACAAGTGACAGATTAGGTGAATAAGAGGAACATAACACGAATATAATAAGGAAATGAATTCGACTGAGATTTTTGAAGATAATATTGGGGATGATAGATCTATGATAACAGATTGATCCTAACATGAACTTGTAAGAAAAGTATAGCATGACCAAAACGTCAATGCCATTATTAAGACATGGTATGAATTTTTATTAAGGCTACAGGCAATTGAGGATTTCAATGATCTTAAGATAGTTTAGAATTTCTGAGAAGCATTCAGTTTATCATATATGTTACTTAAAGAAATGATAAAGTATCAATTATATGCAACAAAGCATATAAAGACATTAATCCAGGTAGACCAAATGAGGATTTTGAAGAAAAGAGAGAAAGAGATAGAGATGTAACTATAAGTATTCAGTGAATATTGAATGGTCAAAAGAAGAAGATCATGACTCTATGAAAATACATACAAATCTTTCATAGGAAGGTAAACCAAAGAATGTGAAGCAATAATACTAGATGAGTTGGTGATCTTATTGTAAAAGAATATAATAGAGAGAAAGCATATGAGGTTTAAGACTATGAGTAGAGTATCGAATTTCAAGAGATTATGTGACAAGAAATTTTCAAAGAAGAATGGCGACCAACTAGAAATTAAATTCTACAAATGGTTTGATATCAATGAGATCCTTATCAGATCCATTAGTTTATGGGGAACACCAATGGATGTAATAAAAAGGAAAATTTGGTGATATCTCACCTTGCCACTACATGAGTAAATAAAGTTATATTAAAAAAGGAATTAGGCCAGGACAGTGACTTGTCCATCTATCTATCTTAAGCCGGAAGGGTACCATCAAGGATCAAATTGAGGTCTTATTATCATAAATATGGAAGACCAAAAATCCTAAGACCATTATTTAGTCATTACCTTTAGAGTACTGTTGACTAAATAAAAGAAATCCCACCCTAATTAATTAAGTATGAGAGTATGCATCAAAGTACGCAACAAAACCGGCCCTTATAGGTGAGGCCTTGTAGGAGGAACAACAAGAGTGACAAATTGAGGATGAGCTTAGATTTGATTCCTAAGGGGGAAAATGCATTCACCAAGAAGTTATCTAAGAGACAAATACCAAGAAGATGATAATTTATGGAATTTCAAGGACAAAATTCTTTTAAGGGGGTAATAATGTAATGACTCCAATTTTGTAATATTAAAATCCGAAGATAGCAATGAAAAGTTCAATTTTGAAGATAAGGGCATTTTGGTCATTTCACTATTCACCTTGACTAAACCCAGAAATTTGGTCCTGAAAATGTACCATTAGGTGCATCTCAGAAAAACGAATCCAACAAGACCAAAATCACCCAAACGGAGTTAAGATGAGCAAGTTATGGCCCTTTGAAGTTCAGGGGCAAAAATGTAATTTTTACAAAAAACGGTTTTAGCCTGCAAAACATAGGGGCCCGTTTTGATATGAGCACCCTTCATCTTCAACCTCTAGAGGGTTCTAGAACGACGGTGATTGGAGGAGAAATCACCGCCATTCTGGAGGTTTCTCCACCGCCATTCAAAGGCAGTGAGAGCCCCCTCTAGAACCCTCTCATAGCTCTATAAATAGAGCTCTTGGGCGCCCCTAATGGCAGCCCAAAAGATTGGAGAAAACCCATTGTGGAGGACTGACCTAGAGGGGAAATAAGGAGAAAAACCCAGCAACGAGCCAGGTATGCCCAAGATCCCTCAAAACTCATCTCCACCGTAGTTCTAAGATCAATTTCCCTAGGTTTTCGCATGAAAAACCATGCAAAATGGAGCCTTGGAGACTCACCAAGGACGTTCCCTGGGGTGCACTAGTTCGACAGGGTTGAACCAGGGTGTCCTGAGGGCGCCCCGGTTCCCTAAGGAATAGGACGTTCCAGTCGGAAGGTCACACGTCGACCGCGTTTGAAAAACCAAACGGGCACGCCCGGGGACGCGCCCGCAAAAGAGAAGGATGGGAGGGAAAACCCGGCGCGTCTGCACTGAGGCTCATGCCGCAAACACGCAGCGCTCTAGTGGTATGGGGTTTTCTCGTTCCTTAAGGAAGCCGGGGTGCATGACGCTGATGCGCAGCGCAGCGCCTTAGCATTCAGCCTTTTCACTCTTAAGACCCCTATGTACGTGCGACACTAAAACGCTTATAACTTGAGATCTAAAGCTCCGATTGAGGCACCGAAGAAGGCGTTGTGTCCGTGTCGATGACACGGACACATTCAAACTATAAAATCCCTGATCAAGGCTCAATCAATGCTGGGCATGACCCTTACAATAGGGTGGTGGCGCGTGGCCGCTAAACCTTTGGAAAACTAAAGATACCAAGGCTCAATTAGGACCTTGGACACCCATAGGCGTAGGGATGGACCCTTAATGCCTAAGCAATAAGACCAACTACCTTAAAACCCATAAAATATGGGCCAAACTAACCTTGATTCCCCAAACTATGTTCAGGAGTGTACGAGGACAAAAGGGTTAACGCAACCTAGCTAGGTAGGTGCTCTATTGCTACTAGATTCTTTTAAAAGAACTATGATTGTTTTGCAAATACATGATTTAAGTATATGACTTGTTTAGCATGCATGTGACAAATGCTTTATGCATAGACATGATTTGTATATACATTATGCATAGATATGTTTTGCAAACTATTGCATACATTGCATGATCTATGAGCATTAAGTTCTTGCAAAGATTGCGTGTCCTTGAGGGTTGCCAAAAGACGCTGGAGTGCTGAGGGCCAGGCAGTTGCAAGGGACCCAAAGAGGACAGGTTTTGAAAAGAGGTTTTTGGCTTATTTGATCGTACTTGATTTGGGCTAGTAAGCTCGTGGGTGCTATGCCGAGGGGTGTGGGTTGGCCACCCAGCCTCTACCACTATTAGGTGGATGGGTACCACGCCCAAAAAGGACATGTCCCTGCTTCGACTGCATGTGGTACAGGGGGCTACCACTGGTGTCACAGCACTGGGTCAAAGTGTCATATGCCCCGTGGAGGTATATGATCCTGTGTCCCTAGGTACCCGGGGATCACACGGCGGTGAGGTCGTGGGCATAGTGGGACCCTCTGGTTTCGTGGATTTATGTGCATTGCATATGCCATGATATAAGGTTGGTCGACCATACCATGATAGATATCCATGAGTTGGATTCAATGAAGCATCTTATGCATATCATAATGTTATGATATATATGTATATGATACTTTTGATTTTGTATTATGTGATCCTTTAAGTTGTTAGTATTTTAGTTTGACAATGGATTTTACTATCGATATTGAACTTGAGTATTCAAACTTGCACATGTTTTGAACGAGCATATGATTTTAAAACATCTCATGCATTGCAAAACTAGTAGTGATAGACTCCTACTGAGTATAGTGTATACTCACCCTATCCTTAACATTTTTCAGGATAGTTCCACTTACAAATAGAAGACGCCTCAGGAGATATTAGTGCTACGAGCAAGTGAATCAAAAAGGAAACACTTATACATGTAGGTAAATTCTCAACCCTTTGGACATGTATTTGTGTTTATTTACTGATTGAAATTTGTGTCTTTGTGTTGGATAGATCTGGGGAAAAACACTTATGATTTTCTAAGGCTTTTTCAAAAAAACTACTTTGGTGGTTGTGAAAGCAAATGACACTCGGGGTTTTCAAAATGAGTTTAAAAGAAAAGATTTTTCTACTGCATTGCATTGTTTTTCAAATCGGGATCCTACCTTAGGAATTTAGATTTTTCATTTAAAAATGCATGAGAAAACCCATGTCGTCTCATCCTATTATCCACCATCAAATTGGTATCAAAGCTTAAGGTTGTGTCGGTGTTTTAAGCATGGTGCATGGTTACTTTTGAGAAAGGTGCTGACAATTTGGATATCGAAGACCGAAGGAGACAAATCAAATGACTCAATGAATACCTAAAGCAATATAGCTGTCATGGTTATATAGGGGGTGACAAATCTGAAGTTGAAGTTCACATAGGAGATCATTGACAAACAACACTCCTAAAAGATAACATGATTTTCACATTTCAGAAGTGAAACTAAATGTTTTAGAGTTTGAAGGAAAAATGCAACTCGATGAATTATTGGACTGACTTCATACTATGAAATGTGTTTTGAATACAAGGAGTTCTCAGAGGATGCTCAGTTAAAATTGGTTGCTCTTAAAATGTAATAACCCCAATTTTTGTAAATTGATTGAGAAAATCAATAAAGTTTGAGTTTTTAGAAATTTTGGGTTGGAATATTAGGGTTATTAAAAATGGACTTCTCGTAGAAGTACAATCAAAGTATAAGACATGTATAATTGAAAACATACTTGACGAACCCTTCAGAATGACTGAATTTAGATGAAAAATCCTTATTTTTCTCCATTTTTATGAATAACTACCATTTTACCCACAACCAAGAACTAAGACCTCAATATTTAGAATGTACTTAGAAATATGATTCCAACACCACTAAGTGCACTCAATTTTGAGTTCGGGGGAATAAAACTAATTTTTCTCCATAAAAGGGCAAAATGGTCCTTCCACACCCCGTGAGGCCCACAAGGGGCCCCGAAAGGAATCCAATGGCCAAAAAATGTGCAATCATTACTCAAACCACTACCACCTACTACTGGAGAAGGAGGTGGTAGTGGGAATCTAAGGACCATTTAATAATAAAAAGAATTAAAACATAATTATTACATGTAATTATGAAAAATACAAAACACCTATAAATGCCCCTCCAAAAATCCTCTAAAAATGTTCATTAAAATTCCTAAGAAATCATCTTACTTACTCTAAAAAAATAGATCTAGATTTTTTCCCAAAATTCCAAAACACCCAAAAATCTCACTTCTTGCACTTTCTCTCTCCTCTCTCCAATTGGAACAAGAGACCTAAATTCAATTAAGCACTCTATTCCGAGTTGAATCTCACAAAACGACCATCCATACAATCCTAGACTCCCTTATCTAGAAAACCCCCAAATCAATTTCAAGATGCAATGGTAAATCAATTGGAAATCACAAAACAAGGGACTATCGAACTATGTCATCATCAACAGGTATTTATTTCAAATTGGGCTTCAAATCTATGTTTTTTCTCCAATCAGGTAGGTGGAACCACTTCTTATATTTAGTGATTGTTGTTTTATGTCATTTTTATTTTTCTTTAATTAGATTTAGGTTAAAATTTATAATAATAAATTAAGGACTAGAACCCTTTAATTTTGGATGATGGAGAGCTCAAATGAAAAATCTGAGACATCCAATAGATCCAGAATGGTCCCAAAACTCTACGATAGAAATTTTAAGAATTTTCATTAAGTTTTGAGCTCTTAATGGTAAATGGATTGATTGGATAGTCCAAACGGACTATTCGATCTCCAAAATCAAGTTGGAACTTGGCACGCGCAGTGAAATGTGACACAAGAGCGTTTTTGTGTGAGTGCCATGTGCAACGCCATCCTGACGAGATGACCACACGATAGCACTAGTCCTCGGGGGATCTCGTTACACGTGTGTCTAGGTAACGGGCGTGTGACGATTGCTCCACCTGATAGATCTAAACCGTTCGTTCCAATGGGCCCATATCAAATATGGACCTTAGGAATGATTATGAACTTCACAGTTCAATTGTGGAGTCATATGAACTCCAAATTGAGATTGAATAAAAGCTATGGAAAGCTTATAAATTTATTTTCTTCTGAAATCATAACATTTAAAAAATTCTTCATGAAACTTTCTGTATTTAAGAATTAAGCTTCTAATTTTCATGATCCTCAAGATCTAAGATGATCAAATCTTGGGGATCTGATTTAATGATGATATAATGTTAAAATAAAGTGCTATCTATGAATTAATTGGACAGATTTAAGATAAATTAAGGGATCTACCCTTTATGGTAGTAAAACCCTAAAAATACAAAGGGACTCACTTGATCAATAAGATAAGTATGATCAGATCCTTGGGATGGATTGAATTAATGGTCTTATGATGGAATCCATTGAAATAATGGATTGAATATGACCAAAAATAAAGGAATATGATCTTGGACCTTAATGCAGTAAAAGCCTTAAAATTAATTAAAACCCTTGATTAAAAGGAAAAGATCTCAGATCTAATGGCTGGATCATAAGTAAAGGTTTCTAATAATCTTAATATAATTAGTTTCATTATATTTTATTTGATAATAACATTTTAAATGTGAATTATGTTATAAAGCATGATAGTGTAATTCTTAGATTTTAGCATCCTATGTTCTATATGTTATTAGATTGTTATATTACGTTGATAGATTTAATTATCTTAGGGCCATGTTAGTTTACATGAAGTTTAAGCATCATTTCATTAGATTAGGAAGCATGTTAGTATAAAATGTTGTTAAAGTTATATTAGATTTCTACTTTAAAGTTTATGATTTAAATTTTATTAGTAGATATAATTGTTTAATTAGTGGTTATGTCTTAATATTCATAAATCACCAAAAATGAAATCTAATAAGAAAGTAGAATTTCATAACACAAACAAGAGTGAATTATTTGACTTGGACTTAATTAGTAAGGGCTATAATTAGTAGGACATTATAAGGATTACCAAATCCTTGGCCCAAACTAGGAGAATAGTAAATCCCATGAATGACATTTTAAATGTTCATGGACTTAATTAAAATCAATTAGAAAGAGTACTTAGGGTTAATATGCTTATAGGAACCTTATGAAAGGTTGAGCTAAGGTCACTCTAGTGAATGTTGAACATAGTGGTTAAGGGGGTTTTCTAATAGAGCCTCACTCTTCTCCTACCTTCTGTTGATGTTTGTGAGGTCAAAACTCCTCCTTACATGAAGATTGAAGTAACCACTTTGTGTTCACCCATTTAGCTAGTAAGCCTTACCCAATTGGAAATAAGAGGAGAAATCTAGGCTTAGGCAGAAATAAGTTATCTTCACTCAATAAAATATTAACAGGTTGAATAATAATAATAAGAGCATAAAAGGTTAGTAAATTATCTAACCCTAATAAAAATTGTAAGTAAGATAAGGATGATCAAACATGATCCATTGGATCTTGAATGATTAAGAACAATAAGAATAATAATTATTGTACTTAGTATGCATGATTATTAGTATGTATTGTATAGATCAAATCTAGATCATTAGATTAGATAATCCAAACCCTTAATCAAATATGATTCAAGGAAAAGAACCAGGATCATCCTCCTTGGGGATGATCAAATAACTAAACTTAGATCAAAGAAGAACTAGATGATAGATGATCTAGACCCTTGATCTTTATCAGCAAGAATAGATTGTTGATCAAAGGATCTAGGAAAGATTAAGATAAAAAAGATGGATACACAGACTTATAATAGAAAATAATTAGATCTGAAAGATTGGAAGTTCTTTCTAACCATCAGATCTATTGATCAATATAATTATTCAGATTGTATATATATTGACAATATGTATACATGTGCAGATTACATACATCAGTCAAGATCATGGAAGATCTGGAGAGATGGATCACTACTTAAAGGTAGGAGAATTTGAGGAATGCATTTACATGGGATGCACATGTTGAACCCATGACCTTATGTTGACAGGTGTAATGTTAATACTTGTACTAAATCCCCTAAAACCCTTATGATCCAACCAAACACATATGAAATGGTTAAGTTAGAATTGAGGACTAGACTCTAAGTGAATATGAAACTAGAAGATATTCCAGCCCTAAGTAAAGAGACATATTGTCTGATACGTATGAAACCTATTTTACATACAAGCATGGAGGCTTTGCGGTTTTGTTTTAAATAGGCATAAGCCTGAGGGATGCTATGCTAGAAGAGTTAAGAGGGTTTGGCCACCCGCTCCCCGAAATTTGATGATACCTTACCCTATGAGAGGCTAAAAGTCAGGTGGGGCAATTATAGGAAGGCCACCACTGTAAAAGTTTTGTTTCCCTATATGGGCAGTGACATAATATTTTCCACCATGGTATCAGTGGTGAATAGAGCAGTTACCTGAGCATGCTAGTGTAATAACCCCAATTTTTGTAATTGATTGAGAAAATCAATAAAGTTTGAGTTTTAGAAATTTTGGGCTGAAATATTAGGGTTATTTAGAATATACTTCTTATAAAGTATAATCAAGGAATAAGATATGTACAATTGAAATTAAACTTAGCAAACCCTTAAGAATGATTGTAAGCACGACAAATTCTAAATTTGGATGAAAAATCCTTAATTTTCTTCATTTTTTTGGACAAAAGGGTAAAATAGTAATTTTACCCAAAAATGAAATCTGAGACATCAAAATTTAGAATGTGCTAAGAAATACGAATCCAACGCCACTACGTACGCTCAATTCCGAGATCATGGGAATAAACTCTAATTTTTATACATAAAGGGCAAAATGGTCTTTTTACACCATGTTAGGCCCATAAGGGACCCAAAAACGAATCCTATGGCCAGCCCACATGAAATCATGGGTCAAACCATACCAGTTGGTCTTGGGGAAGAAAGTGGAGAATGGGAAAATCCAATGCTAAATTAATAATAAAAAATTATCCATCATCATTACACATCACCATGAAAGAAGACCCAAAATGCCTATAAATACAACCCCAAAAATCCTTTAAAAATTTTCATAAAATTTTCACGAAATTGTCTCCACTTTTCCAGCAAATGTAGACCTAGATGCATCCCCAAAAACCCAAAACACTAAAAAAATCTCCCTCTTTTCATTTTATCTTTCTCTCTCTAGATTGGAACAAGAGACCTAAACTCAATCAGGCACTTTGTTCTAGATCCAATATCACAAATCCCACCATTAAAAACTTCCCACCATACCTTAGCTACAAAACCACCAAAGAAATTTCTAGATCCAACTAGTATCACAAGAAAGGTGGATCTTGGCCCATCTCTTCATCAAAAAGGGAATTCTTTTAAATTGGACCATATAACCTACATTTTTCTCCAATCAGGTAGGTGGAAATACTTCCTGTTATTAGTGTTTTGTGAAATTTTTACTTTACTATAATTTTATTTGGGTAAAAAAAAAGTAAATAACAAAACCTTAAATTCATGACAATTGAGGACTCAGATGGAAAATCTGACCCTACCAATCGATCCATAAGGGTACAAAACCCCGAGGGTAAAATTTTCACTAAATTTCATGGAGTTTTGGGCCCTCAATTGAGAAGGGATTGATTGGACGATCCAAATGAACTGTTCGATCTCCTGATTGAACCAAAGTCCCTTGGACAACGTGCGATGTCGTCCCCTGCGCTCGCAACGCACGCAAAGTCATCCAGTGCATGTCCATGGATGTCCTGGGCGGGAGCATCTATCCCGCGTTTGCGACGGACGCGGAAAGAACAGAGCCTTCCACCCGGCTCGTTTCTTCCCGGCTAATCTGGGCCATCCATTCCGATGGGCCTAGATCAAATCTAGGCCCTAAGAATGGACTGTAAACTTCCATATCCAATTTCGGAGTCATATGAACTCCAAATTGAAATCGAAAAGAAGCTATGGAAAGCGTACAACTTCTATTTTCTTATGAAATGATAAAATGGAGAAAATATTTAATAAAATTTTCTATATTTAGGAAACAAGTTTCCAATTGTCAAGATCTGAGATGATCAGATCTTGTAAATATGTTTTAATAATGATATAATATTAAATTAAGTTATATAAATGGTTTATTTGGATAGATGTAAGAGATATTAAGGGATTTACCCACTATAGTAGAAAAATCCTAAAAATTTCAAAGGGACCCACTTGATCAATAAGATCAAGTGTGATCGGATCCTTAGGATGGATGGAATGGATGTTGATATGATGAAATCCAAGGAGATAATGGATGGATTATGAAAAAAATAAATCAATATGATCTTTGGACCTTAATAAAGAAAACCCCTTAAATATAGCTAAAACCCTTAATGAAAAGGACAATATCTAAGATCTAATGGTTGGATCATAAGTAAAAGTTTCTAATAATCTTAATCTAATTAATTTACATGTCTTTTATTTGATAAAAGAATTGTAAATGTGATTTATGTTATAAATTAGGAAGCATGATAGTGTAATTCTTAAATTTTACATGCTATGCTCTAAATGTTATTAGATTGTTATAATAGGCTAGAAATTTAATTATCTTAGGGCCAAGTTAGGTTGAATTTGAGATTCTAGCATGATTCCATTAGATTACTAGTAAAATTTCAAACATTTCAGAACTTAGAATCATGCTAGTTTAAGTATAGTTTTATTCCATTAGGTTAAGTTACATTCATAGGGAGCATGTGCTTTAAAGTTTATGATTTAATTGTTGTCAAATTTTATTAGTAGATTCAAATGTTAGGTAGTTGTTGAGATATAAAGAGCATAAGACACCAAAATGTAATGTAATTGGAAATTAGAGTTTCATGAACACATAAGAGGAAGGAATGACTTTGACTTAACACTAGTGAGGGCTATAGTTAGTAGGACAATATAAGGATTATCAAATCCTTAGCCCAAACTAGGAGAATAATAAACCCCATGAATGACATTGTAAATGTTCATGGGCTTAATGAAAATCTATTAGAAAGAGTACTTGGGGTCAACATGCTTATAGGAACCTTATGAAAGGTTGAGCTATGGTCACTCTAGTGAATGTTGAATATAGTGGTTAAGGGCGATATCTAATAGAGCCTCGCTCTTCCCCTACCTTCCGTTGACGTTTGTGAGGTCTAAACACCTCCTTGTATGAGGATTGAAGTAACCACTTTGTGTTCACCCATTCAGCTAGTAAGCCTTAGCCAATTGGATATAAGAGGAGCAGTCTAGACTTAGGCTTAAATAAGTTACCTTCAACCAGCAAAACATTAACTGGTTGAATAATAATAGTAAGAGCATAAAAGGTTAGTAAATTTTCTAACCCTAATAAAAACTATAAGTAAGATAAGGATGATCAAACAAGATCCATTAGATCTTGAATGATCAAGAACAATAAGAATAAGAATATTATACTATACTTAGTATGCATGTTTATTAGTATGCATGCTATAGTTCATTAGATTAGATAATCCAAACCCTTGATCAAAGATGATTCAAGGAAGAAAACCAAGATCATCCTCCTTAGGGACGATCCAATAACTAAACTTATATCAAAGAAGAACTAGATGATAAAAGATCTAGGACCTTGATCTTTATCAACAGGTGTAGATTGTCAATCAATGGATCTATGAAAGATCAAGATCAAGGAGATGGACACACAAAGACTTAGAGATAGAAAAATACTTAGATATGAGTGGTCTAAAGATCATTCTAAACATCAGATCTAGTGATCAATAGGATTGTTCATAATTTATATATATTGACAATATGTATGGATGTACAAATTACATACATCAGTTAGAATCATGGAAGATTTGGGAAAAGGGATCACTCCTTGAAGGTAGGAGGATTTGATAAATGCATTTACATGGGATATACATGATTGAACCCATGACCTTATGTTGACAAGAGTAATGATAATACTTGTATTAAATCTCCTAAAAACCTTATGATCCAACCAGACACATGTAAGATAGTTAAGGACTAGACTATAAGTGAATAGGGAACTAGAAGATATTTCAGCCCTAAGTAAACAGACTGACGGTCTGATATGTATGAAATCTATTTTACGTACATGCTTGGAGGCTTATGAGTTTGTTTTAATATGCATGAGTGTAGGGGGATGCTATGCTAGAGGAGTTATAAGGGTTTGCCCACCCGCTCCTTGAAATTTGATGATTTGATGATACCTTGCCCTATGAGAGGCTAAAAGTCAGGTGGGGCAATTATGGGAAGGCTACCACTGTGAAAGTCCTATCCCCCCATATGGGCAGTGAAATAATATTTTCCATCGTGGTATTAGTGGCGAACATGGCAGTTATCCGAGCACGCTAGTACGGATCAAACTGCAGCATGGTAGCCCTTTTGATTATTTTGCACTATGATGCATATGAGAATAGGAATAGTGAAATGCCTTATGTTTTAGCATAATGAAATGCTAAGTAATTGTATATTACCAATATTTCCCAAGAAGGGAAATTCCTAGTGTAGGGTTAGCTGAAATACTGAATTCTCTTAATGGAAAGAATTGATAAGTTTAGTTGGGAATGGTATTTGACTACCTTCATAAATTTAACTGATTTACCCATGTATAGTATGTATGTTTTTTGAATATACATAAATACAAAGTCGAGAGTAGAGACATGAATATGTTTATGGATAATGGGATTATGAAGTATTGAAATTACATTGTCAATTATTATGCTTCCTGAATCCCCTACCAAGCATTGCTTGATGAGATATTGTAAATGTTGCAATATCTCAGATACAGGAAAGGAGAGTTAGGAGCTCAAGACGATAGAAGACTTGAAGAGAATAATCTTCAAGGTATACCCTTGAAGACATGTATTTTACTTTATTTAAGAGTATTGTATTGTAATGAAATTTTCATTGTATGGTGAGCTTTGAGTTGGATTATGTAATTTGGACAAGTATTGTAATGGATTTGGCTGTACTGTGAACCACTAGATGGATTCTGAAATTTAATGAAAATATATTCCTTCAATGTAATTTTATCTTGTACAAAGTTCTACTTATGTTATGCATGAAGTGATGACTTGGGTTTTACAAAACAAGTTCTAAAGAAAAGAATTTCCGCTGCTTTGTTTTGCAAATTTTTTTTACACAATTAAGGCCCTTGCCTTTCAAAATACATTACAAAACGTGTTACAAAAACCCGGGTCGTCACAGCTAGTACGGATCAAACTGCAGCATAGTAGTCCTTTGATTATTTTGCACTATGATGCATATGAGATAGGCATAGTGAAATGCCTTATGTTTTTGCATGATGAAATGCTAAGTAATTTTACTAGTATTTCCCAAGAAGGAAAATTCCTAGTATAGGACTAGCTAAAATACTGATTTCTCATAGTGGAAAGAATTGATCAGCTTAGTTGGGACTAATATTTGACTACTTTCATAATTTTGATGGATTTATCCATGTACAGTATGTACGTATAAGGATGTACATATATTACAAAATAAAGAGTTAGATACATGAGTGTGTTTATGAATAACGGGATTATGAACTATTACAATTATACTATCAATTATTATGCCTCTTGAATCCCCTACTAAGCATAGCTTGCTGGGGTATTGTAAATCTTTCAATGTTTACAATATCCTAGATATAGAGAAGGAGAGTTAGGAGCTCAAGACTATAGAAGACTTGAAGAGAATAATCATCAGGGTATACCCCTTAAAGACATGTATTTTATTTTGTTTGAGAGTATTGTATTGTAATGAGAGTTTCATTGTATGGTAAGCTTTGAGTTTTGGATTATGTAATTTGGACAAGCGTTGTAATGGATTTGGGTTATACTATGAACCATTGGATGGATTCTGAAATTTAATAAAAATATACTCCTTCAATGGAATTTTATCTTGTAAAAATATTCTACTTATGTTATGTATGAAGTGATGACTTAGGTTTTTCAAAACAAGTTTTGAAGAAAAGAATTTCTACTGCTTTGTTTTGTAAAAAAAAATTTACTACTAAGGGCCTTACTTTTGAAAATGTATTACAAAATATGTTACAAAAACCTGGGTTGTCATAGTTGGCATAAGAGCCATTCATCTAGTCATAGTACAGTACAAATATTTCCAAAGGAGAGATGATATTCCAATTCTAGATTAAGATAGAAGTAGTTGTATAGAATAGTGATAGAAATTATGGTTTATGAGCAGATGCCACCAAAGACAGTCACAAGGTAGATAGCTCAAAATACTCCAAAAGACAATATAGAGAGATTAACCATGAACAATGTGGAAGAGATGGTAACAAGGGTATTGAGGAACCTTCTTCCTCACCTTCAACAAACCGAAAGTTCAATACCTCCCATAGAGATACCAAGTACACAAGCTCAGGCTCAGCCTGAAGTGAGACATAATACACCAACACCAATACTAGCTACTCCCACACTAGTACAGGGGCAATTTTCCCTTGTACCAAGTGAAGAAGTTAGAAAGTCTCCATTAGCACTAGAAAAAGTTAACAAAATGATGGAGAGATTTTAAAAGATGGCTATGGTGCATAATGCGAAGGCTGAAACTAAGAAGGCTGAGGAATGGGTGTATGAAGTTGAAAGGACTTTTAGTGCTCTACGTACTCCTCCAAAGTTGAAGGTGAAATTTGCCACCTATCTATTAAAACAAGAAGCTACATTTTGGTAGAGATCAGCTAACAACACCTTCTCAAATTCTGAAGATACTACATGGGAGGAATTTAAGGAAGTCTTTAACCGCAAATATTTCCCTTCTCATGTACAAGAAAGAAAGTTGATGGAGTTTCTGGAACTCAGACAAGGGTACATGTCAGTGGCAGAGTACGATAACAAGTTCATGCAGTTAAGGAGATTTACTACTCATGTGTGTAACACTGAAACACACACAGTGAATAGATTCACTAAAGGGCTACACCCAGGGCTGAAAATAAAGGTACTTGGTACTAAACCCACGACCTTGGCAGAATGTGTGGAAATGGCTTCCAAGTTTGAGGAAGAATATAGAAAGAGTCAAACCAGCGAGTTTAGTGGATGAGGAAAAAATAACCCAAAGCCCTTCCAGAAGAATAAAAGACCTTGGAACAATTGTTGGGAGTATGGACACATAACCACCTATTGTACCAAACCACTGGAAGTCAAGGAGGTAAAATGAGAAATTGTCCCTCGACACTAAGGAAGGGTCTTTGCCATCACTAACAGTCAGGCTGGACCATCTAATGTTGTAATTGAAGGTACATTACTTGTAACTGACAACTATGCCAAAGTACTATTTAATTCTAGATCTACGCATTCCTTTATATCTTGTGTATTTGCATCTAGTATACAACTGTCAATGAAAAACTTGGGATTTAATCTAGATGTAACAACTCCAGTTGGAAAAACATTTAAATTATAAGAATACTTGCATAATGTACCTATAGAAGTATTGGGCAAAAGAATGGACATAGACCCTCATTTTATTGAACATTGTGGACTTTGACATCATATTGGGTATGGACTAGTTAGCAAAATACTAGGTAGTTATGGACTGTCACAAGAAGAAAATCACATTTAGCAAACCGGTTGAGGAAATATTAGTGTTGTACAGGAAACACAATGACTTAGACAAATCCATTATCTTAGCTATGAAGGCAAGCAAAATATATCCAAGGGGTGTCAGGCATTTCTAGCAACAGTAATTTCTTTAGATGTTGAATAGACGAGGATAATAGAAATTGAAGTAGTCAGGGAATTCCAAGATTTTTTTCTAGAAGAACTACTAAGAGTACCCCCACATAGAGAAATTGAGTTTACCATTGAAGTAATTCCTAGTACAACTCCAATTTATAAAGCACCTTATAAGATGGCCCCAACAAAGTTAAAAGAGTGGAAAGGTCAGTTATAGGAATTGTTAGACAGAGGGTTTGTTAGACCAAGTAGTTCACCATGGGGGGCACCAATAATATTTGTGAAGAAGGATGGGTCTATGACATTGTGCATTGATTATATAATGTTGAACAGTGTCACAGTGAAAAATAGGTATCCCTTACCTCGCATTGATGATCTATTTGATCAACTCCAATCTGCTAAGGTCTTTTCCAAAATCGACCTTAGATCAGGATATCATCAATTGTGTATTAAGGATGAAGACATACCTAAGTCAGCATTCAGAACTCGGTATGGGCATTATAAGTTCTAGTCATGTCTTTTGGGCTGACCAATGCACCAGCAATGTTTATAGATCTGATGAATAGAATCTTCAAGGAATTTCTGGATAAATTTGTGATTGTATTTATTAATGATATATTGATTTACTCTACCAGTATTAAGGAACATTAAGAACACTTACGAATTGTACTAAATACCCTCAGAACACATAAACTATTTCGTAAATTTAGTAAGTGTGAATTTTAGTTAGAGAAAGTCAATTTCTTGGGTCATGTAATTTCCAAGAATGAAGTAGAAGTGGACCCCACCAAGGTTGACGCAGTAATGAATTGGATAAAACCTAAAATAGTAATAGAAATACGTAGTTTTCTTGGACTAGCAGGATACTACCGTAGATTCATTCAAGGATTTTTTCGTATAGTCCTTCCTTTGACTTCATTGACTAGAAAAGGGGTACAATTCACTTGGACAGAAGAATGTGAAAATAGTTTCCAAGAGCTAAAGAAGAGGTTAACTACAACATAGTATTGACTTTGTCATCTAGAAGTGGAGGATATGAAATATACTGTGATGTTTCAGGCAAAGGGTTAGGGGTGTTGCAAAATGGGAAGGTCATTACTTATGCATCTAGACAATCGAAAAAACATAAAATAAATTACCCAGTACATGACCTAGAATTGGCAGCTATAGTTTTTGTATTGAAAATTTGGGGACATTATATGTATGGAGAAAAATTTAGTGTATTCACAGATCATAAAAGTCTTAAAGACATCTTCACTCAGGCTGATTTGAACATGAGACAAAGAAGATGGATGGAGTATATCAAAGACTATGATTTCTCCATCCAATACCATCCTAGAAAAGCAAACGTAGTAGCTAATGCATTAAGCATATAGCCAAGAGCTGTACTCATAAACATCACCATTAATTCAACTTTTGTAGGAAAAGTCCTTAGAGCTTAAGAAGAAGATACAGTAACTCAGGAATTGTGTAAAAAGAAAGGATTTTGTAAGGGTACAGATGGGGGTATACGTTTTTAGGAGAGATTGGTGCTTCCTTTAAATACAGACTTGAGAAAAGAACTATTACAAGAAGCCCATCAGTCAAAATTTTCCATACACCCTGGGGGTACAAAGATGTATTAGGATTTCAAAAGAAACTTTTGGTGGGAAGGCACGAAAAGAGAAATAGGAGAATTTGTGGCTAAATGTCCAAATTGTCAACAAGTAAAAGTTGAACACCAAAGATCAGTTGGAATGTTACAAACATTGGAACTTCCATAATGGAAATGGGACAACATCACTATCGATTTTGTAGTAAGATTGCCAAGGACCCAAGCAGGTCATGACATGATTTAGGTGGTTGTGGATAGGTTAACAAAGTGAGCACACTTCCTTTCAAATTAGGCAGAACCAGTCAGTTGACAGTCTAGTTAAGTTATACATCAAAGAAGTAGTAAGTCTTCATGGGATTCCACTATCCATCATCTTTGATAGGGATGGAAGATTTACTTCAAGATGTTGGGAGAGTGCACAACAAGCCTCAAAGAAGTAATAAGTCTTCATGGGATTCCACTATCCATCATCTCTGATAGGGATGGAAGATTTACTTCAAGATGTTGGGAGAGTGTACAACAAGCCTTGGGAACCTCACTTAAATTCAGTACAACATTTCACCACCAAATAGATGGCCAATCAGAAAGGACTATTCAGACTTTAGAAAATATGTTGAGAGCATGTGCATTAGATTGGAAAGGGAATTAGGATGAACATCTTCCGTTAGTCGAATTTGCATATAACAATAGTTTTCAAGCAAATATTGGTATGGAAACATATGAAGCATTGTATGGATGACCATGTCAATCACCAACCTATTGGAGTGAAGTTGGAGAAAGAAAGCTAAAAATGTCAGAACTAGTGAAACAGTGTACAGACAAGGTTAGATTGATACAGAAGAAGTTGTTAACAGCACACAGTTTGCAAAAGAGTTACGCAGATAAAAGATGTAGAAACCTGGAATTTGATGTGGGGGAGCATGTATTTTTTAAAGTATCCCTAGTCAAAGAAGTAATGAGGTTTGGAAGCAAAGGAAAACTTAGTCCTAGATTCATTAGTCCATTTGAAATCCTAGAAAGAGTTGGTCCAGTGGCTTACAAATTAGCCTTACCACCCCAACTCTTAGAAATACACAGTGTCTTTCACATATCTATGCTACGAAAATACCTACAAGATGACATGCATGTACTTCAAAGGGTGCCAGAAGAGCTAAAGCTAGACCTAACCTTCAAAGAGAAGGCGATACAGATCTTGGACTGCAAAGAACAGAAGTTAAAGACCAAAACCATTCTACTAATCAAAGTCCTGTAGCAACATCACTCTGTTGAGGAAGCCACGTGGGAAACAGAAGTAAAAATGAGGGAGACACACCCTAGTCTATTTGATTATGTTATTGTATTACAAATTTTGAGGACGAAATTATTGTAAGGGGGGAAGATTGTAATAACCCCAATTTTTGTAAATTGATTGAGAAAATCAATAAAGTTTGAGTTTTCAGACATTCTGAGCTGGAATATTAGGATTACTAAAAATACACTTCTCACATAATTATAATCAAAGTATAAGACATGTATAATTGAAAACATACTCAATGAACCCTTCAGAATGGCTGTAAGCATAACAAATTCTAAATTCGGATGAAAAATCTTTATTTTTCTCCATTTTTATGAATAAAAGGGTAAAATGATAATTGTACACATAACCAAGAACTAAGACCTCAATATTTAGAATGTACTCGAAAATACAATTCCAATGCCACTAAGTACACTCAATTCCAAGTTTGGAGGAATAAAACGGATTTTTCTCCATAAAAGGGCAAAATGGTCCTTTCACACCCTATGGGGCCCACAAGGGGCCCCTAAAGGAATCCAATGGCCAGAAAATATGCAATCATCAGTCAAACCACTACCACCTTCTAGTGGAGAAGGAGGTGGTAGTGGGAATGAAAGGACCATATAATAATAAAAAGAATTAAAACATAAATATTACATATAATTATGAAAAATGCAAAACACCTATAAATACCCCTCCAAAAATCCACCAAAAATTTTCATTCAAATTTCCAAGAAATCATCTTGCTTACTCCGAGAAACCAGATCTAGATTCCTTCCCATAATTCCAAAACTCCCAAAAATTTCCTTTCTTGCACTTTCGCTCTCCTCTCTCTAGTTAGAACAAGAGACCTAAATTCAATTAGGCACTCTATTTTAAGTTGAATCTCACAAATCTCACCATCAATACAATCCTAAACTCCCCTATCTATAAAACCCCCAAATCAATTTCAAGATCCAACGGTACAATAAATGGGAAATCACAAAATAAGGGACTATCAAGCTATATCATCATCAACGAGTATTTATTTCAAATTGGGCTTCAAGTCTACATGTTTTCTCCAATCAGGCAGGTGGAACCACTTCTTATACTTATTTATTGTTGTTTTATGTAATTTTTTATTTTTCTGTAATTAGTTTTAGGTTAAAATTTAAAAAAATAAATTAAGGATTAGAACCCTTCAATTCTAGATGGAGGGCTTAGATGAAAATTTTGAGACATCCAGTAGATCCAGAAGGGTCCCAAAACCTTAGGGTAGAAATTTTAAGAATTTTCATTGAGCTATGATCCCTTAATTGTAAAGGGATTGATTGGACTGTCCAAACAGACTGTCTAATCCCCTAAATCAAGTTAGAACCTAGCACGTGCGACAAAACGAGACAAGGAAACGGTCCTTGCAAGAGCGTTTATGTGCACGTGCGCCACATGCAATGTCATCATGACGGGACGACCACGCGACAATGCCAGTCATTGGGGGATCACATTATGCGTGCATCGCGGTAACAGGGGAGGACAATCGCTCTGCTCGATCGATCCAAACAGTTAGTTCTAGTGGGCCTAGATCAAATCTAGACCCTAGGAACGACTGTGAACTTCACATTTCAATTGTGGAGTTATATGAACTCGAAATTGAGATCGAAAAGAAGCTATGGAAAGCTTATAACTTCTATTTTCTTTTGAAATCATAACATTTAGAAAATTCTGCTTGAAACTTTCTATATTTAAGAATTAAGCTTCTAATTTTCATGATCTTTAAGATCTGAGATGATTAGATCTTGGGGATCTGATTTAATGATGATATAATGTTAAAATAAAGTGTTATCCATGAATTAATTGGACAGATCTAAGATAAATTAAAGGATCTACCCTTTATGGTAGAAAAACCCTAAAAATACAAAGGGACCCACTTGAGCAATAAGATCAAGTATGATCAGATCCTTGGGATGGATTGAATGAATGATATTATGATGGAATCCATTGAAATCATGGATTGAATATGACCAAAAACAAAGGAATATGATCTTGGACCTTAATGGAGTAAAAGCCTTAAAATTAATTAAAACCCTTGATTAAAAGGATGAATTCTAGAATTTAATAAAAATATATTTTTTCAATGAAATTTTATCTTGTACAAAAATTCTACTTATGTTATGCATGAAGTGATGACTTGGGTTTCTCAAAATAAGTTTTGAAGAAAAGAATTTCTATTGCTTTGTTTTGCAGAAAGAAAATTACTACTAAGGGCCTGCCTTTGAAGATGTATTACAAAATGTGTTACAAAAACCTTGGTTGTCACATAAACTTAGAAAGTATGCTTCTTTACAGTGGGAAAAGTTAAAGAACAAAGAGCAAGTGAGGGAAGAAAAAAGATTAAAAGTTGGGAAATGATGAAAAAAGAGTTGAAATAATGATTTTTACCTAAAACTTTAGAATGGATATGTTTTTGAATATCCAAAATCTAAAGCAAGAAAACATGAGTGCTAAATAATATACTGCTTACAACATTTTTGGTCTTTCAATGATGTTAGAAAACCTGCTTTAACTATGGAAGAACAATAAAAACAAGTTTCAAGAAGGAACATTTTTAAATCATTTGAAAAGAGAGATTCTTCCAATGTGGGGAGTGTTTCTTCTTCTAAAGAAATGTCTAGTACAAGATTCTTCCAAAGGTGTTGGCAATAAGAAATCCAATTCCCAAGTTCAACTTCAAGGAGATTTGACAAATGCCAAGGTCTTGAACACATAGCTAGCCTTTGAATGTTCAAGTAGCAAGATTTTTGTACTAGTGGAGGAAGAACCTGAATTTGAAGATGAAAAAGAATCTCAATCATGACATGATGAGGGCGATGCCATCCAATGGAATGGCAAGTGATATTGTATTAATAATGGTGCATATGAGAATGTTGCTTCTATAGAGTTGGTGAATAAATTGAAGTTGAAAATGGAGCCACATGTTCAACCACACAAGCTTAAGTGACTAGACAAAGAACATCAAATCAAGGTAACTTGTAACTGCTTAGTCACTTTTTCTATTGGAAAAGGTGCACATATGAAGTTCTGGTATGCAATTCCAATGAATGCATGTCATTTTCTATTGGGACATCCCTAGAAATATGATAAAAAAAAGTCCAACATGATGGTTTTAGAAATTCACTCTTTTGTTTTAGTACCATTAAAAATGAACATTTCTTCTAAAACATTCGAGGTGGTTTAGCTAAGCATTAAACATAAGATTGATTCATTTATTCAAATTTTGAGTGCTACACGTTCCATTGATATGATAGATGATGATTTTGAAAATAAAATGCACAACAATTGATTATAAGTTTGAAGATGTTCTTCCTAAAAAAATTCCTAGTGGTTTACCTCCAACGAAAGAAATACATCCCTATATTAATTTTGTTCTTGGATCTATTCTTCCTAACAAAGTCGGATATTGAATGTGTCTTAAAGAGCGTGAAGAACTATAAAGGCAAGCTAATGATTTGATTGTTAAAGTTTTTCTTTGAGAAGGAAAGAGTCCTTGTAAACTACTTGCCCTTCTTGTACCAAAAAAGGATGGAATATGGAGATTGTGCATTGACAATAAAGATGTGAACAAGATAATGATCAGTTGTTGTTTCCCTATTGGTCACCTTTGTGATCTACTAGATCAACTCCATGGAGCTAGTACTTTTTCAAAGATTGATCTTCATAGCGGGCACCACCAAATTCAAAAGAGACAGAGTGATGAACAAAAGATGACTTTGAAAACTAGAGATGGTCTCCATGAGTGGTTGGCTATGTCTTCTAGTTTATCTAATGTCCTAGTACATTCATGTGTTTGATGACTTCTGTGATTTAAACTTTCAGTGGAAAATTTGTGGTTGTCTATTCTTAAATACAACAAAAATTAGGAGAAACATTTGTATCATCTTCAATAAGTGTTGTACACTTTGCATGAATAGAAACTACTTGAGAATATGAAGAAGTGTAATTTCTTCACTAATAACATTATCATTTTAGGCTATGTTGTTTTAGTCGACAGTGTAAAGATGAATCTGAGTAAAATGGAAGCTCTTCTTAGTTGGCCAATTCCTCAATCTCTTTATGATATTAAAAGCATTCATGGTCTTGCTTCTTTCTATTGGAGATTCATAAAAAATTTCAGCAAAATCATTGCTCCACCCACAAAATGTTTAAAGGGTGGAAATTTCAAGTTGATGGAGGAAGCACAATGGAGCTTTGAATTCATTGAACAAAATGTAACCAATAATCCTATTTTCTGTTTACTGAACTTTGGTTATAGTTTGAAGTCGAATGTGATGCTTTCATTGTAGAAATCAATACTATTCTTAGCAATGAAAGAAAACTAATTTCCTTCTTTAGTGAAAAGCTAAATTTTTGCCATAGAAATTACACCAAATAGAACAAGGAGCTCAACACTATTGTGAGGGTGTATAACATTGGAGCGAATATTTACTTCCATAGCCATTTGTACTATTTTCAAATCATAGAAAGTCTAGGATTTCTTCATAGTCAATGGTAGTAAAAGACATGCCATGTGGGCTTAATTTAGCCAACCTTTTAGTTTTGCAATCAAGCACAAGTCATGTACTTAGAATGTGGTTGTTGAGTCCTTCAACAGGAGACACTCTTTACTAACTATCTTAAATACCAACATTGTTGGTTTTAGAATAATTAGGGAGCTTCATGTGAGTGATCCCTTCTACAATTAGATATGGAAGAATTGTAAGCATGGTTCTTATAATTGATTTTCAATACAAGATGGGCTTATCTTCAACTATAATCTCTTGCATATTCCCCAACTTTGGGAGAGAAAAAGTTCTTGACCTTATGAAAGTTAAATTCTTTTGGCCAAAAATGGCAAGAGACATTTCTAAGCATGTGCAATACTGCAGAACATATCATCTAGTGAAAGGTTAGCTACATGACACATGTTTATATACTCCACTATCTATTCCTAACTCTCCTGGGGAAGATGTAAGAATGGACTTTGTCATTGGGCTTCCAATAATGCAATGAATTAAAGATTCTGCTATGGTGGTTTTGATAGTTTCTCAAAAATGAGACACTTCATAGGATGCATTAAGATTATTTATGCTTTCACATGTGGTAGACATGTATTGTAGAAAAGTCATTAAACTTCCTAGGATTCTCAAAACTATCATGTAGGATTGAGATGCGGAGTTTATGAGTCACTTCTTGTGGGCTTTATGGAGAAAGCTTAAAACTCAATTGCAATTAACTTCGTCTTGTCATCCTCAAACCAATAGGTAGACTAAAATTGCTAATAGAAGTTTAGGGAATCTATTGCAAAACTTTGTGGAAAAGAACACCCAACAATGAGATTTGTTGCTAGTTCAAGCTAAATTTGCTTTCAATAGTTCCTATCTATAGTCAAACTACAAGTTTTAGCCTTTCAAAGCTATGTATGAAAAGAATCCTTTGAGGCCAATGTATTTAGTAGCCCTACCATTAGCCAATTATTTTAGTGGAGAGCTTGAGGAAAGAGCTAAGTAAATCAGGAAGATGCATTACTAGATCTAATCAAACATTGAAAGGAAAATTGGTAATTGCAAAGACCAAGGAGACACGCATATAAAATCTATTGAATTTCAAGAAGGATATTTTGTGTGGGCACACCTTAGAAAGGATCAATTTCCTCAAGGATAGCACTCGAAGCTCAACTAAGAGGAGTAGGTCCTTTCAAGATTTTACAAAAAATTACAAAAAATGCATACAAGGTCGAGCTACTAGTAGAACGTGATGCCCCGAACGCTATCAATGTAGAAGATCTTTCACCATAGAAAGGAGAGGATGATGAATGAAGAAACTAGATCATCATCAAAACCTCTTGAATCAACTTATTTTAAATATCTTAGATCTTGAACGAGTGGACTGTGAGTCCTTAATGAATGAACATCTTAGACCATCTAAGAATGATATCATGGGTCAAAAATAAGAGGCATCTAGGATTCATAATGGATGGGAGGCTGCATTGGCCAAAAGATCCAAGTGTAGTTACGAGTATGGTAAACCTCCATGGGACCCACACATTGATTTAAAGAAAATAATTTGTGTGCAATATAAACATCTCAAAATAAAAATATTTAGAAAATTTAATTCCCCAACAAGTGTAATATATAGGAATATTGTAATTCTAATACAATTACAAGAAAAGAAAAGGTTTTTTTATCTTGCATCGAATGCTCATTGACTATGGATTATTAACTAAGTGTTACGCTAGTTAACTAAACTAGCATAGCAAGTGCAAGACAGTACACAAGCCATGAGTTACTCAAGCTTGGAAGGTACTATGGCCATGGATTAGATAAGCTAAGAAGCTAGGTGGTTAATGAATTATAGATTCTTTGAGTGATTATGTGACGACCCAAGTTTTTATATGATGCAAATTTGATAAAAAGGCGAGATTTCTTGTTTTATAAATATGAAATGCATGAAAATCTTTTTGTTTTGGAAAACAATCTTTTGTATAAAACCCCAAGTGTCAAAACACACTTTTCAATTATCTAGCCATGGCATAGTTTTAAATTGAATCTATTCCCAAGAAAGTGTTAGTCATAGCCTCAGCTATAGAGAGTAACTACAATCAAGTAACATTGAAAGATAAGGTAGTGGTTTACTTACTTGCGCTTAGTCTGGGTGTCTTTTGTCACAAACGTTCCTTGCCCTTAAGTGTTTACTTTGTGTCTAAAAGATGTTGAGGATTCGGTGAGTATATACTATACACAGTAGGAGTCCATCACTACTAATTTTACAATGCATGCTATATTTAAAATCATATGCTCTTTCAAGACATGTGCATGTTTGAACACTCATGCTCAATATCGATATCAAAAACCATTGTCAAATTGAAATACTAATGACTTAAAGAATCGCATAAACCAAGTCGAAAGCATCATATATTTCATAACATAATGATATGCACAAGATGCTTCATTGAATCCAACTCATGGATATCTAGTATGGTATGGTCGACCAACCTCATATCATGCCATATGCAATGCAAATAAGTCCATGAAACCATAGGGTCCAACTATGCCCATGACCTCGCCGCCGTGTGGTCCCCGGGTACCTGAGGACACTCGGTCATACCCTCAATAGGGCCTATGACACGTCGACCCAATGTCATGACACCAGTGGTAGCCCCCTGTACCACATGCAGTCAATGTAGGGACGTTGCCCTTTTTGGGCGTGGTACCCATCCACCTGATAGTGGTAGAGCCTAGAGGCCAAGCCAAACCTCTCAGCATAGTGCCCATGAGCTTATCAGCTCAAATCATATCAGATCAAACAAGCGAAAACCTCTTTTTCAAAACCTGTCCTCTTTGGGTCCCTCACAACTGCTTGGCCCTTAGAACTGCCTACCCAGCATCTTTTGGGCACTCCATCGTCTTTTGGTAACCCTCAAGGACATGTAATCTTTCAAAAACTCAATGCTCACAAATCATACAATGTATGCAATTGTTTGCAAAACATATCTATGCATAATGTATATGCAATTATTTGCAAAACATATCTATGCATAAAGCATTTATCATATGTATGCTGAATTAAGTCATGCTAAAAAAGCCATATACTTAAAACATGTATTCTCAAAACAATCATGGCTCTTTTAAAAAGTGTAGTAGCGATAGAGCACCTACCTACCTAGGTCGCGCTAACCCCTTTATCCTCGTACGCTCGTGAACATGGTTTGGGGAATTAAGGTTAGTTTGGCCTATCTTTTATAGGTTTTAGAGTGGTTGGTCTTACTACTTAGGCATTAAGGTTTCATCCCCATGCCTATGGGTGTCCTAAGGTCCTAATTGGGCCTTGGTATCATCAGTTTTCCAAAGGACTAGTGGCCACGTGCCACCATCCTATTCTAAGGGTTGTGCCCTCCTCAGATTGGGCCTCGATTAGGGATTTTATAGTTTGAGTGTGTCCGCATCGTTGAGACGGACACAACACCTTTCATGACGCCTCAATCGGAGCTCTAGATCTCAAGTTATAAGCTTTTTAGTATGACATGTACATAAAGGCCTTTAAGAGGTGGAATCCCAGAACGCTAACGCGTTGCACGTCAGCAGCATGCGCCCCAGCGGGCGCGTCTACAGACGCATTGGATTCCTGCCCGTCTTTTTCATTTGCAGGTGCATCCACGGACACGCCCGCTAGTTTCTCTCGAATGCGGACGATGTGTTTCGTCCAGTGGGGAGCGTCTTGTTCGTTGGGAGACCGGGGCATCCTCGGGATGCCCTGGTTCGACCCTATAGAACCAGTGCACCCCAAGGATTGTCCCTGGGTCCTTTGTGACTCTCAAGGGCTCGTTTTTGCATGATTTTTCATGCAAAAACTTATGGAAACTTAGCCTAGGACTAATGGGAAGACGGGTTTGGAGGGATTTTGGGCATACCTAGTTCGTTACTGGGTTCTTCTCCACATTTCTCCTCTTGGTTGCTTCTCCAAAATGGGTTTTTCCCAAGCTTTTGGGCTGCCATTAGAGGTGCCCAAGAGCTCTATTTATAGAGCTATAAGAGGGTTATGGAGGGGGCTCTCACCGCCCTTGAATGGCGGTGGGGAAACCTCTAGAATGATGGTGATTTCTCCTCCAATTACCACTGTTCTAGAACCCTCTAGGAGGTTGAAGAAGGGGGGTACCTGTATCAAAACGGGCCCCTGTGTTTCTCAGGCTAAATCCGTTTTTTAGTGAAAATTATATTTTTGCCCCTGAACTTCAAAGGGCCATAACTTGCTCATTTTTACTCCGTTTTGGGTGATTTTGGTCTTGTTGGATTCCTTTTTCCGAGACGCACCTAATGGTACCATTTTCAGGACCAAATTTCTGGGTTTAGTTAGGGTGAATAGTGAAATGACCAAAATACCCTTATTACCAAAAAGTGAACTTTTCATTGCTAACTTAGGATTTTAATGTTATAAAATTGGAGTCATTACATTCTTATTCCCTTAGGGGAATTTTGCCCCCAAAATTCTACAATATACAGTCAAAAGAACTCGGGGTACTTTTCTCAAATTTCTAACTCCAGTTCCCAAGTCTCTTCTTCCATGTGCGCATTTCTCCACAAAACTTTGACTAAGTGTATGTCCTTGTTCCACACATTCATACTCTTACAATCCAGGACTCAATTGGTCTCGTCTCTAGCTTGAGATCCTCTGTCAACTCTATGGGTACCTGGTTGATGACATGAACAAGGTCAGGCACGTACCTCCTTAGCATAGATACATGGAATACGTTATGCACTTCATATAGCTGAGGGGATAGTGCAATCCTGTAGGCCACTTTTCCCAGTTTCTCCTGGATTTCAAAAGGTCCTATGTAATGCGGACTAAGCTTGCCTTTGATACCGAACTGCATAACTCCTTTAGTGGGAGATATCTTTAGGAAAATGTGCTCTCCTATGTCAAATTCTAATGGTCTCCTCCTCTGATCAGCATAGCTCTTTTGGTGGCTTTGACCTATGAGGAGGTGTCTTCTTATGAGTTTGACCTTCTCGGTGCATTGCTCTATCAGCTCAGATTGGAGCACCCTGGATTCTTCAACTTCACTCCAACTGGTGGGTGATCGACAGGGTCTCCCATAGAGGGCCTCATACGGAGCCATGCCAATGCTCGACTGAAAGCTATTGTTGTATGCAAACTCTACTAGCGGTAGGTTTTCATCCCAGCTCTGCTTCCAATCGAGGGCATAGGTTCGCAACATATCTTCGACTATCTGGATTGTGCTCTCTAACTGTCCATCGGTCTATGGATGGAAGGCTGTGCTATAGTTCAAGGAAGATCCTAAGGATTTTTGGACGGACTTCCAGAGTTGTGAAGCGAAGCGACTATCCCTATCTGAAGTGATACTAAGGGGTATGCCATGTAAACTCACTATCTCTTTTATGTATAGCTGAGATAGGCTATCAGTGGATTGGGTATGGCGTATAGGAAGGAAATGGGCTGTCTTAGTCAATCTATCAACAATTACCCAGATCATGTCATGACCCTTAGAGGTCCTTGGTAACCCTACGATGAAGTCCATGGTAATATGGTCCCATTTCCATTCGGGCACCTCAAGGGGTTGTAAGAATCCCCTATGTCTCTTTTCATACCATCCCACCAATATTGTCCCTTTAAGTCTTGGTACATCTTAGTTCCTCCTGGGTGTATAGTATACTTAGACCGATGAGCCTCTTTTAAGATTTCTTGTTTTAACTCTTCATTAGTCGGTACCACTAATCCTCCTTGCATGTAGATGCTACCATCTTCCCCTTTAGTAAACCCTGGTTTTCCTATGAAAGCTTGTATATCCAGATCTCCTTTCTGTTCTTGCTTAACCTTTTCATTAATAGCCGACTTTATCATTAGTCCTGCCATAATGATCTTGTGCTCACTTATGTCTGGTTTCCATGTTATTACTTCTTATAATAGCTTCCATCTCTTAGTCAATAAACTTGCACTCATCCCTTAGGTTTTTCTACTTAATGCATCAGCTACCACATTAGCTTTTTCGGGGTGATAATGAGTGGAGAAGTCATAGTCTTTTAAGTATTCCATCCATCTTCTTTGTCGCATGTTTAAGTCTTGTTGGGAAAAGATATATTTAAGACTCTTGTGATCGGTAAAAACTTCACACTTTGCCCCATATAAATAATGTCTCCAGATTCGCAAGGCAAAGACTATGGCGGCTAATTCCAAGTCATGGGTCAGGTAATTGACTTCATGCTTCTTGAGTTGCCGAGAAGCATAAGCAATTACCTTCCCATTTTGCATAAGTATGCAGCCTAGTCCTTGTTGCGACGCATCGCTGTATATCTCAAATCCGCCACTTCCTGAAGGTAAGGTAAGGACAGGTACTGTAGTTAACCTTGTTTTTAGTTCCTGGAAGCTTTCCTCACATTTATCAGTCCATTCAAATCATGTGTCTTTCCTGGTCAGCTTAGTTAGAGGTAAAGCAATTTGTGAAAAACCCTCGATGAATCTCCTGTAATATCCGGCAAGTCCTAAGAAGCTTCTTATTTCTGTGACTGTCTTAGGTCTTTCCCAGTTCTGTACTGATTCAACCTTTGCGGGGTCAACTGCTATGCCATCCTGAGAAATAATGTGTCCTAAGAAATTAACTTTTTCCAGCCAAAACTCACACTTCCTGAATTTTGCATATAACTTCTGTGGTCATAGGGTGTTTAATGTTATCCTTAGATGTTCCTTATGGTCTTCAGGAGTTTCAGAATATATTAAGATATCATCCACAAACACTATGATGAATTTATCTAAGTACTCCTTGAACACCCTATTCATGAGGTCCATAAATGCGGCTGGAGCATTAGTTAAACCAAAGGACATCACTTTGAATTCATAATGGTCCTATCGAGTCCTAAAGGCTATCTTGGGGATATCTTCTTCTCTAACTCGAAGTTGATGGTATCCGGATCGTAGATCAATCTTAGAGAAGACTCTGGCCGACTGAAGTTGATCAAAAAGATCATCAATTCAGGGAAGTGGGTACTTATTCTTAATGGTGACCCTATTTAGCATCTGATAGTCTACACACAATCTCATGGAGCCATCCTTTTTCTTAACAAGAAGGATTGGAGCTCCCCATGGAGATACGCTAGGTCATATGAACCCTTTATCAAGTAGTTCCTGTAACTGGGTCTTCAGTTCTTTTAGTTCTACAGGAGCCATTTGGTAAGGAGCTTTGGAAATGGGGGAAGTACCTGGTATAAGGTCAATGATAAACTTAATTTCCCTTGGTGGAGGTAGACCTGGTAAGTCCTCAGGGAATACGTCCGAAAAATTCTCGGACTACCTCGACATCCTCTAGCTTTGGTTGGGGACTCTCGACAGATTCAAGCTTGGCCAAGAAGAAGGGGCATCCTTGAGCAATGTGCTTAACTGCTTTCACGGCAGAAATAACACACACTCCAGAATAATCCTTTCTTCCTTGGAGGGTGAAAGTGTCTTCATTAGGTAGGGTAAAAGTGACACGTTTCTGGCGGCAATCAACAAAGGCTTGATGCAAGGCTAGCCAGTCCATACCTAGGATGATGTCGAAGTCATTCATATTTAAGTGAATATGATTGGCATGTAGCAAATGGTTCTTAATCAAGATGGGGACATCCTGGAGATAAGAATAGGTGGGAAGTGCCTGGCCTACAAGAGTCATGACTTCCAGAGTGAAGTCTAGGTCCTGTGGTATAATGTCCAAGGATGATGCAAACTCCCAAGATATGAAAGAATGAGTGGAGCCTATATCAAATAGAACTTTAGTAGGTGTATCATAGATAGAAAGAATACCTTCAACTACTGCATTTGACGCCTGGGCTTGACTGGAAGTGAGGGCAAAGATACGTCCTTAGCTTTTTGGAACTTAATCTTCTTTACGCTCTTATACTTTCCTTTTTGGACAATTACTAGCAAAATGTCCTAATTCTCCACAACTATAGCAAGTGATGTTGAAAATGGGACATGGTTTGCCTGAATGATTCCTGTTACACCTAGGGCATGCCTTCCAGTGTGGTCTTTTTCCTTTGTTTTCAAACGACTTCTTGAAAGGTGGCCTAGGTCCAGATGACTGAAATGGTCTCTTTCCTTTATTTCTCATGGTGTTGATGTTCTTAGTTTCCTTTATTGCCTAATTCCTTTGATAATCTTTTTCGTATAAGGAGGCCATCTCTATGGCTTTGAATACTGTGGAAGGTTGGAAACCTAGAACTCTATTCCTGAGTCCTGGGTTAAGCCCATCTACAAATCGTTCTGCCGCATCTTCCTCATCAGCACAAGCACGTGGTGCAAATCTTCGGAGGTAGATGAATCTACTTTCATAGTGTTGGACAGTCATATTTCCTTGTTCTAAGTCCATAAATTCCTTTTCCTTCTGTTTCCTTATGTGTTTAGGATAATATTTGTCATTAAAGACCTTTTTAAACTCTTCCCATCCTATTGTTTCTCCCTGGTCAAAATAAGTCCTTTATGCTGTTTCCCCCCAAAAGGTAGCCTCTCCTCTAAACACAAATGTGGCCATGGGTACTTTTCTTTCTTCAGCTATATTCATGGCTTTAAATATCTTTCCAATATCAATTAACCATTTTTCAGCTATAGATGCTTCATCTTCTCCTGTGAATGAGGGGGCTAATTTCTGAAACCTTTCTAATTGAACCTCAGTCCTATCTATCGCTTTATCAGGGGAAGGATCTCGTGTGGTAGGGGTTTGGCTTTGACTATTCACGTATTGTCCCATATTCTGTAGAAATTGCTGGAACAATTCAGCCATCCCATTGCCTGATCCAGTGGAGTCCACTGGTGGGGCTTCAGGTCTTGGAACATTGCTTCCTTTCTTCTTAGGCATCTGTAATCACAAGGTAATTTACCAAACCTTAGTATGTGTTATCCTATTACCCCTTACTCTTTCATGGATGAAACTTGATTATAAGTTATTCTCCTCATAACTGGGCTGTGAGTAATGTTAAACCGTGCTCTAATACCAACTGTGACAACCCAGGTTTTTATATGATGCAAATTTGATAAAAAGGAGAGATCTCTTGTTTTATAAATATGAAATGCATGAAAATCATTTTGTTTTGGAAAACAATCTTTTGTATAAAACCCCAAGTGTCAAAACACACTTTTCAATTATCTAGCCATGGCATAGTTTTAAATTGAATCTATTCCCAAGAAAGTGTTAGTCACAGCCTCAGCTATAGAGAGTAACTACAATCAAGTAACATTGAAAGATAAGATAGGGGTTTACTTACTTGCACTTAGTCTGGGTGTCTTTTGTCACAAACTTTCCTTGCCCTTAAGTGTTTACTTTGTGTCTGGAAAATGTTGAGGATTGGGTGAGTATATACTATACTCAGTAGGAGTCCATCACTATTAGTTTTACAGTGCATGCTATATTTAAAATCATATGCTCTTTCAAGACATGTGCATGTTTGAACACTCATGCTCAATATCGATATCAAAAACCATTGTCAAATTGAAATACTAACGACTTAAAGAATCGCACAAACCAAGTCGAAAGTATCATATATATCATAACATAATGATATGCACAAGATGCTTCATGGAATCCAACTCATGGATATCTAGTATGGTATGGTCGACCAACCTCATATCATGCCATATGCAATGCAAATAAGTCCACGAAACCATAGGGTCCAACTATGCCCACGACCTCGCCGCCGTGTGATCCCCGGGTACCTGAGGACACTCTGTCATAGCCTCAACAGGGCCTATGACACTTCGACCCAGTGCCGTGACACCAGTGGTAGCCCCCTGTACCACATGCAGTCAATGTAGGGACGTTGCCCTTTTTGAGTGTGGTACCCATCCACCTAATAGTGGTAGAGGCTGGAGGCCAACCCAAACCTCTCGGCATAGCTCCCACGAGCTTATCAGCCCAAATCATATCAGATCAAACAAGCGAAAACCTCTTTTTCAAAACCTGTCCTCTTTGGGTCCCTCACAACTGCCTACCCAGCATCTTTAGGGCACTCCAGCGTCTTTTGGTAACCCTCAAGGACATGCAATCTTTCAAAAACTCAATGCTCACAAATCATATAATGTATGCAATTGTTTGCAAAACATATCTATGCATAATGTATATGCAATTATTTGCAAAACATATCTATGCATAAAGCATTTATCATATGTATACTGAATTAAGTCATGCTAAACAAGTCATATACTTAAAACATGTATTCTCAAAACAATCATGGCTCTTTTAAAAAGTCTGGTAGCGATAGAGCACCTACCTGGCTAGGTCGCGCTAACACCTTTGTCCTCGTACGCTCCTGAACATGGTTTGGGAAATCAAGGTTAGTTTGGCCTATCTTTTATAGGTTTTAGAGTGGTTGGTCTTACTACTTAGGCATTAAGGTTTCATCCCCATGCCTATGGGTGTCCTAAGGTCCTAATTGGGCCTTGGTATCATCAGTTTTCCAAAGGTCTAGTGGCCACGTGCCCCTATCCTATTCTAAGGGTCGTGCCCTCCTTAGATTGGGCCTTGATTAGGGATTTTATAGCTTGGGTGTGTCTGCGTCATCGACATGGACACAGCACCTTTTGCGGCACCTCAATCGGAGCTCTAGATCTCAAGTTATAAGCTTTTTAGTATTACATGTACATAAAGGCCTTTAAGAGGTCGAATCCTAGAGCGCTAACACGTTGCGCGTCAGTGGCACGTGCCCCAGCGGGCGCGTCTGCAGACGCGCTGGGTTCCCACCCATATTTTTCATTTGCGGACGTGCCCACTAGTTTCTCTCGAATGCTGACGATGTGTTTCGTCCTATGGGGAGCGTCTTGCTCGTTGGGGAACCGAGGCGTCCGTGGGTTGCCTTGGTTCGACCCTGTCGAACTAGTGCGGCCTAGGGATCGTCCCTGGGTCCTATGTGACTCTCTAGGGCCCGTTTTTTCATGAATTTTCATGCAAAAACTTAGGGAAACTTAGCCTAGGACTAATGGGAAGAGGGATTTGGAGGGATCTTGGGCATACCTAGCTCGTTGGTGGGTTTTTCTCCATGTTTCTCCTCTTGGTTGCTTCTGCAAAATGGGTTTTTCTCAAGCTTTTGGGCTGCCATTAGAGGCGCCCAAGAGTTCTATTTATAGAGCTGTAAGAGGGTTCTGGAGGGGCCTCTCACCGTCGCTGAATGGCAGTGAAGAAACCTCCAGAATGGCGGTGATTTCTCCTCCAAACACCGCCGTTCTAGAACCCTTTAAGAGGTTGAAGAAACGGGGTGCCCATATCAAAACGGGCCCCTGTGTGTTTGTGACGACCTGGGTTCTCCCATGCATTTTTAATGCAAGATCTAAATTCCTAAGGCGGGATGCATCCCTATTTAAAAACCATTTTATAAAAACCATGCAATGCAGTGAAAAATCTTTAGTTTTAAACTCCTTTTGAAAACCCCTAGTGTCATTTGCTTTCACAACAATCAAAGTAGTTGTTGAAAAACTTCAGAAATCATAAATGTTTTTCCCCAGGTCTATCCATTCACAGCACACAGCCCACCTGTAAATTAATACAAATACATGTCCAAAGGGTAGAGAGTTTACTCACATGTATAGTTGTTTCCTCTGTTTATTGACTTGCTCGTAGCACTAATATCTCTTGAGTCATCTTCTATTTGTGAGTGGAAATATCCTGAAAAATGTTAAGGATAGGGTGAGTATATACTATACTCAGTAGGAGTCTATCACTACTAGTTTTGCAATGCATGCTATGTTTAAAATCATATGCTCTTTAAAACATGCGTATGTTTAAATCAATCATGTTCAATGTCGATATTAAAAACCACTATCAAATCGGAATACTGACGACTTATAGAAATAGCATAATCCAAGTCAAAAGTATCATATATCATAAACATAATGATATGCATACGATGCTCTACTGAATCCAACTCATGGATATCTGGTATGGTCGACCAACCTCATGTCATGCCATATGCAATGCAAGTAAATCATCAAACCATAGGGTCTAAACTATGCCCACGACCTCGCCGCCGTGTGGTCCCCGGGGACCTGAGGACACTCGGTCATATCCTCACCGGGGCATATGACACTTCTTCATCGTAAATCATGCAGTTTATGAAATCTGTTGCAAAACATGCATGCAATGCATAAAATCTGCTCATGCTAGTATTGCATTCAAAGTCATAACCCTGCCTAGAAGCCTGACAACATAGAAGCCTGCTAGCCTAGAAGCCTTGTCAACTCTCTCTGGCCCGCCCTCATCGGCCCACCCTCATCGGCCCGCCCTCATCAGCCCGCCCTCATCGGTCAAGGCTACACTTATCATGAAATCTATGCATGTAGCACATGTCTTGGCAATATATGCGCAATGTATTTTTCAAAACTTGTCATCTTTGGGTCCCTCACAACTGCCTACCTAGTGTCTTTTGGGCACTCCAGCGTCTTTTGGTAACCCTCAAGGACATGCAATTTTTCAAGAACTCAATGCTCACAAATCATGCAATATATGCAATTATTTGCAAAGCATGTCTATGCATAATATATTTGTCATATGCATGCTAAATTAAATCATACTAAACAAGTCATATACGTATACTTAAAACATGTAGTCTCAAACAATCATGGCCCTTTTTAAAAGTCTAGTAGCGATAGAGCACCTACCTCAAAGTCTCCTGAAGTAGCATCCTTTAGCAGTCAACCCGTCCCTGGGTCTCATTTATAAACTCTTGGGTATGAATGGATACAAGGAGTCCTCATTAATTTTAATCTATTTAGACATTAGACTGCTAAATCTGCTATTTAAGGTCAAGGGTCCTTGCCTAATTCTTTGCCAGGCTAGCTCCTATAATATGGACCTACTTATTCAATAGTTAAATTCTATGAATGGTCCTATGATCCTAATTTTAAAGCCTCATTAGGTCCTCGTGTCCTGGTTCCCAGGACACCCGTGCATCTTGGTTGAACTACAACCGCCTCACGTGTGTGCGCGCCCAAAGGTCGTGCCAGGGAACGTGTTTTGCACGCGCACATGCATGCTCAAGTGACGCACTATGACACGCATCATCGCACGGATGCACCTTGTAGCATGGCGCATCTGAGCTCCCAGGGCACCCCGTGCACCCTGGTCGAGCTACGACCCGTGCCCCATGTCGCGCACGTACTCAAAGGCCGCACCTGGGACAGTGCTCGCATGTGCACAAGCATGCCTAAGCGACGCGCTATGATGCGCGTCCTGGATGACCTCGTGCGAACACACCTTGGAGTAGTCGAAATGTGCCTTGGCTCCCGGGCTGCCCATGGGTCCTGGTTGAGCTTGGACTGTGCCTGGGATGCACCGAGGCCATGCCCATACACAGTCATGTGCCCTCGTGCATTGTGGCATGCCTGGGACGTTGTGTTCATGCACAGCCGGCTAGAACTGGTCTTGGGGCATTTTTCTGCCAGGAATTTTGGCTAGAAATGCTAGATCCAGCAAGGATCTTGCTTGAAAGGTGGAGGAACCAGAGACGGGAGGTATGGACATCTTACCTGGGCAGCCTGGGGAGTGCCCATTGCCGGTGATGGAACCCCATTTGCGTCTGAAACCCTATCTCGCCGGATTTCTGTGTTTGTCCGAACCCACGAAGGGGAAAACCCCAATGTCAAACCGGAATAAGAGGAGAGAGGGGAATGGGGAGACGAGAATGGGACGGCCGGCCTAACTTGAACCTGGCCATTGCTGTAAAATGCAAAAAGACGGGTTTGCAGTTTTTGCCAGAAACCCAGTCCAAAAATGCCAGAAAATCATGTTTTTTGGAGAGGGGGGTTGGGGCTTTTTATAGGGGGGAGAAGGCGGTGCCCCTCAATGGCGGTGCCGCCCTTTCCCCTGGGGTTTTCTAGAGAAATCGTGAACAAGGGTTTTCTGGAGGGTTCTTGAGGTTGAAGACGATAGGGGGTGCCGTTATCAAAACGATCCCCTACATTTTTCGTCCTTTTTCATTTTTTCGTTTTTCTGTTTAATTTTCAGAAATAACCCTATTTTTAAATGGCTATAACTTCTTCATACGAACTCCGTTTTGGGTGATTTTTGAGGCGTTGGATTCCATTTTTCGAGTAGAATGTAATAGTACTAAGTTCCCTAAAAAATTCCTTCGTTTGCTATTTTAAATAAAGTGAAACATTTAACTCAGTTTATTTCCTATAGAATGTTCAATTTTCGTTAAAAATAGTGTAAATTGCTCGAGCATTATAGTTTTGCAGGCTAAATCCCTTTTTTAGTAAAAATTACATTTTTGCCCCTGAACTTCAAAGGGCCATAAGTTGCTCATTTTAACTCCGTTTTGGGTGATTTTGGTCTTGTTGGATTCCTTTTTCCGAGACGCACCTAATGGTACCATTTTCAAGACCAAATTTCTGGGTTTAGTTAGGGTGAATAGTGAAATGACCAAAATACCCTTATTTTCAAAAAGTGAACTTTTCATTGCTAACTTGGGATTTTATTGTTACGAAATTGGAGTCATTACAGATTAATAGGAACTATTGTAGAAGATAGGTGGGTAATGCATGATTAACAATAAACTAGCCTATTGATTTAATTATTAAGCAATGGTATGTAGGACATGTAATAAATTAGAAATAGATAAAGGCTCAAGGCATTAAGTGATATCACACATTGAGAACTTGGGAAAATGTAATGGCATAACATGTAAAATAAGAAAACCAAAAGGCTTAAGTTAAAATGAGAGAGGAGAAAAACATGTAACACAATCAATGTATGGCTGCCACCTTTATGGAAATGGGCCAAAATGTGGAGAGACCTCTCCATGCTGAAGGAAGCTAGCTAGAGAGCTAATGATGAGTTACATTTGGATGGGAGAAAGATGATATAAATGAGTGGCAATGAGTGCTTCGTAGGCTGCATACTCAGTTTGTATGGCCTAGGGAAACTAGCAAAACCACTTGGGAAAGAGAAAACTAGGGTAGAGTAGGAGAAAAATAGGGGGTAGAAGAGATACGAGGGAAAATGAGAGGGAAGTTTGAGGTAAACTGAGGAAGAAGAGATGAAGAAGAAAAGGTGAAGGGAGGAAGAAAGTAAGCTACAAGAAGGAGAATGCCTTCCAGGAAGGGGGCATGTTGCAGCTGTGAGAGAGGAGTTTCCAGTGGGGAGAATGCCCAGGAGCTTGGAGTTCTATCAGGTAGGGACAATAAAAGCATTGCTAATGTTATCTTAGGTTTACATTTTCAAAATGTTAGAGTTTCATGGAAGCTATGGCTGAGATTCATACAAGATGTTTATGCATTAGAATCGTTGGATGGATTTTGGGTATGTTTTGAAGCTATGTTTGTTATCTGACCTTGATGCATGTTTAGGCATGTAATATAGAGGTAATATGAAGTCGATTATGATGAATATCTAGGTCTTAATCTTACTACTTATGCCATGTAGCTTGCTTGAATGTCATTCTCTTTGAAGCTCTTATAATGGTACTAGGTGTTGAACTCTAGATGCATCATGCACTAAGTTTTGCAATCTTTGATTCATGATCTTGGAGTATGTATTAGCTTATGTTATGAAAATAGAATTGACCTATATTCCTTGACTATATGAATCATGTATTGACTAGAATGGATTAGCTATGATGATGAGATTTGCTCTACTCTATGATCCATGCATATACCATGCGCCTGTGCTAGTTAAGTGCTTGGAGTTGGTTTTAGTATTCATCTTGATCTATGACCCTTATATGGTTTCACATGATGTAACTAATTTATTTGCTTTATATGTGATTATTTGATGAATATGATCATGGTTTTCCTGGCATATTTGATTTCTTATGAGAAGATATTCTTCCATTCCTTCTTGTTTTAGACTAACATGCATGGTGTTTTTGGGTAGTGGATATCCACTATCTTTTACCACATTTTATGAGGAATATTTGACTGATTTAAAATAAATTCTATACTCCATTGATAAATCTAGAAATTACCTTAAAATGGTGAAGAAATATGGCACTTTGATAGCTTAAAATGGTAGAGAAAGGTGGGTCAATTTTCTACACATCTGAGCAAAAAACAAACCTAGGCACATTTCTCCTTAAATTTTGCTTATTTTTTATATTATTGGGGGAATGAAATGATTACAAATTTTAACAGGGATCTTCCCTTATCAATTAAGTTATGATCCATAAAATAATCTCTTAAAAAATTTAAGAATTGGAGGAGAAATCATAAGAATGGTCAAGACACTCTGTGCAGAAATTTGCAAAGTGGTTCCTTGAAAGATTGAGTTGTTTAGCTATTGTTATGTGTTAATATCTTAATTATAAGACTAAGATCTGATACTCCATTGATTGATCAAGACTTCAGGAAACTTTGGATTTTAATGACTCTTGAATGAGGTCCTATTGTGTTGGTCTCCTTACTTAAAAAACAATACGCTGTTCTTGCCTAGAATAGTGAGAATATAAACTTGCAAAAACATGTTAAATTAATTGCTAAACATAACAAATTGGTTCCAAACATAGATTGGGATATGATGACATAGTGTACTTTGAAATTACTAAGTTTGGACTGATTGGAATGATGTGTGGAACAGTACCTATAGTGCTCACAATCCTACACTAGTTCAAGGCATGAAAATGGTGGCAGATGTGGGATTGCTTTGTATTACTTATACAATCTTATTACTACCATTTCATGATGGGATTAGTAAGCATGAAAACTAGCTATATTTTCAATGGCTTACTTTCTGATAATACATGTGATTTTATGCCGATATACATCTCTTAATCATGTAATGTTAATGAATGGAAAATGAGGAAGTAATAGTACATGTATTGAGCCTAAGGAAGGTTTAACTAAAACCATTGAGTTAAGAGTAGCAACTCTTAATATGTATTTGAAGTTTATTTAAATTATAATTCAATGGAAACTTGTTTAGCAATTCATGGTTATGACATGATTCATGCATTGTGGTTGATGATGATACACCCATAGGGGTGGTTGGAACTCTTTATTTGCGTACTTTATCCTCACTTGATTTTTTATGATTTCTTTGGAATGCATTATTGTTGTTTTAAATAAAATCGTAAGCACACAAATCATTTGCAATATCACATGCTTAGTGAGGTCAATCCCACGCGGAGTTGGACTAATGTGATACCAGTGGTCCCTACTTTAAACTATCCAACCTAACCAAATTCAAGTGATTTTTAACCTAAACTAAGAATGGATACTATAAAATAGAAATTAGAAACTATGCGAAAACAAGAAACATGTTAAATTGAAACTTTCCTAAAATATGCAATTTGTAAAATAAAACTTTCCTAAATTGAAGAATTTCTAATTTGATGACTTTCCTAAAATAAAAACTATCCTAAAGTGAAAATTTTCCTTAAGTGAAGATTTAACAACTTTCTTGAACAAACTTTCCTCACCATGAAATTAATCAACTTGTCTATGGAAAACATGCTTTAACATATACTTTCTTAATCATGCAATTGTCTAAGGAATGCAGTGGGAATCAAGAGGATGAACCTTAACAACTACAACAAACTAAACAAGATCAGCTTAATTATTTTTTCCTACTTGAATGAATGCCATAACTCGGAATCTATTCACTTACCAAATCAATCAAAGCTATGTGTTCTAGCCATGGCTTACATGCATAGTTTCAACATGTTTTGATAAGTGCATTTCTAATCAGTGGACATGGAATATTAAACTATGGATCTGCAAGTAAACAAGCAATTCAACAAGGTTTTCCAACTTCAGCACTAAAGCTCCTCTTAATCATGCATTCCATCCTTGGATTGGATGCATGATTTTAGACGTATTTTAATTAGATTTCTGGAAATTCTAGAAGTAAATATTCATGTCCTTAATATCCCATCAACATAAAGCAAACAATTAAGAAGAAGCATGGTCAATAATCAAGTAAAAAGCATTCCATTAATCAACAAAAGTTTTATGGCATACAATGGATTACATGGAAGATTGCAATCCACTTTTGAATGAAATACACCACTATTCCTTCTAGCTTGAATCCAAAAACAAATACTAATAAAGATTCCTCCTCTAGCAAAGCTTGATATTTAAAGGAAATCTTATGGCATATAAGCAAAGATCAATGGAGACTAATGAAAAATAATGCTGGAAGTTAAAGGAATCTAAAAGTGAACTCAAAAGCTAAGAAAAGAAAAGGGAAAACTAAATTCAAGATGACAAGGAAAAACCATCCTTGAAACTTGTTTTTAAGGTAGGGAAAAATTAAAGGAAAACAAGTAAAACCTATCATGAAAGTTCAAGATCACACAAGAGAGAACAAGGGAAGAGAACCGACCTTCAAGGAAGATCAAACACCCTAAAACCAGACGTGGATTGTCTTGGAGAGATCCCTAACACCCTAGGAAAAGTAGTACCCAAAGGAGATCCACAAAACAAAGCAAAAGAGAGGAGACTGGAGAAGAAGGAAGAGGATGCCTCCTTCTATGGGAGGAAGCATTTTTTTCCTTTCGTGAAAATTATCCATCTTAAGGGATGGTGGGGATGAAATCAAGACATTTTGGATGGTTAAAATGCATAGGAGACTATGGTTTCAATGGAGGAAAGTGGGAAAAGGTGGCTGCCTTTTTGAAGTGGAGTAGGTGGGAGCCGCATAGTTTTTAGGAAAGGGACATCTCCCCCTTCAAAAATCGTTGAAGGGCCTAAAAGTTAGGAAAGTGGGGGTGTAGTGATAAGGTGGAGAAGAGATGGGAATAAAAAAGGAAAGTGGGAGGAAAGAGGGTTGTATGAAAACGTAGGAAAGTGAAGTGATTTTGAAATTTTTGACTAGTTGAATGGTTTCCTAAATACTTGGGATTGGTTAGGTGGTTAGAATAGAAGTTTAGGAATGTGGAAGAGTTAATGAATGGTGGGAATCTTGGATGGAAAGTCAAACTCGTGGTGGTCTTTCGTGGTGAGGCAGAAATTAAAGAAAAAGTGAGAAAAACACCAAAAAATGGGTTGCTCTTATCGCATTGGTCCAAATGCCCTCTTATTTTAATAAATTTTCTTTAATTATCTCATTGATAACTCTCTTCAATCTCCTCCAATCCTAACCCTCCATTTAGCTTAGCTTGATGGCTTAGATGCCTAACTTTGAAAGCTTCATTGGCTAAGCTTCATGATTGGGTTAGGAGGCTTCCTTGGCTTGTTTTCTTGGCTTCAAACCTTGGATTTAATGGCTTGAATTTCTTAGCTTGCCACCTTTCATGGCTTATATGGTTAAGGTATCTTAAGTAGTTTCCATGAGAAGGTGGTGCGAATACATGGCTTACTTCATGGGCACACTTTAGCAATCTTTAACTATTTTAATATCATTCCTTGCTGGTACATAAGAAGATCTTGGCCTTTGGTTTACATTGAAGTGATAAATTTGATGCTTTAACTTGATCTTCAATTTCATCTCTATCGATCCAGACCATTGGATCAACATCTTACTTCCTACAAAAAGTGAAAAATGTAATTAAATTCTAAAAAATCTTGATTAATCACATGCTTACCTTGGATTAGTTTTTGGGCCTACAAAATATCAAAATTTTGCTTCATTAGGTCAAAAATGCATGTGTTATGAATTTTGGTCTAAAAGTCCTAATTTAACTCTATACGTTTAACACATGGGTACTAATTTGGTGGTTTTTATACAAAATTAAACACTTCTCACACCCCCCAACCAAAATTTTTCTAATCCAGGGCAAAACATGTGAAAAATCATTTTTCAAAAACTGATACAAGGTGCCACTTTCATAGGTCCTCACGATTGCATTTAGCATATGCAACAAGTCCTTGAACCCCTAGGTTACCCTGGATGAGTTATGCCTCATGAGAGCTTGCAGTAAATATACCCACAAAATTCATTAAGGTTATATTCCTTATTTTATCTCAAAGAATCTTCATTCATCAACAATTTACTGGTTTTTCACAACTTAATAAAAAGGATTGACAATTTTACAAATCATACACATATTAAATACATTGTATTCCAATTATTTCTCAGAGTGCATGTGTGTACAGCCACATAAATCTTGCCTTTTAACCGGATATGCTTAAATTCCATTGGAAATATGTCTTGACCTCAAATCGTCACAGAAATACTATCAGATAAGGTTTTAAACATATTTCTCTCATTATGTGACCAGGTCCAATAAGCTAAAGGTTCACATAATAAAAAAATTTAAATGCTCATGAGACAAAGGAAAGTGATCCCTAAGAGTGGATGTTATTACTAAGATTATTAGGGGTCCTTTACCATAATTCCTTCTATTTTTCTCCTCTTTAAGGCTATGTTCAACCTAAGATCAATAGGTCTTTAACTAGGACAAAATGTAGGCTTATGACAGGTTCAGGAAAGAAGGGTATAAGGATTTCAAAGGTTCAAAATTGAGTAGAGGTCTTCAATGAATATATGTTAGGACAACTTTCTTTTATGTTGTACTTGAAGTGAATATCTCTTTCATATTTTTGTCTTTCTCTTTCAAATTTTATTTTTTTTCTTCTGTTTCTGATACTTCTTTATTTTCACTTTTTTTGTCGGGCTTCTTTGGGAGAAAGATGGCTAATTTCCACACTTCTTTGACTTTGTGTCCTCTTTTTGAACTTTTTCGACTAACTCCACTTATTTTGATGGAGATAAAGCTATTACTCCTATTTATTCTTGATGTTTTCCCAAAACAAGGATAATAGGATATCACTAATTTATATACATTAAAGAAATATTAGAATTACTTGGCACACTCTTGAAAGAAAATAGTCTCAAAATCTCGCTTGGTTATATGTCTCCACTAATTTTTCTCAAGGTCTCTAAGTCATACATCTTTATTAGTATTGGCTATGTGTTATGTGGAAATGGTTCTTGAGAATTAACTTTCATAAAATGCTTTAACACATAATAATATGAAGAACTAATCATATACACTTCCATTAAGAGGTGAAAATAGTGGAGTTATTAAATTCTGAACATCCAGTTCTCATGAAAGTAAGGGAACTCTTCCTTAAAAACTTTTTCTTTTTATTTTGGGAGGAAAAACTCAAGAAAATTTAAAATCCTTATTTGCATCTACACCCCCCAACCTGAATGAAACATTGTCCCTAATGTTGGAAAGCATAGGATTGATATGATAATGGAAGGATGTAGCATATGAAAATATCAAGAAAAACATCTAGGTTGCCTCCTAGGAAGCACTAAGTTTTACGTCTTTAGCCAGACATAATGATGAGTGAAATGATGGTATGCAATATGCTGCACAAGTTCCTGAAAAAGTCTAAGGTGAGTCATGATAATGAGGTGCCTCTGAAAGTGTCTCTTCAATTTCAAGGTCAGGCATTTCTAAGAAAGGTTTTAGCCTTTGACCATTGACTTTTCAGATTTCTCCGTCCTTTTCAATCTCGATGGCCCCATGAGGATAGACTATGCATACCATATAAGGTTCAGTCCATATATATCAAACTTTTCTTGGGAATAGATGTAATTTAGAGTTATAAAATAAGACCAAGTGTGAAGGATTTCCTTAAGATTTGGTGATCATGTGCAACCTTCATCCAGTCTTTCTATAATCATGCAGAATCATATGCATCTTTCCTCAATTCTTCCAACTCATTGAGTTATAGTTTTAGGTGGGTCCCAACAAAATCTAAGTCAAAATTAAACTTTTTAATAGCCTAATATGCTTTGTGTTCTAACTCTGCTAGTAAATGATAGGCCTTTCCATAGACTAGGCAATAGGGTGACATTCCTATAGGGGTTTTATATGATGTACAATAAACCCACAAAGCATCATTAAGTCTCATAGACTAGTCTTATCTACTTGGATTGACTGTCTTTTCTAGAATCCGCTTTATCTCTCTATTGGATACCTCTACTTGACCACTGTGGTAAGGGGTAGATATTCTATGGTTGACACCATACTTTTTCATTAAATTCTTAAACACTTTATCATAAAAGGGTATTCGTCCATCACTTATTATGGCTCTTGGATTACCACATCACGAAAAAATATTTTCTCCTAAAAATTGTATAACAACCATGTGATCATTGGTTTTTGTAGGATATAGCCTCCACCCACTTGGACATGTAGTTCACTCCCATTAAGATGTATAGATTTCCAAAGGAATTAAGAAAGGGTCCCATAAAATCTATGCCCGAATCATCAAAAGGTTCTATTACAAGGATTGGGTTTAAGGGCATCATATGTCTCCTTCCTAAACTTCCTAACCTTTGACACCTTACACATGCTTTGCAGTAAGCAAATGCATTCTTAAATATGGTTGTCCAATAAAATCCACACTACAAAATTTTTGCAATTGTCATTCTAGAGCTGAAATGGCACCCACATGCATGATCATGATAAAAGGAGATGATTTGATTATGTTCACTATTTGGTATGCATCTCCTAATTACTTAATTGGGATAGTACTTAAATAAGTATGGATTGTCCCATGTAAAATATAGAACATCAAATAAAAATCACTTTTTATCTTGCTTGGTCTAAGGATTAGGCATTGTCCTGTAACAAGATAATTAACAATATCACCATACCAAGGTAATTGGGAATATGCAATAATTGTTCATCTGGGAATGATTCAATTATAGGCTCATGATTGCTAGTGTCCTGAATTTCTAAGTCAAACTTTTGTAGCAGTGGTATCCAATGAATCAACCTAAGTTTTGCATCCTTTCTAGAAAGGCGGTACTTTAAGGCTACATGATCTGAGTATACTATAACTTTAGATCCTAACAAGTAAGATCTAATTTTATCTAGAGCAAACACTATAGCAAACAACTCTTTGTCAGTGGTTGATTAATTGAGTTGCATATCATTTAGTGTCTCATTAGCATAATGTATTACATGGGGAAGATTATCAATGCATTGCCCCAAAATAGCTCCAATGGCATAATCCGACACGTCACACATTATCTCAATTGGTGTATTCCAATCTAGTGATTGGATAATAGGTGCAGAAGTCAACTCAGACTTGAGTCACGCAAATGCTTTCTTACAATCATCATCAAAGTGAAAAATAGCCTCCTTTGTAAGTAAATTATATAGGGACTTGGCAATTTTGGTAAAATCCTTGATGAATCATCTGTAAAAGCCAACATGTACTAAAAAGGAGCAGATTTCTTTCACCATCCATGGTGAAGGAAGGTTGTCTATCAAATCCACTTTTGCCTTATCAACTTCTATCCCATTGGGTGATATTATGTTGTCTAAAACTATTCTACTTTGTATCATAAAATGGCACTTTCCCCTATTTAAATCCAAACGTTTCTTCTGACACCTTACAAGATGTAACTTTAAGTGGGGTAGGCACTCATCAAATGACGACCCAAATACTGAGAAGTCATTGACAAACACCTCAAGAAACCTTTCTACTATGTTGGAGAAAATGCATACCATACACGTTAGAAATGTAGTTGGAGCATTACAAAGCCCAAAAGGTATACATCAGTAGGCGAAGGTTCCAAAAGGGTAGGTGAAAGTGGTCTTCTCCTGATCATCTGGTGCTATAGGAATCTAGTTGTAACTAGAATATCCATCTAGAAAATAGTAATAGCTGAATTTCTATGTCAAGGCTATGGACTAAGTGTATAATGCTCCAAAGAAATAATCATGTAAAAACTTCCCATGCTTTGGTTAAGCTGTTAATTAAGTGTCAAGTGGATCACATTGTTTAGAAATAGAAGTTAAATCCATGGAATTTCCTTGTCGAATGGAAGTACCATCTTAAATTCGAAAGGAGCATGTTAATAACGGCTTATACCTGTCTATTTACCTTAAGTGATAATGTCTCATTGTAGGTGGTCTTAGCTGAATCCTTGAAGGTTTAAGATATTTTTAGAGGTTTTGGTGAGTTTTGGATTTACATTCTCTTCTATTATTTATTTTGTCTCAATTTTTTCTTATAGATTATCTTAATCAGGTCCATGATTTTTCTTAAGGTTTTAGGATATTGAAACACATCCTTATCATCAATCATCTGGAGCTTGATTTTGATTCATTTGTATGGAAGAGGTAAGGTCACTATTTTTTTATTCTATTGCTTGATTTTGCATTATATCCATAAAATGTTTACATAACTACATACGTAGGTAAATTCTAATCTATTTTTGTTAGATTAGAAAATCAAAGTGACTAGTCAATGTCTATGCCATGGTTTCCATTTAAATAGTGCTGTAAATTGATCAGCTAATGCCACCTTTGTACTTGAAAAAGCAAGTTTCTTATGTTTTGTTCATTTTCTTTAAATGCATTATATGGACTATTTGATTCCATTATTTTGATATCATTATGTTCTTGTTTATAGTAAAGATGGAATATGAACAACTTCAAAATGACAACTGTAAACAATATCAAGAGCATGAGCAAGTGGGTAGAGGTCAAACAATGATGGAAAAGGTTATCAAGAGAAAGTCGAAGGGAATAAAAGAAATTTCCCAATATCATAGTAAGAGGTAGGATACAGGTGAGAGTGCAACATCTTATAGTAATTTTCTCTACTTCACAATAAGAAGCATGTTGCCTACCATGATTGATGATTGGAGACGTGTGCCACCAACAATAAAAGATTCAATAAGAGAGATGCTAAAGGTATGTAAAAATATAATGTATTATTTAATGTACAACATACTTATCTTCTCATTTTCAAATATAGTAACATGATTTGTACTTTGTAGATTGTCTTTGAGATGCCTAAGCACAAGAAGATGTGTGCTTTGAAAGGAGCTGCTAAGCAATGGAGAAAATGAAAGAACTACCTTATATGCGATCACATAGCTCCATATGTCAATGATCCATTAATGTGTACACAGTGCTTATCATTTACTTTGATGTCATTGACTAGGATGTGTGGAATGAATTTGTAAAGGATCACATGTCCTCTAAAATTGATGTATGTGCTAAAACAATGTTTCATTTGATTAGTTATATTTAACATATGATTATTACACTTGATTATGTGTGTATATATGTACAAGCAATTATATTGCATTTTTATTTTGAAATGGAATGAGGAATTGAATTCCATCGAAATTGAATTTTGTGGAAATGACCACTTCCAAAACTCAAAATTTCACTCTAAAACATCAAAATTTAGAATGCACCCATAGAGATGATTCCAACTACTCTAACTTTGCATAAAATAGAGATTAGGACCATAAACATCCCAAAATTTTACAAATTTGTAAAGGGTTTCGAATTTAATAATGACACACCCCTCGTCAATCAGTCCTTCTAGATAAGTGGGTGAGAGGAACTCAACATGTGTGGGTCAATCCACCATGTGGAGCTCAACTCCCATGCTGTGAAAGTCTTAAGAGGGGAGATCACATGCTACTGGAAAGAAACCCTCCCTCCCTGTTCCATTTTCAGATGCCGCACAAATCGCATCAATTGCTTCTCTAGTGTGCAGACCGGAGGAGATGACCAAACCTCCTTCCTCTTTTCTTTATCCTCCTCTGATGAATCTTCAGTAGAAACTCCACATATAGTAACCAAAACCCTCTTTCCCCTCCTCCAAAACCTATATGTAGTAGCCCCTCCTCTAATCTACCTCCATGCATGCAAAAACCTCCTCCTCTGACCCTCACACAAACTCCGCTTCAGCAGTCTTCCTTCTCCAATGAAGCATGGCTGAAAAATTCCTCATGCACTATTCTCTCCCTTATTTCTCTCTGTCTTTGACACAATAGAAGATTGATCGCACTGCTAGATCTGGTAGGTCTCAACAAACTCCCGTTTCTCCTCCCCCTCTGATCAACCACATAGAAACCCAAAAAACCCCCATTCCCTTCCCTATCTCTCCTCCACTGGCGCAGCTAACCAACATGCTCACAAGATCTGGCCAACTGTGCATGGTTTCCTCTTCTCCTTAGCAAATCTCGCTTTAGGGTAGTTGGCCCAACACGCCTACCCTAGCAAGCAGGCATGTCAAAATCCTCACTCCCATCTTCTTCTGTCTCTCTCTATGGTTGGGATCTAGGCTGTGACCTAGCTAGAGTCATTGGCCCCCCCCATCCTTTCGTCTCCCTACCCTTCTTTCTCCTGCAAACTTGTATAGGTGGACCCCGTTACTATCACCCATCCTAGACCCTTGATCCCTTCCTATGCCTGATTTGTGAAGATCCTCACAAACTTGACCATTGCTACAGATCTGATCATTAGATCAGTCACTAAAAAATTGATCACTGACTAATTTAGCACTTCATCAGCCATCTAGAACCTTAATCAATGACCAATCTGAGCTTCCATATAGATTTGATAGTAGATCTAATACTAGACCATTCGATCCATTACTGACTTAATCTTATACAATGATCTAACTATTCATCAGCCATCAAAACTGAGATTTATGTGTTCAAGCATTTCATCTTCTTGATTAGTGATTGAATCATTTGATCCAAGCCATCCATTCTTAGATTTTGATTAGAGGTGCAATTAGTAAGATTTTAACTCTTATATTCTAAAATGAGCCAATATATTATTATTAATGCATATAATGATCAACATTATGTATCTATAGTAAATTATACCTTTAAAGTGTGATCTAACTATTTAAATTATGGCCAATGAAGATGTACGATTGGATGACTCCATTAGAGCACTAATCGACAGGATCGATGATCAAATCATCAGATTAAAGGTCTTTGACATTGATAGGGATCAAAAGTATGTTTCCCAAGATTTGTATGATAGAGGTTCGGATGAACTACTAGTGTTGATTTTGAAAGTTTTTAAGACTACAACTTTAGGTAGGTTGTTCTAACATATTCAAATTATCCGTATATTCAGACTATGGGTAGATTATTAATCCAGTTAAATAATATGTTATGATAGGTTTTAATGAATTGATGGGTAACATTGGATATTATATATGTGATGCATTTATATTATTTGAAGTATATAGATTGCAGTTATAAAGAGTTGAAGTTTTTATTCATATTAGAGATGCGAATGATGAGTTGTAGATGAATCACATCACATGCATTAAATGCACAAGTGAAAAATATAGAGGAGTTTCTATTAGATTTTTGGCACAAATGAATGACTCCTTTCAATGTTAGATCATTACTTCTTAGTTGCTAACACTTGCATTTCATGGATTTGATATCTTATTTGCTTTGATGCATTTCCATTATTTAACACATGATTTGTATTTCATTGGACGTTTGTCATCTTGCATGTAATCAAAGGTTAATTCATGATTTACACTTGTAGGAGGAAGATGAGGGTGAGTGCAAGTGGCACTAGCAGGCTTCTAGGTGCTCACGATATAGTTATGATTAATCAAAGATTATTATGAGATGTTTTTACATGCATGATTTGTTTTAAGATTTGGCTTTTGGTATGGATTTGCCTATAGTGAGCTAATATGCTTAGATATGCTTTTGGCATGGATCTACCTATGTTGAGCTAATATGCTCAGATATGTTTTTGGCATGGATCTACTTATGGTGAACTAATATCCTCAAATGTATATTTGGCATAGATTTGCCACCTAGTGAGCTAATATGCTCTAATTTTGATTTGGCATGGATTTGCTTGTTACTGAATTGAAAAGTGATTCAATTATTTTATCACGAATCTTTGCATACTGATAGTATGGATTATCCTTCACATAGATATCTTGTGATTTTACATGCATTAATGTCATACATGGATAGATTAAATCCTAAATGGGATTCTATTAGCTAATTTCATTACATATACATATAACATGCTCTAAACAGATTACGAGCTACTTGATTCAAAGATGATTTGACATAGATATGTCTAAATCATGATTTGACATCTAAGGAGATAACCTAATATGAATTTGTTTATATTATGAGATGATATGATATGAAATTATTTGAATTCAATTGAGATGTATGTGATATGTGTATTATCACATAGTTAAGACTGTTTGAATGTATTCTATTCTGTAGAGCAAATTTATGAATGGCCTGGAATTCCATTTGTATTTAGCTTTATGTGTATTATCAAGCTAGATGTTAAAACACCCACCAAGCACAAGCTTGCTGAAATGTTATAATTTTTTTATAATGTCTCAAGTTTAAAGAATTTGACTTGAAGGAAAAATAGTTGGAGGTAGAAACAACCTTGAACATGGACAATAGCTTGAGTTGTATGACTTCTATTTGATATTTGTGGGCATGTATATGTATATGTATTTATATAGTTGGACTATGAGTTGTGACAAGATAAAATCTTTAAAAATATTAGATATAAACTCATTATTAGAATCTCTAAAATGTATTATTGTTTGTAGAGATGACACTCAGGTTATATGAAAAAACATTATTTTAAAAATGTCTTCTGCTGTTTGCATTTTAGAATAAAGAAAAAGTGTTTAAAATCTTAGGTCATCACATGCCTGCTTGGAAGAATGTGAAGTATCTGTGAAGGTTTATTTCTTTCAAATGATACTGCAGTTATATACATTTCCTTACTTAACTATAGTGTCTTACTTGATAGCAAATGAAAGCTTGGACTATGGATTGCATTGACCACGTCATCCTTTAGAAGATGATGCATTTGGTGGGCCATAATGTTGAAATATTCATAGATGATGCTACCGCACAAGTTGCTTCTTATGTTGTAAGTGTTTCCACCTGTATGCCCTTGACTAGGTTCAACTTTATATAGTTAAATAATTGAACTGCACATGTCCTTCTAATTAAATTTTGTAGGATATTCATAGCTAAGAAAGCATGAGTATAGGGCAATGGGAAAGAAGGATGACCCTAACTGAATAAGGAGCATAAGGTGTGATATTGGTCCTTCTCAATTCTTTGGTAAAAAAAGTACCTACAATTGAATATCCAAAGGCCTACAATGAGATGTGCGAGAAGATAAAAATGAATATACTTAAACTAGTTGTGGCAAGGAGGTTTGAAGAAAGTTTCACATTCCCCTTTACTTGATTCTCATATTGTCCCTATACCTCCATCGAATACTAAATGCAATTCTCCTACCAAAGAAATTCATGAAAGACAATCTCTATCCTTTGATAGAGAAATATCAGCCAATCACGTATATACATAGACATTAAAACTTTTTCATTGCCCTGTAATTTTCGTATCTCAACTTATCTAATGTATGACATATTTCTAATTTGCAAGTGGGTCATGACCTATTGTCCTTTGGATACCAATCAAAACACCATCACAATTGGTTCCTACTCTAAGCATGTTGCGTAGAATTAGTATGCCTCCACATACTAAGTGCATGCTAATTACCATGGCTTTAAATGCAAATACCAGCCTACCATTTCCTTTAGAAATGAAAAACATTATAACAGTTGGGCATGAAGTTGCATTTCACATCACTTGGCTAGAGGCACGTGGCATTCCCATAGAGTCCATGGTATATATCTTTTCATACTACCTTCCTCAACAACAATTTTAGCTAGAGACCTCAATTTAATTGTTTATTAACTACATTTAATGTTAATCAGTAACAGAAAGTGCCATCGAAGTCATCCACTATTGCATTATGAGCTACTATTGCACCAAAGGAATAGGTACTAATATCTCTATTTCTTTTCATCATAAAATTGAATGTCTTCATTGATCAATATTAATTGACCAAAAATTTCTACAACTTTTAAAACTACCATCTAAGGATCACATGGAAGTTACACCTAGCACACCTCAATCCCTAAGGTTGCTCATGGACTCATCAACAAAGATAGGGAAATTAACCCCATATAGATCAATGAGGGAGTGCTTTTCATTGTCATTGTTGAAGTACCACTTATGGCAGAGGACTTATTATGAGTTTGCCAATGTGATCAACTACAGCACCCTCACATTGTCTCCTACATGGGTATGTGCAAATATCTACTTTTAAAATACTTGACATTACATGTTATTTTTTTATATTACGTAATAATTATTTCTTTTATTTATCTTCCTGAATGATGCAATGAGCCTTTTTGTGGTCAACAATGTACTTTACCAATTCATTGACCCCAACATCATTTGTAGATCAGTGGAGCAATGGACGATAGAGGTATGTTAATAACATGTTGTCAAGGTTCTTCTCATGCTCTAAGAGGTAGGGCTTAATGAATCCTGACAATAGCGTGTAAGTTTTTCTTTTTCTTTTCTTTTCTTACCAACTTATTCTACAATTAAGGATTGTAAACTTTAATTATAATTCATATGATTGTGTATATAAGGATAATTGGATGCTGCTCATTTTGCATGTGCACAGTGGGGCATGCTTTCTTATTTTATTCTTCTGGATCACACTTTCATCCCACCCTCATAGAAATCTTTTCATGTATTATGTATAGATAAGTATTTTTTATCTACATATAATAAATTTGTAGAGCATGGTTAACATGGGTTAATGTGGCCGAGACTATACAACCACTAAAACTCACTTGGAAGAATGTTAAGGTATTAAAAATAGTTAATTATTCTATTATATAACTAATTAAACTTACAATATTACAAATGACATTTATTGATCCTTTTTTATTTTTCTTGCTACATAGTGTCCTAGACAATAGTTTAATTGGTAGTACATAGGCTAAGCATTGAGATACATGAGGACCCTAGTACTCAATGGTGTTGGTGTCTACTAATTAAGAAAGGTAAGACACTTTTTACTGGTCATAATCTTATATTTTTTTACAAGTTTTTATGGATTTTGGGTCAAACAAATGTGCCAATTACATTAAATATGTTGTATTATGGACTATTGTGGTTTCTAAGTGGACAAACAAGAAGAGTTACTCTAAAACAAACCTTAACAAAATACAAAGCGAATAGGCTGAGTATGTAATAAGTTTTAATTAGAACAATTGGAGTAACTACATAAATTTAAATTACCTTATACATGATAAAGTATTCTTTTTATTTATATGCATTTTTTTTTCTAGTTTTTATTATTTTTATTGAAGCATATATATATATATATATTATGGAATGAATGAGGGGAACTTAGAATTAAGTAAATGGGTGTGGGTGTTTGTGGGCTTTTATGTGTGTGTGGACTTGTAAATGAAATGAATGTGCATGTTGCATTTTCATTGATAGGCATGTGTTCTTCTAGTTTTTATTATTTTCATTGAACCATATATATTTTATGGGATGAAAGAGGGGAAATTGGAGTGTTGAAGTAAATGGGTATGTGTGTATAGACGTGTAAATGAAGTGAACGTGAAGGTTTCATTTTCATTGGTATGCAAGTGTTCTTCTAATTTTCATCATTTTCCTTAAAGCATATATATTTTATGGGATGAATAAGTGGAACTTGGAGTGTGGAAGTATATAGGTATGTATGCATGGACTTGCAAATGAAATAAATGTGGAGGTCGCATTTTCATTGATCTGCATGTGTTTTTCTAGTTTTCATTATTTTCATTGAAGTATATATATTTTATGGGATGAATGTGACGACCCGGGTTTTCACATGCATTTTTAAATGCAAAACTAATGCCTAAGGTGGGATCCCTATTTGAAAAACAATGCAATGCAGTGGAAAAATATTTTCTTTTTGTTTTAAACTCATTTTGAAAACCCCGAGTGTCATTTGCTTTCACAACAACCAAAGTAGTTTTTGAAAATTTCTGTACTCATAAATGTCTTCCTAGGTCTATCCAGTCACAGCTCACAGCCCAACTGTAAATAAATACAGATACATGTCCAGAGGAGTAGAGAGTTTACTTACATTCATACTTGTCTCTTCTTCATTACTTGATTGTAATACTAACAGGTCCTGATGCCTCATCTACTCATGAGTAGAGCTATCCTGAAAAATAATAGAGTTGGGTGAGTATTTTCCATACTCAGTAGGTGATCTGATACTACTATTTTGAAAACACGCTATGCATCATGCATGGTTCCAAGAGCTTTTCATATAAAACATCAATGATTCCTTTTGCGTAAGCATGCATAGTTATGCATAAAACATGAGTTCATGGATACAAATTCAACCATGAAATCCCTCTGCAATTCACGTTCTATAAATATGATTAAAAGAGAAAACAATAGATTTATATACATAGAATCTCGGCAAATGCATCAAACCAGCAAGCCAAATATAATAATCATGAAAATCTTAAAGTAGTCATCATTCAAGCATATACTAGTATCATGCACATGAGTCTTTCGGTGTACATGTCACGCCAATTGGTCACGAGTACTCATATACGACCATCTCAATGCTATATGCTTATCAATCACACTAAAATCATAGGGCCACTATGCTCATACTCAGCATACAGCTGGAATCCACCATAGCCTCCACGGTGACTATGATGTCCCCGAAAGGGTGCCGTTGTAATACCCGAACAATTTACACTATTTTTAACAAAAATTGAACATTCTATAGGAAATGAACTAAGTTAAATGTTTCACTTTATTTAAAATAGTAAAGGAAGGAATTTGTGAGGAAACTTGGTACAATTAGATTCTACTCCAAAAATGAAATCCAACGCCTCAAAAATCACCCAAAACAGAGTTCGTATGAAGAAGTTACGGCCTTTTAAAGATCAAGGGCAGTTTTGGAATTTAAATAGAAAAATGAAAACGACGAAAAACGCAGGGAGCCGTTTTGATAACGGCATCCCCTGTCATCTTTCTCCTCAGATTTCAACAGAAACCCTCAAATCCCGATTTTCTAGAGAAATCGGCCACTACCATGGTGGCACCGCCATTGAGGGGCACGGCCTTCTCCCCTCTATAAAAGCCCCATCTCCCCTCTCCAAAAAACACGGTTTTTGGCGATTTTGGGACTGAGGTTTCCGGCGAAAACCAGAAACCTGTCTCAACCCAGCTCCCTTGAGTTTTTTTGGCAATTGCCAAGCCCAAGTCAGGCTGGCCATGCCGTTCCTGTCTCCCCATTTCCCCTCTCTTCTCTTTTCTGATCTAGGCATTGGGGTTTTTCCCCTTCTTTGAGTTTTCTGGTGATAGAGGATTTTCAAAACAAGGAACGGGTTCCACCTCTGGCGATAGGCATCCCCAGGCTACAGGTAAGCCCCTCCTTACCTTGTCTCTCCATTCCACTTCCCCCAGGCCAAGATCCATGCCGGATCTAGCCTTTTTCCAGCTGGGTTTCCTGGCCGTAAAATGCTCCAAGCGGTTCTAGCTGGATGTGCATGAACAAGATGTCCCAGGGATGCCATGCTCCATGTACGCTTGGGACAAGGTCCCTGGGATGGGTTCTGGGCGTACGACAGCATGTACAATGTCCCAGCAGCGGCTTTCGGGTGCGCACACGACATGGGTCATGGGTCCTGGCTCAACCAGGATGCATGGGGTGCCCTAGGAGCTGAGACACACCATGCAACACCAAAGGTGCATCCGTGCGATGCCATCCAAGATGCGCATCATAGCGCGTCGCTTGAGCATGAATATGCACGTGCAAAACGTGGTCCCTAGCACGGCCTTTAGATGCACACGCACGTGAGGCGGTCGCGGTTCAACCAGGATGCACGGGTGTCCTGGGAACTGGGACACGTGGACCATTTATAGAATTTAACTATTGAATAGTAGATCCATATTATAGGATCTAGCCTGACAAATGAATTAGGCAAGGACGAGGGACCCAATAGGCAGAGCTAGCGATCTAATGTCTAAATAGATTGAAATTAATAAGGACTCCTTGTGTCCATTCATACCCAACAGTTTATAAATGAGACCCAAGGACGGGTTGAGTGATAAAGGACACGACTCCAGGAGACTTTGAGGTAGGTGCTCTATTACTACTAGACTTTTAAAAAGAGCCATGATTGTTTTGAATGCATGTTTTAAGTATAAATTATATGACTTGTTTGGCATGACTTATTTTATGGCTTGTTTAGCATATAAATGAATTCAGCATGCATATGATTAAATAGATTATGCATAGACATGTTTTGCAAACAATTGCCTATATTGCATGATTTGTGAGCATTGAGTTCTTGAAAAATTGCATGTCCTTGAGGTTTACCAAAAGACGCTGGAATGCCCAAAAGACGTTGGGTAGGCAGTTGTGAGGGACCCAAAGGGGACAGGTTTTGAAAAAGATGTTTTTGCTTGTTTGATCGTATATGATTTAGGCTGGTAAGCTCGTGGGCGCTATGCCGACAGGTTTGGGTTAGCCTCCAACCTTTACTACTATTAGGTGGATGGGTACCACGCCCAAAAAGGGCATGTCCCTGCTTCGACTGCATGTGGTACAGGGGGCTACCACTGGTGTCATAGCAGTGGGTCGAAGTGTCATATGTCCCGTGGAGGCATATGACCCTGTGTCCCTAGGTACCTGGGGACCACACAGCAGCGAGGTCGTGGGCATAGTTGGACCCTATGGTTTGAGGATTTATTTGCATTGCATATGGCATGACATGAGGTTGGTCTACCATACCAGATATCCATGAGTTGGATTTAGTTGAGCATCTTATGCATCTCATTATGTTTATGATATATATATATATATGATACTTTCGACTTGGATTATGCGATTCTTTAGTCGTCAATATTCTGATTCGACAATGGTTTTTAATATCGATATTGAACATGACAGTTCAAACATGCACATGTTTTAAAGAGCATATGATTTTAAACACAGCATGCATTGTAAAACTAGTAGTGATAGACTCCTACTGAGTATAGTATATACTCACCCTATCCTTGACATTTTTTAGGATAGTTCTACTCACAAATAGAATACACCTCAGGAGATATTAGTGCTACGAGCAAGTGAATTAAAAAGGAGACAATTATACATGTAAGTAAACTCTCAACCCTTTGGACATGTATTTGTATTTATTTACAGTTGGGGTGTGTGTTGTGATTCGATAGACCTGGGGAAAAGCATTTATGATTTTTTAAGTTTTTCAAAAACTACTTTGGTTGTTGTGAAAGCAAATGACACTCAGGGTTTTCAAAATGAGTTTAAAACAAAAGAGTTCCGCTGCATTGCATGGTTTTCATAAATTGGTTTTCAAATAGGGATGCATCCCGCCTTAGGAATTAGATCTTGCATTTAAAAATGCATGGGAAAACCCGGGTCGTCACAGTTGGTATGAGAGCCCAGGTTTTATCCTTTCACAACCAGTCCAGCATGTCCGAGGGCCATAGACAATAGAGAAAATCAAGAAGAAGTAGTATAAATAAAAGAAGTAGAGATGACTACTTCTATTTGAGAATTACAATATTAATGCTCAAGGCATTTCACCATAAACAAATGGGTGAAAAAGAAGATGGGTCTAGCAAATACTTAGATATTGAATTGCTTGAATCCTATCAAAATCATAGGAAATAAGGATTGTTGTGCAGTGGTGCAAAGATGAAAACTCATATATGGATCATATTATGATGAGAATGATGAATGAAGATGTTAGTGAACTTGTTAGTAGATAGTTCTGATCTGTAATAGATTAATCTCACTAAAGATGAGAAGATCGAAAAACCTAGATGGCTATCTTACCATCATAAGGAATATCAGAATATGAGCACAAGGGATATGATATGAGTATGATAGGGGATGTAAAAGACAGACTTTGAGAATATTTTAATGATAATCTAATAAGGATGAGCATACAAGATGATACTAGGGGATAATTGTGACTCGTACTAGATCACAAAGGTATGGATCCTGAAAGACTTAGCTCAATTTTGGATACCTTAATTGGAGTCTTATAAAGAGTGAAGTGCTACCGACTAATAACTACCTGAGTATTATTGAGCAAATTAGAAGATGTATACAGATGATAGGGAAATGAATTCAACCAAGTTACCAAAAGATTTTGATGATAATACTAAGGATGATAATAGATTGATCCTGACATGAACTTGTAACAAAAAAGTATAGCATGATCAAAACGTTAATTTCATTATTAAGACATTGTATGAATTTTATTGAGGCTACAGGCAATTGAGGATTTCAATTTCTTAGAAGCATTCAATTTATCATATCTGTTAAGTAAAGGAGTAGATGTAATATCAATTATACATAACAAAAGACATTGATCTAGGTAGACAAAAATGAGGATTTAGAAGAAAAGAGAGAAGGAGATAGAGATGTAACTACCAGTATTCAATGAATATTGAATAGTCAAAAGAAGAAGATCATGACTTCATGGAGATACATACAATTCTATCATCTTGAATCCTATAGGAAGGTAGATCAAACAAATGCAAAGGAATAATACTAGATGAGTTGGTGATCTTATTGTAAAAGAGTATAGAAGAGAGAAAGCATATGGGGTTTAAGACTTTGAGTAGAGTATCGAATTTCAAGAGATTATGTGACAAGAAATTTTCGAGGAAGAATGGTGATCCACTACAAATTAAATTCTACAAATGATTTGATATCAATTATTACAATTAGATTCTTATCGGATCCATTAGCTTATAAGGAACACCAATGGATAAAATCCATAAAAAGGAAAATTTGGTGATATCCCACCTTGCCAATAAAATATATTGAAAAAGGAATTAAGCCGGGACAGTGACTTGTCCATTTAGCAAGAAGGGTACCATCAAGGATCAAATTGAGGCCTTACTATCATAGATTGGAAGAGCAAATATCTTAAAACCATTATTTAGTCATTACCTTTAGAGTACTGTTGACTAAAATAAGGGTATCCCACCCTAATTAGTCAAGTATGTTAGTATCTATGAGTTAGTAGTCGAAGTTATATACTCAGAGGGATGTTATAAGTCTTTAGACTTGAGTTTTCCTTGAAAGAAGTACTCGTTAGACTAAGTCATTTGAGGGTATGAGATCAGTGATCAGGCCACATCATGGAGGAGCTACAAGTACAATAAATACAGTAACAATTGAAACAGAAGCAAAAATAAGGAGCAATCTCCACCAGTGAGACAGATTTTTCCAAACATGAATAGATATATCTGGAAAGAGATCACAAGGTAATCAAATAAAGTCTTTCTATGTCTAAGAAAATATTCTATGCTTACATGATTGTTTTTCAAATTTGATGATTTAACAGCTTCAGCATAACTTGATGTAGTAGCTATTGAACGAGAACTGCTATTATAAGCTAAGTATGAGGAGGCACTTGAAGGATAAAATTTGAGGATTTGAGAAAAATCATTACTTATGAGGATACCTCCTGACAATACAAACTGCATGGTTGACGATAGAGCCTTGATAAAAGATTAAACAATATATTGACATAGGGGATGGAAGGAGAAAGTTGAGGTGGCCAGCACATTATAAGGTGAGATTTGATGTTACGTTGCCTTTAGACAAAAAGATAGTTGTTATGTGCATATACCAAGTATGAAAAATCAATTGAAGGAATTTCCTAAGGACTAACCCTACTGGATTGAGTATAGAACTTTTGGACTGAAAGGTTACGAAGAAAACCATCAAGCAAAGAAAGGACAAAGAGGATGATGACAAAGTATTCAACCATGACCTAGTAAGGGTACTCGGTTATGAATAAGAGACGTTTTGCTTTGCATAAATAAGAACATTATTGAAAATCCTAATGACAAATTGATGAAAATAGTGAGATAGAACATTTGACCCATGATGATGAATCGACCATTAACATTTGACATGAGTTTGGATAAAATCTTCACAGAGAAAAGCGTTTAATGAATTCAATAGTTATGAGACTGGATATAAAGTTAGGACATTTTACTTTCAGTATATAATAAGGTCCTTGATGGAAGATGCTACTAATTGACTTTCATGATTTTATTTTGAATGAAATTTTGGTTGAGGAATCAAGTCATTCGAAGTTAATCAAGGGTTTGGCTGTAGAGCACATGACACCATGTCAGTTATTGAAGTATCTTGGGGACAAATATAAAAGATAAGAAGTAAAGTTAGACATAATAGAAAGAAGGTAATTTTTGGACTCTTACTAATGACATATAACCAACCATTAGAAGGAGATATGGATCATGAAGAAATCACTAGATGAAAGACCTATGATATTCAAAATGAAATAAGAGAAATAAGATCATATGATCTCAAAGAAGTATGGAGTACTTTATACATGAATAAAGAAGCATGATCCTACGAGGAGACTATCCTATACACGATGAGAAAAGTATAGGCATCTAAGGGTTTCGAGATAGATGAATTACAGCTAGAAACCGGTATTGGTAAATTGGCATGTATAGGAGTATGCATCAGAGTACCCAGCGAAAGCGGCCCTTATAGGTAAGGCCTTGTAGAAGGAACAATAAAAATGATAAATTGAGGATGAGCCTAGATTTGATTCCTAAGGGGAGAATGCATGCACCAAGAAGTTATCTAAAAGACAAAATACCTTGAAGATGATAATGGAATTTCGAAGATGAAATTCTTTTAAAGGGGTAATAATGTAATACCCAAACAATTTACGCTATTTCTAACAAAAATTGAACATTCTATAGGAAATGAACTGAGCTAAATGTTTCACTTTATTTAAAATAGTAAATGCAAGAATTTGTGAGGAAATTTGGTACCATTAGATTCTACTCGAAAAATGAAATCCAACACCTCAAAAATCACCCAAAACGGAGTTCATATGAAGAAGTTACAGCCGTTTAAACATCGGGGGCAGTTTTGGAATTTAAACAGAAAAATGAAAAAGACGAAAAACGCAGAGGGCCGTTTTGATAACGGCACCCCCTGTCGTCTTCCTCCTCAGATTTCTCCAGAAACCCTCAAATCCTGATTTTTCCAGAGAAATCTGCCATCGCCATTGAGGGGCACCGCCTTCTCCCCTCTATAAAAGCCCCATCTTCCCTCTCTAAAAAACACAATTTTTGGCGATTTTGGGATTGGGGTTTCCGGCAAAAACTGGAAACCCATCTCAACCCAGCTCCCCTGAGTTTTTTTGGAAACGACCAGGCCCAAGTCAGGCCGGCCATGCCGTTCTCTTCTCCCCATTTCCCCTCTCTTCTCTTTTTCGATCTGGGCATTGGGGTTTTTCCCCTTCTTTGAGTTTTCTAGCGATAGAGGATTTTCAGAACCAGGAACGGGTTCCGCCTTCGATGATAGGCGTCCCCAGGCTACAGGTAAGCCCCTCCTTACCTTGTCTCTTCGTTTCACTTCCCCCAGGCCAAGATCCATGCCGGATCTGGCCTTTTCCCAGCCATTTTCCAGCTAGGTTTCCTGGCCGATAAACGCTCCAAGTGGTTCTAGCTGGCTATGCATGAACAAGACGTCCCAGGGACACCATGCTCCACGTACGCCTAGGACAGGGTCCTTGGGATGGGTTCCAGGCGTACGACAATGCGTACACTGTCCCAGGTGCGCCCTTCGGGTGCGCGTGCGACATGGGTCATGGGTCCTGGCTCGACCAGGATGCACGGGGTGCCCTGGGAGCTGAGACGCGCCATGCTACACCAAAGGTGCGTTCGTAAGATGCGCGTCATAGCGCATTGCTTGAGCATGAATATGCCCTTGCAAAATGCCATCCCTGGCATGGTCGTTAGGCGCACACGCACGCGAGGTAGTCGCAGTTCAACCAGGATGCACGGGTGTCCTGGGAACTAGGACACGCAAGCCATTTATAGAATTTAACTATTGAATAGTAGATCCATATTATAGGATCTAGCCTGACAAATGAATTAGGCAAGGACGAGGGACCCAATAGGCAGAGCTAGCGATCTAATGTCTAAATAGATTGAAATTAATAAGGACTCCTTGTGTCCATTCATACCCAACAGTTTATAAATGAGACCCAAGGACGGGTTGAGTGATAAAGGACACGACTCCAGGAGACTTTGAGGTAGGTGCTCTATTACTACTAGACTTTTAAAAAGAGCCATGATTGTTTTGAATGCATGTTTTAAGTATAAATTATATGACTTGTTTAGCATGACTTATTTTATAGCTTGTTTAGCATATAAATGAATTCAGCATGCATATGATTAAATAGATTATGCATAGACATGTTTTGCAAACAATTGCATATATTGCATGATTTGTGAGCATTGAGTTCTTAAAAAATTGCATGTCCTTGAGGGTTACCAAAAGACACTAGAGTGCCCAAAAGACGCTGAGTAGGTAGTTGTGAGGGACCCAAAGAGGACAGGTTTTGAAAAAGATGTTTTTGCTTGTTTGATGGTATATGATTTGGGCTGGTAAGCTCGTGGGCGCTATGCCGAGAGGTTTGGGTTGGCCTCCAACCTCTACCACTATTAAGTGGATGGGTACCACACCCAAAAAGGGCATGTCCCTGCTTCCACTGCATGTGGTACATGGGGCTACCACTGGTGTCATAGCAGTGGGTCGAAGTGTCATATGTCCCATGGAGGCATATGACCCTGTGTCCCTAGGTACCCAGGGACCACACGACGACGAGGTTGTGGGCATAGTTGGACCCTATGGTTTGAGGATTTATTTGCATTGCATATGGCATGACATGAGGTTGGTCGACCATACCAGATATCCATGAGTTGGATTCAGTTGACCATCTTATGCATGTCACACTGCCTGGCCCTCACACTACCCCACTAGCGTCTTTTGGTCACTCCAGTGTCTTTTGGCAACCCTTGAGGATAGGCAATACAGTCATTTTAATTCATGCAATTTATCCCATGTATTTTAATTTATCCGAGCAATGCATTCATAAAATCATCTTAATGCAAATGACCACATTCAAGACCATATATTATGAAGACAACTCAATAATAGGAAATCAATAAATCAAGTATATTTGGAAATGCAAATGAATATCAGACGACCTACAAATCAAGTATATTTGGAAAAGCATAATAGCATCAAACTACCTACAATTTAACTATATTTGGAAAAACATAGCAGCATCAGACAACCTACCTTGTGCTTTGTTACGTAGCTCGTGCCTGTCTTCACTTCGAGTCCGAGAATATCTTGGTAAGGTCCTAAATGATGTTTAAACATAAGATCTAGGCGTTATTAAAGGTCATATGATGTTGGTTTCTAGGGGCTATTCTATGATATTTTTAAGTTGCTCTTTATCTAAGAATGTCCTGCATTTTATTATATAATTGGGTTCCTGTCAAAATTACAAACGCAACGGTCCTTTTGGCTTGTCAATCAGAGTTAGATAGGCTCTGATATTGGATTTTACAAGGTCACGCCTTAACGGACAACTCAATTGTAGTACTTAGGGTCCTGCTCGCCACGGTTCTAAATGCGCTCTATGGTTTCTAGGATATGTGTGCGCCCTAGTTGCACCGCAACCAGGCTCATGTGCATTCGTCCAGATAGTGTGCCAGGGTGTGCGCTATTGTGCAAATGCGTCTTAGGCGCGGCTACGGTGTGCCTCAGCTCCCAGGACACCCCATGCATCCTTGTCAAGCTAAGATAACTATCTGCATGTGACGTGTACGTGAGGATAGCCCTCAGGGAGCTTGGCAAGGGTGTGCGTCAAGCCAGGCACCCTGGACTGCGCAATGCTCCCTCAGATGTTCATGTGCCCCTGGGAGACGCTCTCTCTCTCTCTCTCTCTCTCTCTCTCTCTCTCTCTCTCTCTTGATGGGTTTTCACCTATCTGGTTTGGTTCACGGACAGCTGGTGATGTTGGGCCGGAAGAGCACCCAAATCCGACGTGGATCTAGGCTGGTGGACGGGTTTTCGAAGGGAACCTGTCTTCTCCGAGTTTTCTTAGTTTCCCGGCTGGGAAATACCAGATCCAGCCTGGATTTGGCCTGGCTGAGAGAGACATGTAGAGGGAGAGACTAAGGGAAAGAGGGCTTACCTGGGTAGGCTGGAGCATTGTCCATTGCCGATGATGGGGTTTCTTCACGCTGAACCCTCGCTACCAGAATCTTCCCTTGAACAGTCGAAGGTGGAGGAGAGAGGATGATTGGGGAACTGGGCAAATGGGTTTTTATAGTTGAGGGAGGCGATGCCGTCCCATGGCGGTGCTGCCATTTCTTCTGGCACCGCCTTGCAGAGGCAGTGCTGGTGTTTCTGAAAAATTCGAGAGAGGGGGTTTCTGAAGAAATAGGGAGAAGGAAGAAGATGGGGTGCCGTTATCAAAACGGGCCCTTGCGTTTTCTGCGTTTTTCATTTTTAAATGTATTTTATAGAATTCCCCCTAATCTTTAAATGGCCATAACTTGGTCATATGAACTCCGTTTTCGGCGTTCTTTGAGGCGTTGGAGTCCATTTCTTAAGCATAATCTAATGGTACCAATTTTGCTTACACATTCCTTCATTTACTATTTTAAATAAAGTAAAACATTCAACATAGTTCATTTCCTATAGAATGCCCAATTCAATAGCGTAAATTGCTCAGGGTATTACATTATTACCCCCTTAAGAGAATTTCGTCCTCGAAATTTCATAAATTATTATCTTCAAGTTATTTGTCTCTTAGACAACTTCTTGGTGAATGTATTCTCCTTTAGGATCCTAATACCTCAAGTGAGTCAGTAAGTAAGGAAATTTCTTCCTTGAAATTCTTTTCATGTTCTCTTGCAACCAATACTAGGCACATTCTCAATTTATTATCCTCTTAGTTTCTTCTGCAAGGGTTGAAGTTCAGCATCTCTTTGCTTCCATTGCGTACTCTGATACTTAGCCTCTTTCTTGTTAATTTAATACTTCTTCATACTTTCAATTTTCTTATAATTGGTATATTTCAAATCTTTATCCTTTGGATCCCATAATATTATACCTATCTCCTGATTTGATCCATTATACTCAAGTTGTTATTATAAGATAGCAATTTCTTTTAACTAAGTCATCTAGAATTGCGCTAAGTTCTTTAGGATCCTCACTTTGATCGATCTAGTGCATGTCAAACTTATCTTCTAATATCATCTTGTATCTTCATCCCTTATTCTCATCATAATCTTATTCCCATATGCTAGTTTCTTTCTGTGCATCACTGCACAATCACTTCCTTAAACCCTAAATATGTTAGACTAGTGTTTTGATAGAATTTGAGTCATCCATTACCCAAGTATTTGCTAGATCTGTCCCCTTTGCACCTAGTTATTTGGGGTGTCTTTCTTTGTGACCTATTATTATTTCTTATTTTAGTCATCTCTAGTACTTTTATTTATCTTACTTCTTCTTAATTATCCTGATTGTCTATGACCCTTGGACATGCTAGACTGGCTGTGAATGGACAAAACTGAGCTCTGATACCAACTATGACGACCAGGGTTTTCACATGCATTTTTAAATGCAAAACTAATGCCTAAGGTGGGATCCCTATTTGAAAAACAATGCAATGCAGTGGAAAAATCTTTTTTTTTTTGTTTTAAACTCATTTTGAAAACCCCGAGTGTCATTTGCTTTCACAACAACCAAAGTAGTTTTTGAAAATTTCTGTACTCATAAATGTCTTCCTAGGTCTATCCAGTCATAGCTCACAGCCCAACTGTAAATAAATACAGATACATGTCCAGAGGAGTAGAGAGTTTACTTACATGCATACTTGTCTCTCCTTCATTACTTGATTGTAATACTAATAGGTCCTGTTGCCTCATCTACTCATGAGTAGAGCTATCCTGAAAAATAATAGAGTTGGGTGAGTATTTTCCATACTCAGTAGGTGATCTGATACTACTATTTTGAAAACACACTATGCTTCATGCATGGTTCCAAGAGCTTTTCATATAAAACATCAATGATTCCTTTTGCGTAAGCATGCATAGTTATGCATAAAACATGAGTTCATGGACACAAATTCAACCATGAAATCCATCTGCAATTCACATTCTATAAATATGATTAAAAGAGAAAGCAATAGATTTATATATGTAGAATCTCGGCAAATGCATCAAACCAGGGAGCCAAATATAATAATCATGAAAATCTTAAAGTAGTCATCATTCAAGCATATGCTAGTATCATGCACATGAGTCTCTCGACGTACACCAACTGGTCATAAGTACTCATATACGACCATCTCAATGCTATATGCATATCAATCACACTGAAATCATAGGGCCACTATGCTCATACTCAGCATACAGCTGGAATCTACCATAGCCTCCATGACGTCTATGGATGTCCCTGAAAGGGTGCCGTGAACACCTCCAGTGGTAGTCCCTGTTTACCACAGCAGTCAGGGAACTGACAATGCCTTTTTGGCAGTGATACTATCCACCCTTTTGGTGGTAGAGGCCGGGAGGCCAACCCCGTGCCTCCTCTCAGTATAGTGTCCACTAGGCCTATCAACCCGTAAAATATAAAAATCATGTCCTCTTTGGGTTCCTCACACTGCCTGGCCCTCACACTGCCTCACCAGCGCCTTTTGGGCACTCCAATGTCTTTTGAAACCCTCGAGGATAGGCAATGCAGTCATTTTAATTCATGCAATTTATGCCATGTATTTTAAAGTATGCGAGCAATGCATTCATAAAATCATCTTCATGCAAATGACCGCATTCAAGACCATATATTATGAAAACAACTCAATAATAGGAAATCAGTAAATCAAGTATATTTGGAAATATAAATAAATATCAAACGACCTACAAATCAAGTATATTTGGAAGAGCATAGCAGCATCAGACTACCTACAATTTAACTATATTTGGAAAAACATAGCAGCATCAGACAACCTACCTTGTGTTACGTAGCTCGTGCCTATCTTCACTTCGAGTCCGAGAATATCTTGGTAAGGTCCTGAATGATGTTTAAACATAAGATCTAGGTGTTATTAAAGGTCATATGATGTTGGTTTCTAGGGGCTATTCTATGATATTTTTAAGTTGCTCTTTATCTAAGAATGTCCTGCATTTTATTATATAATTGGGTCCGTGTCAAAATTACGGACACAACGATCCTTTTGGCTCGTCAATCAGAGTTAGATAGGCTCTGATATTGGATTTTACAAGGTCATGCCTTAACAGACGACTCAATTGTAGTACCTAGGGTCCTGCGCGCCACGGTTCTGAATGCGCTCTATGGTTTCTAGGATACGTGTGCGCTCGCATGTGCATTCTTCCGGATAGTGTGCCAGGGTGTGTGCTATTGTGCAAATGTGTCTTAGGCATGGCTACGGTGTGCCTCAGCTCCCAGGACATCCCATGCATCCCTGTCAAGCTAAGACAACTATCTGCACGCGACGCGTGAGTGAGGATAGCCCCCAGGGAGCTTGCCATGGGTGTGCGTCAAGCTAGGCGCCCTGGACTGCGCCGTGCACCCTGGGATGTTCGTGTGCCTCTGGGAGATGCTCTCTCTCTCTCTCTCTCTCTTGATAGGTTTTCATCTATCTAGTTTGGTTCACGGAAAGCCGGTGATGTCCGACCAGAAGAGCACCCAGATCCGGAGTGGATCTGGGCTGGGAAGGAAAGGGGAACGAGGGTCAGTTTGGACAGCCTGGAACGGCGCCTTGGTCGACGAGTTTTGGAAGGGAACTCGTCTTCTCTGGGTTTTCTTCGTTTCTCGGCTGGGAAATACCAGATCCATCCTGGATTTGGCCTGGCTGAAAGAGACATGTAGAGGGAGAGACTAAGGGAAAGAGGGCTTACCTGGGTAGGCTGGAGCGTTGTCCATTGCCAACGATGGGGTTTCTTCACGCTAAACCCTAGCTTCCAGAATCTTCCCTTGAACAGTCGGAGAAGGTGGAGGAGAGAGGATGATTGGGGAAGAGGGCAAATGGGTTTTTATAGTTGAGGGAGGCAGTGTCGTCCCATGGCGGTGCTGCCATTTCTTTTAGCACCGTCTTGCAGAGGCGATGCTGGTGTTTCCGGAAAATTCGAGAGAGGGGGTTTCCTGAGAAATCGGGAGAAGGAAGAAGATGGGGTGCCGTTATCAAAACGGACCCCTGCGTTTTCTGCATTTTTCGTTTTTAAACGTATTTTACAGAATTGCCCCTAATCTTTAAATGGCCATAACTTGGTCTTATGAACTCTGTTTTCGGCATGCTTTGAGGCGTTGGATTCCATTTCTCGAGTAGAATCTAATGGTACTAAGTTCCTTACAAATTCCTTCATTTACTATTTTAAATAAAGTAAAACATTCAACAGAGTTCATTTCTTATACAATGCCCAATTCAATAGCATAAATTGCTGGAGGTATTACAATGAATGAGGGGAACATGGATATGTTCTTCTTGTTTTTCATTATTTTTATTGAAGTATATATTTTATGGGATGACAAATGAGGGGAACTTGGAATGTGAAAGTAAATGGCTATGTGTATAGACTTGTAAATGAGATGAGGAAGCATACGTGGAAATATTTGACATGTCATCTATTTTGAATTAAGAAGAAACATCAACTACTCAAAGTAGTAAAAAGACATTTGGGAATTTGTATTAAGGATTTACAAGTATTATTGATATAAACTACAAGACAATGTGGGTGTTAATAATCTAGATGTGAGATATAAAGAGGACTAGTATACACTATGCTGATGAATGTGAAAATAGATGGTGTCCGTGAAGGTTGCTATATCTTAAGAAAATTGAAAGAATTTAATTTTTTATTAAGGAAGAGTATTTTCATGGGAGTAGTATAATTCTCAGAGAAAAGAATTACAGTGTAAGATTATACAATGAGTATCTTAATGAAGAAATTTAGACAATCTTTTGAAAGTGTGGAGGCTAGTTTATATGACGATATGAAATGTACTTGTATAAATCTAATTATGAAATTGGATGACCTTTGAACTTTTGTTTAAAATGTTAGAAATTTTGGTGGTAATCAAAGAAATTTAGGTAAACAAGAGAATAGAAAATGATCTTATATTATAAATTAAGAATGAAATGTGGAAAATAAAGAGGATCATAGGATATAAAAAAGTAGAGACATACGTACATGGGAAGAGATAGCAGAGTAATGATGATTTATTAACAAGTAAAGGTAGATTATTAGATTATAGAGTGGAAAAACTTTTATTGCTTGAAGAAGATGGAAAAGCTACATTAATAAGTGTTGTGAGGATTTAAAGTTTGTTGTTGGGAATCAAATGAGTGTTAAGGAGTTATGAGAACTTAAATCTATGATGAGATGATGATGCATTTAGAGCTATCCAAAAGATGACATGGAAAAGAATCTCAATAATGAAGGTCATTCCATTAGTAAAAGTATTATGATAACATTGCTCTAAGGAAGTAACCACTTGCGAGATCAAAGATGAGATGAGTAAGACACACCCTGAGTTAATTGTATATAGATGTATTAAAAAATTTCAAGGATGAAATTTTAATAAGGGGAAAAGGATATAATCACCCCTAATTTTTATTTCATGTTATGTAAATCAATTGAATTGAAAAGGAGAAACACATAATTTAATTTTCAAGGTTTTGATCTTTAAGGATAACAAATGAAAGGCATGAAATTGACCATTGAAACTTCAATTTTGGTAATCTAATTGAAAAAATGAATCCAATGACACTAAATATGCTAAAATCGAAGTTTGAAGAAAAAATACATAATTATTTTAATTAAAATATTTAATTAAATTTAAACAAAGGGTAAATAGTAAATTACCTTTAGGTGGGACCCACCCACCTGATACAACATGCAATCATGAACAAATACATCAGCCATACATGTAAGACTAATTGTTCACGCATTAAAAGCAATGATTACCCAGATTTGTGGTGAGTAATGATTATATAAATATATACAATAATAAATTTAAAGTCAGCCTTAAATGCAGGTTTCTCCATTAACTCCCCTTCCACTCTCTCTCTCTCTCTCTCTCTCTCTCTCTCTCTCTCTCTCTCTCTCTCTCTCTCTCTCTCTCTCTCTCTCTCTCTCTCTCTCTCTCTCTCTCTCTCTCTCTCTCTCTCTCTCTCTCTCTCTCTCTCTCTCTCTCTCTCTCTCTCTCTCTCATTGTTAGATCACTTGACTCGAGGCTACACCGAACCCGAGCTACATGCCGACTGAAGACGTTAGCGACCTCCTTCCTCCCTCTGGCAACACACCCAACAGCAATAGTCATTTCCACTTCCGCCCCTCCTTTGACAACCGACGCACCCCAATGACCACATTGGCGCCACCATTTTCCTCCATCCTCTCTTCTTCCCCTTTGCCTCTCTCTCTCTCTCTCTCTCTCATTGTTAGATCACTTGACCCAAGGCTACACTGAGCCCGAGCTACATGCCAACTAAAGACGTCAGCAACCTCCTTCCTCCCTCTGGCAACACACCCAACAGCAATAGTCATTTCCACTTCCGCCCCTCCTTTGACAACTGACGCACCCCAATGACCACATTGGCGCCACCATTTTCCTCCATCCTCTCTTCTTCCCCTTTGCCTCTCTCTCTCTCTCTCTCTCTCTCTCTCTCTCTCTCTCTCTCTCTCTCTCTCTCTCTCTCTCTCTCTCTCTCATTGTTAGATCACTTGACCCAAGGCTACACTGAGCCCGAGCTACATGCCAACTAAAGACGTCAGCAACCTCCTTCCTCCCTCTGGCAACACACCCAACAGCAATAGTCATTTCCACTTCCTCCCCTCCTTTGACAACTGACGCACCCCAATGACCACATTGGTGCCACCATTTTCCTCCATCCTCCCTTCTTCCCCTTTGGCAATTGCACCGACATCACCCTATCTTCCTCCCTGCTTCTTCTCGTCCTTTGACGATCCATGTCCGATGTCCCTCCTGCTTGAATTCCCCCATCGAGCTGCTAGCCTCAGCACCAACCAGCCAAGTATGCCATTACCTTCTCATCATTCCTTTTTTCTTCGGTTCAACCTGGTTTTTTCAGCTAGCAATTCATCCATCGATGGATCTAACCAACCAATAAAGAATGATGGTAAGGATGACTCAAATGAAAGATCTGATCTATCCAATGAGATCATGGGGCCTCAAAGCCTAAAGCTCACTTGTACAGGAACAATCGGATGATCCTATCCATGGATTTAGAGGAAGACCTTAGATAGGAAACCTTAGATCTATTTCAATTCAAATAACTTTGAAGCCCTAGATCTTTATTTATTTTTCCTAAAACTTATTCCTTACCCATTCCTTGACTATCCATTAACCAAACATCAATAAATTAGAAGGGAAAGAGCTTCACTTTCCTTTTAGGAAAAGGACATCCTACCCCCTTTTCATAATTAGAAACTAGCTAGTCCATGGTTCTTATCTCTCTCTCTTATATCATGTTTATGACATCGTCTTGTTAATTAATCTTGCACAAACCTTCCTCATTCAATATCCTAACCCTAGGGCCATTTTCCTTATGGTTTCAACCCTTCCTAAGTTAGGAAATTACTCATCTATATATAGCCCCATGTTCCATACAAATATTCCAAGTAGAGGTGGGTGTAACACCTTGAAATCAATCTCTCCTTTGGTGTTATTTGTTACTGGACTTTGGGATTTCTTAGATGCTTTTATTCCTTTGGATTTCTAGTTCTTTTCTTGGTTATTTTCTCTCTAATTCAGGTTAGTAGTTTACTTGCATGGGTTTAGTTTTTATTACTTTAGTTTTCATTATTTCTCATTCTAGTTTTGCACCTTCTTTTTCATCTATCTTCTCCTTCTTTCTTTACCCCAATTCCTCTTGTTTTTCTTTCTTATTCCCTCAAGATTCATGTTAACGCATCTCTATTAGTTACAGGCAAGAGGGGCTAGCTTAGAATCTTGATTTTCCTCCTTCAAATTCAAGTATTTCACCTTATTCTCACCTTAGTTTCCGGTTAATTTCCTTGCCTTAGTTCATCTACTCAGCTTTCTTTTCTCTTGAATTCCTTCATGATTTTTCTTTGCATTCATCATAATTTAGTTCGTGAGCATTAGATTGCATTGTTGGTGTTGTTTAGATAGGATTTCATGCTTAAGAATTAGATGCAATTTCCAGCAATAGAACATGTATAATGCATCTAGCTTTTTGTGTAATTTGGAGGTGATTTAATAAATTTTTGTGGGAATTCTTATTTTCAAATGTTTCTTTTATCAAAGTACTTGAGATCTGGGTTGTTTCCTTGCATGAAAGTTGGGGTTTCAATAGCTTTCTAATGCTTGATTTATATGATGTTCTTAAGTAGTTGAAATCTGGAATTCTTCTCCCGTTAAATTTGTGCTTTGATTCTAGGCATCTAAACATCTTATTTTGTTGAATCCTTAGGAACTCATTTAGTTTTTCATGTTTTTTATTAGATCCATTAATTATTTTGCATGATATTTCACTTTAAATTCTTCAATTTTGGTCACTTTTGTACCTTAGAACCCTGCATACAATCCATGGATCGTGCACATGGTACTAAGTCACTTTCCTTTTTGGTTTTTGCTCAGTTTAGTTCCTTAATTTAGTTTTAGAAAAAGTTAATTCATTATTTGCATCTTAGTTTAGGTTTAAAGAGTTTCCTTTTTTATTTTTAGGAAGCTCCATCTTTACAAAGGTTTAGGATTTAGAAAGTGTTAAATTTAGAAGTCTTTTTAATCGTAGTTTCCATTCACATGCATGTTTCTAGTTTCTTGTTAAAGTAAGTAAGATCCCATTAGTTACTTGATTTTGTATGTTTAGTTTAGTGTTAGACAGTTTCCTAAATTGGTTTTAGAAAATTCTAACTCTCGAAAGTTTCTAATTCTCATTAAGGAGATTGTTAATTTAGGAAAGTGTTATTTTTAGTAGTTTTATTTAGTTTAAGTTTCTTGATTTGATTCATGCTAATTTAGAAATTATTTTCCTTTAGTTGCTTCCATGTTCTTTAGGTTAGTTTCCAACTTCATTATTTAGTTTTAGTTTTGCATAAGTTTCTTTTAAGTTTAGTTTCGAATTCCATGCATGCTTATGCTTCATGTTGTTTAATTTCTTAGTTTAATCACAACTCTTCTTGTTTGGCTAAAGTTAATTATATTTGAATAAAATCCAATCCATTGAAAAGATATGAGATTCCTCATGGGATCAGCTTCGCTTGTGTGAAAATATTACATTGATTCGTATGCTTGTGAGTAATTTTAAAGCTACATCAAAATGTGTATAATATCTCAAACTTAGATAAATAGGAGTGAAGAAAAATCAGGCTAGTTGCTAATTGAGACACTTTTACATAGAGGGTATATTTTAATTAGACTTGGATTGTATATGTATACTTGTTGTATTTAGAATTTAATTTGCAATAATGCATGGACTGTGGCTGTCGATTAGATGGATCTTGAAGAAGTAAACTTATTTTTAAAAAGAGTTTACTTCAAAAATGAAAAATTATTTTGAGTTTTCAAAATTTTAAATTGGATTCAGTTATAAAATAAATCATCAATTAAATGTTGAAACTCAGGGTTTTGAAATGGATTTCAAAGAAACATTTTCTATCATTTGTTTTCGAAACTATTTTCTTACTTGGGACCCCGCATTTCAAAAGGAATTGATGAAAATGTATTATAAAAACCTAGGTCATCACAAATATCTTGAGACGATGGTTTTAGGCTGAAAAGCATGAATTTTATTGCCCATTTGAAAATGTAAGTATTCTTGGAATATTTGTATGTGACATGTTATTTTATGGGAAAGGTACATCTCATGTAGATATCCCTGATGCACAAGCATGTAATGGACCATACCTGAGTAAGGTCCCACCCAAGGGAGGTGTTGTTACATGAACTATAACACAAATGAAAAAAATGTAGTACATGTAACATTATAAAGTAGGAAGCTTAAGAAGAGGAGAGAAAGAGGGTGATAAGGGTTTAATTTTGTATAAAAAGTACCCAATTAGTAGTCCATCTGTTATAAATTATAGGCATTATTCTAGAATTTTTCTAGAATTTCATAACATGTGCATTTCTAACCTAATAATTCAAAATTTTGATATCTAGCAAGTTCAAGAGCTAATCTATAGTAAATATATGAATTTTCATAATTTTCTTGGATTTAATTGGGTGTTTTCACCTTTGTAGTTATTGAGAACATGATCCGAAAGCCAAAATCAAGTAAAATAAGATTTGACAATCAAGATTAAATGAGGGCCAAAGGCCTAAATTTCATCATCTCAGAACTCAATCAAGATTCAAGATCATCTTAAGGCAAGCAAATGAAGTCCCAGTAACCAATTGGAAACATTAAAGGTGACTAAGATGGGCCCATGCAAAAACCCATGCATTTCCATCGCTTTTGTATGAGAATTGGAGCCAAACATGAAGTTTCCTATTCTAGCATGGAAATATAAGGAAGCCAAGCCATTCAAGCCTTGAAGCCAAAGGACTTAGACACTCAAGCCATCAAGCATTGAGCCATCAAAGTGAGCCACCAAGCCACATGACAGCCATGCCACATGGAGTCACATGATTGGAGGGCTTTTAGAAGCAATTTATACGGTGCTAAAAATGTGAATTTCAAGTGACAATTAAGAGTTTGATGGAGGTCAGTATATGATAAGATATGAATGCATAGGTGGACCAATCAAGAGAGAAACCCTGAATTTCATAAAATTGGAAATCGGGATGAGAATGCAAACCAATTGGTTCGCCTGTATTTGTCTTGGTTTCCCTCAGTAAGTTAATACTTTTGGTTAAATGAGGGAAACTCTTAGTTTCATCGATTACCAAGATAGTTCCAAACCTAGCCTTAGTGTTATCACAGTATTCTAATCTTATGATATATATATATATATATATATATAAGAAAAGACAGCTACCAAGTAATATTTTCGTATCCCTTCCTCTCATTTCCCCCACATTTCTCTCCCTTTCCTCCTCACAATATCACAAACTTAGAAGGGAAGGACTTCTAGGCCACCTTCCTTGAAAGTGGTGCCTCCCCCCTTTTAAATTTATCCACTCCACCTTTCAAATCCATTCCCCACTCAACTATCTCATCTCTACCTCTTTCCTCCATTTTTCTACCCTTTTTCCATCTAATCATGTAATATAGCTTAATAAAAGGAGTTCCACACCCCATCCTAAGCTGGAATTCAATGTCTCCTCCTTCCTTTTCTTATATTTAGAAAGTCCAACTCAACCAACTTTCCTAACCTTCTAATCTTCTATCTTCAATCAACCACCTAACTTTCCTACCGAGAGTCCTAGTTCTAATTCTCTTCTTTCATCTTAGGATAGGATCTTATCAAATTGGAAAGAAAAACTTCATATAACCCCATGGAATTCCATGCCCAATTCAAGTAGAGGGGTTGCTTCTAACTCCTTGTCTTATACACCTTCTCATTACTTTTGTTCTTTTGGTTTTGAACTTAAATTACAGGTTAGTAATTTGCTTTGTTGTCATGCTTGTTTGCTTTACTTCATTTCTTTCCTTCTTTATCTCTTTGCCTCACTTCAATACGCATAGTTTCTCTTTTTTTCCTATTTCTTTGCTTCCACTACTCTTAATTTTCTTAGTTAATTCCTCAAGCTCAAAATTATCTTTCTTCTTGTAGTAACATCCAAGAGGATAGTAGCTTTAAAGCTTTTTGTTTCTCCTTCATCTTTTCTTGTTTCTCACATAGATTTGGACTAGTTTTTGTTGATTTCTTTCCCATCTTCATGCTCTTACTCTCTTGATTTTTATTTTGTGTTTCAAATGCATGATATTATATATTATTGGATTTATATTTAATCTTTTCTTTGAATCAAGTTCTAAGCATTAGAATAGTGCACAATTTTCAGCTTTGTTCTCTATGTACATGTGCACAAGTTATGTACAAAATTCCATCCAATAGAGTTAATGATTCATGCAAAGTTTCTCTTGGTTATTTCCATGCTTGAAGCTCATTAAATTTATATTATTATGATCAATTTTCATGCCTTGAATCACATGGACCATATCAATCCGTGGTTTTGTTTGACTTAAGTTTCATGAACACTATATTTCTGGAATTTTACCTTTCATAATTCATGCATAATTTCCAGCAGTCCATAAACCTTATTTTCCTGATTGCTTAGGAACCCATTTAGATTTCTAGATATTTTAGTTATAGTTTTGGTCAGATTCCACGTTAGAAAAAAATTAGGTCATGCTTCTAGTCATTTTCTCACTCAAGAACCATGTGCATAACTCCATGGGTCATGTGCATGGTGATTGGATGATTTTCCTTGAAGTTGGTTCATTATTTCCTTTCTTCATGATAGTTTAGCATTACTTGTTTGGTTAGTTGCATCTTAGTTTAGCTTTAGAAACTTTCTTAATTTATTTTAAGAAAGTTTTATTTTTAGGAAGTTTTAGGAATAGCAAATTGTTTGTTTAATAAAGTTTCATTTTTAAAGAGTTTGCATTAGTTTCTTTAATTGAATGCATGTTAGTTAGGAAGGTTTCTAATTTCATTGAAAATCGTTATTTTTAGAGAGTTTCCTTTAGTTCATGTTTTTAGTTTTATGCATGTTTGCATTCTATATTGTTTAAATTGTTAGCTTAATCAAAACTCTCTTTCTTTGGATAAGATAAGCAACTTAAATAAGATGCAATCAATTGAAAATTCCAAGAGATTCCACATGGGATTGACCTCTACATGTGGATGACTACATTGATCCATGACCTTGCAAGTAATTTTAAAGCTAAACTAGAGAGATTGAAGATAATAAAACTTTAAAGAAACCAGATATCCAATCATTAGTTCCAAATTTAACTTTCAAGAAAATACTCTCAAGCCATTCAACTTTGATGGGAGTGTTTTTGTGACGACCCAGGTTTCATATGATGCAAATTTGATAAAAAGGAGAGATCTCTTATTTTATAAATATGGAATGCATGAAAATCTTTTTGTTTTGGAAAATAATCTTTCGTATAAAACCCTGAGTGTCAAAACACATTTACAAATTATCTAGCTATGGCACAGTTTTAAATTGACTCTATTCCCAAGAAAGTGTTAGTCACAGCCTCAGCTACAGAGAGTAACTATAATCAAGTAACATTGAAAGATAAGGTAGGGGTTTACTTACTTGTAGTTAATCTGGGTGTCTTCTGTCACAGGCGTGCTCTGTCCTTAAGTGTTTACTTTGTGTCTGAAAAATGTTGAGGATTCGGTGAGTATATACTATACTCAGTAGGAGTCCATCACTACTAGTTTTACAATGCAAGCTATATTTAAAATCATATGCTCTTTCAAAACATGTGCATGTTTGAACACTCATGTTCAATATCGAGATTAAAAACCATTGTCGAATTGGAATACTGACAACTTAAAGAATCACATAATCCAAGTCGAAAGTATCATATATATCATAAACATAATGGTATGCATAAGATGTTCCACTGAATCCAACTCATGGATATATGGTATGGTCGACCAACCTCATGTCATGCCACATGCAATGCAAGTAAATCCTCAAAACATAGGGCCCAGTATGCCCACGACCTCACCGTCGTGTGGTCCCCAAGTACCTGGGGACACTCGGTCATAGCCTCCACGGGGCATATGACACATCGACCCAGTGCCGTGACACTAGTGGTAGCCCCCTGTACCACAAATCATGCAATATATGCAATTGTTTGCAAAGCATGTCTATGCATAATGTATTTGTCATATGCATGCTGAATTCGTTTATAAAATTAAATCATACTAAACAAGTCATATAACTTAAACTTAAAACATGCATTCTCAAAACAATCATGGGGTCTTTTAAAAAGTCTAGTAGCGATAGAGCACCTACCTGGTTAGATCGTGCTAATCCCCTTGTCCTCGTATGCTCCTGAACACGGTTTAGGAGAACAAGGGTAGCTTGGCCTATTTCTATAAGTTTTAGAATAGTTTACCACACTACTTAGGCATTAAGGGTTCATTCTCATTCCTAAGGGTCTCCTAAGGTACCTAATTGGGCCTTAGTATAGTCAATTTTACAAAGGTTTAGTGGCCCCATGCCACTATTATGGTTTAAGGGTCATGCCCACCTTAGATAGGGCCTTGATCAACTATTTTATGGTTTGGGTGTGTCCGCGTCGTTGACACGGACACAACGCCTTTCGCGGGCCTCAGTCGGAGTCCTAGAACTCAAGTTATAGGCTTTTTAGTACCGAGTGTACATAGAGGGTCAAACAAGGTGGAAGCTCGGAACGCGTTAGTGGCGTGAACCCCAGCGGTTGCGTCTGCCGACGCACCGGGCCTCCTCCCGCCGTTCTCATTTGCGGGAGCATCCATGGACGAGCTCGTCAGGTTTTCTCAACGCACATGACGCATTTCGGTTTGACGGGGACCTAGGCGTCCTAGGGACACCCTGGTTCGACCCTGTCAAACCAGTACGCCCCAGGGACTGTTCCTGGGTCCTTTGTGGCTCTCTAGAGCCCCGTTTTGCATGATTTTTCATGCAAAAACTTGGGGAAACTTAGCCTAGGACTTAGGGGGAGACGAGTTTGGAGGGGTTTTGGGCATACCTGGTTCGTGGTAGGGTTTTTCCCATGTTTTCTCCTCTTATTTGCTTCTCCGCGATGGGTTTTTCCCAAGCTTTTGGACTGCCATTAGAGGCACCCAAGAGCTCTATTTATAGAGCTAGAAAAGGGTTCTGGAGGGGGTTCTAACTGCCATTGAATGGTGGTGATTTCTCCCCTAAACACCGCCGTTCTAAAACCCTCGAGGAGGATGAAGAAGAGGGGTGCCCGTATCAAAACGGGCCCCTGTGTTTCTCAGGCTAAATCCGTTTTTAATATAAATTACATTTTTGCCCCTGAACTTCAAAGGGCCATAACTTCCTCAATTTAACTCCTTTTTGGGTGATTTTGGTCTTGTTGGATTCCCTTTTCTGAGATGCACCTAGGGGTACTAGTCTTAGGACCAATTTTCTAGGTCCAGTCAGGGTGAATAGTGAAATGACCAAAATACCCTTATCTCCAAAAAGTGAACTTTTCATTACTAACTTGGGATTTCAATGTTACAAAAATGGAGTCATTACATTCTTACCCCCTTAGGGGAATTTTGCCACTGAAATTCTACAATATATACAGCCAAAAGATCTCAGGGTACTTTTCTCGCATTTCTAACTCTAGTTCCCAAGTCTCTTCTTCCATGTGCGCATTTCTCCACAAAACTTTGACTAAGTGTATGTCCTTATTCCACAGCTTCTTACTCTTACGATCCAGAATCTCAACTGGTCTCGTCTCTAGCTTGAGATCCTCCATCAACTCTATGGGTACCTTGTTAATGACATGAGCAGGGTCAGGCACATACCTCCTTAGCATAGATATATGGAATACGTTATGCACTTCAGATAGCTGAGGGGGTAGTGCGATCCTGTAGGCCACTTTTCCCACTTTCTCCAAGATTTCAAAAGGTCCTATGTAACGCGGACTAAGCTTGCCTTTGATATCGAACCGCATAACTCCTTTAGTGGGAGATATCTTCAGGAAAACATGCTTTCCTATGTCGAATTCTAATGGTCTTCTCCTTTGATCAGCATAGATCTTTTGCCGGCTTTGAGCTGTGAGGAGGCGTCTCCTTATGAGTTTGACCTTCTTGGCGCATTGCTCTACCAGCTCAAACTGGAGCACCCTGGAATCTCCAACTTCACTCCAACTGGTGGGTGATCGACAGGGTCTCCCATAGAGCACCTCGTACGGAGCCATGCTAATGCTAGACTAAAAGCTGTTGTTGTACGTGAACTCTACTAGTGGTAGGTTTTCATCCCAACTATGCTTCCAATCGAGGGCACAGGTTTGCAACATATCTTCGATTATCTGGATCGTGCGTTCTGACTGTCCACCGATTTGTGGATGGAAGGCTGTGCTATAGTTCAAGGAAGATCCTAAGGATATTTGGACGGACTTCCAGAGTTGCGAAGTGAAGTGGCTATCCCTATCTGAAGTGATCCTAAGGGGTATGCCATGTAAACTCACTATCTCTTTGATGTATAGCTGAGATAGGCTGTCAGTGGATTGGGTATGGCATATAGGAAGGAAATGGGCTGTCTTAGTCAATCTATCAACAATTACCCAGATCATGTCATGACCCTTAGAGGTCCTGGGTAACCCTACGATGAAGTCCATGGTAATATGGTCCCATTTCCATTTGGGTAACTCAAGGGGTTGTAACAATCCCACAGGTCTTTGATGTTCAGCCTTTACTTGTTGACATGTTAGACACTTTGCCACAAATTCCCCTATGTCTCTTTTCATACCATCCCACCAATATTGTTCTTTAAGTCTTGATACATCTTAATTCCTCCCAGGTGTATAGTATACTTAGACCGATGAACCACTTTTAAGATTTCTTGTCTTAATTCTTCATTAGTTGGTACCACTAATCTTCCTTGCATGTAAACGCTACCATATTCCCATTTAGTAAACCCTGGTTTTCCTATGAAAGCTTGTATATCCAGATCTCCTTTCTGTTCTTGCTTAACCTTTTCATTAACCGCCGACTTTATCATTAGTCCTGCCATAATGATCTTGCGCTTACTTATGTCTGGTTTCCATGTTATTACTTCTTGTAATAGCTTCCATCTCTTAGTCAATAAACTTGCACACATCCCATGGGTTTTTCTACTTAATGCATCAGCTGCCACATTAGCTTTTCTAGGGTGATAATGAATGGAGAAGTCATAGTCTTTTAAGTATTCCATCCATCATCTTTGTCGCATGTTTAAGTCTTGTTGGGAAAAGATATATTTAAGACTCTTATGATCTGTAAAACTTCAAACTTTTCCCCATATAAATAATGTCTCCAGATTCGCAAGGCAAAGACTATGGCTGCTAATTCCAAGTCATGGGTCGGGTAATTCACTTCATGCTTCTTGAGTTGCCGAGAAGCATAAGCAATTACCTTCCCATGTTGCATAAGTATGCAGCCTAATCCTTGTTGCAAGGCATCGCTGTATATCTCAAATCCGCCACATCCTGAAGGTAAGGTAAGGACAGGTGCTGTAGTTAACCTTCTCTTTAGTTCCTGGAAGCTTTCCTCACATTTATCAGTCCATTCGAATCTTATGTCTTTCCTGGTCAGCTTAGTTAGAGGTAAAGCAATTTGAGAAAAACCCTCAATGAATCTCCTGTAATATCCAGCAAGTCCTAAGAAGCTTCTTATTTCTGTGACTGTCTTAGGTCTTTCCCATTTCTGCACTGATTCAACCTTAGCGGGGTCGACTGCTATGCCATCTTGAGAAATAATGTGTCTTAAGAAATTAACCTTTTCCAGTCAAAACTCACACTTACTGAATTTTGCATATAACTTGTGTGCTCGTAGAGTGCTTAATGTTATCCTTAGATGTTCCTTATGGTCTTCAGGAGTTTCTGAATATATTAAGATATCATCCACAAATACTATGATGAATTTATCTAAGTACTCCTTGAACACCCTATTCATGAGGTCCATAAATGCGGCTGGAGCATTAGTTAAACCAAAGGACATCACTCTGAATTCATAATGGTCGTATCGAGTCCTAAAGGCTGTCTTGGGGATATCTTCTTCTCTAACTCGAAGTTGATGGTACACGGATCGTAGATCAATTTTAGAAAAGACTTTGGTCGACTGAAGTTGATCGAAAAGATCATCAATTTGGGGAAGGGGATACTTATTCTTAATGGTGACCCTATTTAGCATTCGATAGTCTGTGCACAATCTCATGGAGCCATCTTTTTCTTAACAAAAAGGATTGGAGCTTTCCCACGGAGATATGCTAGGTTGTATGAACCCTTTGTCAAGTAGTTCCTATAACTGGGTCTTCAATTCTTTTAGTTCTGCAGGAGCCATTCGGTAAGGAGCTTTGGAAATGGGGGAAGTACCAGGTATAAGGTCAATGATAAACTCAATTTCTCTTGGTGGAGGTAGACCTGGTAAGTCCTCAGGGAATACGTCAAGAAATTCTCGGACTACCTCGACATCCTCTAGCTTTGGTTGGGGACTCTCGACAGATTCAATCTTGGCTAAGAAGAAGGGGCATCCCTGAGCAATGTGCTTAACTGCTTTCATGGCAGAAATAACACAAGCTCCAGAATAATCCTTTCTTCCTTGGATGGTGAAAGTGTCTCCATTAGGTAGGGTAAAAGTGACACGTTTCTGGCGGCAATCAACAAAGGTTGATGAAAGGCTAGCCAGTCCATACCTAAGATGATGTCGAAGTCATTCATATCTAAGTGAATAAGATTGGCATGTAGGAAATGATCCTTGATCAAAATGGGGACATCCTAGAGATAAGAATAGGTGGGAAGTGCCTGGCCTACAGAAGTCATGACTTCTAGAGTGAAGTCCAGGTCCTATGGTATAATGTCCAAGGTTGATGCAAACCCCCAGGATATGAAAGAATGAGTGGAGCCTGTATCGAATAGAACTTTAGCCGGTGTATCATAGATAGAAAGAATACCTTCAACTACTGCATTTGAAGCCTGGGCTTGACTAGAAGTGAGGGCAAAGACACGTCTTTGGCTCCTTGGAACCTGATCTTCTTTACGCTCTTCAACTTTCCTTTTAGGACAATTACTAGCAAAATGTCCTAATTCTCCACAACTATAACAAGTGATGTTGAAAGTGGGACATGGGTTGCCTGAATGATTCCTGTTACACCTAGGGCATGTCTTCCAGTCTGGCCTTTTTCCTTTGTTTTCAAACAACTTCTTGAAAGGTGGCCTAGGTCCAGATGACTGAAATGGTCTCTTTCCTTTATTTCTCATGGTGTTGATGTTCTTAGTTTCCTTCATCGCCTGATTCCTTTGATAATCTTTTTCATATAGGGAGGCCATCTCTACGGCTTTGGCTACTGTGGAAGGTTGGAAACCTAGAACTCTGTTCCTGAGTCCTGGGTTGAGTCCATCTACAAATCTTTCTGCCGCATCTTCCTCATCAGCACAAGCATGTGGTGCAAATCTTCGGAGGCTGATGAATCTATTTTCATACTGTTGGACAGTCATATTTCCTTGTTCTAAGTCCATAAATTCCTTTTCCTTCTGTTTTCTTATGTATTTAGGATAATACTTGTCATTAAAGACCTTTTTAAACTCTTCCCATCCTATTGTTTCTCGCTGGTCAAAATAAGTCCTTTCTACTGTTTCTCACCAAAAGGTAGCCTCTCCCCTAAACACAAATGTGGCCATGGGTACTTTTCTTTCTTCAGCTATGTTCATGGCTTTAAATATCTTTTCAATATCAATTTACCTTTTTTCAACTATAGATGCTTCATCTTCTCCTGTGAATGAGGGAGCTAATTTCTGAAACCTTTTTAACTGAACCTCAGTCCTATCTATTACTTTATCACAGGAAGGATCTCGGGTGGTAGGGGTTTGGCTTTGACTATTCATGTATTGTCCCATATGCTGTAGGAATTGCTGGAACAATTTAGCCATCCCATTGCCCGACCCAGTGGAGTCCACTGGTGGGGCTTCGGGTCTTAGAGCATTACTTCCTTTCTTTTTAGGCATTTGTAATCACAAGGTAATTTACCAGACCTTAGTATGTGCTATCCTATTACCCCTTACTCTTTCATGGATGAAACTTGATTATAAGTTATTCCCCTCATAACTGGGCAGTGAGTAAAGTCAAACCATGCTCTGATACCAACTGTGATGACCCGGGTTTTATATGATGCAAATTTGATAAAAAGGTGAGATCTCTTGTTTTATAAATATGGAATGCATGAAAATATTTTTGTTTTGGAAAACAATTTTCGTATAAAACCTCGTGTGTCAAAACACATTTTCAAATTATCTAGCCATGGCATAGTTTTAAATTGACTCTATTCCTGAGAAAGCATTAGTCACAGCCACAGCTACAGAGAGTAACTACAATCAAGTAACATTGAAAGATAAGGTAGGGGTTTACCTACTTGTACTTAATCTGGGTGTCTTCTGTCACAGACGTGCTTTGTCCTTAAGTGTTTACTTTGTGTCTGAAAAATGTTGAGGATTCGGTGAGTATATACTATACTCAGTAGGAGTCCATCACTACTAGTTTTACAATGCATGCTATGTTTAAAATCATATGCTCTTTCAAAACATGTGCATGTTTGAACACTCATGTTCAATATCGAGATTAAAAACCATTGTCGAATTGGAATACTGACGACTTAAAGAATCACATAATCCAAGTCAAAAGTATCATATATATCATAAACATAATGATATGCATAAGATGCTCCACTGAATCCAACTCACGGATATATGGTATGGTCGACCAACCTCATGTCATGCCATATGCAATGCAAGTAAATCCTCAAAATATGGGGCCCACTATGCCCACGACCTCATTGCCATGTGGTCCCCGGGTACTTGGGGACACTCGATCATAGCCTCCACAGGGCATATGACACATCAATCTAGTGTCGTGACACCAGTGGTAGCCCCCTGTACCACATGCAGTCGACATAGGGACATGCCCTTTTTGGGCGTGGTACCCATTCCACCTAATAGTGGTAGAGGCTGGGAGGCCAACCCAGACCTCTCGGCATAGCGCCCATGAGCTTACTAGCCCAAATAACATACGATCAAACAAGCAAAAACCTCTTTTTCAAAACTTCTCCTCTTTGGGTCCCTCACAACTGCCTACCCAGCGTCTTTTGGGCACTCCAGCGTCTTTTGGTAACCCTCAAGGACATGCAGTTTTTTCAAAACCTCAATGCTCATAAATCATGCAATATATGCAATTGTTTGCAAAGCATGTCTATGCATAATGTATTTGTCATATGCATGCTGAATTCATTTATAAAATTAAGTAATACTAAAAAAGTCATATAACTTAAGCTTAAAACATACATTCTCTAAACAATCATGGGTTCTTTTAAAAAGTCTAGTAGCGATAGAGCACCTACCTGGCTAGATCGCACTAATCCGCTTGTCCTCGTATGCTCCTAAACACGGTTTAGGGGAACAAGATTAGCTTGGACTATTTCTATAAATTTTAGAATAGTTTACCACACTACATAGGCATTAAGGGTTCATTCCCATGCCTAAGAGTCTCCTAAGGTCCCTAATTGGGCCTTGGTATAGTCAGTTTTACAAAAGTTTAGTGGCCCCGTGCCACTATTATGGTTTAAGGGTCATGCCCACCTTAGATAGGACCTTGATCAGCTATTTTATGGTTTGGGTGTGTCCGCGTCGTCGACACGGACACAATGCCTTTCATGGCGCCTCAATTGGAGTCCTAGAACTCAAGTTATGGGCTTTTTAGTACCAAGTGTACATAGAGCGTCAAATGAGGTGGAAGACCGGGACGCGTTAGCGGCGTGCGCCCCAGCGGGTGCGTCTGCCAACGCATCAGGCTTCTGCCCGTCGTTCTCATTTGTGGGCGCGTCCACGGACGCGCCTGGCCGGTTTTCTCAACGCACACAATGCGTTTCTGTTTAACGGGGACCTGGGCGTCTTAGGGACGCCCTGGTTCGACCCTGTCGAACCAGTGTGCCCCAGGGACCGTCCCTGGGTCCTTTGTGGCTCTCTAGAGCCCGTTTTGCATGATTTTTCATAAAAAAAAACTTGGGGAAACTTAGCCTAAGACTAAGGGGGAGACGGGTTTGGAGGGGTTTTGGGCATACCTAGTTCGTGGCCGGGTTTTTCCCACATTTTCTCCTCTTGTTTGCTTCTCCACGGTGGATTTTTCCCAAGTTTTTGGGCTACCATTAGAGGCGCCCAAGAGCTCTATTTATAGAGCTAGAAGAGGGTTCTGGAGGGGGTTCTTACCGCCATTGAATGGCGGTGGAGAAACCTTCAGAATGGCGGTGGTTTCTCCCCTAAACACCGCCGTTCTAGAACCCTTAGGAGCTTGAAGAAGAGGGGTGCCCGTATCAAAACGGGCCCCTGTGTTTCTCAGGCCAAATCCGTTTTTAATGTAAATTATATTTTTGCCCCTGAACTTCAAAGGGCCATAACTTGCTCATTTTAACTCCATTTTGAGTGTTTTTGGTCTTGTTGGATTCCTTTTTCTGAGATGCACCGAAGGGTACTAGTCTTAGGACCAAATTTGTGCGTCCAGTCAGGGTGAATAGTGAAATGACCAAAATACCCTTATCTCCAAAAAGTGAACTTTTCATTGCTAAATTGGGATTTCAATGTTACAAAAATGGAGTCATTATAGTTTTCTTCTTTGCTTAAGCCTAGAACAAAACTTTTAAAAAAAAATTAAATGAAAATATCTCTTTAGGAGTGATCCATTGCATACATGATGCTAGGATCATTCCCTTTTACAGTGTTCGGGAAAATGTTAAAACAAGTGAAGAACATGTCCCTAAATCAAATACCACAAAGAACTCTTAAGAGACCTTCTTATTCCTTAGAGGGATAGGAACCCCTTGATTCCCCATTCCCCTTTCTTCCTGAGTGTGACGACCCGGGTTTTTGAAAACATGATTTGTAAAGTGTTTTGAAAGGCAGGGCCCTTAAGAGTGTAAAATTTTTTCGCAAAACAAAGCAGCGGAAATTCTTTTCTTTAGAACTTGTTTTGAAAACCCAAGTCACCACTTCATATATAACATAAGTACAATTTGTGTACAAAATAAAATTCCATTGAAGGAATATACTTTTATTAAACTCCAGGATCCATCCAGTGGTTCACAAGATCTGACCAAATCTAGTACAATACTTGTCCAAATTACATAATCCAAAACTCAAGCTCACCATACAATAAAACTCTCAACAAATAAAAATACATGTCTTCAAGGGTATACCTTGAAGATTATTCTCTTCAAGTCTTCTATAGTCTTGACTCCTAACTCTCCTTCCTGGATCCGAGATATTGCAACAAGTACAATATCTCAACAAGCAATGCTTGGTAGGGGATTCAAGAAACATAATAATTGACAATGTAATTCCAATCCTTCATAATCTCGTTATCCTCAAACATACTCTTTATTTTGTAAGTTATGTATATCTATATACATACATACCCTTCATGGGTAAACCAATTAAATTTGTGAAAATAGTGAAATATCATTCCCAACTAAGCCGATCAATTCTCTTTATTTTGAGAATTTAGTATTACAGCTAATCTCATACTGGGAATTTCCCTTCTTGGGAAACATTGGTAATATACAATTACCTAGCATTTCATTATGCTATAACATAAGGCATTTCACTATGCCTGTTCCCATATGCATCATAGTGCAAAATAATCGAGAAAGGTTGCTTTATCTTTGCCTCGATCCGTACTAGCGCGCTCGGATAACTGCCCTATTCACCACTGATACCACGGTGGAAAATATTATGTCACTGCCCGTATGGGGGGGCAAGACTTTCACAGTGGTGGCCTTCCCATAATTGCCACCACCCGACTTTTAGCCTCTCATTGGGCAAGGTATCATCATATCATCAAATTTCAAGGAGCGGGTGGCCAAACCCTCATAACTCCTCTAGCAATAGCATCCCCTAGGCTCATGCCTATTAAAACAAACTCACAAGCCTCCAAGCTTGTATGTAAAATAGATTCCATATATATCAGACCATACGTCTGTTTACTTAGGGCTGAAATATTTTCTAGTTCCCTATTCACTTATAGTTTAGTCCTTAACCATCTTATAGGTGTTTGGTTGGATCATAAGGTTTTCAAGAGATATACTACAAGTATTATCATTACTCTTGTCAACATAAGATCATGAGTACAATCATGAATATCTCATGTAAATGCATTCATCAAATCCTCCTACCTTTAAGGATTGATCTCTTTTTCCCAATCTTCCATGATCTTGACCGATGTATGTAATCTGTACATCCATACATATTGTCAATATATAAATTATGAACAATCCTATTGATCACTAGATCTGATGTTTAGAATGATCTTTAGATCATTCATATCTAAGTATTTTTCTATCTCTAAGTCTTTGTATGTTCATCTCCTTGATCTTGATCTTTCATAGATCCTTTGATTGACAATCTACTCATGTTGATAAAGATCAAGGTCCTAGATCTTCTATCGGCTAGTTCTTCTTTGATCTAAGTTCAGTTCTTGGATCATCCCTATGGAGGATGATCTTGGTTTTCTTCCTTGAATCACCTTTGATCAAGGGTTTGGATTATCTAATCTAATGAACTATAACAAGTATACTACTAAACATACATACTAAGTACAATATAGTGTTCTTATTCTTATTGTTCTTGATCATCCAAGATCTAATGGATCTTGTTTGATCATCCTTATCTTACTTACTGTTTTTATTAGGGTTAGGTAATTTACTAACCTTTTATGCTCTTATGATTATTATTCAACCAGTTAATGTGCATGGTTGAAGGTAGCTTATTCAAGCCTAAATCTAGACTACTCCTCTTATTTCCAATTGGCTAAGGCTTACTAGTTGAATGGGTGAACACAAAGTGGTTACTTCAATCCTCATGTAAGGAGGCGTTTAGACCTCACAAACGTCAATAGAAGGTAGGGGAAGAGCGAGGCTCTATTAGATAACCCCCTTAACCACTATGTTCATCATTCACTAGAATGACCATAGCTCAACCTTTCATAAGGTTCCTATAAGCATGTTTACTCTAAGTACTCTTTCTAATGGATTTTAATTAAGTCCATGAATATTTATAATGTCATTCATGGGGTTTATTATTCTTTTCCTAATTTGGGCTAAGGATTTGATAATCCTTATATTGTCCTACTAACTATAGCCCTTACTAATTAAGTCCAAAGTACTTCATTCTTATTTGTGTCATGAAACTCTACTTTCTCATTAGAATACATTTTTTTATGTTTTATGCTCTTTATCTCATAACAAGTAAATCTACTACTAACATTCAACCATAAATGAATTATAAATTTAAAGCATAAAACTACCTAATTTAACATTCAATGAAAATGAGGCAAGGTACTTAAATTAAATCTAGCACCTTATGATAAGAATGAACACATATCATACTAAACTCTAAATGTTATACTAGTATGCTTTATAACATAATAACATAAAATGAAACTAATTATATTTACATTTTTAGAAACCTTTACTTATGATCCAACCATTTGATCTTAGATCTTTTCCTTTGATTAAGGACTTTAGTTATATTTAGATAATTTTCTCTATTAAGGTCAAAAGATCACATTGATCTATTTTTATCATAATCCATCCATGATTTCCTTGGATTTCATCATATAAACATTTATTCTTTCCATCCCAAGGATCTGATCACACTTGATCTCATTGATCAAGTGGGTCCCTTTGTAATTTTTTGGATTTTTCTACCATAAAGGGTAGATCCCTTAATATATCTCATATATATCCAATTTAAACATAGATATAACTTTATTTAAGTATTAGATCATTATTAAAACATGTTTCTAAGATCTGATCATCTCAGATCTTGAAAATCTATGTAATTGGAAACTTAATTCTTAAATACAGAAATTTTTTATTGAATAACATGTCATTTTTATTATTCCATAAGAAAATAGAGGTTTCAAGCTTTCCATATCTTCTTTTCGATCTCAATTTGGAGTTCAGATGACTCCAGAATTGATCCTGGAAGTTCACAGTCCTTCCTAGGGCCTAGACTTGATCTGGGCCGAAGGAAGGGACGGCCCAGATTAGTCGGGCGGAAAGACAGGCGGAACGAACCGAGCGGAACGAACCAGGGATCGTCGGGCGCATCCGCTGGGAAAAAACGCCTAAGCGTGACTGCGGGACGTCCACAGACGCGGACGGGACGAGCGGAACGCCCGTCGTCCGCGCGCCCGCAAATCGGGCTGTCGCTGGGCGCGTCCGCTCGTCATTTCTATGGACACGCCTTCTTTGCACTTGAGCCGACGCCCAACGCGTATCGCGCGCGCCGTTCCGACGGTGCGTCACGCGGGCGTCTTGGGCGTCGTCTGATCTGGAGATCGGACAGTCCCTTCTGGACCGTCCAATCAATCCTCTTGCAATTGAGGGCCCAAAAGGTCTCTGATTTTGATGAAACTTCTACCCTAGGGGTTTTGGACCCTTTTGGATCGATTGGTACAGTCAGATTTCTCATCTGAGCACTCCATCATCCCTAATTAAGGGTTCTGTTGTTGACTTTATTTTTATCTTTTTATTACCAAAATTAATTACAGTAAAATAAAAATTACATAAAACAATACTAAAAATATATGAAAAGGATTTCCACTTACTTGATTGGAGAGAAAACCTGATTTATATGCCCAATTTAAAAAAATACCTTGTTGATGAAGATATAGCCTAAAATCCACCTTTCTTGCAAATACCGTTGTTTGAACCGTTGGATCTTGAAATTTCTTTGGGGGTTTTGTAGAATAGATGTGTTGGGATGTTTTGGACGGTGGAATTTATCAAATTAGAGCAAGAACAAAGTGCCTAATTGAATTTAGGTCTCTTGTTCTAATATAAAAAGAAAAACAAGTTGGAAAGAGATCTAGCTCTTGGAAATTTTGGGGTTTTGAGAGGGATTCTAGATCTAATTTTTCAAGGAGATTGAAGATAATTTCGTGGGGATTTTATGAGGATTTTTGGAAGATTTTTGGGGTTGTATTTATAGGCATTTTGGGTCTTTTTCTATGATTATAATATGTTATTTTTTTAATATAAAATGGCATGAAAGTCTTCAATGCTCCCATGCCTAACTTTTCTTCCCCATGACTAGCTGATCTTTGTTGACCCATGTTTCACATGGGCTGCTGATCAAATTGGTTGTTGGGGACGTGGTGGTCCCCATGTGGGCCCCATGTGGGTCCCCACATGGTGTAAAAAGTCCATTTTGCCCTTTATGCATAAAACTTTGGGTTTTATTCCCATGATCTCGGATTTGAGTGTACTTAGTGGCGCTGGATTCGTATTTCTCAGTACATTCTAAATTTTGATGTTTCATATTTTGATTTTTGGAATATTTTGATTTTTGGGTAAAATTACTATTTTACCCCTTTTGTCCAAAAAATGAAAAACTTAAGGATTTCTAATCCGAATTCGAAATTTGTTGTGCTTACAGTCATTTTGAAGGGTTTCCTAAGTTTAATTTCAATTTTACATGTCTTATGATTTGATTATACTTTTATAAAAAGTATATTTTAAATAACCCTAATATTTCAACCCGAAATATCTAAAACTCAAACTTTATTGATTTTTCTCAATCATTTTACAAAAATTGGGGTTATTACACTGAGGATGGTATCCTTAAAAGTATAGGCTAAATACCCCATTGGCTTGAAAGCTTAAGATCTACTAGCAGCTCCTTCCATGTAGACAATAGGAACCTTCGCAAAAAGCCTAGAAGGAGACTAGTTGTGGAGTCTTTTGTACATGGAAGATCCCTCTAAGAAGAAAGGGTGGAAGAAACTACATAGTAAAATGGATAGAAAGTAGTAAAAGAGAGTTTAAGGAGCTCTTGCTTTGCCTCTAATTTCCTCAATGAAAGAAAATCTCATGGCTTAGAGTTTGGAGCTCCGTTGGCCAATATGCTCAAGATCTCATAGAACCCTCTTCCATGTATATGACAAACACTATTGTCGAAAGCCTAGAGCAAGAGAGAAAATGGAGCCTCTTATGCATAGAGAATCAGATTGTAGAGAGGAAGAGAAGAAGAATAACTTAAGAAGATAGAAGAGTATAATGCAAGATGGTGTATAATAGAAATGTAAAGTGCAAAAAAAAAATGCAAAGCAAGAAAGCAATGATATAAGAGAATAAGATGCAAAGAGAATGGAAAAGAGAATGCTTAAATGAAACTACAATCTCTCTCATCACAACTCTCAGTCAAAATCTTCCTACAACTAGTCAAAGCTTCTTAAACTAGCAAAACTTTCAAAAACATTTAAAATACCTGTTATAAATTTTTTTAAAACACATTAATCTTGTTTAGAAATGAAAAATAGGGTCAATATGTGTGTGTGTGTGTAGCTAGTGAGCAGCATGAGTATAAATATCTTATAAAGCAAGGTAAGGGAAGAAAAGATTATTTCAAGGTTCTCAGGACTAGGCATTATGATCATATAATAATATGAGCCACTATCACATGATCAGATGAAGATGGATTGGTGCGTCCAACACTTATCACAATTGTAACTATTTGAGGCAAAAAATCATAAAATTAGGTCGCTATTGAGGGAAAATGTTTTATAAGATTCCTAGAGTAAGCAATTGATAATTAGATATTTGCCAAAAATGGATTGTTTGAATCATTTTAGGAAGTGTGCTAGGCTTTTGAATGATTTTTTCTTTTTGAGCAAATCAATATACGATTGTTTAAACTTTTGTCCTAACACACAATTATGAGTAAGACACACAATATATGTTTCTGAAGACAACTATACACAAACATGTTGTTATCAAAGGTTTTAAATGATTTGTTCTTTTATGGATGGACAAACAAATAGTTGTGTAAACTTTTGACTAAGAAACACACAATTCTTGATCATTTTCTACAAACATTGGGAATCAAAACTTAGATTCATACCAAACTTTTGAGTATTTTTAGACACTGTGAAATGTGGAATGTGTGTGCATTCCACCAAGGAGTTCCTTAATGAGCTCATTATCTCTCTTAGGTCTTGGAAATATTGTGGGTTTGTAGGAGTCATTTGCTAGTAGCAAGATGGGCATCTATACCCATTGGGTTCCAAGCACTATGACTAATTGTTCCAAATCCAAGGAAATTTTTTTTATTGTTGAATGGCCTTGGATCAAAATAAGAATCATTTTTTACCTCTATGTTAAACCTCATGTTACACCATACTCTAACCTAATTTCAGAGCTCCAAAGTCACAAAATTAGTTGACTATTAAGGGAAAATATTTTAGATGATTCATAGAGTATGCAATTGGCAATTCGATCTTTACCAAAAATGGATTGTTTGAATCATTTTGGGAACTGTGCTAGAAGAATACATGATTGTTTCTAGGACACACGATTGTGTATTAGGGATAATGCAAAAACTATACACAATCATGCAATGCAGGCTTTTGAATCATTTTTTATTTTTTGAGAAAATCAATACAAGATTGTGTAAACATTAATCCTAAACACGCAATTATGTGTGAAAGTCATATAGTATGTGTTTCCTAAGAAAACTATGCATAATTATGTGGTGATCTAAGCTTTTGAATGAGTTGTTCTATTATGGATTGTGATAACCTGGGTTTTTTAACACATTTTGATGTTTATTTTAGAATGGTAGGGCCCCTGTTTTTGAAAAGAAGTTGAAAGTCAAATAGAGGAAAATGTTTTCTTTGAAATTCATATTTTTAAAAGCCCAATTGTCACATCCACTTTCTCACTACATATATATACACATACACATAGTTTCAAAAATACATATTTATATTGAACAAAATTTTAAGAACAGGATCTATCCAGTGGTTCACATACATAGCCTCCATGTATTTATTACATAACATGTACAAAGCTTACAATCCAAACATCTCACTAAGAAATACAAGTCTCAATACAAATGAATGTAACTAAGTATATACCCTTGATCAGTTGTAATAATGTTGATATCCTCAAGCTGTATCCTTTTGCTCTATCTACATTGAGATATTGTAAACATGCAAATATTCACAATATCTCAACAAGCTATGCTTGGTCGGAGATTTAAGAAACATATGGAATTTAAAATATGAGATATAAATTAATAATTCCTCAATAATTCAAATATTCATATCCAACATATTCATTTTGAATAAAGTAATTCAATTTTCATGAACTATTCAATGTATAGAAATTCTATCAAGTAATCCTTCTCATATTCAATCCTTTGTAAACATTATCTGAAATTAATCTAGATATAATAACACCACTACATATATATATATATATCAAGTTAAAATCATAAAAGTAATAAATAACATCAAACATAACCATGCCCCTAACTATAGGGGTTCATATTCATCCAAACACTATTGCTCCATATCCATTTGTATATATTTCAGTAATGAGCTCATACCAGGCATATCATCATGCCATACCACAAGAACCATAGTACAAAAACTAAAAAAACTATTATGTTGTAGTGCAATCCAAACTCGCGCACCCGGATCACTACCAAATAATCTACTGATACCACGATGGAAATACATAATGTCATTGCCTATATGGGGAGACAAAACTTTCATAGTAGTGGCCTTCCCATAATTGCCCCACCCAACTTTTAGCCCCTTTTGGGGCAAGGTATCTATATATCATTAGTTTCGAAGAGTAAGTAGCCAAATCCTCATAACTCTCCTAGCATAGCATCCCCAAGCCTATGCCTGTTGAAAACAAAACCATAAGACTCCATGCCGAGATGTAAAATAATGATACTAGCATGCTATTTGCCTATCCATATATAAAATTCATAACAATATCATCATCCTCATTAATTGGATACTCATGTACCAAGGATGTAATTTATCAATCTAAATTCATGAATAAATAAATAATATAATTGGTACTTGCATGCCAAGAATATAATTTCATGGACATACAGATAATGTAAAATTAAATCATGCTTTTTTAGATAATGATCACACAATTATAAGCATAAGATCATTATATCATTCTAACAAAATCATTACTCATTTAAATAATTAAACCATATTAATTTGCAATTATTCCATTTGATAAACAATTTAAATTCTATAAATTTCATAATATTAAATAAGATTATTTCTAGAAAATATATCTTGTAATTTAGAAATATGCATTCTTAAGATTTCACCTTCCTCATAAACAAGTAACCATTCCCTTTAAAATCATGCTCCTTTTTTCTGTGTAATTTGGTATATCTATTAATTTACATGCATAATACATGGTTATTTTATTTCTTTTAGTAATACCTTTGATTTATTTTATACTTCATCATCATAAATTTAGATGATCTTACATTTGATCTTTTATGATCATAATCATATTTCTTTATGGTTTGTCTGATCATTTTATTCTGACAATTGATTATCAATTTACAATCCTCAATCGCTTGATATCTTTTACACTTGACTAATCTGTCCACTATAAATAGTTTTTCTTATATTAAAATTGAATTTGATAATTGGATCATCTTTTGATCAATTAGATTTAGGGTTTCTAACTATCTTCTATTCCATTCCAATTTTTTCCCAATGTTAATGGTAGATCTAACAGTTAAATTATTTTAATTGTTCAATCTATAATTCAATTAGATATAATTATACCAAATTTTAGTATTTCAATTTATTTGATTACACATTTGAAGTTTTTGTATTGATCTAAGGGTCAAAACTAACATTAAGCTGTCAAATCTACGATTCTGATCTTAATCAGTGTTTCTAATCACAATTTTTAATGTATATGGGTGATCTGATCATGAAATTACTCTTAATACTCTACTACATTGTCTAATTAATCATTTCTTTGGATCTTATCAATCTAAGTAGTTTCCATGTTTTATAGGTCTTGATCACCTTAAACTATTTTCTGATTCTAAATTTTAGTGTATAAATAGGTCTATGTCATTAAAATGAATTAAATAGATTTTTCGATCCCAAATTGGACTTGTATAACCCTCTGAATCTAAGATTTTGTATTTTAGATCTTTTAGACTGTTAGGATTTAAATTTGTTAAAATAGTACAGATATAAAATATCACTGGGATGCACTAGAACATGATGCACATTCCAGAATGCACTTGTGCTGCATTGTAGTTGCTAGGACGCAGTAGTGTCCTGGTCGACCTGCATCCACTCAGCATGTAATGTGCACCTACAGATGCTTGCCAGGGTTGCACGTCTCCAAGGTGCATTCCAGGAAGTATCTTAGTTGCTAAAAATGGTGGTCAATGAGATAGTCCAATCTAGACCGTCAGATCACCTAGCTCAAAATCTACGCCAATTATTTTTATATATTTTTATAGATCTGGGGGTTTTGGGATCCCACGAGTTCATTGAATGGCTCAAATCTTCCATCTAAGTCATCCTTGAGGAGGTTCCCATTTAGATCCACCTGATCTATTTTCACCAATGTATCAACGGCCAATGAGACTAGATTAGGTAGTGAGAGATGGAAAAAGAATGCCAGAAACGGAAAAATGAAAAGAGAGAGGGAGAACAGAAAGAGAGGGAGAGAGAGTTACATCAAATAGCCAGAGGAGAGGTAATTGGTGATTCTAGTGGGTGTAGACACTGTTTTGCACCAAACAGTGAATTGGGTGGCTAGAGAACAAAAAGGAAAGAGGGAAACTAGAGAGAAAGGAGGGAAAAGGAAAGGATAAGGGAAAGAAGAATAGGGGAGAAGAAAGAGAAAGGGGAAAGGGAGCTGGTGCTGAAGGAGAAATAGGGAAAAGGGGGTCTAGTTGGTGCATCTGTTAGATCGGGGATGACACATCAGTGGATGTGCTTGTCTTTCGTTTGAGTGCCTCACATAAGCAAATGCTCCTAGTAGGAGAAAGGAGAGATAAGAGAGAGAAAGAGAAAGAGAAAGGAAAATGAAGAGAGAAGAGGGAGAGAGTCAGAGGAAAATTCATAGTGATTTTCAAATGTATTTATGGATTTATTTTTTATTAATTTTATTTTTTAATTATTTTATTTTTTATTTACTTTTATTATTTTATTAAAAAGTGAATTTTTCATGATTTCAACTTTAATCATTATAAATTCTTACACTTGATGACTCAAGGGCCACCTAACCTTTTGTGAAACCCACATAAAAGTAAAATTACCATTTTTCCTTATTCAATGAAAGTAAATTCCATAAATTGAGAAAAAAAAATTATCCGAGCTTTGATTTTAGTGATCTTTATGTCATTAGACTCAATTTTTTAAGTACAATCCAAATATTCATATTTCAACTCCTGATTTTGTTTCTATAAAAAGTTAACTTTCTTGGAATCTTAAATTCCAATTTTGTTTTCAAAATTTTCAACTCATACATTCAATCAATCAAATATATTTACAAAAAATGGGATTATTGCATCCTTGCCCCCTTAAAAAAAAATTGGCCTCAAAATTTACCACAACACTAATATGCAAACAACTCAGGATGTGTTTTACTCATTTCATCTTCAGTTTTCCCATGTGGCTTCTTCAACTGAGTGATGTTGCCACAGTACTTTGACTAAAAGAATTGTCTTGATCCTTAACTTTTCTTCCTTCCTGTCCAAAATTTGTATTGCCTTTTCATCAATGGTTAAATCTTGTTTCAATTCAGCAGGCATCCTTTAAAGTACATGTGTAGAGTCAGGTATGTACTTTCTCAACATAGAAACATGAAATACATTGTGCACTTCTGCTGATTGTGATGGTAATGTGAACCTATAAGCTACCATATCAATTCTCTCCAAAATCTTAAAAGGATTAATAAATCTCGAACTAAGTTTTACTTTTGTCCCAAACCTCATAATTCCTTTAACTGGTGAGACTTTTAGAAACACGCGGTCTCCAACTGCAAACTCTAAGTTCCTACGCCTTCTATCCGTGTAGCTCTTTTTCTGACTATGAGTGGTTAATATCCTCTTCTTAATTAATTTAACCTTGTTTGCACACTATTCAACATGTTCTAATTTCATTAACTCTCTTTCTCTAACCTTGCTCTAACAAGTCGATGATCGGCACAGTTGCCCATATAATGCCTCATAGGGTGCCATATCGATGCTTGCATGAAAACTATTATCGTATGCAAATTCAGTAAGTAGAAGATGTCCATCCCAGTTTCCTTTCCAATCTAACTCAAATGCCTCAACATGTCTTCCAAGATCTAAATAGTTCTTTTTGACTAACCATCTATCTAAGGGTGAAATACTATACTGAATCTAAGTGATGTCCCTAAAGCCTTTTGTATACTTTTCCAACATCTGGAAATAAGTCTACTATCTCTGTTCGACATAATGGATAATGGTACTCCATGAAGGCTTACAATCTCTTATTGTAATGAATCCATTTTTGTAACATTGAAATCCCAAGTTAGTAATGAAAAGTTCACTTTTTGGAGATAAGGGTATTTTGGTCATTTCACTATTCACCCTAACTAGACCCAAAAATTTGGTCCTAAGACTAATACCCTTAGGTGCATCTTAGAAAAAGGAATCCAACAAGACAAAAATCACCTAAAACAAAGTTAAAATGAGCAACTTATGGCCCTTTGAAGTTCAAGGGCAAAATTGTAATTTATATTAAAAAACGGATTTTGCCTGAGAAACTGTAATGCCCGAGCAATTTACACTACTTTTAATGAAAATTAGGAAATAAACTGAGTTAAATGTTTCACTTTATTTAAAATAGTAAACGAAGGAATTTGTAAGGAAACTTCATACCATTAGATTCTACTCGAAAAATGGAATCCAATGCCTCAAAAATCACCCAAAACGGAGTTCGTATGAAGAAGTTACAGCCATTTAAAGATAGGGAAGGGCAAAAATGCAGGGGGCCGTTTTGATAACGGCACCCCCTGTCGTCTTCAACCTCAAGAACGCTCCAGAAAACCCTTGTTCACGATTTCTCTAGAAAATCCCAAGGGAAAGGGCAGCACCGCGATTGAGGGACACCGCCTTCTCCCCCTATAAAAACCCCCAACCCCCCTCTCCAAAAATTGTGATTTTTTGGCATTTTTGGACTGGGTTTCTGACAAAAACAGGAAACCCGTCTTTCTGCATTTTCCAGCAATGGCCAGGCCCAAGTCAGGCCGCCCATCCCGTTCCCGTCTCCCCATTCCCCTCTCTCCCTTTATTCCAGTCTGACATTGGGGTTTTCTCCTTTGTGGGTTCAGACAAACACAGAAATTAGGCGAGATAGGGTTTCAGATGGAAATGGGGTTCCATCACCGGCAATGGGCACTCCCCAGGCTACCCAAGTAAGATGTCCTTACCTCCCTTCTCTAGTTCCTCCACCTTTTAGGCTAGATCCATGCTGGATCTAGCATTGTCAGCCGTTTTCCAGCCAGAATTCCAGGCCAAAAAATACCTCAAGACCGGTTCTAGCCGACAGTGCACGAACACGACGTCCCAGGCACGCCACTGTGCAAGAGGGCACGCGACTGTGTATGGGCGTGGCCTCGATGCATCCCAGGCACAGTCCAAGCTCGATTGGGACGCATGGGCGGCCCGGGTGTGATGACCTGGGTTTTTGAAACATGATTTGTAAAGTATTTTGAAAGGTAGGGCCCTTAAGAGTGTAAAAAAATTTTGCAAAACAAAGCAGCGAAAATTCTTTTCTTTAGAACTTGTTTTGAAAACCCAAGTCACCACTTCATACATAACATAAGTACAATTTGTGTACAAAATAAAATTCCATTGAAGGAATATACTTTTTATTAAATTCCAGGATCCATCCAGTGGTTCACAATACAGCCAAATCAAGTACAATACTTGTCCAAATTACATAATCCAAAACTCAAGCTCACCATACAACAAAACTCTCAACAAAGATAAATACATGTCTTCAAGGGTATACCTTGAAGATTATTCTCTTCAAGTCTTCTATAGTCTTCAGCTCCTAACTCTTCTTCCCTGGATCTAAGATATTGCAACAAGTACAATATCTCAGCAAGCAATGCTTGGTAGGGGATTCAAGAAACATAATAATTGACATGGTAATTCCAATACTTCATAATGTCATAATCCTTAAACATACTCTTTACTTTGTAAGTTATGTATATCTATATACATACATACCCTTCATGGGTAAACTAGTTAAATTTGTGAAAATAGCCAAATATCATTCCCAATTAAGCTGATCAATTCTCTTCATTTTGAGAATTTAGTATTATAGCTAATCTTATACTGGGAATTTCTCTTCTTGGGAAATATTGGTAATACACAATTACCTAGCATTTCATTATGCTATAACATAAGGCATTTCACTATGCCAATTCTCATATGCATCATAGTGCAAAATAATCAGAAAGGTTGCTATGCTGCAGTCTGATCCGTACTAGTGCACTCAGATAACTGCCATATTTACCACTGATACCACGGTGGAAAATATTATGTCACTGCACGTATGGGGGGGCAAGACTTTCATAGTGGTGGCCTTCTCATAATTGCCACCACCCAACTTTTAGCCTCTCATTGGGCAAGGTATCATCATATCATCATATTTCAAGGAGCGGGTGGCCAAACCCTCATAACTTCTCTAACAACAGCATTCCCCTAGGCTTATGCCTATTAAAACAAACTCACAACCCTCCAAGCTTGTATGTAAAATAGATTTCATATATATCAGACCGTATGTCTGTTTACTTAGGGCTGAAATATTTTCTAGTTCCCTATTCACTTATAGTTTAGTCCTTAACCATCTTATATGTGTTTCGTTGGATCATAAGGTTTTCAAGAGATTCAGTACAAGTATTATCATTACTCTTGTCAACATAAGATCATGAGTACAATCATGTATATCTCATGTAAATGCATTCATCAAATCCTCCTACCTTTAAGGATTGATCTCTTTTCCCCAATCTTCCATGATCCTGACTGATGTATGTAATCTATACATCCATACATATTGTTAATATATAAATTATGAACAATCCTATTGATCACTAGATCTGATGTTTAGAATGATCTTTAGATCATTCATATCTAAGTATTTTTCTATCTCTAAGTCTTTGTATGTCCATCTCCTTGATCTTGATCTTTCGTAGATCCTTTGATTGACAATCTACACATGTTGATAAAGATCAAGGTCCTAGATCTTCTATCATCTAATTCTTCTTTGATCTAAGTTCAGTTCTTGGATCATCCCTATGGAGGATGATCTTGGTTTTCTTCCTTGAATCATCTTTGATCAAGGGTTTGGATTGTCTGAACTATAACAAGTATACTAATAAACATGCATACTAAGTACAATATAGTGTTCTTATTCTTATTGTTCTTGATCATCCAAGATCTAATGGATCTTGTTTGATTATCCTTATCTAACTTACTGTTTTTATTAGGGTTAGGTAATTTACTAACCTTTTATGCTCTTATTATTATTATTCAACCAGTTAATGTGCTGGTTGAAGGTAGCTTATTCAAGCCTAAATCTAGACTGCTCCTCTTATTTCTAATTGGCTAAGGCTTACTAGCTGAATGGGTGAACACAAAGTGGTTACTTCAATCTACATGTAAGGAGGCGTTTAGACCTCACAAACGTCAACAGAAGGTAGGGGAAGAGCGAGGCTCTATTAGATAACCCCCTTAACCACTATGTTCATCATTCACTAGAATGACCATAGCTCAACCTTTCATAAGGTTCCTATAAGCATGTTTACCCTAAGTACTCTTTCTAATGGATTTTAATTAAATCCATGAATATTTATAATGTCATTCATGGGGTTTATTATTCTTTTCCTAATTTGGGCCAAGGATTTGATAATCCTTATATTGTCCTACTAACTATAGCCCTTACTAATTAAGTCCAAAGTACTCCATTCCTATTTGTGTCATGAAACTTCTACTTTCTCATTAGAATACATTTTTGATGTTTTATGCTCTTTATCTCATAACAAGTAAATCTACTAATAACATTTAACCATAAATCAATTATAGATTCAAAGCATAAAACTACCTAATTTAACATTCTATGATAATGAGGCAAGGTACTTAAATTAAATCTAACACCTTATGATAACAATGAAATCACATATCATGCTAAGTCTAAATGTTATACTAGCATGCTTTATAACATAATCATATTTAAAATACTATGAAACTAATTACATTAACATTTTTGGAAACCTTTACTTATGATCCAACCATTTGATCTTAGATCTTTTCCTTGGATTAAGGATTTTAGTTTTATTTGGGGAATTTTCTCTATTAAGGTCAAAAAATCATATTGATCTATTTTTGTCATAATCCATTCATGATTTCCTTGGATTTCATCATATCAATATTTATTCTTTCCATCCCAAGGGTCTGATCACACTTGATCTCATTGATCAAGTGGGTCCCCTTGTATTTTTAGGGTTTTTCTACCATAAAGGGTAGATCCCTTAATATATCTCATATATATCCAATTAAACCATAGATATTACTTTATTTCAATAGTACATCATTATTAAAACATGTTTTTAAGATCTGATCATCTCAAATCTTGAAAATCCATGTGATTGGAAACTTATTTCTTTAATACAGAAAGTTTTTACTAAATAACATGTCTATTTTATCATTTTATAAGAAAATAGAGGTTTCAGGCTTTCCATAGTTTCTTTCTGATCTTAATTCGGAGTTCAAATGACTCTAGAATTGAAGCTGGCTCCTAGGGCCTGGATTTGATCTGGGCCCAAGGAACGGATGGCCCAAATTAGTCTGGTGGAACGAACCAAGCGGGTCATTGGGCGCGTCCGCTGGGAGGAAATGACGAAGCGCCACTGCAGGGCATCCACAAACGCGGACAGGACGAGCGGAACGCTCGTCATCCCCGCGCCCGCAAACTGGGCTGTCGCTGGGCTCGTCTGCTCGTGGATTTGACGGATGCGCAGTCGTCTTGTTTGGGACAACGCTACATGCATAGCGCACGCACCGTTCTGTCGGTGCATTACATGTGCGTTTTGGGCGGCGTTTGATCCGGAGATCGGACAGTCCATTCTGGACTGTCCAATCAATCCTCTTTCAATTGAGGGCCCAAAACGTCTCTGATTTTTATGAAATTCTAACCTAGGGGTTTTAGACCCTTCTGGATCGATTGGTACATTCAGATTTCGTGGGGATTTTATGAGAATTTTTGGAGGATTTTTGGGGTTGTATTTATAGGCATTTTGGGTCTTTTTTCTTGATTATAATATTTTATTTTTTTATTATTAAATGGCATGAAAGTCTTCAATGCTTCCATGCCTAATTTTTCTTCCCCAAGACCAGCTGATATTTGTTGACCCATGATTCACATGGGCTGGGGATAAAATTGGTTGTTGGGTCCCTTGTGGGCCCCACATGGTGTAAAAAGACCGTTTTGCCATTTATGCATAAAATTTTGGGTTTTATTCCCATGATCTTGGATTTGAGTGTACTTAGTGGCATTGGATTCGTATTTCTCAATACATTCTAAATTTTGATGTCTCATATTTTGATTTTTGGGATATTTTGATTTTTGGGTAAAATTACTATTTTACCCCTTTTGTCCAAGAAATGAAGAAACTTAAGGATTTCTCATCCGAATTAGAAATTTGTCGTGCTTACAGTCATTTTGAAGGGTTTGCTAAGTTTAATTTCAATTTTACATGTCTTACGATTTGATTATACTTTTATAAAAAGTATATTTTAAATAACCCTAATATTTCAGCCCAAAACATCTGAAACTCAAACTTTATTGATTTTTCTCAATCAATTACAAAAATTGGGGTTATTACACTAGGAACCAAGGCACATTTTGATTACGCCAAGGTGTGTTCGCGCGCGGTCATCCAGGACGAGCGTCATAGCGCATCACTTAGGCATGCTTGTGCACGTGCGAACATTGTCCCAGGTGCGGCCTTCGAGTACATGCGCGACATGGGGCACAGGTCCTAGCTCGACCAGGATGCATGGGGTGCCCTGGGAGATGAGACGTGCCATGCTACAAGGTGCGTCCGTGTGATGATGTACATCATAGCGTCACTTGAGCATGCATGTGCGTGTGCAAAACACGGTCTCTAGCACGGCCTTTAGGCGCACACGCATGTGAGGCGGTCGCGGTTCAACTAGGATGCGCAGGTGTCCTGGGAACCGGGACACATGGACCAAATGAGACTTTAAAATTAGGATCATAGGACCATTCATAGAATTTAACTATTAAATAAGTAGGTCCATATTATAGGAGCTAGCCTGGCAATGAATTAGGCAAGGACCCTTGACCCTAAACAGTAGATTTAACGGTTTAATGTCTAAATAGATTAAAATTAATGAGGACTCCTTGTATCCATTCATACCCAGGAGTTTATAAATGAGACCCAAGGACGGGTTGAGTAATAAAGGATGTGACTCCAGGAGACCTTGAGCTAGGTGCTCTACCTCTACTAGACTTTTTAAAAGAGCCACGATTGTTTTATGCATGTTTTAAGTATATGTTATATAACTTGTTTAGCATGACTTAATTCAGCATACATATGATAAAAGCTTTATGCATGGATATGTCTTGCAAATAATTGCATATATATTATGCATAGATATGTTTTGCAAACAAATGCATATATTGCATGATTTGTGAGCATTGAGTTTTTGAAAGATTGCATGTCCTTGAGGGTTACCAAAAGACGCTAGAGTGCCCAAAAGACTCTGGGTAGGCAGTTGTGAGGGTCAGGCAGTTGTGAGGGCCAGGCAGTTGTGAAAGACCCAAAGAGGACAGGTTTTGAAAAAGAGGCTTTTCACTTGTTTGATATTATATGATTTGGGCTAGTAAGCTCGTGGGCGCTATGCCGAGGGGTCTGGGTTGGCCACCCAGCCTCTACCACTACTAGGTGGAATGGGTACCACGCCCAAAATGGGTATGTCCCTACGTCGACTGCATGTGGTACAGGGGGCTACCACTGGTGTCACGGCACTGGGTCGATGTGTCATATGCCCCGTGGAGGCTATGACGCTGTGTCCTCAGGTACCCGGGGACCACACGGCGGCAAGGTCGTGGGCATAGTTTGGGCCCTATGGTTTCGTGGATTTACTTGCATTGCATATGGCATGACATGAGGGTGGTCGACCATACCATACCAGATATCCACGAGTTGGATTCAGTGGAGCATCTTATGCATATCATTATATTTATGATATATATGATACTTTTGACTTGATTTGTGCGATTCTTTAAGTCGTTAGTATTCTAGTTTGAGAGTGGTTTTTAATATTGATATTGAACATGATTGCTCGAACGTGCACATGTTTTTAAGAGGATATGATTTTAAATATAGCATGCATTACAAAACTAGTAGTGATAGACTCCTACTGAGTATAGTATATACTCACCCTATCCTTAACATTTTTCAGGATAGTTTCACTCACAAATAGAAGATGTCTCAGGAGATATTAGTGCTACGAGCAAGTGAATAAACAAAGGAGACAACTATACATGTGAGTAAACTCTCTACCCTTTGGACATGTATTTGTATTTAATTACAATTGGGCTATGTGCTGTGACTGGATAGACCTGGGGAAAAATATTTATGATTTCTGAAGTTTTTTTCAAAAACTACTTTGATTATTGAGAAAGCAAATGACACTCGGGGTTTTCAAAATGAGTTTAAAACTAAAGGTTTTCCGCTGCATTGCATGGTTTTTATAAAATGGTTTTCAAATAGGGATGCATCCTGCCTTAGGAATTAGATATTGCATTTTAAACTACATGAGAAAACCGAGGTCGTCACAGAAACACAGGGGCCCGTTTTGATACGGCCACCCCTCTTCTTCAACCTTCTGGAGGGTTCTAGAATGGCAGTGTTTAGGGGAGAAACCACCGCCATTCAATGGAGGTAAGAACCCCCTCCAGAACCCTCTTCTAGCTCTATAAATAGAGCTCTTGGGAATCTCTAATGGCAGCCCAAAAGCTTGGGAAAAACACATCATGGAGAAGCAAACAAGAGGAGAAAATGTGGGAAAAACCCAGCCACGAACTAGGTATGCCCAAAACCCCTCCAAACCCGTCTCCCCCTTCGTCCTAGGCTAAGTTTCCCTAAGTTTTTTCATGAAAAATCATGCAAAACAGGGCTCTAGGGAGCCACAAAGGACCCAGGGACAGTCCCTGGGGTGCACTGGTTCGACAGGCTCAAACCAGGGCATCCCTAGGACGCCCAGTTCCCCGTCAGACGAAAACGCATCTTGTGAGTTAAGAAAACCCAACGGGAGCATCCGTGGACATGCCCACAGATAAGAATCACGGGCGGAAGCCTGGTGCGTCGGCAGACACGCCCGCTGGGGCACACGCCGCTGAATCGGGATGCGTTAGCGTCCTGGGCTTCCACCTCGTTTGACCCTCTATGTACACTCGGTACTAAAAAGCCTATAACTTGAGTTCTAGGACTCCGATTGAGGAGCCGAAAAAAGCGTTGTGTCCATATCGACGACGCGGACACAGTCAAGTCATAAAATACCTGATCAAGGCCCTATATAGGGTAGGCATGACCCTTAAACCATAATAGTGGCGCAGGGCCACTAAACCTTTGTAAAACTGACTATACCAAGGCCCAATTAGGGACCTTAGGAGACCCTTAGGCATGGGAATGAACCCTTAATGCCTAAGTAGTGTGGTAAACTATTCTAAAACTTATAGAAATAGGCCAAGCTAACATTGTTCCCCTAAACCATGTTCAGTAGCATACGAGGACAAGGGGATTAGCGCGATCTAGCCAAGTAGGTGCTCTATCGCTACTAGACTTTTTAAAAGAACCCATGATTGTTTGAGAATGCATGTTTTAAGTTTAAGTTATATGACTTGTTTAGCATGACTTAATTTTATAAATGAATTCAGCATGCATATGACAAATACATTATGCATAGACATGTTTTGTAAACAATTGCATATATTGCATGATTTGTGAGCATTGAGTTTTTGAAAAATTGCATGTCCTTGAGGGTTACCAAAAGATGCTGGAGTACCCAAAAGACGCTGGGTAGGCAGTTGTGAGGGCCAGGCAGTTGTGAGGAACCCAAAGAGGACAAGTTTGAAAAAGAGGTTTTTGCTTGTTTGATCGTATATGATTTGGGCTAGTAAGCTCGTGGGTGCTATGCTGAGAGGTCTAGGGTGGCCTCCCAGCCTCTACCACTATTAGGTGGAATGGGTACCATGCCCAAAAAGGGCATGTCCCTATGTCAACTGCATGTGGTACAGGGGGCTACCACTAGTGTCATAGCACTGGGTAGATGTGTCATATGCCCCGTGGAGGCTATGACCGAGTGTCCCCAGGTACCCGGGGACCACACAGTGGCGAGGTCGTGGGCATAGTGGGCCCTATGTTTTCGTGGACTTACTTGCATTGCATATGGCATGACATGAGGTTGGTCGACCATGCCATACCATATATCCATGAGTTGGATTCAGTTGAGCATCTTATGCATATCATTATGTTGATGATATATATATGATACTTTTGACTTAGATTATGCGATTCTTTAAGTCGTCAGTATTCCGACAATGGTTTTTAATATCGATATTGAACATGAGTGTTCAAACATGCACATGTTTTAAAGAGCATATGATTTTAAGCATAGCATGCATTGTAAAACTAGTAATGATGGACTCCTACTAAGTATAGTATATACTCACCCAATCCTTAACATTTTTCAGACACAAAGTAAACACTTAAGGACAGGATATACGGCGACAGACCCATGATGGAGAACGTCCAAACTAAGTACAAGTGAGTAAACCCCTACCTTATCTTTCAGTGTTACTTGATTGTAGTTACTCTCTGTAACTGAGGCTGTGACTAACACTTTCTTGGGAAAAGAGTCAATTTAAAACTATGCCATCGATGTATGATTTGAAAATGTATTTTGACACTAGGGGTTTTATACGAAAGATTACTTTCCAAAAAGAAAAAGAATTTCATGCATTTCATATTTCTAAAACAAGAGATCTTGCCTTTTTATCAAATTTGCATCATATAAAAACCCGGGTCGTCACACCTTTACATTCAGTTTAGATAAACTATCCACATAATGGTTTTGTTTGATCGGGAAGAAATGTGCTAACTTTGTCAATCTGTCCACTATCTCCCAAATCATATTGTGGCCATCACATGTGTTAGGAAAAACTTTCATGAAGTCCATAGTGATATGGTCCAATTTCCATTCAAGAAGTTCTAATGTTTGTAACATTCTTGTAGGTCTCTAATTTTCTACATTCACTTGTTGACAAATAAAGCATTTGGCTACAAATCACCTATATCCCTTGTCATTCCTTCCCACCAAAAGTTCTTCTTCAGATCCTGATACATCTTTATACCTCCAAGATGGATAAAAAATATTAACTAATGTGCTTCTTGTAATAGCTCTTCCTCATGTCTTTAATTGATGGAACCACTAGTCTAAACTTAAAAATAGATACCTCCATCTTGACCTTTGTGAAAACCACTCTTTTTAAACAATTCCTAAGTCATTACATCATCTTTTTGAGCTTTTAATATCCAATCCACAAAGATTGATTTAATAGTGATGTTTACAATTACTGCACTTGGCTTTCTACTCTGTGCATTAGTGACTACGTTCGCCTTCCCAGAATGATATTGGATGGTGAAATCATAGTCTTTGATGTATTCCATCCATCTTTATTGTCTCCTATTAAGGTTGACTTGCATGAAAATATACTTGAGGCTTTTGTGATAGATGAAGACATTAAATTTCTCACTGTATAGGTAATGTCACCAAATTTTTAAAGCAAACACTACTACTGCAAGTTCCAAATCATGTACTGAATAATTTTCTTCATGCTTCTTTAACTACCATGAAGCATAAGGTATAACTTTTCCATGCTGCATTAGTACAATTCCCAAGCCTTTTCCCAAAGCATCACAATAAATTCATAACCTCCACTTTCGGATGTAAGAGTCAAAATCGGTGTCGCAGTCAGGCTCTTCTTCAATTCTTAAAAACTAAATTCGCATTCATCAGTCCAAATGAACTATACACCCTCTCTGATCAATGCAGTTAAAGGTAAGGCTATACAAGAAAATCATTCAATGAATCAATGTTTGTATCCTATATGACTATGAAAACTATGAATTTTCATGACTATCTTACACCCTCCCCAATTTATCATTGTAACACCCTGGGTTTTTCATGAAATTTTTTTTTGTGTTTATTTTCAAAAGATGATGTGCTTCTAAATTTTAAAATACAAAAACATCGAAAGATTCACCTTTAAGCTCACACTATACATATATATATATATATATAGTTTTATAAAAGCTAGACATGCATTTCTTAAAAACAGGACCCATCTAGCGGTTCACTTACACAGCCCCTATAAACATCATATTAAATGTCCAATATCACAATTCAAATTACTAACTATACAACACAAAATCTTTAAATAAAGTATATACCTGATTACAGAAGTATGGCTACTGGATTCCTCTTGTCATGTACATCTTCTTCTGTCTATCTATATCTGAGATATAGTAAACATAAAACATTTACAATATCTCAACAAGCTATGCTTGGTAGGGGCATTTAAGAAGCATGTTAAATTTAATTATGAATTGATTAATTTGCATTATTTAGAATATTCATTCTCCTAACAATTATATTGGCTTGAATTTACAATACGTTTCATAATTCATTACTTCATTGTTAAACCAAGTATTAACATGTTTTATAATCTAATAATCAATTGATAATCAAATAGTAGCACATTTCATAAATATTAATAATCCAGTAATAAATCAAGTATTTACAATTATCCTTTATCATTTAAATAAGATAATACAATTTCATAAACCATACTCTACATAACAGTTCTACCCATGCATATACCCTTATGAAAACTTATATGAAATTACACCCTCAATCATATACATATAACATTAATCCACATATATGGAAATAGTTAAAAGTCATACAAAATTATGAATATACTCAATAAGTATCAAAATTAATATTCCTAGACTATGCTAGGTTTCAAAATCATACCCCTCATCATGTGGGGTTCATAATCATCCAGCCTCTAGTAGTATATTAATATAATCCTCTTACTCCTCACTATACGAGGTCCACAATCCTCCAACCACTGCTAGGAAAACAATATAAGGCATATCATCATGCCACAACATATAAGACATCTCATAATACCATCATATATGCACTATAATGCATCAAACGTAAGGACTACTATGCTGCAGTTTGATCAATACTAACGCCCCTGGATAACTATTCAATAATCCACTTATACCAACCTCAGTGGAAATCACAATATCCATGTCCATATAGGAGGACCATGGCTGTCATAGTGGCAGCTTTCCCATAATTGCCCCACCCTACTTTTAGCAACACATAGTGCTTGGTATCCATAACATAATAAATTTTGGAGAGCGGGAGGCCAAACCCTCATAACTCTCCTAGCATAGCATCCCCAGGCATATGCCTATCTAAAATAAAACTCTCAGGGCTCCACGCCCAGATGTAAAATAACCATAATAGTAGGCGATTTGCATGTTCACATATTTCATAACAAGAATAACATCCTCACTTATTTGGTGATAATCCACCAAGGATGTATCCTATAAACCTAGACTCATACATCACACATACTAACATAGTACCTATGTACCATCATGTAATTTCACAATCATATAAGATGTACAAGTCTTAATTATGTTTGTCAGATAGTAGGTACACATTAAGCATGAATTATAAGCATGACATTATTTTAATTAACTAATTTCCATCATTCACCATACAAGTACATTCAATGACAATTTTACTATTTCATTGGCATAATTTTCATAATATGAAATAAGATCATGTTTATAACATGAATCTTCTTATTTAGTCATGCTTTCTAAAATATCAACCGACCTCATGTGATGCGCTCATCGAATTCCACTAGCATTAATCGCCCTCTTCTTCATGATCGACCCTATGCACTTCAATCTATACAATGCATAAAAATTCTTTTCTTAATATATTCACATACACAGATATTTAGATTTAATTACGATCATAATTTTAAGAATCTGATGCAATCCAAGGCCTGGATCATCATTATCAAATCTTTACATGGACGATCAAGACTCATGTGAGTTGACCAAGGCTTCTGTTGATGTCTGTCCTTAGTTTAGGGTTGAGATCTACGGTTGGATCTATGTCGACATCTAAATTGTGTTTTCCATCAGATTACATGGTTAGATTTAACTAATTTAAGGGTGTAAATTGGTTAGATAGACCGCTTTTAGCTTTGGATTGACGATCAGAACTCATTTGTCGGGTCTGATCATTGATCCGACATCAACAAGTCATTGTTTAAATAGTGATAGATCAGATGGCTAAGGTTTCTTGATAGGTTTTCATTCAAATTATACTATTCTAGTCACATCCTAGCTAATTTAGGGTTGTAGGATTCATCCATGGTGTCTAATGATCAATTAGATATTAAGAAGTTACTGTTTGAATAGTAACAAATCGGATGGTCCAGATTGTCTGATCTGTCTTCTAGCACATATCACTATTTCTGTCAAATCTAACCTTTATCGAATATAGATCTACCCATTACTAAGCTTGGATTAACAATTTAAAAGTTGGATCTAACTAATTAGACATGTATAGTGGTTTGATCTATCACCAAAGTCCTTGAATTGATGATCAAGGGTCGAATCATTCCTATCTGGTCTTAGATGGACAATCCAAGCATTTGTCAACCTCTGTCCACTAATCTTGGACAAGGTCAATGGCTGATTTAACTATAGGTTAGGGTTTAGACATTGGATCACCCTTTTAAAGAGGATTCGACAGCTAAGATTTGTTGAAAGGGGTCGGATTGACCTCCTTTAGTCTGAGATCGTTGATTTGAACTCAAACCAAATCGTTGGAGTTCCTATCTATCTCTATTTATCAAACATAAACAAGATTGATAGTCTGATTTTTATTTTTATTTTTCTAGGGATGGATCGGTTAAGCCTTAAACGAATAACCATAGATCTACATGCATATACACAAATTGAGATAAAAATGAAGATGGGTTTGTAGAGAACCTACTCGTGCCGTGATTAAAACCCCCAATCACTGCCAAAGAAGATGCATCTCCCCTAAACTTTTTGGCTACCTTCTGCACGTGTACTATTCTGCTCAAAATCCAGCATCGTTTCTTACCTAATCACAATGAAACCAAAGTGCTTCTGATCGTGCCCTTGTATAGATCAAAATGGACGGGCATATTGGAGATCAAAGTTGTCGATGTCGTTGGTGAGCTCTGTTTCTCTAGTTAACCCAAAAACCCTTGAAATCTTCACTTCTCAGAAATCTGCAACTTTCTGGTGTGACTGGTTTCCCCAGCATGCATCCTCCCACACTTGCTCCCCCTCTCTTCCCTCTTCCCTCTTCTTCTTCTTCTTCTTCTTCTTCTTCTTCTTCTTCTTCTTCTCATCTTCCCTCTTTCTTTCTCTCTATTCATTGTGTTCTATTAGGTTTTGGGAACAGACATGTTCCCTACATTTTCACTTAAGTGTGGGTGGGGGCCGGGGGGGCATTATCAAAATGGTCCCCTCCTTTTACCTATTTTATTTTCGTTCTTTTTTTCCATTATTTGCTTATGTTAATGATGTTTTTCAAACATCATAATTTCAATCAAAAGCATGCTGACCAGCAATTATGACATTTCAATGTCTTTTGACTGTCTGAGTTAGATTTTTACAAGTGGGGCCCATTAGTAAAATTATCAAAATATCCTTTTGTAAGAAAATTATCATCTATTCGTCTAATCTCCAATTTCAGCAAACTTACTGTCGTTAGGTTCATATTGACGAGTAGAATCTAGATTTAGTAATTTAAACTCCCAAATTCTAATTTTTTTAATTACCAAAATGGCGCTAACTTTGATGTCTCATAACTTCCTCATTCGAACTCCATTTTTAGCGTTCTTTGGGTCGTTAGATTCCATTTTCAAAGTAGAATCTAATTATTTATGTTTTAGTTCCTAATTCTAACTCCATAAAAAATTATTCTCCTAGAAAACTCATACCTTGATCATGCAATAGTAGAATTTTGGGGTTGTTACAGTTATTGCCTCCACCTTTGTAAGGTGAACTGCTACACCATACTTAGTAATTACATGACCCAAGAAATCGACTGTCTTTAGCCAAAAGTCACACTTACTAAATTTGGCAAGCAGTTTATGAGTTTTGAGAGTATCTAACACAATTTGTAAGTGTTCTTGGTGTTCATTGATATTGGTAGACTAAATCAATATATCATCAATGAATATAATCACAAATTTGTCTAAGAAGACTCAATTCATTAAGTTCATGAATACTGTAGGTGCATTAGCTAAACTGAATGACATAACTAAGTGTATTGTCTGTACCAAGTTCTGAAGGAAGTCTTGGATACATCCTCATCTTTGATTTACAACTAATGATATCCTAATCTTAGGTCAATCTTAGAAAAGACATTAGCTTATTAAAGTTGATAAAAAAAGATCATCAATGCATGGTAGAGCGTACTTATTCTTTACAGTAACATTATTTAGCATCCTGTAATCAATACACAATCGCATCGATCCATCATTTTCCTTGACAAAAAGGACCAATGCTCCTCAAGGTGAACTACTTGGCAGAATAAACCCTCTGTCTAATAATTCTTGTAATTAACTCTTCAATTCCTTCAATTTAGTAGGAACCATCAAATAAGCTGCGTTTGAAATTAGAGTTATACTAGGTAAAAATTCAATAGTGAACTCAATCTCTCGTTGGGGTGGTAATCTTATAAGTTCTTTTAGAGAGACATTCTGAAACTCTCTAACTGCATCAATCTCCTCAATCATAGGTCATTCAAGATCCATAGCCACCATAGTTGCTAGAAATGCCTAGCAGCCTTTCATAATGTGTTTAGCCACCTTCACAGCCGATATGATACATGTGTCTCTCATATAATACAACTAATTCCTCATGAGATATGTATAATGTGATTTTCTTTTTGTGATAGTCCATAACTTCTTAGTATTTTGCTAACCAATCCATTCTTAGGATGATATCAAAATCTATCATGTCAAGTAGGATAAGATCATGCCAATCGTCTTTCCAATAGCTTTGATAGGTACCTCTTGAATGAAATCTTGTGCTATAACTAACTCGCTAACTGGGGTTATCATGTCTAATCTAAATCCCAACTTTTTCACTGGTAAATTCATATTTGATGCAAATGCACAAGAAATAAAAGAATGTGTAGATCTTGAATCAAAAAAATATTTAGCATGGCTATGATAGACGAGTAGTGTACCTTCTATCACCGCATTAGAAGTCTGTGCTTGATCATCGTTGATGGCGAATACCCTTCCTTGATGTCAAGGAATATTCTCTAGTTTGACTTCCTTAACTGTTGTTTGTTTAGGGCATACACTGGAAATATGTCCAAGTTCTTCACAATTATAACACTGAATAAGAGGTCTTTGCTACTATTGCCCTGGATTGAAGCATACATTCCCAAGGTGGAATTTGCAGCATTTAGGACATCCTTTCCTATTTTGTCCTATTGTGAACTATCCCTAATTTCTTAGTGGCCTGAATGCTGTCATAGGACTTTTGATCTTCTTGAAAGGCCTTGGATTGTAATTTCCCATCTCCCCACCCTTCATGTTCTAATTTTTCTTGTAATCTTCCTCAAATTTAAAGGTCATTTTGAAACATTCAGCTAATGTCATGGGCTTAGTACTCAGAACTTTAGTCCTCAATCCAAGGTGTAGACCTTCTAGGAATCTATTAGTTATTTGTCTGTCTGTAGCTCAGATTGTTGGTGCAAATCTCTTCAATTGAACAAATTTATTATCATATTCTACTATAGTGAGACTCCCTTGATGCAGGCTTAAGAATTTCATTTCCTTTATCGCCTGTACGCAGAGAAGAAAGTACTTATTGTTGAATACTTCTTTATATTCTTTCCAAAAAATATCCTCTTAATTTGGTAAATATATCCATTTTGTCGATTGTCTCTAGAATGCTACTTCTTGTTTTAATATGTAAGTGGAAATCTTGACTCACGCCATCATAGGGGTTTACATTACTTCGAATATTTTCTCTACTTAGAAGATCCATTCTTCAACTGTTTCTGCTTCACCTTTTCATGTAAACGCTAGGACCATTTTCTAAAATCTCTCCACCATCTTTTCTAATTTATCATTTGTTCCTTTTGAACTCCATGCTATTGCAATCGGTAGAGATGAAGAATGATCATGTACTGAGGTTGGGGTATTCTGTCTCTACATAGGCGTGCTAAGCATAACTTCAAGTTGATCCTGAGTTGGAGTATTTTGCACTGCTAGAAGCTGTAATGATGTCTAAGTGTCTTGTAGATAGAGAAGAATGCCCTGCAATACTTGTGTAACTATTTCCACCACTTGATTGCCTTGTGTATTATTTTCAACATTGGAACCAATGGTTCTCTGCGTCATCCACCTAGTTGTTCTCTTAGGTGGCATCTACTTAAAGTTCAACATCCATACATGAGTTAACCATTTAACTCACTTTTCTCCTACCCTATAGTTGAATTATTTAGGCTTATTATTGGACATATGGGGCTGGAAGTGACTAGATAAATTGCTCTGTGATACCAACTGTAACAACCCAGTTTTTATAATACTTTTTCATGTTTATTTTTGAAAGGTAAGGGAACCCTTGTTTTTGAAAAGAAGTTGAAAACCAAATAGTGAAAAATATTTTATTTAAAATTCATTTTTAAAAGCTCAGTTGCCACATTCACCTTTTCACTACATATATATACATATATAGATAATTTAAAAATATATATTTATATTGAACAAAATTTTGAGAACGGGATCCATCTAGTGGTTCACATACACAGCTTCTTTGTATTTATTACATAACATATCCAAAGTTTACAATCCAAACATCTAACTAAACAATAGAAGTCTTAATACAAATGAATGTAACTAAGTATATCTCCTTGATCAGGTGTAATATTGTCGATATCCTCGAACTGTATCCTTCCATTCGTATCTATTTGTATCTGAGATATAGTAAACAAGCAAACATTCACAATATCTCAACAAGCTATGCTTAGTAGAGGATTTAAGTAGAATATGAAATTTAAAATATGAGATATAAATTGATAATTCCTCAATAATTCAAATATTCATGTGCAACATATTCATTTTGAATAAAGTAATTCAATCTCCATGAACTATTCAATGTACAGAAATTTTATCAAATAATCATTCCCATATGCAATCCTCTGTAAAAATGTCCTCTCATTAATCCAAATATAATAACACCACTACATATATGTAGATAAATCAAGTTAAAATCATAAAAGTAATGAATAGGATCAATAATAACCACACCCCTAACTATACGGGGTTCATATTCATCTAGACTCTGTTGGTCCTTATCCATTTGTACATATATCGGTGATGAGCTCATGCAACGCATATCATCATGCCATACCATCGGTACCATAATGTAGAAAATAGAAAGACTACTATGCTGTAGTGCAATCCAAACCCTCATGCTGGGATCACTGGCAATCAACCCACTGATACCACGATGGAAATGCATAATGTCATTGCCTATATGGGGAGACAGGACTTTCATAGTGTTGGCTGTCACATAATTGCCCCACCCGACTTTTAGCCCCTTTTTGTGACGACCTGGGTTTTCTCATGCATTTTTAAATGAAAAATCTAAATTCCTAAGGCGGGATCCCTATTAAAAAAAACAATGCAGTGCAGTGGAAAAATCTTTTATTTGAAATTCAATTTGAAACCCCGAGTTTCATTTGCTTTCACAACAAGGAAGGTAGTTTTTGAAAAGCTTTAGAAATCATAAGTGTTTTTCCCCAGGTCTTTCCAATCACAGCACGCAGCCCAACTGTAATTAAATACAACTACATGTCCAAAGGGTTAAGAGTTTACTTACATGTATAACTGTCTCCTTTTTAATTCACTTGCTCGTAGCACTAATGTCTCCTGAGACGTCTTCTATTTATGAGTGGAACTATCCTGAAAAATGTTAAGCATGAGGTGAGTATATACTATACTCAGTAGGAGTCTATCACTACTAGTTTTGCAATGCATGCTATTTTTAAAATCATGTGCTCATAAAAACATATGCATGTGCGAATAATCAGATTCAATATCGATATTAAAAACCACTGTCAAACTGAAATACTGACGACTTAAAGAAATATTATAATCCAAGTCGAAAGTATCATATATCATAACATAAAGATATGCATCAGATGCTCAACTGAATCCAACTCATGGATATCTAGTATGGTATGGTCGACCAACCTCATGTCATGCCATATGCAATGCACATAAGTCTACAAAACCATAGCGTCCCACTATACCCACGACCTCACCGCCGTGTGGTCCCTGGGTACCTAGGGACACAGGATCATATACCTCCACGGGGCATATGACACTTCGACCCAGTGCCATAACACCAGTGGTAGCCCCCTGTACCACATGCAGTCAAAGCAGGGACATGCCCTTTTTGGACGTGGTACCCATCCACCTAATAGTGGTAGAGGCTAGGTGGCCAACCCACACCCCTCGGCATAGCACCCACGAGCTTATTAGCCCAAATCATGTACGATCAAATAAGCCAAAAACCTCTTTTCAAAACCTGTCCTCTTTGGGTCCCTCACAACTACCTGGCCCTCGACACTCCAACATCTTTTGGCAACCCTCAAGGACATGCAATCTTTGCAAGAACTTAATGCTCATAGATCATGCAATGTATGCAATAGTTTGCAAAACATATTTATGCATAATGTATATACAAAACATGTCTATGCATAAAGCATTTGTCACATGCATGCTAAACAAGTCATATACTTAAATCATGTATTGCAAAACAATCATAGTTCTTTTAAAAGAATTTAGTAGCAATAGAGCACCTACCTGGCTAGGTCACGTTAACCCTTTTGTCCTCGTACGCTCCTGAACATGGTTTGGGGAATCAAGGTTAGTTTGTCCTGTCTTTTATGGGTTTTAGAGTAGTTGGTCTTATCACTTAGGCAATAAGGGTCCATCCCTATGCCTATGGGTGTCCTAAGGTCCTAATTGGGCCTTGGTATCATTAGTTTTCCAAAGGTCTAGTGGCCACTCGCCACCATCCTATTCTAAGGGTTAGGTTCCCCTTTGATTGGGCCTTGATCAGGGATTTTATAGTTTGGGTGTGTCCGCGTTATCGACACGGACACAACGCCTTTTGCGGCACCTCAATCGGAGCTCTAGATCTCAAGTTATAAGCGTTTTAGTGTCACATGTACATAGGGGTCTTAAGAGTGAAAAGGTGAAATGCTAGGGTACTGTGCATCAGCGTCATGCGCTGCAGACGCGCCGGGTTTTCCCGCCGCCTCTCTCTTTTGCAGGCGCATCCCCGAACAAGCCCGTTTGGTTTCTTCCAAACACATCGACGTGTTACGTTCTGGCTAGAACGTTTCGTCGTTGGGGGACCGGGGCGTCCTCAGGACACCCTGGTTCGACCCTGTCGAACCAGTGCGGCCCAGGGAACATCCCTGGGTCCTTGATGGCTCTCCCAGGCTCCATTTTGCATGGTTTTTCATACGAAAACCTAGGGAAATTGATATTAGAACTACTGTGAAGATGGGTTTTGAGGGATCTTAGGCATACCTGGCTCGTTGCTGGGTTTTTCTCCTTGCTTCCCCTCTAGGTCACTCCTCCACAACAGGTTTTCTTCAACCTTTTGGGTTGCCATTAGAGGCGCCCAAGAGCTCTATTTATAGAGCTATGAGAGGGTTCTGGAGGGGGCACTCACCGCCTTTGAATGGCAGTGGAGAAACCTCTAGAATGGCGGTGATTTCTCCTCCAATCACCGCTGTTCTAGAACCCTCTAGGGGGTTGAAGATGAAGGGTGCCCGTATCAAAATGGGCCCCTATGTTTTGTAGGCTAAATCCATTTTTTGTAAAAATTACATTTTTGCCCCTAAACTTCAAAGGGTCATAACTTGCTCATTTTAGCTCCGTTTTGGGTGATTTTGGTCTTGTTCGATTTCTTTTTCCGAGATGCACCTAATGGTACCATTTTTAGGACCAAATTTCTGGGTTCAGTTAAGGTGAATAGTGAAATGACCAAAATGCCCCTATCTTCAAAAACTGAACTTTTCATTGCTAACTTGGGATTTTAATATTACAAAATTGGAGTCATTACACTTTTTGAGAAAGGTATCCATATATCATTAGTTTCGAAGAGCGGGTGGACAAACCCTAGTAACTATCCTAGCATAGCACCCCTTTGTACATATATAAATTTCATAACAATATCATCATCCTCATTTATTGGGTACTCGTGTACCAAGAATATAATTTATCAATCCAAATTAACGAATAAATAGATAACATAATTGGTACCCATGTATTATGAATATAATTTCATGAGCATACAGATAATGTAAATTCAAATCATGCTTTTCAGATAATGATCGCATAATTATGAGCATAAGATTATTATATCATTTTAACTAAATCATTACTCATCTTAAAAAATTAAAGCATATTAATTTGAAATTATTCTATTTGATGAACAATTTAAATTCTATAAATTTCATAATATTAAATAAGATAAGGTTTAGGACACAAATCTTGCAATTTAGAAATATGCATTCTTATGATTCCACATACCTTATAACGAGTTGCCAATCCCTTCAAAATCATAGTCCTTTTTGTTGGTGTAATCTAATATATCTATCAAATTACATGTATAATACTTGATTATTTTCTTTCTTTCAGTAATACCTTTGATTTATTTTTTTCCTAATTATCAGAGTTTACATGATCTTGCATTTGATCTTTTATGATCATAGTCATATTTCTTTATGGTTTGTCTGATCATTTGATTATGACCATTGATTATCAATTTATAGTCTCGATTACTTGATATCTCTTGTACTCGACTAATCTATCCTCTACAAATAGTTTTTCTTATATTAAAATTATTAATTTATAAATTTGAAGGTTGGATCATCTTTTGATCAGTTAGATTTAGGGTTTCTGACTATCTTTTATGTCCATTCTAATTTTTTTTCTCAGTGTTAATGGTAGATCTAAATGTTAAATTATTTTAATTATTCAATTTATAATTCAATTAGATATAATTATACTAAATTGTAGTATTCCAATTTATTTGATTACGCATTTGAAGTTTCTGTATTGATCTAATGGTCAAAACTAACTTTGATCTATTTGATCTACGATTCTAATCTTAATCAATGTTTCTAATCATAATTTGCAATGTATTTGGGTGATTTGAATATGAAATTAGTATTAATACTCTACAACATTGTCTAATTAATCATTTCTTAGGACCTGATCACCTTTGATCTGATCAATCTAAGTAATTTTTATGGTTTATAAGTCTTGATCAGCTTAAACTATTTTTTATCCTATATTTTATTGTATAAATAGGTTTGCGTCATCAAAATGAATCCAATGGACTTTTATGATCCCAAATCAGACTTTGCCTAGCCCTTTGAATCTAATACTTTTTGTTTCAGATCTTTTAAATGGTTAAGATTTAAATTTGTTAAAATAATATAGAAATTAAATGTGACCAGGTGGCATTAGAATGTGACATGCATTTCAGAATGCAACTGTGCTTCTTGGTGTCTAGAATGCACTAGGCTACATCGCAGTTCTTATGCTGCAACAGCATCCTAGTCGAACTACATCCACTTTGTGCATGCTACTCACATGCAAATGCTTGCCAAGGTGGAACCTCCAAGATCTAAGGCATGTCTTGTGTAATAACCCCAATTTTTGTAAATTGATTGAGAAAAATCAATAAAGGTTGAGTTTTAGATATTTCGGGCTGAAATATTAGGGTTATTTAAAATATACTTTTTATAAAAGTATAATCAAATCATAAGACATGTAAAATTAAAATTAAACTTATCAAACCCTTCAAAATGACTGTAAGCACGAAAAATTTTGAATTCGGATGAGAAATCCTTAAGTTTTTCATTTTTTTGGACAAAAGGGGTAAAATAGTAATTTTACCCAAAAATCAAAATATTCCAAAAATCAAAATATGAAACATCAAAATTTAGAATGTACTGAGAAATATGAATCCAACGCCACTAAGTACACTCAAATCCGAGATCATGGGAATAAAACCCAAAGTTTTATGCATAAAGGGCAAAACGGACTTTTTACACCATGTGGGGCCCACATGGGGACCACCACGTCCCCAACAACCAATTTGATCAGTAGCCCATGTGAAACATGGGTCAACAAAGATCAGCTAGTCATGGGGAAGAAAAGTTAGGCATGGGAGCATTGAAGACTTTCATGTCATTTTATATTAAAAAAATAACATATTATAATCATGGAAAAAGACCCAAAATGCCTATAAATACAAACCCAAAAATCATTCAAAAATCCTCATAAAATCCCCACGAAATTATCTTCAATCTCCTTGAAAAAATAGATCTAGAATCCCTCTCCAAAACCCCAAAATTTCCAAGAGTTAGATCTCTTTCCAACTTGTTTTTCTTTTTAGATTAGAACAAGAGACCTAAATTCAATTAGGCACTCTGTTCTAGATCTAATTTGATCAATTACACCGTCCAAAACATCCCAACACATCTATTCTACAAAACCCCGAAAGAAATTTCAAGATCCAACGGTTCAAACAACGGTATTTACAAGAAAGGTGGATTTTAGGCTATATCTTCATCAACAAGGTATTTTTTTTTAAATTGGGCATATAAATGAGGTTTTCTCTCCAATGAAGTAAATGGAAATCCTTTTCATATATTTTTAGTATTTTTTTATGTAATTTTTATTTTACTGTAATTAATTTTGGTAATAAAAAGGTAAAAATAAAGTAAACAACAGAACCCTTAATTCATGATGATGGAGTGCTCACATGAAAAATCTGACTCCACCAATCAATCCAGAATGGTCCAAAACCCCCAGGGTAGAAGTTTCAGAAAGATCTGAACAGTTTTGGATCCTCAATTGAGAGAGATTAATTCTGCTGGGACTAGATCAAATCTGGACCCTAGGAACGGCTGAAAACTTCAATTTAAGATTGTGGAGTCATATGAACTTCAAATTGAGATCAGAAAGAAGCTATGGAAAGCTTATAATGTCTAGTTTCTAATGAAGTCATAATATTTCTAAAATTTATTTCTGTATTTTTTTGTATTTTTCTGTATTTTGGAAATAAGTGTCCAATTTCTAAGATCTTCAAGATCTGAGGTGATCAGATCTTGGAAATTTATTTTAACGATGATATAATAATGTAATAAAGTAATATCTATGGTTAATTTGGACAGATCTTGGATAAAATAAGGGATCTACCCTTTATGGTAGAAAAACCCAAAAAAAAAATACAAAGGGACCCACTTGATCAATGAGATCAAGTGTGATCAGATTCTTGGGATGAAAAGAATAAATGTTTATATGATGAAATCCAAGGAAATCATGGATGGATTATGATAAAAATAGATCAATGTGATCTTTTGACCTTAAATAGAGAAAATTCTCTAAATATAACTAAAGTCCTTAATCAAATGAAAAGATCTAAGATCAAATGGTTGGATCATAAGTAAAGGTTTCTAAAAATGTAAATATAATTAGTTTCATTTTATATTATTATGTTATAAAGCATGCTAGTATAACATTTAGAGTTTAGTATGATATGTGTTCATTCTTATCATAAGGTGCTAGATTTAATTTAAGTACCTTGCCTCATTTTCATTGAATGTTAAATTAGGTAGTTTTATGCTTTAAATTTATAATTCATTTATGGTTGAATGTTAGTAGTAGATTTACTTGTTATGAGATAAATAGCATAAAACATCAAAAATGTATTCTAATGAGAAAGTAGAGTTTCATGACACAAATAAGAATGAAGTACTTTGGACTTAATTAGTAAGGGCTATAGTTAGTAGGACAATATAAGGATTATCAAATCCTTAGCCCAAATTAGGAAAAGAATAATAAACCCCATGAATGACATTATAAATATTCATGGACTTAATTAAAATCCATTAGAAAGAGTACTTAGGGTAAACATGCTTATAGGAACCTTATGAAAGGTTGAGCTATGGTCATTCTAGTGAATGATGAACATAGTGGTTAAGGGGGTTATCTAATAGAGCCTCGCTCTTCCCCTACCTTCTGTTGAAGTTTGTGAGGTTTAAAAGCCTCCTTACATGAGGATTGAAGTAATCACTTTGTGTTCACCCATTCAACTAGTAAGCCTTAGCCAATTGGAAATAAGAGGAGCAGTCTAGATTTAGGCTTGAATAAGCTACCTTCAACCACGCACATTAACTGGTTGAATAATAATCATAAGAGCATAAAAGGTTAGTAAATTACCTAACCCTAATAAAAACAGTAAGTAAGATAAGGATGATCAAAAAAGATCTATTAAATCTTGGATGATCAAGAACAATAAGAATAAGAACACTATATTGTACTTAGTATGTATGTTTAGTAGTATACTTGTTATAGTTCATTAGATTAGATAATCCAAACCCTTGATCAAAGGTGATTCAAGGAAGAAAATCAAGATCATCCTCCATAGGGATGATCTAAGAACTGAACTTAGATCAAAGAAGAACTAGATGATAGAAGATCTAGGACCTTGATCTTTATCAACATGAGTAGATTGTCAATCAAAGGATCTATGAAAGATCAAGATCAAGGAGATGAACATACAAAGACTTAGAGATAGAAAAATACTTAGATATGAATGATCTAAAGATCATTCTAAACATCAGATCTAGTGATCAATAGGATTGTTCATAATTTATATATTGACAATATGTATGGATGTACAGATTACATACATCAGTCAAGATCATGGAAGATTGGGGAAAAGAGATCAATCCTTAAAGGTAGGAGGATTTGATGAATGCATTTACATGAGATATTCATGATTGTACTCATGATCTTATGTTGACAAGAGTAATGATAATACTTGTAGTAAATCTCTTGAAAACCTTATGATCCAACCAAACACCTATAAGATGGTTACGGACTAAACTATAAGTGAATAGGGAACTAGGAAATATTTCAGCCCTAAGTAAACAGACATATGGTCTGATATATATGAAATCTATTTTACATACAAGCTTGGAGGCTTGTGAGTTTGTTTTAATAGGCATGAGCCTAGGGGATGCTATTGCTAGAGGAGTTATGAGGGTTTGGCCACCCGCTCCTTGAAATTTGATGATATGATGATACCTTGCCCAATGAGAGGCTAAAAGTCGGGTGGTGGCAATTATGGGAAGGCCACCACTGTGAAAGTCTTGCCCCCCCATACGGGTAGTGACATAATATTTTCCACCGTGGTATTAGTGGTGAACAGGGCAGTTATCCGAGCGCGCTAGTACGGATTAGACTGCAGCATAGCAACCTTTCTGATTATTTTGCACTGTGATGCATATGGGAATAGGCATAGTGAAATGCCTTATGTTATAGCATAATGAAATGCTAGGTAATTGTATATTACCAATGTTTCTCAAGAAGGAAAATTCCCAGTATGAGATTAGCTGTAATACTAAATTCTCAAAATGAAGAGAATTGATCAGCTTAGTTGGGAATGATATTTGACTATTTTCACGAATTTAACTGGTTTACCCATGAAGGGTATGTATGTATATAGATATACATGACTTACAAAGTAAAGAGTATGTTTGAGGATAATGAGATTATGAAGTATTAGAATTACATTGTCAATTATTATGTTTCTTGAATCCCCTACCAAGCATTGCTTGCTGAGATATTGTACTTGTTGCAATATCTCAAATCTAGGAAAGGAGACTTAGGAGCTGAAGACTATAGAAGACTTGAAGAGAATAATCTTCAAGGTATACCCTTGAAGACATGTATTTTTATTTGTTGAGAGTTTTATTGTATGGTGAGCTTGAGTTTTGGATTATGTAATTTGGACAAGTATTGTACTAGATTTGGCTGTATTGTGAACCACTGGATGGATCATGGAGTTTAATAAAAGTATATTCCTTCAATGGAATTTTATTTTGTACACAAATTGTACTTATGTTATGTATGAAGTGGTGACTTGGGTTTTCAAGACAAGTTCTAAAGAAAAGAATTTCTGCTGTTTTGTTTTGCAAAAAATTTTTACACTCTTAAGGGCCCTGCCTTTCAAAATACTTTACAAATCATGTTTTCAAAAACCCGGGTCGTCACAACTTGGGAGTAAAAAATGGTGGTCAATGAGACTATTTGATCTAGACCGTCGAATTGCCCACCTCGAAATCTAGGCCTAAGATTCATTTTATTTTTACTACCTTTTTCTTTTCTTTTTTTTTACAGATTTGGGGGTTTTGGGGTCCCATAAGCTCATCAGATGACTCAAATCTTTCATCTAAGTCATCCTTGAGGTGGTTCTCATTTAGATCAATCAAATCTATTTTCACTGGCAAATCCCCACCCAGTGTGTAATAACCTTAAATTTTTGTGTAATTATTGAGAAAAATTAATAAAGATTGAATTTTAGAAATGCTGGGCTGGAATATTAGGTTATTGGAAATTTTCTTTTTAAAGAGATTAAACCATGATTTAAAACATGAATATTTGGAATGTACTCGAAAAACCATTTGAAATGACATTAAGTACGTTCAATTCCGAGTTAAAATGAAAAATCCCTAATTTTCTAAACAAAAAGGTAAAATGGTAATTTCACTTATAACCAAAAATTAAAATATGAATATTTGGAATGTACTCAGAAAATCGATCAAAATGACTCTAAGTACACTAAATTTCAAGTTTGGACAAATAATGCCTATTTTTCTCCATTTTTGGGAATAAAAGGGCAAAACGGTTATTTTACAATTAAAGTGGGGCCCACAAAGTGGTCCAACGTTCTGGAAGTAGCCATCAGTGGTCAAACCACTACTAGTTGGTAGTGGAGACAGAGGTAGAGTGGTGCTCCACTCCCCATTAAATTTAATCAAAAGTAAAAACACCATAATTATAGGAAATTCATAAAAAATTCCAAATCATGCCTATAAATTCCTTAGAAAAACCTCCAAAATTTTTCAAAAATCCCTTACGAAGTTCCTTAGACTCTCCTAAAATCTTAGATCCAAATTCCTTCCCTATCTCCCCCAATTCCTCTCTCCATTCTCCTCTTTTATTTTCTCGTGTTGGAGCATCCACGTACACACCCGTCACTCCAGACCAAGTGGAGACGTCGGGCGCGTCCAATGACACATCGTCCTCATTTGAGCTAGGGTTTCACTTGGGAAACCCTAATCTAAATAGCCTTCCCATTTCAGTCATTTCATTCCCATCTTCAAGAAACTTTCTGTTTATAGGAAACAAGTTTCTAATTATCTTGATCTGTCAAATTTATGATGATTAGACCCTAGGAAACTGATCCAAATATGATATAATGTTGATAATATGTGAAATTGATGATTTATTATGACAGATCTATGTAAAAATGAGAAATCTACCCTTTATGGTAGAAATACTTTAAAAATACAAAGGGACCCACTTAGTCAGTAAGATCAAGCATGATCAAACCTATGGATGGGTTGAATGAATATGATTATGATGAGATCCAATGAGACCATGGATGGTATATGACAAAAGAACATGTGGAGATGATCTTTGGACCTTAATGAAGTAAAAACCCTTCATGTAATTAAAATCCTTGATCTAAAGGATTGACATAAAATTGGATGGTTGGATCATGATTAAAAGTTTCTAATAATCTTACTTTAATTACTTTAATTTTCTTTTATTGTAAATGTGATTTATGTTATAAATTAAGAAGCATGATAATGAAATTCTTCAATTATAGCATGCTATGCTTTAAATATTCTTAGGTTGTTATAATAGGTTAATAAATTTAATTATCTTAGGGCCACAAGATTTTAGCATGATTTCATTAGATTCCTAGTAAAATTTCATGCATCTCATAACCTAGTATCCATGTTAGTATATTAGAGTATAAATCTCCTTAGAATGATATAGATGTACAATTCTATTTAAAGTGTATGGTTATTTTATTGTCAAAGTATATAAGCATCTTAATTGTCTTTAAGTTAGTAGATATAATTATTAAATTAGTGGTTATGCTTCAATATTCATAAATCACTAAAAATATAATATAATAAAATATAGAGATTCATGGACAATTAAGATGAATGAATGACTTTGACTTAATATTAGTAAGGGCTATAGTTAGTAGGATAACATAAGGAATGATTTATCATTTCCTTGGCCCAAAGTAGGAGAATAATGAACATCCATGGATTACATTGTGCATATCTATGGAAATTAATTAAAATCAATTAGAGAAGGGACTTAAGGTAAAGAGCTCATAGGAACCTTGTTAAAGGTTGAGCTAGTGCCCCTCTAGTGGACTCTGAACATTGTGGTTACAGGGAGTATACAAGAGCCAAGTTATTTTCCCTCACCTCTCATTGACATAAGTTGAGGTCTAAACCCCTCCTTACATGAGGGCTATATTAACCACTCATTGAGCAGACTTTAACTGGTAAACACTAATCATCCTAAAATAAGGAGGAGCTATCTAGTATTAGGAAGAAATAAATTATCTTCAACTAGTAAGACATTAACTGGTTGAATAATAATAATAAGAACATAAAAAGATAGCAAATTATCTAACTCTAATAAAAATAGTAAGTAAGATAAGGACGATCAAACAAGATGAGATCTTGAATGATCAAAAATAATAAAGGAAAAGAAATACCAATATAGATTAGATTGTTTATGTATGATATAGATTGTACTTGTATAGAAGATTTGAACCCTTAGTCATATGTGATTCAAGGAAGAATGATTCAAATCATCCTACATAAGGATGATCAAAAGACCATGTAGTATGTACCCTTAAATAGAAAGATGACATTATACGTATGATTTGACATATATACATTGATCAAGACTATGGAAGACTTCAAGGAGTAAGAATACGCTATTGAGGTAGGTGGATTTTAAGAATGCCTTTACATGAAGATACATGTTTTATTCATGATCTTATGTTTAAAAGTATTGACATGTACAATACCAATATATTGTGGTAAAAACCTCAAAAATAAATATGATCCAACCAAATGATGAGGAAAATAACTATGAAATGGTTAAGTCGAGAATTGAGAACAACACTAAGTGAATAGGGGAGTAGAAAATATTTCATCCTTAAATAAACAAACGGATAGTCTAATATGTATAAGTATTGTTTTATATACAAGCATGGAGGCTTGTGGTTTTATTTTAAACAGGCGTAGGCTTGGGGATGCTATGCTGGGAGAGTTACGAGGGTTTGGCCACCCGCTCTCCAAAACTTGATGATATTGAATACCAAGCCTAAGAAAGGCTAAAAGTTGGGTGGGGCAATTATGGGAAGGCTGCCACTGTGACAACCATGGTCTCCCCATACGGACATGGATATTGTAATTTCCACTGATAATGGTATAAATGAATTATAGAGCAGTTATCTGGGAGTGCACGATACGAATCAGACTGCAAGAATGGTAGTCTGTATGCCACAACATAAGGCATTTCACAATTTTCACAATTTTAACAGATTTGTCCGTATACAATATGTACATATAAAGATGAACACAAATGACAAAGCAATGAAATGCCCATATAAATGATATTGGTCCATGAATGTCTTTATGATAGAATGAATCATGGGATATTGAGATTATACTGTCAATATATTACATTTTTATCCCTACCAAGCATAGCGTGTTGAGATATTGTAAATGTTTGAATGTTTACAATATCTTAGATACAAAGAAGGAGCCTTAGGAGCTCAAGACTTGAACAACTATTGAAGAATAAGTAATCAGGGTATATCCCATGAAACATTGTATTAAGAGCTAGTATTGTATTGAGAGCTTGTATTGTATTTAAAGCTTTGTAATTTGGATTGTGTATTTGGACAAGTATTATAAGGATACAATGGGCTGTGTACTGTGTACTGTATGGATCTTGAAGTTTAATAAAATTATATTCCTTCAATGGAAATTTATCTTGTATAAAACTCTACTTAAGTTATGTATGAAGTGGTTACTTGGGTTTTACAAAACAAGTTCTAAAGAAAAAAAAATTTGCTGCTTTGTTTTGCAAAATTTTTTTACTACTAAGGGCCCTGTCTTTACAAAATGTATTATAAAATGTGTTATAAAAACCCAGGTCATCACACAGTGAGAGATGAAAAAGAATGCTAGAAAGGGAAAAATGGAAAGAGAGAGGGAGAGGGAGAGAGAGTTACCTGGAAGAGCCGAAGGAGAGGAAACCAGTGATTTCAATGGGTGCAAATGTCATTCTATGCCAACTGGTGAATTCGGTTGCTGGAGAATGGAATGGAAAGAGAGAAACTGGAGAGGAAAGGACAGAAAAGGAAAGGAAATGGGAAAGAAGAACCAGGGAGAGGAAAGAGAAAGGGGAAAGGAAGCTACTGTCAATGCTAGTGCCGGTGCTGGAGGAGAAACAGGGAAAAGGGGGGGCTGGTCAATACACTTGTTGGATTGGGGACGACACATCAGTGGATGCATTTGTCTTCCATCAGGGTGCCTTGCATTAGCAGATGCTCCCAAAAATAGAAAGGTGAGAAGAGAGAGGAGAGAGAGAGAAAAAGAGAAAGGGAAGAGGGAAGAGGGAAGAGGGAGAGAATCTGAGGTAAATTCGTAAGGTTTTTCATACATATTTATAGATTTATTTTATTTATTTAATTATTTTATTAAAAAGTGGATTTGTCATGATTACAACTTTAATCATTGCAGATTCTTATACTTGATGACTCATGGCCCATCTACCTTTTTGTGGAGCCCATATAAAAGTAAAATTACCATTTTGCACTTATTTAATGAAATTAAATTCCAAAAATTTAGAAAAAAATATGGATTTTTTCATCTGAACTTCGATTTTAGTGTTCTTTATGTCATTGGAGTTGATTTTTTAGTACAATTTAAATATTCATAGTTCAACTCCTTATTCCATTTATATAAAATATTAACTTTCTTTGAATCTTAAATTCTAGTTCCATTTTCAAAATTTTCAATTCCTACATTCAATCAGTCAAATATATTTACAAAAATTAGGTTTATAACATGGATGGACCAACAAATAGTTGTATAAACTTTTGACTAAGAAACACACAATTCTTTGAGTATTTTGACAAAACTTTGGGAATTGAAACTTAGATTTCGACCAAACTTTTGAGTATTTTTAGATACTGTGAAATGTTGAATGTGTGTGCATGCCACCATGGAGTTTTGAGTGAGCTCCTTAGCTCTTTCGGTTGTTGGGAAAATTGTGGGTCCATAGGTGTCATTTACTAATAGCAAGATGGGTATCTATACTCGTTGGGTTCTGGGCACCTGCACTAACTATTCTATATTCATGGAATTTTTTTGTTGTTGTTGAATTACCTCAAACCAAGATATGAATCATTTTTTACCTTTATGTTAAAACCTCCCATTCCACCATACTCTGACCTAATTTCATAGCTCCAAAGTCACAAAATTAGGTGACTACTGAGGTAAAGCATTTTAGAGGATTCCTAAAGTAAGCAATTGACAATCAAATCATTGCCAAAAATGGATTGTTTGAATCATTTTGGGAAGTGTCCTGGAAGATTACATGATTGTGTATTAGGGACAAAGCAAAAACTATACACAACAGCACAATGTAGGCTCTTGAATGATTTTTTTTTTTTTTTTTTAGTAGATCAATACATGATTGTGTAAGCTTTTTCCCTAAATACACAATTATGTGTGTAAGACACACAATATAGGTTTTTTAGGCAAACGATACACAATTATGTGGTGATCTAAGCTTCTGAATGATTTGTTCTTTTATGGATGGATAAACAAGTAGTTGTGTAAACTTTTGATTGACAAACACAGAATTCTTTGTGCATTTTGAAGAAACTTTGAGATTTGAAACTTAGATTTCGACCAAACTTTTGAGTATTTTAGACATTGTGAAATGTGGAATGTGTGTGCATGCCACCAAGGAGTTTCTAAGTGAGCTTGTTAGCTCTCTCAAGTATTGGAAAAATTATGGGCTTGCAGGAGTCATTTGCTAGTATTAAGATGGGTATCTATAGCTATCGGATTCTGGGCACCTACACTAATAGTTCCAAATTCAAGAAATTGTTTTTTGGCTGTTGAATGGCCTTGGACGAAAAAAAGAGTCGTTTTTTTTATCTCTATGTTAAAACCTCAAGTTCCACCATACTCTGACCTAATTTCATAGCTCCGAAGTCATAATGATGTGAACCTTTGAATTGCATTTCAGGGCCAGAAACATGGCATGCAACTCCTATAAAAGTTCGAAGCAAAGTAGTGCTTTTCCGAGTTTTCATCGAAGGGAAAAGGTTCCTAGAAAAATAATTAACCAAACATACAAAGCCACAATAGTAATCTTGCCCATCTCTATCAACATAATTAACATCAAGAGAGCCTACGTTGGAAGCCATGTAAGGAACATGGGTATGAAGTTACATGCTGACAATGATTTCAATCATAATTTTTAAGTTCCATATGTTGATAAAGCAGCTGTAGCCATATTCATCTAGCCAAATCATCCATTGTAGAATGGCTGTCGTATATCGGCTCTTCTGCTCATATTATAGAAAATCCAAGTAATCTTATCAATTTTGTAACATGTAATGGATTCAATCTTATAATACTTGGGATGCTGATAATTTAGACATCTCTCGCAATGGTCCATGTCATCAAGGACTTACCAACTGAAAATTTTAGCCTTGAGAGGTAAAAAGAATAGGTTGTGTGTTTACTGAACCTAGAAGATTTGCTCTCTTTTCTACTGGTGAAAGTATTACATCATCTTCATCATCACAACTTATTTTAGTTACTGGAACTTCATCTAATTTAAGTCGACTTGTAGTGTCATCTACATTAGCTGTTTACTAGATCTTATAGACAAGTGTGTATCACACATTCATTGTGTGTCAAGATTCCATATTGGCACGTTCCAACACCTAGACAGAGTTGCGTGATAACCTATGCTGCTGCAGAATTAACATGGCTATCTCTCACCTTATGCAAAATTGCGTCGATAGATCATGACTGTCCACTTTGTATTGTGACAATTTTTCCACTCTTTACATGACCATTAGTTCAGTCTCTCATGCTCGGAAAAAATATATAGAGATTGGTTATCATTTCATACATGAATATGTAATTTAGATCTCTCGTCATGTCCCTATATTCTATCTCGCAATCAATTAGCATGAATTATTTTTAAGCCTTTTCCGTGATATCATTTTCATGATTTGTGCACCAAACTAGGGCGGTGATAGCCCCACAACCTTGTTTGAGTACGATGAGCGTAGACACTCAGAGGAACATGTCATACACACTTCTTTACAAGATGTAATAAAACATGATAATATAGATAGCACTACACTAGACATTCAAGGAAAATACAGTTGATCATATCATTGTGATATTATCCTGTCATATTTATGGACTGACTTGTAACAAACTGTAACACTAGAGCAGAAGATCAATTACCGTGTAAGGTTTTCATCAATTGCACGCTCTGCATGCATACTTCATATCCCAAATTTCTCCATTTAAAATCAAAATTATTGTTTTCTAAAGTGTAAAATAAACTTAAATGTAAAAGATAAAAGTTATAGAAATCGTAAGCGGTAACAGCAATAGGATTGTTTGATGATTTGGCTACCAAACCATATCCCATCTAAGATTACACCAATTAGATGGACGGTTTGCATCGCTAAATATTTGTCCCTCCCTTATACTTTTACTTGAGTAAACATTCTTATTGTCGAGCAAGCATTGTTAGGAATAGTGCACTGTCTGATACCACTGATAGGAATAGTGCACTGTCTAATACTACTATTCGTAATAGTTGCAACGCTCTGCTATCACTGTTGAGATCAAAATCTGAAGATCTGTCTGGATCTAACCAGCAGATCTACAATGTCAAGATCACACCCACACAAGAACAGAAGAATTTACATGGTTCGCCCCAATCTGACCTACATCCACGGGACAAGGGAAAATCAATCACTAGCAAGAATAGGAATACAAAGGAGGAGGAGGAGGATTAGATCCTCGCTTGACTCTACACCCTTCTACCTTCAGATCAACAGATCTGATACTTACCCCCTTCACTTTAGCTCACAGCTCTACACCACGCTCTCTGCAGAGATCGGATCTCCCCTATTTATAGGGTGAGATGATCAGATTTGTCAAGATCTATAGCGTAGTAGATCTTGACCAATCATACTTTCTTGCTAGCCAATTTTGAATTTATAGTCGATGTTGATTTTTAACTGTTATTTCTGTGCAGAATTATGATTTGGCTACACCGAATTCTGACTTTTGTGTTCTTTCCATTTTACAGATCTCATGGGTATGGACCCATCAATTCTCCCCCTCCATACCCATGAAGGGAGAACATCCTTCAGCTCTTCAGTTTGAGTCTATCCTTGCTATGTCTCTACATAGCATCATCTTTTCAAGTGATACCACTTTTGTTAGCATGTCTGCCAGATTCTCATTTGTGTGAATCTTCTCTATCTTCAGTAGTTCCTATTCTATTACCTCAAGTATCCAATGATAGCGGATGTCGATGTGCTTTGTGCGTGAGTGGCACATTGAATTTTTGCTCAAGTCAATAGCACTCTGACTATCACAATGTACCTTGTATTCTTTCTGTGTAATACCAAGTTCCTAGAGAAATCGCTTTGTCCACAACTTCTCCTTGACAGCTTTGGCTATGGCAATGTATTTTGCTTCTGTTGTTGATAAAGCAACACACTTCTGCAACTTGGACTGCCAAGATATAGCTCCCCTGCAAAAGTGAATAAAAATCCTGATGTTGATTTTCTGCCATCATGATCTCCTGCCATGTCTGCATTTGTGTATCCTTCTAGGACAGGTTCCATTTCTCCATAACACAAGCACAAGTTGGATGTACCCTTGAGATATCTCAAGATCCACTTCACTGCTTCCCAATGATCTCTTCTTGGGTTGGATAGGAATCTGCTTACTATTCCTACTGCATGAGCAATATTTGGTCCTGTACATACCATTGCATATATCAGACTTTCGACTACTGACGAATATGGTATCATTGACATCTTTTCTTTTTCTTAATTTGAAGAAGGACAGTCTGCTTGCTCAGTTTGAAATGGTTACTAAGCGAAGTGTTGACTGGCTTAGCATTCTCCATGTTAAATCTCTTGATTACTCGTTCAACATACTTTTCCTGTGACAACCACAGCTTTCTTCCCTTTTTGTCACAAGTAATCTGCATGCTCAAAATCTACTAAGCTTAGCCTAAGTCTTTCATGTCAAAAGACTTAGATAACTCCTTCTTTAGCTTGCTAATTATAGTTGCATCTTGTCCTGCAATTAGCATATCATCTACATAGAGAAGAAGTACTATAAACTTCCCATCAAGGAATCTCTGCACATATACGCAGTGGTCTACTGCTGTTCTTTCGTATCCATGACTCATCATCAATGAGTCAAACTTCTTGTACCATTGCCTTGGTGCCTATTTGAGACCATAGAGGCTCTTCTTTAGTTTGTAGACTAGGTGCTTCTTTCATGGTACTTCAAAACCTTTAGGTTGCTCCATGTAGATATCTTCCTCTAAATCTCCATGAAGAAATGCAGTTTTCACATCCATCTATTCAAGCTCTAAATTTAAGCTGGCTATCAATCCAAGTATAGTTCGAATTGAAGTCATCTTCACCACCGGTGAGAATATCTCATCAAAGTCAATTCCTTTCTCTTGTTCGAAGCTATTGAAGACTAGTTGAGCCTTGTGTTTTACTAGCTTTCCACTGCCATCTTTCTTGAGCTTGAACACCCATTTATTCTTTAGTGTTCTCTTGCCCTTAGGAAGCTTCATTAATGCGTAAGTCTTGTTCTTTTGGAGTGAGTCAATTTCCTCTTGCATAACTTGCATCCACTTACTCTTATCTGCATGATTCTGTGCTTCCTGGAAATTTTTTGGGTCCCCCTCTTCAGTAAGCGTGATATACTCTGATTTTGGATATCTTTTTGAGGGAATCAGTACACGACCTTTCGAAGATGTCTTTGGATGATCTTCTAATGGAGGGTTTTCAACATCTTTTAATTGTTGTGATGATCCTAGATCTTCTAATTGACGAGGTTGTTGTTCCTCCTGCTCAACGCCCTCTGCATCCTCATTTTCTTCTGCTTCTAGAAGGTCATCCTGTATGTTGTCAGTGGTGGACTGTACTGACATAGGATCTGGAACAATATCTAGAGCACTTGTACTCCCTTCATTGGACTTTGTGGGTTTTTCAAAGTCCACAGAGAACTGGTTCTCTTGGAATACAACATCTCGACTTCTGATGACCTTTTTAGCCACTGGCTCCCATAGCCTGTATCCAAATTCATCGTCTCCATAGCCGATAAAGATACACTAAGTTGACTTGAGGTCTAGCTTTTATCTTAACTCCTTGGATATGTGTACAAAAGCTTTACACCCAAACACCCTCAAGTGCTTGTAAGAAAATTTCTTACCTGACCAGACCTTCTCTAGGACTTCAAAATTCAATGGTGCTGATGGTGATCTATTGATGAGGTAGCAGGTAGTTCGTACAACTTCTCCCCAGAATGGATTAGGTAGCTTAGCCATACTGAGCATGTTCTAACTCATTCCACAATGGTCTAATTCATCCTTTCCGCAATGCCATTGTGTTGTGGCGTATATGGGACCGTCTTCTCATGTCAAATACCACGATCAGCGCAGTATGCCTTGAATTCTCTGGAAGTATATTCTCCTCCATTGTTTGTTCGAAGACACTTCAATTTCTTTCCTGTTTGCCTCTCCACCATCGTGTGGAATTTCTTGAAGTTCATAAATACTTGGTCCTTGGTTCTTACAAAATATACCCACACCTTTCTAGATGCATCATCTATAAATGTTACAAAATATCTGTTTCCTCCTAAAGACTCCTCTTCTATGGGACCACATACATCAGAGTACACCAAACTCAATATTTCTTTCCTTTTATTACTGGGAGAGGAGAATATAACTCTATTTTGTTTACCAAACAAATAGTAATTGCAAGGGTTTAGAGTTATACCTATGGCTATTTTGATGAACTGCTTCTTGGCGAGTGTGAATAGCCCTTTATCTCCCATATGCCCAAGTCTTTTGTGCCACAGATTTGGAGATGCTTCATCTTCCACTGCATTAAGACTATCTTTGCATATCTTCATGTGAGTCTTGTATAGGGTGTTGCATATATGCCCTCTTGCCACGATCACCGCACCTTTTGTTAGTTTCCAGGTACTATTGCCAAAATAATTTGTGTAGCCTTGTCTGTCAAGTGTTGGGACTGAGTTCAGGTTCAGCCTAAGTTCTTGTATGTGCCGCACTTCTTTTAGCATCATTGTACAGCCAAGGTTTGTTTTGATCTGCACATCTCCAATTCCAATTATTTGAGATAAGCTATTGTTTCCCATTTTAACACTGTCAAAGTCTCCTTCCCTGTAGGTGATAAAGAATTCTTTATGTGGTGTGGCGTGGTAGGAGGCAGCTGTGTCTACCACCCACTCGGCTTCATTGTTTGCCACGTGCAGGCATGCTTCTTCTTCAGTTGTCAATACATAGATGTCCTATGCGATGGTAACATCTATTTCACCATTATCTTCCTTTGTCTTGTTTTGTCCCATTTCTTTCTTCAGCTTTTGGCAATCTTTCTTCATGTGTCCCGAAATGCCGCAGTGGAAGCACTTGTATTGCCGCATAGTTCGGCTCTTGGATCTGCCACGATCTTGCAATCTTCCCTTGCTTCTACTTTTGCTTCGTCCTCGACCTCTACTGCTACTGCTTTCTTTGTTTTCTATAACTAAGGCATGTGCCTGGTCTATTCTGGATTCCTTTCTCCTAGTCTCTTCATTGAATAGGGCATCCTTGACCAGCGCCATCGTTAGTTTGCCTTCTAGAGCTGAGTTACTGAGGGAGATTACCAGAGTCTCACAACTTTTAGGTAAGGAACTTAGTAGTAGCAATACTTGGCCTTCATCCCCGAGTGGAAACTCTGCTGAGACGAGCTGATTCACTAGGTTTTGAATTCACTAGTGTGCTCGGCTATTGATGTACCACTTTTCAGCTTCAAATTCACTAGCCTTTTCATTAACAAGGCTTTGTTACATACAATCTTTGCCTGATACATATTCTCCAGCTTTTTCTAGAGAACATAAGCATTTTCTTCCTGTGCTACATGATGGAAGACACTATGGTTGATCCATTGTCTGATCTGACCTATAGTTTTCAGGTTCATTTTTGTCCACTCCTTTTCTGAAATACCCTTAGGTCTTTTTCTATCATCATCTAGAGGGTCATGAAGATCTTTGCAATGTAAAAGATCCTTCATTCTGGGTCTCCATAAGGTGTAATTGGTGGCATTGAGTTTTATCATAGCCCCAGTTATAACATTTGTTGAATTAAACTCTTCCATGGAGTCTATTCTTTTCTAACCATGAGAAATGAAGTGCACAGTTGAGGCAGGAACAGTAAAAAAACCTTGGGAGTGAATTAGAGATGCCCAAGAATTTTTATGTACATGGGGGTATAATTTTCATTTTAGAGGGGGTACTATTTAGGGCAGAATTGTAAATATGTAGTTACTGTTTGGGAGGATACTATTCACTATGTACTATTCAGGCACTATTCAGCCCGGGTCTCTGTTCATGAGTTGAAATAGTACCTCACTATAGAAACACGGTACTGTTCATATGGTGGCATTATCAGTTTGACGGGCTGCTAATTTTGGATTTCCTATAAAAGGATGAGTCAAAAACCCTAACCTGTTTTTCTTCTTCTTACAGCTACAACTGCAATTTTTCCTTCCTTGGCTGCAGCTTATCTTCTCTGAACTGTGTTGTGTGTGCTTCTTCTCCTGATGTGGCTTCACCGGATTAGTTCACGGCAGCAAAACCAGCAATGGCTTCTCCAGAGCAGTAGTTGCAAGGTTTCTTCAGATCGCAACAATGGCTTCTTGCCTGCAACAGAGATCAACTTCACCATATGGCTATTTCTACTATTTGCTTCCAGTAGGTACAACTTTAGTTTCGTTACTGTTATGTTTTCATGAAGGCTAGCAATTTCATTGCCACTAATCCAGATCCGTTTCTTCTCCCTTCCCTCTCAGATCTCCAAAATGCTATGCATCTTAGATCTGAGAATTCTTATTGATCTGGGGTGATCTAAGCTGTCGGTTCAAAACTATCTCAGATCTGGGATCTGGAGTTCTTAGATCTAGTTTGGGCTTTCTGATTCAAATCTGGTTTTCTAGGCCACTCCTCAGCTTGCTCTGGATTTGAACTAGGCTGGACTAGACTGGGCTGCTCCTCGGCCTTCTCTGGATCTAGACTGAGTTGGACTGGACTAGGCTGCTCCTCGGCCTGCTCTGGATTTGGACTAGGCTGGACTAGACTAGGCCGCTCCTCGGCCTACTTTGGATCTGGACTGGGCTGGACTAAACTCGGCCACTCCTCGGCCTGCTCTGGATCTGGCCCAGCTCTGATACCACTATTAGAAATAGTGCACTGTCTGATACCAATGATAGGAATAGTGCACTGTTTGATAGTACTATTCGTAATCGTTGCAGCACTCTGCTATCACTATTGAGATCTAGATCTGAAGATCTGTCTAGATCTAACTAGCAGATCTGTAATGTCGAGATCACACCCACAAAGAACAGAAGAATTTACATGGTTCGCCCTAATCTGGCCTACATCCACGGGACAAGGGAAAATCAATTACTAGCAAGAATAGGAATACAAAGGAGGAGGAGGATCAGATCCTCACTCAACTCTACACCCTTCTACCTTCAGATCAACAGATCTGATACTTACCCCCTTCACTCTAGCTCACAATTCTACACCATGCTCTCTACAGAGATCAAATCTCCCCTATTTATAGGGTGAGATGATCAGATTTGTCAAGATCTGCAGCGCAGCAGATCCTGACCAATCATACTTTCTTGCTAGCCAATTTTGAATTTACAGTCAATGTTGATTTTTAACTGTTATTTCGGTGCAGAATTCTGATTTGGCTGCACCGAATTCTGACTTTTGTGTTCTTTTCATTTTGCAGATCTCATGGGTATGGACCCATCAAGCATGCACCAAAGCACACCTATTGGTATGACTATTGAAGAGCTTAAAAATGTCCAATGTTTTATGTTAAACATAAATACAATAAGTGCACAACTTGGTGAATGGAAGATGAGGAAATGCAGTTCAAAGCAATCGATTTCACCGCAAACCCACTTCCGTGTTGAATCGAAATAGCTATGTGATTGGCATGCATGACACAATATGTAGTGATTAATTTTATTTTGTGCACCACTTTCATACATTTACGTTTGGAAGAGGAGGAGACATTCATGTGGAGCAAAAGGAATGGCCAGGGGTCTCACTTGTTGAGTATCTTTGATTAGTTTACGAGGTCAAACTATGGACTAGGCCGGGACCCGCCTGATTCCTAGTGATATAATGCCAAATAGAGGTCAAACTCCGGAACTAAGATGGACATAATATAACCAAATTAACCGATGGCAATGGAAAAGAGGATCAGCATACACACTCTTAATAGAAAAAGAAAAGAAGGAATAAAAGAAGACGTCGATGGATTCTCTAATTAATGCACCATTACGACGATATCTTCTACGGAATTCTATTATAGTACATGACACTTGCATGTTTATCATTTTTAATAGTCACACATGTATATTACAGTATTCATCTCTTTATTTTTCATTTTGTCTAAACAGTTAAGCTTGGTCGATCCTCACAATGTCTTTTATTTGTCATTCACCCCTCGCCGCTGGTCCTGGTGACGATTACTCTTGGTGCTGGTGTTATTTACATCGAAAAGAGCTCCACGGGTGTTATTATCAATAAGTAAAAACAGCAGAAGAAACACACAAAAGGCATAAAAACTGGACATGCAGGTTTTCCCTTTTTATCTTATGGAAAGGTACCGTTCCAACTTTTTTATTCGTTTTGGTTGGTTGGTTTGGGGGAACGGTTCTCTTCAGCTACTACACTAATTGCCAACTTTCTGATACCTGCCGTACGGTGCATAACATATTGTAGAAAATAACTTTTGCGTATTATGTACACATTTTAAATATTTACCAGCCCTCTCCGAATATATTGTATATAATGTGTAAATGTGTTGATGTATTGCTATAACCATCTAGATGCTGATAGCATATGAATGCGTATAATTTGTTAGAGAGATTCTAGAGATTATATCCCATTCTAACCGTTAGAAAGATTACATGGATCACATCTCTGTCATATATGGTAGAGAAACTATAGTGATTACATCCTTGCCATATATGGTTAGAGAGATTATAGGCATTACAATCCCTATTAGATTGTTAATATTCATGTATACGTTATAGTGTAAATCAAGAATAAACAATGAGAAAGACTTAGCTTTTCAACTTTGTGATGGTATCAGAGTTGGCAACATAAAAGGATTTGAGGTGATCATTGTTGCCGGAAGAACCTACTCCAAGAATTAGACCATCCTGCATAGATCCTTCAAAGACGAGGGTTATATTCTTCTTTGGTGAAGGTATTCACAAAGTGGACCATCTGACACTAGACCCCATCACGAATCAGGCCACCCATTGCTAGATTCATCATCAGCACCACTTGTTGTCCCTTTCAGTGAAGATGTCAATCTTCCCCTCCTCTTATTGGTCTTGATAGTGGTCCCTGACTCCAAAAACTGGCTATCAAATCCCGATCCTCTCACTGTATTGACGAACCTGCCACTCCTTTGAGGATGATCGTCATTTGGCACTGACAAAAGAAACCAACGATGGAACCCTCTTAACCCTCCTTGTTGCATCCTTGTTGTCATTTTCTTCGAAAAATGAAATTTTTTCTTTGGTTTTAGCAGTTGGCCTCTTCTCCGCTATCCCCTTGACTTGTATTTTCACTCTTTGACATCCACTTGGGGTTGAGAGCTATGACATCCTTCAGCTTTCCTGTAGCAGTCGACATCCTCATAGCCGGCTTTCTAGCTCGCCACCCTTTTCACCTCTCTAATGTAGGAACTCTAGCTGGTGGACTTTGTCGGTCTTCTGATTTCACCAGATAAAAAAGGGGAAAGAAGTAATCTTAACAGGCCCAGATATCGGCACCCCACTATTTTGATATAGAAACCTATACTTTGAATTATTTGAGGTACATTCATCACCAGGATTTGTTATTGATATTTACAACCAGTCTTATCTGGTTTGAGGTCCCTTCATTCGATGCCTTCTTACAATTTGACATTATGTCTTCTCATGCCTTCGAACTTAAATCCATTAATATTGAGTTAGATGGCAATAAATGGATCTATTAGGCCAAAACTATGACATCCTTCCTTAAAAGTAAAGGACTTTGACTAATCATTACAGGCAAATGAACGAGACCTAGAGTAGAAGCGTAGAAACTCTAAGAGTTGGAATGAAAAAACCACTATATTATAGCCTTAATTTGTTTGAATTGAACACAGTCTATTGCTATAATCATAATTGACTCTAATCTTGCTTAATAAGTATGGCATAATCTTAGATCCACATATCTTTAGACTAACTTTGCTAGACGCTATTAGTTAGAACTTGGAATTTGTCGTTTACAACAACAACCTAGACACCATATCCCTGAGTTTCATACACAAATGCTAGCACTTTGGGAACAAATTTCATTCACTCAACCAGCATGGACTCACTCTCATAGTGCATACCAACAACTTAGTAAGCAAACTCAACTTTTCCAATTTCTAATAGCTCTACCGATTTGTTCCATTCTTCCTCACTCTCCTTTGCCAAGAGTCTATAGAGTTCCCCCAGAACTTATTGTAGGACATACTTGCAAAGGTAATCCTTCAATGTCTTCGATGGATGTAGATCTTGTAGCCGCTCATTGTCCTAGTCCTGCTAAATCTACTGCGAGTGGTAAGAACCCTTTTACACTTACTATCGTAACCGATGTCATTCAAAAAATGAATGCTTACGCCTTCAATGTTGCAACAAGGAATGCACCTAGCATGCTTTTATAGATGTTAGTCCATTTCTCGTGTCCTCTGCATAGTCTACAACTTCTATAGGTGTCTCACTTTCTGAGGTTCATTAGGTTTTTCATGACCTTTAAATTAGGTCCTCTCTGATAATGGCCATTTCTGCCACCATCACTCTGCTACTTTTGCCACTATCCCATTAGTTATATCTCATAACTATAGTTGGCTTTTTTATTTAGGAGCATCAAGTCACATGGCTTACTCTCTACATGCCTTTTCATACCTCTTTTTGTTGAACAACAACATATCAATTCATACTACCAACAATAACCCACTATATGTCACACATATCGGCACAGCTAAAACTTGTTAGTTGAAATCACACAATGTTTTATTAGTTCTTCATAACTTGATATATATCATTTAGTTATGTGATCAAGGATACCATGTAACATTTAATGACCAACAATGTATTGTGCATGAGAAAATATGTGTGGCAAGGATTAGGAGTGATCACCTTTACTGCCTTCAATCTCTTCACTTGCCCATTTTATCATCCACTATTGCTTTCACTAGCATTTAATTATGGCATGACTGTTAAGTGTTTAATTTTGGCAAAAATACCCTTGATCTTACATCTAATTAGATTATCCAACTGTTGATTTGCAAAAGTTAATGGCTAGATGGTCATGAGAGCTAATCAAATGATTAAAGCATGATTAGGATGAGTCTAATTAAGTTTTATATGCTACAAATCAACCAAAAGGAAATTGGACAACTCAGATCAAATTAAATGGATAAGATCATGCAAGATGCAATCCAGAAGGAAACTACTTAGAAAAAGGAGAACTTAAAGACAATCAGGAAACAAACTCTAGATTTGGATAAGAAGCAAAGAAGTTGATTTGGAATCAACTTCAAATTCTAAGGAAAAGTGTATATAAAGGATGCTGGGCAATATGATAGGCATACTTAGAAGACAAAGACTTAGAAGCTAATCAAAGGAGGACTGAAGCCATCTCCCATCAAACATCACCACGTACCCATAACTTCTCCCATGTTTCAATCCTTGTTTTCCTCTCTTCCAGCTACACCATTTCTTTTTCTAATTTTTTTATTTCCACCATTGATCTCAACCTATCTATTTCTAGCCATGCCTACTCTCCCAGACATATCTCTACCTCTCACTTTCTCTCCTTTGTTCCCCATCTATCTCCCTCATTCCCCATTATCATTCACCACAGGATTGAAGCTCTTCACCATAGATTGAAGGAAAGAGAAGACAAAAAACTCCTCTCATTCATTCCTAATTCCCAATTCAATCCTTGTTCTTTCCTTTGTTGGTTCTGAGTTCCTCCTCACCATGTTCCCTTCTCCCTATCACTGTTGGAGTACCTCTAGGGTTTCACTTTCATTTTTACCTTTTTTTCTAAGTTCATAGTCACCTTAGTTCTCTACTATCTCATTCATCATTCCTATCCTATCTCCTCAGTTTATAGTTGTTCCCCCTCTCTGCTTCGTTTTCCCCTCAACATTGTCCCCGACCTATCTCTCATTCCCAATCCCACCTCCTTGCCAATTGTTTTCTTATTTTTTTCATTTTCAATTACTGTCTTCAACCATGTTTTTTCTTTTTTCCTTTTCATTCTTGTTTTTGTTTCTCATCAATTTTCCTTTGATTTCTTTCTTTCTTTCTTTTTTTGCAAATTTTATTATTTTAATCAAAACCCAAATCCCCTCCTTTTCCCTTCAATTCTAGGCATCAAACAATACAGGGAGCTCCCTGCATTACACCTTTCTTTATGGTTATGGGTTGAGGAAGAAGAGGAATTTTCATTGAAAATTCTAATTGTGCCCTTAACCTAAATTATTTAATTCCTTATACATCCTTTTTGGCTTACCCCTATTTTGTCTTTATCCTTATCATTGTTTTATCTTATTCAACTTTGTTTTATTCTCAAACAAAACATGTAAAACACTAAACAAGTCCCTGTTTGATTAACCAAATTAATAGTTTAGCATTAACTAGCAAGGCCAATTTAGTTTTCCTTAGATTATCAATTAACTTTTAGATATTCATCTGAGGACACTGCTTAGCTTATCCATCAGTTTTGATCCTCAATCTATTATCCAAAAATTTGATCTAAGCTATTCAAATCTCACACTCTTCCCATAGTCTAGATTATCAAATTTTTGGGAGATCTACTTAATTCGACCATTAAATAATCAAAGATACTAGCAAGGGATTGATGAATGCTAATCAACTCTAATTGTGACCATATTTGAGGAAATTTACTATGATCAAGCTAGGAAGGTTAATTTTTAGCTGTTATTTCATTTAATTTTATCTTTTTAATTCAAAATTTTGTACTTTTAATTAATTCAATAGATTTGAATTTTGAGTTCATTATCATTTAATTTTTGTCAATTTTTAAATTTATGGATAATTAAATGTTATTTAAACTCCATCTTTCTTAAATCGAGTTCCTATGGTACTTGCACAACCCATACTACAATAACCTGTAGGAATATGATGCCTCTAAACCTTATCCTTGTCATTGAAGTTTTTTATTGTTGAGGCATTGATTTCATGATGCCATTCTCACATTCTTTTGGCTACATTTATATCTTATTGGCTTTAGACAATCTGTCCAAATAGATTGAGGCTATCCCTTGTAGGCATATTAACAATAAAATAGTTGTTAAATTCTTAAAAGAAAATATTTTTCCTAGATTTGGGACCCCTTTAGCCATTATAAGTGATAACAGTGCACATGTTTACAACAAAGCTTTTGAACCAATCATGAAAAAATATAGAATCATGTAATTACCAAAAATTTTAAATTCTATTTTATTTTGGAAAATTGGATCGAAAAGGAGAATGAATGTTTTTTTGCATTTTAGAAGTAAGAAATTATAGAAATCAAATTTTTACAAATACCCTCATAATTAGATTTTACTCAAAAAATGAAATCCCACAATACAAAGAACACTGAAAGCAGAGTTCAGATGAGAAAGTTGTGGAACTTTTAAGTGTAAGGGCATTTTGGTAATTAAAAGGAAAAAGGTTTGGAGTTAGAAGTAGAAGAGGCCATTTTTGATAATGACACCCCTATCCATCTCCAACCCCATCACCATGAAGGTAGAAAATCAGTGAATGCGCTGCTGTGAGGAAAGTAGATCATCGACAATAAAAGCCCTCTTTTCCCCACCATCGCACTCTCTCCTCAAACTTCTCCCTTTTCCTCTCCTCTCCCTCCGACAACCCGTTTCCTCCATCGTCATCACCAATCTAGGGATTCTGACAAGCACAATTAAATCCATACCATTGAAAAATGCCTAGATCCTCTCCAACTGCTAAGTAAAGTTCTCCCCCCCCCCCCCTCTCTATTTCTCCTCTTCACTTTTTTTGGAGATCCAAGCCTGATCTGGCCTCACCGGCCAATAAATCACTGGTGAAACTAGTTTTGGCAAACCCATTTTTGAACCCACTCAAGGACAGCTCAGATGGGAGATCTGAGCCATCCGATGAGTCCATGGGACCCCCAAAACCTTCAACTCTGGAAAAATAGTAAAATTTTGGGTAATCTAGAATGTTAATCAAGGACCAAAATGATCAGATGGTCCAGATCCGGCTATCTCCTTCCACTTGACTAATAGGGCAATTAGGATGCCTCTTGGTGATCCACGATGAAGACGCACTGGCTCGGTACATCCTCGTGCATGTACACACGTACGAGCACTGTCGCAGGTCAATTAGTACACATCTGCATTTTGGGAACTGTGACATGTGGGTCCTGTCTTGTAATGTTTTGGGACCAAAAATTAAATATGGACCTTTAACTTGATTTAAAGCACAAAAACTAAATTTTAGAGGGATATATAAGCCCGATTAATGATCAAAAAGGTCCTTTGGAATCGTATCAATGGCACAGACCTAAATACAGAATAAAATTAGGATAAAAATCAATTTTAACTAATTATGGCTTAGAAACCATAAGAATCTCATAAATCTATAAGATCAAAGATGATCAGATCTCATGAAGTGATCCATTAGATGATCTAGCAAATCAATATACCCATATCAACCCTAAAATAAGGATATTAAGCCTTGAATTGTAGATCTAACCATTCAAATCAAATATGATCCCAATCTAAGAATCTGACAAGTGATATGAGAGATATGACTATTCAAATCAAATATGATCCTAATCTAATAGGATTGAACCATAGATGACATAATGGACATTGATAGATAGGATTAGATTTTAGATCGATAATCGTCTAAGACGTTGATTTGTAAATCTAATTAATGATCAATAGAGAATAGGAAATAATACTTGGATGCTTACCCTTAAATTATATCCAAGATCCCCAAAGACCTTGAAGGAGATCCACGATTTGAATCGAAGAGAAGCACGAATAACACCTAAGTGACATCCATGAGGTAGGTAGTCTAATGCTACTAAGTTTTTCAACAGCATTACAAAAATCTAAATGATTTACTTGAATATATTTCCTTATTTAGTATGCCTTTGGAAATGATATTGAGATATGATATTTTTCTTATAATTCATGATCTTTATTGAAAATGCTACTGTTTATATCTTTCATGGACAGTTTCATATATGTAATACTTGCATGCTTTTGAAATAAATTGTATAATTCACATGATCTATGATGATTGAGATTTGGAATATATGATAAAACAGTTTTACATATGCATTATTGCATGTTTTGAACCAAGTTGTATAAATTGCATGATTTAGTAAATGTTAAAATTTGGAGGATATATATCTATTTTCGGGCTAGTGAGCCTAGTGGGTACTATGCTAAGAGATTGTTAGTACAGGGTTGGCCTCCTAGCCTCTAACCATCAAAGGTGGTAGGTATCCTTGCCCAAAGTAGGACTTGTCCCTTTCTCGTCTACTGTGGTACTGGTAGTACTACTGGAGGTGTTCACGGCACCCTTTTCGAGGCGTATCCACAGTCGACCTTGGCATCTATGGTGGTTGGTCTCTAGATACCAGAGACAAATGATTTTAGATAAGTTTAGTCATGAGCATAATGGGCCTTGAGATGGTCCTTGGATGAGTACTCATGACTAGTCGGCGTGATGTGTTCGTCGAGAAACCCACACGCGTGATATCTACTATAGGGTTGAGATGTTAGCATCTGGTTTGATCGATTACTACTTTAAGAATTTAATAATCTCTATATTATTGATTGATTGATTTTGTTGAAAATTCTATTAGTTGAATATATATAAATGTGTAAATGATTTATGCATGAATACCCATGTTTACATAAGATGGTTACATGACTTATTTACTTGAAAGACCCTCTCAAATTATGCATGTTGAATGTCATATTTTTAAATTAATAGCATTAGATCCCCTACTGGGCATGATAAATACTCAAACAAATATATTATTTTTTATATCAGTTCAAGTAGGACTAAAAGAAGCATCAAGAAGTGTTAGTGCTACGATCAAGTGAGTGAAGGTAAAGACAAGTGTGAATGTAGTTATCCCAAAACTGGTAGTCATCATTTTAGTATTTGATGTAAATTGACTTTAAGTGATTATTTTTAACTTGGGCCATGATTAACAATCTTGGAAACAGTAACTATCCATTTTTAGATATTTTTCAAATTGCCATGGAATGTTCAGTTATTAATGATGTTAGATTATTGATTAATTATCTAAAATAAATAATGACACTTGGGATTTTCATGAATGATTTTCAACAAAAGGATATTTTCGCTACATTCATTTTCAAAAAGTGTTTTTAAATAGAGATCAATCTCGCAGGTGAAAGCTTATTAATTTAAATTGCATTATAAAAACCCGGGTTGTCACACATCACTCATAAAGTTGCAACACCTTATCACCCATAAACAAGAGGACAAGCAGAAGTGTCTAATGAGGTTATAAAAAAAATATTGTAAAAGACTGTTAATCTGGATCGCAGAGAATGGTCTCTTAGACTAACTGATATGCTCTAAGCTTATAGGACTGCATAGCAAACCCTGATTAGTATGTCTCCATATCTTATTGTATACGGTAAGGCTTGCCATTTGCTAATGGAATTATAACATAGAGCCTACTAGGCAATAAAGATCTTTAATTTCAACATGAATAAAGCAAGCTCATACAAGAAACTCCAGCTCAATGAGTTGGAGGAGATAAAAAGAGAAGTGCATGAGAGTAATAGGATATACAAAGAAAAGATGAAAGTTTTTCATAATAAAAACATAATGAGAAAGGCCTTTACTCCATTCTAGAAAGTTCTTCTATTAATTCTAGGCTTCATTTTTTTTATTTAGGAAAGCTTAGATCTCGATAGATCGGTCATAGTCAAAGAAGATTTTCCATATGGGACTATTTAGATTGATGATGCTAGCACAAGCCATACTTTTAAATTGAATAGTCAACGTTTAAACCCTTTCTTAGTATATGAGAACCCAGAAGTTGTCCACAACTTTGGACTATCCTGTTTATCATGATTCAATGGATTTGCTGCCTCTATATCAAATTTTGTATTTTAGAATTAGTTGTTTTCTACATCACCCATATTTATTTTTGGTCCTACTTTTTAAACATTGGGGATAATGTTTCTTTCAGGTTTAGGGGTGTAGAATTCTAGCAATATATATATATATATATATATATATACATATATACATATACACATATATATATATATATACATATAGTTGATTTCCTTACTTTTCTAAAAAAAATGAAGATGAAAAAATTTTGAAAAGAAAAAATGATTTTTTTTTTATAATTTTTTGTTTTTAGGTCAATTCCTACACTATGATGAGAATTTGATTTTTCTAAAGTATAGTCTAGATAACTTTAGTTTATTAATGGAGTTGCATATGAATAATTCATTATTTTACACATTTTCTAAAGTATTCTATGAAAACTAAGTCTTAGATCACATCTATTCACATAATTGGATGTACATAATCTAAATTGATAAGTAGTTATAACTTAGAGATCCTGAAGAAATTCAGTGGAGACCTATAACCTAAGTGAGTCTTGGAACCATTCATTCTTTTTAAGAGGCTATAAGTGTTCCAAATTTTTCTTCAGCATGCTTCAAGAAAATTGTTCCCACCAACTTTTAAATTTGGTTAATTACCTGAATTATTAGAGAATTACCTTTAAAATTCTGGAAGTTCATTGAATCTGATAGATTGTAAGAAACTTATAAAATAATTTAGGCCTTCCTTATTATTAACCTAAAAACATAAAGCTTGCCTAAAAAGTATTTTTACCACTAGTTAGCCAAATTGAGCCTTTTTATATAAGCTTTTTCTTTTCTTACCCAAATTAACGTTTACCCATATTAACCTAATATAAATTATTCATTACATATTTTGTCCAAGAGATAAGTTAGAGATGAATGATGATATACTTGTTAAGTTACAATGAAAGTAAAAAAGTGAAGAAAAGATCTTCAAAAATGCTAAAAATGTTTGAGAATTTTTTTTAAAGAATGTGGAAAAATGAAGAAATATGCACTTTGGTACAAAGTAAAGAACAATTTTAAATATTAGCAGAAGACCTCTACTTATTTTTGAAGAATTTTTGAACACCCTATATACCCATTCTTTTATACCTTATTCTAACCCTATGTTTCGTCTTAATATATGACCTATTGATTCTAGGAAGAATATAGTCTTGAGGAGGATATGAATAGATAGGAACTAAGGAGTATATGTCTAAATCTTTGAAGGTAATGAAATCTTATACTTTCTAAAGGGATCAAAAATTAAATTCCACAATAACTTCTATTCCTTCATGAATATATGTGAGATAAATTTGCTTTTATTAACTCTACTCACATATTTAAAAGAGAGATATGATTTGAACCCTTTACCTGAGAGTTTTATTTCAAAGTGTATGTCTATTAAGTGAGGATTAAGGTCAAAACATATTTTAGATGGAGTTCAAAAGTTAGACGTTTACTTAGAGATAATGATTATTATATATGTACACTACACACACACACTTAGAAGTTTACTAAGTGGAATGTATTAAGTATATGGGTAGGGTTTTGAATTTTTCTTTCAATTATATTAGTATACTAAAGTTGATAGATTTATTGAAGATAATTTTCTAAGAAAAAGTGGGAGTTGTCTTGAAAATGATTTTTAAAATTCTCATATTTGTTTTCTCACATTTTGCTTGGGATTGGCAAAATGCTAGTTGGGGGATGTCTTAAGTGTTTAATTTTGGTTAAAATACCCTTAATCTTGCATGTAATTAGATCATCTAATAGTTTATTTGCAAAATTTAATGGCTAGATTATCATTAGAGCTAATCAGATGATTGAAGCATAATTACAATGAGTCTAGTTAGGTTTTATATGTTATAGATTAACTAAAAGGAAATTGGATGACTCAGATCAAATTAAATGGATCATATCATGTAAAATGCAATCCAGGAGGAAACTACATAGAAATAGGAGAAATTGAAGACAATTAGGAAACAAACTCTAGATTTGGATAAGAGGCAAATAAGTTGATTTGGAATCAACTTCAATTTCTAAGGAAAAGTCTATATAAAGGATGGTGAGCAATATGATCGGCATACTTAGAAGACAAGGACTTAGAAGTTTACTTAAGGAGGACTAAAGCCATCTCCCTCTGAACATCACCACCTACCGATAACTTCTCCTTTGTTTCAATCCCTGTTTTCCTCTCTTTCAGTAGCACTGCTTCTTTTTGTGGGTTTTTTTTTCCATCATCGATCTTAGCCTATCTATTTCCAGCCACACCTGCTCTCCCAGACATATCTCTACCTGTCACTTCCTCTCCTTCATTCCCTATTATCATTCACCATAGAACTGAAACTCTTCACAGTAGATTAAAGGAAAGAGAAGATAGAAAACTCCTCTCATTTGTTCCTAATCCCTAGCTTTCAATCCCTGTTCTTTCATTAGTTGTTTCCCAATTCCTCATCACTGTGTCCCCTTCTCCCTATCACTGTTGGAGTACCTCTTGAGTTTCACTATCATTTTTACATGTTTCTTTCTTGAGTTCATAGTGACCTTAGTTCTCTGCTATCTTGTCCATCATTCCTAGCTTGTCTCCTTGGTTTACAATTGTTTCCCCCTCTCTGGTTCGTTTTCCTCTCATTCTTCCAAGCCTATCTCTCATTCCCAATCCCACCTCATTATTAGTCATTTTCTTATTTTTCTATTTTTAGCCATTGTCTTCAACTATGTTTTCCCATTTTTCCTTCTATATTTTTTTATTATATTTCTTATCAATTTTCCTATGATTTCATTCTTTTTATTTTTTTATTTTTACAAATTTCATTGTTTTAATCAAAACCCAATTTGGGTTTTCTCCCAATTCCCCTCATTTTCCCTTTGTTTTGGAGTTTCAAATAACACAGGGAGCTGTATCAACTCTGTGCATCACACCTTACTCTTTGGTTGTGGGTTGAGGAAGAAGAGGAATTTTTCTTTAAAATTTCAATTCTACCCTCAGCCTAAAAGTTTTAATTCCTTATACATCCTTTTTGTCTTATCCCTATTTTGTCTTTATCTTTATCCTTCTTTTATGTTATCCATCTTTGATTTACTCTCTAACAAAACTTAAAAAATACCAATCAAGTTCGTGTTTCATTAAAGCCTAACCAAATCAATAATTTAGCTTTAATCAGTAGGACCAATTTAGTTTTTTACCTTTTTCATCTTAGGTTTTCAATTAACTTCTAAGCATACATCCTAGGATATTTCCTAGCTTATCCATTTGTCCTGATCCTTAATTTTTCATCTAAAAATTTGATCTAAGCCATTCAAATCTCACATTATTTCCATAGTGCAGATTAATAAATTTTTGGGAGATCTGTTTAATTTGACCTTTGAATCCTTAATAAGATATATTAGCGAGGGATTATGAAGACAAATCGAATTTGATGTGACCATATTTGAAGAAATTTGGTATGATCAAGCTAGGGAAGTTAATTTTTAGTTCTTATTTCATTTAGTTTGCTGTCATTTTTATTCAAAATTTTATACTTTTCATTAATTGAATATATCTAAATTTTGATTTTATTATTATTTATTTTTACTAATTTTTAATTTATGGACAATTAAATTTTATTTAAACTCCATCTTTCTTAAACCGAGTCCCCGTGGTATCGATGTGTACTTGCATAACCTATACTACAATAGCTTGTGCACTTGCGGCAAACAAACATTGACAATTAGGACACCCTTTTTTTCTCATCTTAATAGACTCATATATGATGGATCATTGAACACTGTAACCAAACTTTGAGACCTTCTTTGTGAACATTGTATGTTTGGCAAACAATATGTCATCTCTTCTTGTCATAGTTCTATTAAAATTACTACTATATTTAATGTGATTCATAGTGATGTTTGGTCTTCTATTGTTAATAATCTTAATGGTGTTGGATATTATGTTGTGTTCATTGATAATTACTCGCATGTCACATAGATTTATGGTATGCATTACAAATTTAATGTTTATCAAAATTATGTGAACTTCAACAACATGATTTATACTCAATACTCCAAAAGGCTCAAAATCTTTAGGTCTAATTCTATTGTTGAATTTCGTTCTTGTCAATTTTTTAAACCTACTTGCATCACATGGCACTATGCATTAGCTTTTCTATCCAAATATACTTCAACAAAATGGTGTCTTTGAATGCAAGTATCAGAACATGATTGAACCCATTTGCACATTCTTGTTCTCCCTCCAACTTTCACCGTCATTCTGGGTAGAAATTACCTCAACCTTAGTATACCTCATCAATCGAACACCCACACCCCCTGCAAACTTCTATTTGGATCTCCACCTTCCTATTATCATCTAAAAAGATTTGGATCCACATGCTATGTCTTGTTACCCAACAATAATATAGCAAGCTCTCTACTCGATTTGTCTTATGTATATTTGTATGGTATGGTATAGAATAAAAGGGATGCAAGTGTTACGTCCTTATCACTTGTTGTATTCAAATCTCTAGGAATTTCAACTTCTGTAACAAACTTCTTTCATGATTGTTCCTTCAAACTCTTCTAGCCCTCAAACTACCTTCATTGATCTCTTTTCCAACTCTTATCTTCCAACTAATCCAATAACTACTCCCATCCCTCCTCAATCACCTGCACCTACTCCACCGCTACATTCTCCATTTGTAGCTCCCATAGATGACATACCCAAGTACCCTCACTACAACCTCCAACTAAATATAAAGATTACTAATGTCATGCAACTAATGTTCTTAACCTCCATGAGCCTCAAACTTATAGGGAAGCAAGTACACAACTTGAATGGTTATAGGCCATGTAGATAGAATTGCAGGCACTCATTAGGACCAATACCTAGATACTCATCTTTTCGCCTCCAGGAAAATCCAATTGTTGGTTTCAAGTGGATTTAAAAAATAAAAACTAAAGCATATGGTTACATTGATTGATATAAGGTGTGTCTTGTTGTCAAAGGCTTTACTTAGGAACATGAACTTGATTATGATGAAACATTTTCTCTTGTTGCTCACATCACCATTATTCATACTCTCATCACCATTTCTTCCATTCCTTCTTTGACACTTCATCAGATGGACATCAACAATGCCTTTTTTTGTAGTGACCTTCATGAAGAAGTATACATGAAGCCACCTCCTAGTCTTGCTTACTCACAGGGACATGTCTATCGTCTCCTTTGGGATCTTTATTGGCTCAAGCAAACACATTGAGCTAGCTTGGTTTTGAAAATTCTCTTACTATTACTAGCTTTATCTTTAGTCATTGTGATAACAACTCTACCCCATTTATATATACGTCATTGTTAGTAGTTTTTCTCTTACTCTATGCTGATGATATGATTATTATTGTGAGTAATATTGCCATAATTACTGCCACCAAATCTTTGCACACACAACTTTGAGATGAAAGAATTAGGCTTCCTTAGCTACTTTCTCAGCATCAAGGTTCAATGCAGTTGAAGTGGTTATCTTCTCTTGCAGGTCAAGTATGCTTTAGATATTCTTAGTCTTCCACACTTCTTGGAGGACAAAACATCATATACTTTGCTTAATGTTAATGTCGAGCTCCAACCATCTAATGGTGAACCTTTGCCAAATTCAACCTTCTATTATCAACTAGTTAGTATGCTCACATATCTCATTATCACTCAACTAAACATTACTCATGATGTTTATGTAGTATCTCAATTTATGTCTACTCCTCGTAATGATCATTACACTATTGTTTTATATATTATAGAATATCTTTGTGAAAACCTTCACTGAAGGCTTCTGCTATCTTCCTCATCATTCTCTATTCTTCAGGCATATTGTGATGCTAATTGGGGAGTTGATGTCATAGATCAAAAGTCTACTATAAGATATCTTCTTTTTCTATGAGACTCTTTAATCACTTGAAAAAGTAAGAAACATGATATTGCATCTCAATCCAATACAAAATTAGAATATCAGGCTCTTCTTGACACTACTTATGAGATAAGTTGGCTTCATCAATTACTCTCAGTTCTCAATGTCCCACAATCTTAGCCTACCTATCTCCACTGTGACAATAAAAGTGCCATTCACATAGCTCATAATGTAGTATTTTACGAGTGCACAAATTCATTGAAATTGAATGTCATGTCACTCGTTTGCATTATTAAAAGGCCATGATTACTCTCCTATACATCTCCACAGTTGATCAAATTGCCGATTTGCTTACAAATGCTAATTCTTCTTATGATTTCATTTTCTCTATTCCAAACTTCAATTGTTGCGCTTACTAGCACCTTAGGTTCAAGTTGGGGTGTTAATGAGATTACAATAATCACTTCCCTATCATATACAATTGAGAGATTATAGGGATTTCATCTCTGTCATATATGGTTAGAGAGATTACAAGTATTACTTCTAATAGCTTGTTAATATTCATTTATATATTACAGTGTAAATTAAGAGTAAATGATGAGAAAGACTCAACTTTTCAAATCTGAGTAATATTTTTTCTCCATACTATGAAAACGGATAGCATATGCTTTCACACATAGCTACCGTGTGTATCTTGGCTTACCTTGGTATAGGTTATGGATAATACGGTATACAAGGTTTTATATATCATTAAGGGCCTATTAGGGTAGCAGAGAATGTATGAATTAAGATGCTGGAAGGAAATCCGTTTCCAGCCTCCCATGATTTCTATTGTTTAATTTATCATGAAAATCTAATCCCAAGAGAAAATTTAGTGCTACATGAAAATCTAACCAGGAAACTTCCAGAAAGTCGAGGGGATGCATATGCTTTCTTGACGAATACATGCATTTCCAGTAAAAGCGCTTTCTCCCCAATGTATGTGATATACTGCATATAACGACAGAGCTAGTGGTGCAATTTTATCTACCATATCTACTAAATATGCCAAACTTATATAAGTTGTCAATTAGGTTAATGATATTTCTGATCTAAGAAAGGTCCTACAAGATCAATGGTTTGGATCATAAAAGCTGCCGAGTCTGGGGACCACTTGCATTTCCACCTTCCAATTTAAACCCTTCAATTTGGTAGTCTAACATGACGTACCACGTACGCCTATTTATTACATATCGTGGTACGTGAAGTGCATCGGTGGCCGTACATATGAAACCCAACCGTTTCTGATCATTTATAAGTGTGGGAAACATATGCTCAGTCCACGAGAGTGCTGTTGTCCCTGTCTGCTTCTGTGAGGATAGAACTTCTAAAGTGGGACAAGAAGAAGAAAAAACCAGTACATACTCATTGATAGGGCTTTGGAGAAATCGACCTGTTTTATCTCCTTCATCAGCAATGACGAAAGCAAATTATTGGCTAGATGCTTCTAAATCGTAGTCAACTGTACTAGCTCCTTTTATCCATGGTTTCTCTAGAGTTCTAACTGGGATAAAATGGAACAGATCAAACAGGAAAGTTAAAAGACAATAAAGAAAAACAAAACGGAAAGTATATATGGCTTGAAAACAAAGTGCGTACGCCTTGGCAGGAGCAGTTATGAAGATGCGTCATCTAATTGCAGACGTAAGAAAGAACAACGTTGTTGGACTTTTGACTTCCTCTTGAAGCGCTCCAACTGTATTTTTGTGATATTTTAACTTTTTTAATTTTGGGAGTGGGGAGGAAATATTTTCTAGCTTGGTATGATAATTAATACACCCTTTTGTCTTCGCTTTGTACTATGAAACAAAAAAATTAGTGCACGCATTTGATTGATCAGGGCCACTAACTTGAAGGGTCATCGCTGACTGAGATGGTCCACATCCTAGACACAAACAGATGAAATACACATGATTGAAGCATGCCAAGGATTAATTATTGCCAAAGATATCTCCCTTGATCAAGGGCTATGATGATCATTACATAAGGATGAGACTGAAGGTGATAAGCAAGAATTTTGACAGTGACAAGAAGCACAGGCGCAACCATCAGTCCACTGGTGTTTCAGTGATTCTATGCATGTGATGGTCGGTTTTCGTAAATGAAAATGGTGATTGTTAGAAAGGTTTACGTTATTTTATTTCTCATTGAATTGATTGGTGACGTGTTAACTCAATGAAAAAGATATCGCTTTCACCAAAAAAGAAAAACCAAACTACTTTCAGGACACCTATACAGTATTTATCCTGCATGTACAGATATAGGGCGGTTCTGTTATTTTATTAGAACTAGAAGAAGAGGTAAGAGCACATCCATGCAAGAGAGAGAGAGAGAGAGAGAGAGAGTCAGACGGATGAGCCAAGCAATATAGGTTTCGTGCTTCAAGTATGCTAATCTGTGGAAGAATTCATATCTTATGTCAAAGCACTATGAATAGATCTTTTTTTCTTTTTTTTTTTGAGTTAAAATGTTTTATTAAAAGCAATCGAGCAAATCGCAAAGACTCCTGAAATGCGAAGGGTAACAAGTAGAGGAGATATTTAAGGAAACTAGTTACCTGGGAAAGAAGCTTCTTCTCTTTTGAGTAAACTTCAAAATCAGCTCTCGGGAGGTTTCAAAGAAAACTAGCTACTTGGAAAAGAAGCTTACTCTCTTGCAGGTTCTTCTGGTCAAGGCTCCTCTTAGCAATTCATGGTCTATCATTTCTCACTTTTTTATTGTCTAGCAAGTGTTGTGGATAGAACGGGAAAGATGCCAACAAATTTCTTTTGGCATGGTAATTCTGAGAAGAGGAGTATCGTTTCATTAGGTGAGAGAATGTTCGTAAACTATAACTTTTTGCGAGTTGGGTGTTAAAAGAATTCAAGATTTCAATACAGCGCCAATAGGAATTTGAGCGGGGAAATTCATGCCAGGAGATTTGACGGAGTTTTTGCCACTGCTTCTGATAAAAAGGCATCATTTTTTGGAATACCTTTCAAGTGGTACGGAGGATCATTTACGGGAGAAATTTTCACTTTGCTTATAAAGAAAAGCAATATCATGATTTGGTGGCTCAACTTCATTTGTGTTTCTCAATGCCAGTGGTAGGTACATATGCATTTGGATTTGGAATTTTGTGGGAAGTTCTCGGTTAGATCTTTTAATGAGACGATTGCGGGGCCTTTTGAAAGGCTCAATTTGGCTGCTAGGACTTGGTCACTTTACCCACCTTGCGGTCCTGCCTTTTTTTGGCTTGTTTCGTTCAGTAGAATTCTCACTGTCGACAGGTCAAAGAATTCTGGATGATCCTTTGCTAATCAGTGCCATTATGCTTCAGGCAAACTAAAGTCATCTCATTTTTGCACTAGAGATTCTTCTAAGATTTGACAATTTGTGCATGCTGTTTCTTCTATGGAGTGGATCATGCCAACAATATCGCCTCACTCTTATGCTTATGGAGAGGTTTTACAGGTCCTTTTAAAGTCTGGAATTTTTCTGTGCCTGCTACTTTATGGACTGTCTGAACAAACTATAATACCTAAGGTCCCAAAAGGGGGTAAGTTGCACCCAAACAAAAATTTTGAAACTTTTGCACTAAGTTCTCAACTACCAGAATAATTTTATGAATCTAAATAGTGGCACAAAAGAAGCTAGAGGTAAGAATTTTTCGTTGTTCAGCCATCAAAATAAGGCATTGACTTCCACTCTCTCAAGATAATGGCCATTGTAGATTTTATTGTATCCCCGCAAGATTTCACATCACCAATTGAGACTGGCTAGCACATAGATAAGGACTTCTACATTTGTAGCAAGCCCAGCCTCCTTGCAAATCCTTGAAAAAATTTTCAAGAAAAAGAGAGCTACGATAATCTCTCAAATACAAGAACTTCTGAAGGAAATGTTTTCTCTCTCAAAATTTAGCACTCACAAAAAAGAATATGAGGGAGAAAGGATTTTCATTCCAAAAATAGAAAAGAATTTGAATAAATTATGCTTGGAGGTGATTGTTTGAATATGGACCTGAGAGCTTGACTAATTTCTTCTAAAAGTCTTGATAGGTCTTCTAAGGTCTCCAATGTGTAGTGTTGTAGCTCATTCATCCGTTGGAGATAAAATTCTAACGGTTTGAATTGGATGCGACTCACTAGGTTCAAGTTTCAAATTTGGAAGTAACATTCCAACCAGCTATTTGCTATAGTTGGATGTTTTTACTAGATAGTCAATTAGAATCCTATTCTCCACTAGCTTCAGCTATCTACATGTGCTATTCTTCAACCCAACAGTGAAGTCCATTTCATTTCTTAGGTACTTGATTGTTTTTTATTGTACATAGACAAGTGGATTATCTCAAACAACAAAACAACTTGACATTGTCTTTTAGTTCATTTTAATAATGGTTGAAACATCCAAAAACAATTTACTTAAATCTTCAACGAAGTCACTCCCATAACCTCGCTATAGGTATTTTCAAGTTAACTAGAAAGCAGTTGATTGATTTCCTCATGATAGTCAATTGGGTTTACAAATCAGCCAAATGCATTAAACATAGTTACATTTCCTATTAGCTAGAATCTTTCATGAAAATTTTATGAAACGTTCAAACTTAGTAGTAATTAACAACTAAGTACATTTTAGTTGTAATTGACTGTTTTGTCATTTCTTGCTAAAATAGTTGAATCCTTTTGAAACAAGTAATTGTCCTCATCAATTGAATTGTGTTATGCATTTGTTAGAAATCTTAAAATGTATTGATCCATGATTGTGATGCCTCCGATTTTTAAAACACTTTTTCTCTATTCTTAAGGTTCAAATAGTAGAATACATTTTTCAATATAATTTTTTTTCACAAAACCCGATTGTCATCTCTACAAGAAAAAATACATTTCAAAAATTCTAAAATGGGAAAAGGAATATATTTAACATTTTTTAGGGTTTTATCCAATCACAACTCATAGTCCAATTGTATGAATACATACATACAAACATGTCCACAAAGATAAAAAAAGCCACATACTTACATTGTCAACACAATTTCTAGCTATTGTTGTCCTCATCCAAGGTTCCTTCTACCTTGAGTTGTTTTTCCTTTAAGTTAATTTCTTCAAACCTTAGACATTGCAATGATAGCTTAAAATTTTTGAAAAATAGTTTATTGGTTTTTGGAATGTAAAGTTCATCAAAAAACAATTAAAAAATTTTCTAGATCATTTAACTAGAATGGCCTATCCCTTGACATTTTTGTAAAACAATTCACTAATTCCAATTTACAATCAACTGAATTTTGTGAACTTTGTGAAATTTTGTCTTTAAATCCTTGGTTTTGATCCAATACTTTTTCATTTGCTTCTAACCTTTGAAACAAACTTGGAAATGCATAAATCAAGCTAGAAATACAATTGGAACGTTTTGTTATTATCAAAATCAATAAATGCTTACATTAATAATCTTTTTCTTTTTGATGATGAGAGATTTTTTTAGAATAAAGCATGAAAATGTACAAAGTAATGTTAACCTTCTTTCTTTTCAGATACAATTCTTCCCTGTTTAATGAATATCAAAAAGCTTGGAGAAAGAGGACTGCATGTGAGTGAGGATAAGCATAACAAATATCACATATACTCATCCTTGGGTTGAGCTCCCCCTTTCAAAAGTTCAAATTAAAAAGAAACAAGGAAGAGTTCCCCCTAAGTATTAGCATAAAACATTAAATATAGATGAATTAATAGAATGAATAAAAATTTTGGTTAACACACAATGGCAACAAGATATGAATTTCCATTGATATAAACAAGAAACTACATAGGAAATTCAATTCTATATAGCTCATTGAATGAACTATAAAGAACAAATTAATTAGTTAGAGATAAAAAAAACAAAAAAATAAAGAAGATAAAAGAAACTGTTAAAGTGAAGTCAGCTTCCTAATCAACTAAACTAAATACAAGCTTAGGAGTCTTTGAGTTGAAAGGTTAGTGAAAAAGTTTGGGTTTCAACTCTTCAAGAAGAGTGTATCCAATTTAATTAGTGTCTCTTCTTCTTGCAAGCTCCATACATAAAATTGTATCCAAGGTTTGTAATAGTGGCAGCACATATGGGCTCTATATTAGTGAAAGGAATTGGCTCTTCGTTTTCAAACTCAACTCCAAGTTTGTTGCCAACTCAAAGATGAAAACATCATAAGGTAGAGAAGTCGTATCTATGTTCTAATAGTCCCCCATGTCCTTAATGATCATCTAAGTAAAGCTCATATGATTTCCCTTTTAAATCAAATGAATTAGATAGATTTACAAGATGCTGTCATGAGTCTAATCACCAACTCATGCAAGCATAATCTTGTAGATCCACATGTAAAGCAACCATTGATAAAAACACAAGGAGTTAATCTTAATATGAGCACTTTCATTGACATTGACTTGGCCCATTGTAGTTTTATAAACTTTCTTATTGGTAATAGCTGCTTTGAAGAGTTTACTTTCATTAGCTGTCCTAGCTCTTGTTCTCCAAGCACTAGTCTTTCCATTCACTTAAGTGACTAGAGAACCATCATGGTTCTTCTCCATGTTGGAGTAAATTTTTTTAATAAGGCTATCACAAACAATTCCTTCCATATAAAAGAATCCATCAACATTCAGCCTTTGAAGCCATTGCCTTAGTCTAAGTCCTTGTAGATCAGCATACACAAAGGGATTTTCAAGTAAAATAGTCTTTTGGTAGAACAAATTTTCTACAATGATGGAGTTATAAGATGTTTTTGAAAACAATAACCACCAATCATCTTTGTATATCCCCATGTCTGCAATCATTACTAAGATTATTTCATCTATTTTTGGATCATTATCATCATCATCCATGTCAACATCATTGTTAGTTTCCTCTTCATTATCATCATCATCCCATGTAGCTTCTTTGTGTGAAACCTCCTTTTTTTTTTTTTGCTTAAAAGTGACCCTTTGATCTTGATTTTCAATATCCTCAATGTTGGCAGCCTCAACATTTGAGGGTGAACCCAATAGCATTTTTTTTCTTCGTTCACTACTACAGCTAGAGGTTTATAAGACGGTTCAAAACAACTATAAAGATGGTTCAAAACTGTCTTATACCTGCCCATGTTATAAAATGAAAACCAATATAAGACTATTTCTAAAACTATCTTATATTAAAGATATTATATGAAGGTTTTTGAATAACCATCTTATATATCTTAACTTTTTATAAGATGATTTGGAAAAACCCATCTTATAAATATGCAAAATATAGGACAAATTTTCAAAAACCATCCTATAAGTGTGTGTAATCATCATCATCAAGACCTTATCCCAATTAGGGGTCGGCCACATGAATCTTATTCCTCCATTCCACTCTATTAAATACCATGGTTTCATTTAGTCCTAAAGTTTTTAAATCTTTCCTCACCACTTTGATCCACGTTCTTTTGGGCCTTCCCCTTGCCCTTTTAGAACCTTCAACTTGTATTGCCTCACTCCTTCTAACTGGTGCCGTTGGTGGCCTCCTTTGAACATGTCCAAACCATCTAAGTCTAATCTCCCTCATCTTGTTACCTATTGGCGCTATCCCTAAATTTCCTGTAATATTTTCATTTCTAATTCTATCCTTTCTTGTCTTACCACTCATCCATCTCAACATCCTCATTTCTGCGACACTCAGCCTATGAGTATGATGTTCCTTAACTGCCCAACACTCTGATCCATAGAGCATGGCCGGCCTAATAGCCATCCTATAGAATTTTTCCTCTAGTTTGAGTGGCACCCGCCGATCACATAAAACACCCGATGCACATCTCCATTTGTTCCAACCTGCTTGGATTCTCTGGGTAACCTCCCTCTCAATCTCTCCACTCTCATGGATCAATGATCCTAAGTATCGGAAGTGGTCTCTCATGGGGACCTCTTGGTTACCAATCTTGACTGGTGCTCCACTCCTACTCTCCTTACTAAAATTACATTCCATATATTCTGTCTTAGTACGGCTAATTTTAAATCCTTTTGATTCTAATGCTTTTCTCCATAACTCTAGCTTTATGTTTACACCCTCCCTTGTCTCATCAAGTAGGACTATATCGTCTGCAAATAGCATGCACCAAGGAATCTCCTCATGTAGATGTTTTGTTAACTCATCCATAACTAATGTTAAAAGGTATGGACTCAATGCTGATCCTTGGTGCAATCCGACAGTGACAGGAAAATCACCAGTCACGCCACTAGTGGTCTTAACATTTGTTACTGCTCCCTCATACATATCTTTAATTATGTCTATATACCCTTGAGAAACCCCTTTAACACCCAACACCCTCCATATTAACTCTCTAGGGACTCTATCATAAGCTTTCTCTAAGTCAAAAAAGACCATTTGTAGGTCTTTTCTCCTCTCCCTATATTTCTCTACTAATTGTCTTAGTAAGAAAATAGCTTCCATGGTAGACCTCCCAGGCATGAAACCAAACTGATTCTCCGATACACTTGTTTCATGTCGTAGCCTCTTCTCAATCACTCTTTCAAAAAGTTTCATGGTGTGGCTCATAAGTTTGATCCCTCGATAATTAGTGCAGCTCTAAATGTCTCCTTTATTCTTATAGATTGGTACAATAGAGCTTTTCCTCCACTCATCAGGCATTTTCTTTGATTTTATAATCTTGTTAAACAACTTGGTCAAACTACCCCACTATCTCCCATATGCTTCCAAACCTCCATTGGTATACCATCAGGTCCCATGGCCTTTCCTGATTTCACCTTTGTTTGATCTCATCATCTTTGACTAATACCCGTTGATCATTGCTTCTAATGCACCTAACATGCTCTAAGTCCTTACCCTTCTGTTCTCTTACTTTTGCAAGTTTAAACACATCTTTCTCACCTTCTGTTGTTCCTAGTCTATTATAGAGCTCATCATATGCTTTAAGTTTTGCCTCACTTACTATTCTCTTAGCAACGTTTTTAGCATTCTTATATTGTTCATAGTTTTCATTATTTCTAATCTTCTGTCATGCTTTAAAATGCATTTGTTTTTCTTTAATAGCTTTTTGCACTGTTTCATTCCACCACCATGTTTCCTTTGTTAATAGCCTTTTACCTTTAGATACTCCTAAGACATCTTTTACCACTTTCTTAATGGACTCAGCCATATTAGTCCACATAGTATTTACTTCTGTTTCATAGTTCCAATTTCCTTCTACCATCAACTTATTTTTTAATGAGGTTATTTTCTCTCCTTTTAAGTTCCACTACTAAGTTTTTGGATGTGTATTAAGTTCAGTTCTTTTACTCCATCTTTTAATATGAATATCCATAACCATTAACCTATGTTGTGAGGTTAAACTCTCACTGGGTATCACCTTACAATCCTTACATATAGATCGTTCATTATTCATAAGTAGAAAAAAGTCTATCTGGCTTTTATGAAGTCCACTTTTAAAGGTTATTAAGTGTTCATCCCTCTTCTTAAAGAGTGTATTTGCAATGGATAGGTTATATGACAAAGCAAAATCGAGGATATTCTCCCCCATCTTGTTTCGTTCACCTATACCATATCCTCTGTGTATTCTATCATATCCTTCCTTATCTTTTCCTACATGGTCATTTAAGTCTGCTCCTATAAATATCCCCTCAGTGTTGGGAATTTCTTGCATGACTCCCTTCATATCTTCCCAAAACTGTCTCTTAATTATATCTTGTAACCCTACTCGTGGTGCATATGCACTTATAATATTTATAATCTGCTCCCCTAGAATCATTTTTATTATTATAATTCTATCACTGATTCTTTTAACGTCCACAACTTTATCCTTTAATTCCTTATCCACTATTATTCCTACGCCATTTCTATTATTTTCCTTTCCTACGTACCATAATTTATACCCATCTATTTCTCTAGCTTTAGCCCCTTTTGTAATGACCCCAAATTTTTGTAAATTATTAAGGAAAATTAATAAAGTTTGAATTTTAGAAATTCTGGGCTGGAATATTAGGTTATTGAAAATTCTCTTTTTATAGAGATTATATTATAAATTAAAAAATAGAAATTATGGATGTACTTGGAAAACTGATCGAAACAACATTAAGTACGTTCAATTCTGAGTTCAAATGAAAATTCCTTAATTTTTCCATTTGGGGGTAAAATGGTAATTTTACCCATATCCCATATCCAAGAAATAAGACCTCAATATTCATGAAGTACTTAGAAATACGATTCCAACGCCACTAAGTACGCTCGATTCTGAGTTCGGACAAATATTGCCTATTATTCTCCAATTTTAGAGTTAAAAAGGGCAAAAAGGTCTTTTCACATAAAAGTGGGGCCCACAAAGTGGGCCAAGGTTCTAGAAGCACCAATAATTGCTCAATGCATTATTGCTGGTAGTGGAGATTGTAGTGGGAGTGGAGAATGCATTAGTAATTAAAAATTCTAAAGTAATAAAATATCTTATCAAAAGAAATGATAAAAAATTCAAATTTGGCTATAAATATGTCCCAAAAATTTCCAAAAATTTTCACAACCTTAACCACGAAATTTCCAAACCTTCCCTGGAATTTCAGCCCCAAATTCCCCTTCATCCCTCCCCAAACTCTCTTTTCCTTATTTCTCTCTCCTCTTTCTAATTGGAACAAGAGACCTAAATTCAATTAGGCACTCCGTTCCAGGAAGAATCTCATCAATTCCACCATCCATAACATCCTATACTACAGTATATACAAAAGCCCAAAATCAATTTCAAGATCCAACGGTTCCAACAACAGAAATCACAAAAAGGTGGATAATCGGGCTATATTATCATCAACCGGTAATTCTCTCATATTGGGCATCAATTATATTTTTTTTCTCCAATCAGGTAGGTGGAATTAATTCCCATTCATATTTATTATGTTTTAGTGTAATTTTTATTTTTCTGTAATTTAATTTGAACGAAAAATGGTAAAAATAAAGTAAATACCAGCCCCTTCAAATTATGGTGATAGAGAGCTCAGATTAAAATTCTGAGCTTTCCAATCAATCCAGGAGGGTCAAAAACCCCTAGGGTAGAATTTTCAAGAAAATCTAACAAGGTTTGGACCCTCAATTGAGAGAGATTAATTCTGGTGGGCCCAGATCAAATCTAGACCCTAGGAATGGCTGAAAACTTCAATTTAAGATTGTGGAGTCATATGAACTCCAAATTGAGATCAGAAAGAAGCTATAGAAAGCTTGTAATGTCTAGTTTCTAATGAAGTCATAAAATTTCTAAAATTTATTTCTGTATTTTTCTATATTTTGGAAATAAGTGTCCATTTTCTAAGATCTTCAAGATCTGAGGTGATCAGATCTTGTAAATTTATTTTAGTGATGATATAATAATATAATAAAGTAATATCTATGGTTAATTTGGACAGATCTTGGATAAAATAGGGGATCTACCCTTTATGGTAGAAAAACCCTAAAATAAAAATAAAAAAAAATACAAAGGGACCCACTTGATCAATGAGATCAAGTATGATCAGATCCTTGGGATGGATTAAAGGGATGATATTATGATGGAATCCAGTTAGATCATGGATGAAATGTGACAAAATCAAGTGAATATGATTTTTGGATCTTAATGGATTAAAAGCCCTAAGCCCTAAAGTTAATTAAAACCCTTAATCTAAAGGAAAACACCTAAGATCTAATGGTTGGATCATATTTAAAGGTTTATAATAATCTTAATAAAATTAGTTTAATTGTCTTTTATTGGATATAGAAGTGTAAATGTGATTTATGTTCTAAGTTAGAAAGCATGATAGTGTAATCTTTAAATTTTAGTATGATATGCCCTAAATGAGTAATTTGTTAGTAGATTTGATTATCTTAGGATCATGTTAGTGTAAATTAGGATTTAAACATGATTTCATTATGATAGAAGATGTGTTTCATAACTTAGGATCATGTTAGTTTTATTTCACTAGCTTAAGTTATATTCATAGGAAAAATGTTAGTATATAGTTGTTAAACTTATATTTGATTTATGCTTTCAAGTTGATGATTTACTTATTGTCAAATTTAATTCAGTTGTTAAGTAATTGTTAAGATATAAGGAGCATAAATCAGCAAAAATGTAAACTAATGAAATATAGAAATTCATGGACAACTAAGATGAATGAATGATTTTGACTTAGTAAGGGCTATAGTTAGTAGGACAATATAAGGAATGATTTATCATTTCCTTGGCCCAAAATAGGAAAATAATGAACATCCATGGATGACATTGTGCATATCCATGGAAATTAATTAAAATCAATTAGAGAAGGGACTTAAGGTAAAGAGCTCATAGGAACCTTGTCAAAGGTTGAGCTAGTACCACTCAGTGGACTACGAACATTGTGGTTATAGGGGGTATACAAGAGCCAAGTGCTTTTCCCTCACCTCCCATTGACGTAAGAAAGGTCTAAACGCCTCCTTACATGAGGGTTGTATTAACCACTTTTTGAGCAGACTTTAACTGGTAAGTACTGGTCATCCTGAAATAAGGAGGAGTTATCTAGTGATAGGAAGAAATAAATTATCTTCAACCAAGTAAGACAAGAATCGGTTGAATAATAATAAGAACATAAAAAGATAGCAAATTATCTAACCCTAATAAAAATAGTAAGTGAGATAAGGATGATCAAACAAGATGAGATCTTGTATGATCAAAAACAATAAGGAAAAAGAAACATCTATGTAAATTAGATTGTTATGTATGATATAGATAGTATTTGTATAGATGATATTAAACCCATGGATATAGGATATTCAAGGAAGAAAGATTCAGATCATCCTACATAAGGATGATCAAAAGACCATGTAGTATGTACCCTTGATTACAAAAATGACATTATACATATGATTTGACAGATATATGTTGATCGAGACTATGGAAGATTTCGAGGAGTAAGAATACCTTATTGAGGTAGGTGGATTATTAAGAATGCCTTTACATGAAGATACATGTCTAATACATGATCTTATGTTTTGAAGTATTGACATGTATGATACCAATATATTAAGGTAAATACCTCAAATTGAAATATGATCCAACCAAATGATGAGGAAAATAAGTCTTAAATGGTCAAGTTGAGAATTGAGAACAACCCTAAGTGAATAGGAAAGTAGAAAATATTCCAGTCCTAGATAAACAGACAGATAGTCTGATATGTATAAGTATTATTTTACATATAAGCTTGGAGGCTTGTGGTTTTGTTTTAAACAGGCATAAGCCTGGGGATGCTATGCTAGGAGAGTTAAGAGGGTTTGGCCACCCACTCTCTGAAACTTGATGATATTGAATACCAAGCCTAAGAAAGGCTAAAAGTCGGGTGGGGCAATTATGGGAAGGCCACCACTGTGACAGCCATGGTCCTCCCATATGGACATGGATATTGTAATTTCCACTGAGAATGGTATAAGTGGATTATTGAACAGTTATCCAGGCGCGCTGTACGGATCAAACTGCAAGCATAGTAGTCCTTGATTATTTTGCACTATGATGCATATGAAATTGGCATAGTGAAATGCCTTAAGGGATGACATGATGAAATGTCAGGTAATTGTATATTACCAATATTTTTCCCAAGAAGGGAAATTCCCTGTATTGTAACTGGCTGAAATACAAATCTCTTATAATGAAAAGAGTTGATCAGCTTTGTATAGAAATGATGCTTGATTATTTTTACATTTTTAATGGATTTGTCCTTATACAATATGTATGTATAAAGGTGAACACAAATGACAAGGAAATGAGATGTTCTTATAATTAATAGTTATTAATGAATGTGTTTATGATCAAACGAATTATGGGAATCTTGAATATTGAGATTATACTGTCAATAACTTACATTCTTATCCCCTACCAAGCATAGCTTGCTGAGATATTGTAAATGTTCGAATGTTTACAATATCTCAGATCCAGAGAAGGAGACTTAGGAGCTCAAGACTTGAAGAACAATTGAAGAATAAGTAATCAGGGTATATCCCTTGAAACATTGTATTAGAACATGTATTGAATTTTGAACTTTGTAATTTGGATTGTATATTTGGACAAGTATTGTAAGGATACAATGGGTCATTGTATCTTGTGAACCACTGGATGGATCCTGAATATTCCTTCAATGGAATTTTATCTTATACAAAATTCTACTTATGTTATGTATGAAGTGGTGACTTAGGTTTTACAAAACAAATTCGAAAGAAAAGAATTTCCGCTGCTTTGGTTTGCGAAATTTTTTTACTCTAAGGGCCCTACCTTTACAAAATGTATTATAAAATGTGTTATAAAAACCTGGGTCGCCACAGTTGGTATCAGAGCATTCATCCAGTCACAGTACAATCCCAATATGTCCTAGGGAGAATTGACAATCCAAATTTAGATTAAGATAGATATAGTATGAGGAATATTTATAGAAATTTTGGTTTATGAGCAGATGCCGCCCAAGAGAGTTACAAGGCAGACAGCTCAAGGTACTTCAGAAAACAATAGGGAGGAATTATCAATGAGCAATATGGAAGAAATGGTAACAAGAGTATTGAGGAACCTTATTCCTAATATTCAACTGCCCCAAAGTTCATCACCTCCAGTTGAAGTTCCTAGTATACAGGCACAAGCTCAGCCTGAAGTTAGACCTCATACACCAACACCGAGAGATTCCTACACCAAGACGGGGCCAATCTTCCCTTGTACCAAGTGAGGAAGTTCGCAATTCTCCATTAGCACCAGAAAAGATTGACCAAATGTTGCAAATATTTCAGAAGATGGTGGTTGGATATAATGGCAAGGGTGAAGCGTAAAAGACAGAGGAATGGATCTACGAAGTAGAAAGAACATTTGATGCATTACGTACTCCTCCCGAATTGAAGGTCAAATTTGCTACATACCTATTAAAACAAGATCTTTGCTTTCTGGTGGAGATCAGCCAACAACACCTTCTTCTCAAATTCTAATGAGACTACTTGGGAGGAATTCAAAGAAGTTTTTAATACTAAGTATTTTCCTACCCATGTAAAATCAAGGAAGGAGAAAGAATTCTTAGAACTTAAACAAGGGAACCTATCAGTGGTGGAGTATGATAATAAGTTCACCCAATTAAAGAGATTTGCTACACATATGTGTGATACCGAAAGGCACACTGTGGATAGATTTATGGAGGGACTACAGCCAGCACTGAAGGTGAAAGTGATGGGTACTAAACCCACCACCATTGCCGATTGTATAGAAATGGCTTCCAGGTTTGAAGATGAATTCAAGAAGACTCAAACCATTAAGTTTGGAGGAGGAAACTACAACCAAAGGCCTTTTCAGAAGGGCAAGAGACCTTTCAACAATTTCAAAACCCCCAGAAATCAAGGGAATCACACAAAAAGAAGGCCTTGTCCGAAATGTAGACGATTCCATCCTGGAAATATGTGTCCCACTCCGATACAACAACGACCTCCGATCAGATGTTTTAATTGTGGAGAATTCGGGCATATCTCTGCAAACTGCAACAAACCATTAGCTATTAAGGAGGCGAAACCAGACAATATTCCTCGTCATCAAGGAAGGATATTCGCTATCACTGATGGCCAGGCTGGACCGTCTAATGCGGTAATTGAAGGTACATTACTTGTATCTGACAACCATGCCAAAGTATTGTTTGATTCTGGATCTACGCATTCCTTTATATCTTGCGTATTTGCATCTAGTATACAATTGCCAGTGAAAAACTTGGGATTCAATCTAGATGTAACAACTCCAGTGGGTAAAACAGTTAAATTACAAGAATACCTTCATAATGTACCAATAGAAGTACTGGGAAAAAGAAGAGATGTAGACCTCATTTTACTGAACATGGTGGACTTTGATATCATATTGGGTATGGACTGGTTAGCAAAATACTGGGTAGTTATGGATTGTCACAAAAAGAAAATCACATTTAGCATACCTGGTGAGGAAGTAGCAGTACTATATGGGAAACAACATGACTTAGACAAATCCATTATTTCAGCTATGAAGACTGTCAAACACATGTCCAAAGGGTGTCAGGCATTTTTAGCAACAATTGTTGCTTTGGATGTGAAACAGCCCAAGATAACAAATTGACATAGTCAGAGAATTCCCAGACGTCTTTCCAGAAGAACTTCCAGGAGTACCCCCACGTAGAGAAATTGAGTTTACCATTGAAGTAATTCCTGGTACAACTCCAATTTCTAAAGCACCTTATAGGATGGCCCCAGCAGAATTGAAAGAATTGAAGGGTCAGCTACAAGAATTGTTAGACAAAGGGTTTGTTAGACCAAGTAGTTCACCATGGGGAGCACCAGTAATATTTGTGAAGAAGAATGATGGATCTATGAGATTGTGCATGGACTATAGAATGTTGAGCAATGTCACAGTGAAAAATAAGTATCCCTTACCTCGCATTGATGATCTTTTTGATCAACTCCAATCTGCTAAGGTCTTTTCAAAAATCGACCTTAGATCAGGATATCATCAATTGCGTATTAAGGATGAAGATATACCCAAGTCAGCATTCAGAACTCGGTATGGACATTATGAGTTTCTAGTCATGTCTTTTGGGCTGACCAATGCACCTGCAGTGTTTATGGATCTCATGAACAGAATCTTTAAGGAATTCTTAGACAAATTCGTAATTGTATTTATTGATGATATATTGATTTACTCTACCAGTATGGAAGAACATCAAGAACACTTACAAATTGTACTAAATACCCTCAGACTTCATAAACTGTTTGGTAAATTTAGTAAGTGTGAATTCTGGTTAGAGAAGGTCAATTTCTTGGGTCATGTAATTTCCAAGAATGGAGTAGAAGTGGACCCCGCCAAGGTTGAAGCAGTAATGAATTGGGAAAAACCTAAGACTGTAACAGACATACGTAGTTTTATGGGTTTGGCAGGATATTACCATAGATTTATTCAAGGATTTTCTCGTATAGCCCTTCCTTTGACTTCATTAACTAGAAAAGGGGTACAGTTCACTTGGACAGATGAATGTGAGAATAGTTTCCAAGAGCTAAAAAGAGGTTAACTACTGACCAAGTATTGACATTGCCATCAGGAAGTGGGGGATACGAAATATATTGTGATGCTTCAGGCAAGGGGTTAGGGAGTGTATTGATGCAAAATGGGAAGGTCATTGCATATGCATCTAGACAATTGAAGAAACATGAAATAAATTATCCAGTACATGACCTGGAATTAGCAGCTGTAGTGTTTGCATTAAAATTTTGGAGACACTATTTGTATGGAGAAAAATTCAATGTATTCACAGATCATAAAAGTCTCAAATATATCTTCACTCAGGCTTATTTGAATATGAGACAAAGGAGATGGATGGAATACATCAAAGACTATGATTTTGCCATCCATTACCATCCTGGAAAAGCAAACATAGTCGCTGATGCATTAAGTAGACAAACAAGAGCTGTACTTACAAACATCACCATTAAATCAGCTTTTGTAGAAAGAGTCCTCAAGGCCCAAGAAGGGGATACAGTAACTCAGGAATTGTGTACAAAGACAGGGTTTTGTAAGGGTATAGATGGGGGTATACGTTTTCAGGAGAGATTAGTGGTTCCTACAAATACAGACTTGAGAAAAGAACTATTACAAGAAGCTCATCAATCTAAATTTTCTATACACCCTGGAGGTACAAAGATGTATCAGGATTTGAAAAGAAACTTTTGGTGGGAAGGCATGAAAAGAAACATAGGAGAGTTTGTAGCTAAGTGTCTGAATTGTCAACAAGTAAAAGCTGAACATCAAAGACCACCTGGAATGTTACAAACCTTGGAACTTCCAGAATGGAAATGGGACAATATCACCATGGATTTTGTGGTGGGATTGCCAAAAACAAGGGAAGGTCATGATATGATTTGGGTGATTGTGGATAGATTAACAAAGTCAGCACATTTTCTTCCAATTAAACAAAACCAGTCAGTTGACAATCTAGCTAAGTTGTACATAAAAGAAATAGTAAGTCTTCATGGGATTCCTTTATCCATCATCTCTGATAGAGATGGGAGATTTACTTCAAGATGTTGGAAGAGCGTACAACAAGCATTGGGAACTTCACTTAGATTCAGTACAGCATTTCATCCCCAAACAGATGGTCAATCAGAAAGAACTATTCAGACACTGGAAGATATGTTAAGGGCATGTGCATTAGATTGGAAGGGAAATTGGGATGAACATCTTCCATTAGTGGAATTTGCTTATAACAACAGTTTTCATGCAAGTATTGGTATGGCACCATATGAAGCATTGTATGGGCGACCATGCCGATCACCAACTTGTTGGAGTGAAGTTGGAGAAAGGAAACTAATGAAGTCAGAACTAGTGGAATAGTGTACAGACAAGGTTAAAATGATAAAGCAAAGGTTGTTAACAGCACACAGTCGTCAGAAGAGTTACGTGGACAAAAGACGTAGAAATCTGGAATTCGATGTGGGAGAGCATGTGTTTCTAAAAATATCACCAGTTAAAGGGGTTATGAGATTTGGAACCAAAGGCAAACTCAGTCCTAGGTTCATTGGTCCATTTGAAATATTAGAAAGGATTGGTCTAGTGGCTTATAGATTAGCCTTACCACCACAACTCTCTGAAGTACACAATGTATTTCATGTATCCATGTTACGAAAATATCTACAAGATGATACTCACATACTTCAAATAATACCAGAGGAACTGAAGCCAGATCTAACCTTTGAAGAAAAAGCGATACGGATCTTGGACCATAAGGAACAGAAATTAAGGACTAAAACAATTCCTTTAGTCAAAGTCCTGTGGCAACATCACTCTATCGAAGAAGCTACATGGGAAACAGAGGTAGAAATGAGGAAGGCACATCCGAGTTTATTTGATTAAGTTATAGTATTACAAATTTCGAGGACGAAATTATTGTAAGGGGGGAAGATTGTAATGACCCCGAATTTTTGTAAATTATTAAGGAAAATTAATAAAGTTTGAATTTTTAGAAATTCTGGGCTGGAATATTAGGTTATTGAAAATTCTCTTTTTATAGAGATTATATTATAAATTAAAAAATAGAAATTATGGATGTACTTGGAAAACTGATCGAAACAACATTAAGTACGTTCAATTCTGAGTTCAAATGAAAATTCCTTAATTTTTCCATTTGGGGGTAAAATGGTAATTTTACCCATATCCCATATCCAAGAAATAAGACCTCAATATTCATGAAGTACTTAGAAATACGATTCCAACGCCACTAAGTACGCTCGATTTTGAGTTCGGACAAATATTGCCTATTATTCTCCAATTTTAGAGTTAAAAAGGGCAAAAAGGTCTTTTCACATAAAAGTGGGGCCCACAAAGTGGGCCAAGGTTCTAGAAGCACCAATAATTGCTCAATGCATTATTGCTGGTAGTGGAGATTGTAGTGGGAGTGGAGAATGCATTAGTAATTAAAAATTCTAAAGTAATAAAATATCTTATCAAAAGAAATGATAAAAAATTCAAATTTGGCTATAAATATGTCCCAAAAATTTCCAAAAATTTTCACAACCTTAACCACGAAATTTCCAAACCTTCCCTGGAATTTCAGCCCCAAATTCCCCTTCATCCCTCCCCAAACTCTCTTTTCCTTATTTCTCTCTCCTCTTTCTAATTGGAACAAGAGACCTAAATTCAATTAGGCACTCCGTTCCAGGAAGAATCTCATCAATTCCACCATCCATAACATCCTATACTACAGTATATACAAAAGCCCAAAATCAATTTCAAGATCCAACGGTTCCAACAACAGAAATCACAAAAAGGTGGATAATTGGGCTATATTATCATCAACCGGTAATTCTCTCATATTGGGCATCAATTATATTTTTTTTCTCCAATCAGGTAGGTGGAATTACTTTCCATTCATATTTATTATGTTTTAGTGTAATTTTTATTTTTCTGTAATTTAATTTGAACGAAAAATGGTAAAAATAAAGTAAATACCAGCCCCTTCAAATTATGGTGATAGAGAGCTCAGATTAAAATTCTGAGCTTTCCAATCAATCCAGGAGGGTCAAAAACCCCTAGGGTACAATTTTCAAGAAAATCTAACAAGGTTTGGACCCTCAATTGAGAGAGATTAATTCTGGTGGGCCCAGATCAAATCTAGACCCTAAGAATGGCTGAAAACTTCAATTTAAGATTGTGGAGTCATATGAACTCCAAATTGAGATCAGAAAGAAGCTATAGAAAGCTTGTAATGTCTAGTTTCTAATGAAGTCATAAAATTTCTAAAATTTATTTATGTATTTTTCTATATTTTGGAAATAAGTGTCCATTTTCTAAGATCTTCAAGATCTGAGGTGATCAGATCTTGTAAATTTATTTTAGTGATGATATAATAATATAATAAAGTAATATCTATGGTTAATTTGGACAGATCTTGGATAAAATAGGGGATCTACCCTTTATGGTAGAAAAACCCTAAAATAAAAATAAAAAAATACAAAGGGACCCACTTGATCAATGAGATCAAGTATGATCAGATCCTTGGGATGGATTAAAGGGATGATATTATGATGGAATCCAGTTAGATCATGGATGAAATGTGACAAAATCAAGTGAATATGATTTTTGGATCTTAATGGATTAAAAGCCCTAAGCCCTAAAGTTAATTAAAACCCTTAATCTAAAGGAAAACACCTAAGATCTAATGGTTGGATCATATTTAAAGGTTTATAATAATCTTAATAAAATTATTTTAATTGTCTTTTATTGGATATAGAAGTGTAAATGTGATTTATGTTCTAAGTTAGAAAGCATGATAGTGTAATCTTTAAATTTTAGTATGATATGCCCTAAATGAGTAATTTGTTAGTAGATTTGATTATCTTAGGATCATGTTAGTGTAAATTAGGATTTAAACATGATTTCATTATGATAGAAGATGTGTTTCATAACTTAGGATCATGTTAGTTTTATTTCACTAGCTTAAGTTATATTCATAGGAAAAATGTTAGTATATAGTTGTTAAACTTATATTTGATTTATGCTTTCAAGTTGATGATTTACTTATTGTCAAATTTAATTCAGTTGTTAAGTAATTGTTAAGATATAAGGAGCATAAATCAGCAAAAATGTAAACTAATGAAATATAGAAATTCATGGACAACTAAGATGAATGAATGATTTTGACTTAGTAAGGGCTATAGTTAGTAGGACAATATAAGGAATGATTTATCATTTCCTTGGCCCAAAATAGGAAAATAATGAACATCCATGGATGACATTGTGCATATCCATGGAAATTAATTAAAATCAATTAGAGAAGGGACTTAAGGTAAAGAGCTCATAGGAACCTTGTCAAAGGTTGAGCTAGTACCACTCTAGTGGACTCTGAACATTGTGGTTATAGGGGGTATACAAGAGCCAAGTGCTTTTCCCTCACCTCCCATTGACGTAAGAAAGGTCTAAACGCCTCCTTACATGAGGGTTGTATTAACCACTTTTTGAGCAGACTTTAACTGGTAAGTACTGGTCATCCTGAAATAAGGAGGAGTTATCTAGTGATAGGAAGAAATAAATTATCTTCAACCAAGTAAGACAAGAATCGGTTGAATAATAATAAGAACATAAAAAGATAGCAAATTATCTAACCCTAATAAAAATAGTAAGTGAGATAAGGATGATCAAACAAGATGAGATCTTGTATGATCAAAAACAATAAGGAAAAAGAAACATCTATGTAAATTAGATTGTTATGTATGATATAGATAGTATTTGTATAGATGATATTAAACCCATGGATATAGGATATTCAAGGAAGAAAGATTCAGATCATCCTACATAAGGATGATCAAAAGACCATGTAGTATGTACCCTTGATTACAAAAATGACATTATACATATGATTTGACAGATATATGTTGATCGAGACTATGGAAGATTTCGAGGAGTAAGAATACCTTATTGAGGTAGGTGGATTATTAAGAAAGCCTTTACATGAAGATACATGTCTAATACATGATCTTATGTTTTGAAGTATTGACATGTATGATACCAATATATTAAGGTAAATACCTCAAATTGAAATATGATCCAACCAAATGATGAGGAAAATAAGTCTTAAATGGTCAAGTTGAGAATTGAGAACAACCCTAAGTGAATAGGAAAGTAGAAAATATTCCAGTCCTAGATAAACAGACAGATAGTCTGATATGTATAAGTATTATTTTACATATAAGCTTGGAGGCTTGTGGTTTTGTTTTAAACAGGCATAAGCCCGGGGATGCTATGCTAGGAGAGTTAAGAGGGTTTGGCCACCCACTCTTTGAAACTTGATGATATTGAATACCAAGCCTAAGAAAGGCTAAAAGTCGGGTGGGGCAATTATGGGAAGGCCACCACTGTGACAGCCATGGTCCTCCCATATGGACATGGATATTGTAATTTCCACTGAGAATGGTATAAGTGGATTATTGAACAGTTATCCGGGCGCGCTGTACGGATCAAACTGCAAGCATAGTAGTCCTTGATTATTTTGCACTATGATGCATATGAAATTGGCATAGTGAAATGCCTTAAGGGATGACATGATGAAATGTCAGGTAATTGTATATTACCAATATTTTTCCCAAGAAGGGAAATTCCCTGTATTGTAACTGGATGAAATACAAATCTCTTATAATGAAAAGAGTTGATCAGCTTTTTATAGAAATGATGCTTGATTATTTTTACATTTTTAATGGATTTGTCCTTATACAATATGTATGTATAAAGGTGAACACAAATGACAAGGAAATGAGATGTTCTTATAATTAATAGTTATTAATGAATGTGTTTATGATAGAACGAATTATGGGATACTTGAATATTGAGATTATACTGTCAATAACTTACATTCTTATCCCCTACCAAGCATAGCTTGCTGAGATATTGTAAATGTTCGAATGTTTACAATATCTCAGATACAGAGAAGGAGACTTAGGAGCTCAAGACTTGAAGAACAATTGAAGAATAAGTAATCAGGGTATATCCCTCGAAACATTGTATTATAACATGTATTGAATTTTGAACTTTGTAATTTGGATTGTATATTTGGACAAGTATTGTAAGGATACAATGGGCTGTGTACTGTGAACCACTGGATGGATCCTGAATATTCCTTCAATGGAATTTTATCTTATATAAAATTCTACTTATGTTATGTATGAAGTGGTGACTTAGGTTTTACAAAACAAATTCGAAAGAAAAGAATTTCCGCTGCTTTGGTTTGCGAAAATTTTTTACTCTAAGGGCCCTATCTTTACAAAATGTATTATAAAATGTGTTATAAAAACCTGGGTCGCCACACCTTTCCACTTGGTTTCTTAGATACAAGCGATGTTGACTCTCCTACGTTTCATCGTGTCTACTAACTCCAAACTCTTACCTATCAGTGTCCCTATATTCCATGTAGCAATGCGAATCTTATGTTTTGAAGATACCCTATTTACTATCGCCTTTCTCGACCTCTATGGTATGAACCCATGTCCACTTTTCACTGCACCTAGGTTCTGATGCAGCGCGTCGCTTCCGAGGGGACACTCTAGTAGCCCTTGCCCATTTTTCACTACACCCGGGATCCGATGTAGCGCGTCGCTTCTAAGAGAATGCCCTAGCAACCCTTGCTTATTTTTCACCGCATCCGGGATCCGTTGCAGCGCGTCACTTATGGCGAACGCCCTAGCTTGAGCGAATTTTAGTTTTCGATTCATGTCATGTTGGGGTTGCCATAGTTTAAAAGCTGAAGATGATTTTCATTAAAATCTATAAAATCATTAAAATCATCTTCAGCTTCACCCTTGCCGGCTGGCTACCGACGCAAGGGTGGCCATATTTTAAGAAGCTAAAGATAATTTTCATTTCTTCCTCACAAATTAATATACAACTGCATATTTATTTGTAAGAAAGAAATAATAGAATCATCTTCAACTTCCCCTTTGTCGGCTGGCTACCTGAACAAGGGTTGCCATCTTTTAAGAAGCTGGAGATGATTTTCATTTCTCCCTCACAAACTAATATACAAATGCATATTCATTTATAAGAAAGAAATAATAGAATCATCTTCAACTTTCCCCTTGCCGGCTGGCACCTGACACAAGACCCTCCTCCTTTTTTATCTGGGCTTGGGACTAACTTTCTTATAAAAGTGTCTAATATAGGATGGTTTTCCAATAACCATCTTAAAAATCTGTCTAATAAAGAATGGTTTTTCAAAACCGTCTTATATACTTAGCAATATAGGAAACCGTCCTAGAACTAAGAAATATAGGATGGTTTTTAAGAACCATCCTATGTTGATCAATATATAGGATGGTTTTTCAAAAATCATCCTATATTATTTATACTTTCTGCATGAATTGTATACTCCTTTGTTGGTTTTTGTTTATACAATATTCTTGCAATTTCAGAAGTTCGATACTTCATTTTCAGAGGCTACAATTCATTTTACAAAATACATTCATGCACATTCAACACTTCTAAAATTCCACATCGAACTTCTCTATACACATTTCTTAGTGAAATAAAGAAACCATACACAGACTTAAATTAAAAAAAAAGGAACACATGCATCCAAGTAGTGCAGTTATGAAATATATTTCAATGATAAAATTGTCTTATTTTCTATAACATCTGATATCTACAAATTAAAGGTCAAAAGATATTCAGTCCATTCCATTCTAATGTCATTTATGTCTAATTGGGAGTTACTCTTGGTACCCAAATTAGCCTACAAGATAACAAATATTAAATTAATTAAGACATGAATGTTGGAGTCATTTAAAAGATGTAGAAAATTGTAAGAATGATGGTCAATCAATTAATTGAACCTTTCTCAATTGGGAAATCATAAATCCTTTGCAAATGAGAGTTTTCATATATCTAAGAACATAATACAAACAATCCCAATCAGATTATTCTTTAGGCACTACACAATAAAGTCAACAGATCATAAGGTTTGAATAACATGTGTAATTGTAAGTCTACATTATAGGGTTATACTAAAGAAGTAGTAAACCTTACCTTGACCTTTCTCTAAGTCAGTTTTGCTAGATGGCTAATATTTTCCTTCTCAGCCCATTTATACCATGAACTACACATATATAGGATATCCCCTTTTGAAGCAGTGCTACTCAGAGTCCCTATAGTGCTACTTTCCTGGGTCAACTCTTCCTGCACATGTAATTAATAAAAAATAATGATTTTCATATATATATATATTATAATTCAAAAGATGCAAAAATAGACAAGTAAAACCACTTACAATTCTTGAAGCAACTAAGACAACATTTTCATTAGTAAAGGTTTGGGAATTATGCCCCTTTGAATGGGCCACTTTCCAAAGAAGGGCGTGATCAATGGGATCTTTGGTCCCCGCCTTCTTTTGCTATCAAGAGAGATATTACTTTAGAGTTAATGAAATAAAATTTGGGCATAGTTAGATAGAATTGAACTATCACATATACTTACTTCTTGTTTTTCTAATTGTGCATAACCAATGCTGGAGAGGTGGAGTCACATATGATTGGTCGCACGCACCATTTGTCCTTTCACACACTTTGCCTACATGTCAAAGGAATATGTAATGAAGCACAATGGAATTGAAAATTAGAGAAATCAAGCTTTTAGCTAGCTTGTAATTACCTCGTAATCTGAAGACATGTGGGTCTGAATATATTGATTCCATGCATCTTGGTCAATGATGCTAGAATACAACTTAGGGATTGTGTAGAGTGTAGATAGATCATTAGCATTTGGAAGTATGTACTTCCTTACGAGACCACTCTTCCATTTCCTCCATTGTTCTCTAGCCCCATGTAGAGCATTCTTCTTATACTCATTAAAGACATTAAAACCAGACTACAGAGGAAAAATAAACATTAGTTTATCAAAAATAAAACAAGATAAGGCACCTAATATGTTGTATGTAGCAAGCATTTACAAACCTTCATCATCTCCCATATTGCATCCTTCATTGATGGTGACACATCTCCAATTAGTAGTTGAGATTGGCACCATGCTTCTGATAGTGTAGCAAACAAACTTAGTGTAAGAATGTGCACTGCCACCTATCACTTGCCCTTTATTGTTGAATTGTACCATCTCTCTTATTCCTTTTAACTTACTCTTAATAATACGCTACATTTTTGTTGGGCCTCTACCCTTTCTCTTAATGGGCGTACTTGTGTTGGGCTGTTCTTCATGATGCTCACTCTCTTTATGTTCCATTTTTCCTGCATAAGTGAAAACAATACATTTAGAATATAACAACATATACATTGGTTTAGAATAAACCACTATCTAAGTGCGTAGATGGTGTACATAAATAAGATAGCTACAACAATGTCAATTGCATAGAATGATCAAATTAAAGCATTTACAATGATTATCGAATCATAAAATCAAGTATATGTGGACAACTACAACAATCATAATTAAAGCAAGTATTGTGATGCCTTTTTGGATGAAACTTGAAAATTTAAAGCCTGGGTCTTCTTAAACTCAATGTCCATTATCTAGAATGATCAATTTGAAATATTTTCAACCATTAACACATAAAAAAATCACAAACATAGTAAAAAACACATGGTACTATTACCATTCACGTGCGATAATCATACTTCAAGTAACTATTTGCATGCCTTTTTGAATGAAACTTAAAAATCTAAAACGTGGGTCTTCTTAGACTCAATGTATTTCATCTAAAAGGATCAATTTCAAGCATTTAAAATGCATGGTACTATTACCTTTCATTCAGATTACAACAATCATACTTCAAGCAACTATTTGCATGCCTTTTTGAACGAAACTTCAAAATATAAAACATGGGTCTTCTTAAACTCAATGTAGTCTATCTAGAATGAACAATTTCAAGCATTAAACAAGGAAAAAATCAGGAATATGGTAAAAATCGCATGGTAATATTACCATTCATGCGGATTACAACAATGATACCTCAAGCAACTATTTGCATGCCTTTTGAAATGTTCCAAAATCTAAAACATGGGATTGCTTAAACACAATGCATTCTATCTTGAATGAAAATTTTCAACCATTTACAAGCATTAAAGAAGCACAAAATTAGGAACATAGTAAAAATTGCATGGTAATGTTACTATTCACGTGGATTACAACAAGCATACTTCAAGCAACTATTTGCATACTTTTCTAAATGAAAATTCAAAATCTAAAACACGGGTCTTCTTAAACTCATTGTATTCTATTTAGAATGATCACTTTCAACCATTTACACACATTAAAGAAGAAAAAAAGCAAGATCATAGTAAAAATCACAACAAGCATGCTTCAAGGAACTATTTGCATGCCTTTTTGAATGAAATATCAAAATCTAAAACATGGGTCTTCTTAAACTCAATGTATTATATCTAGAATGATCAATTTCAACCATTTACAAGCATTAAAGAAGCAGAAAATCAGAAACATAGTAAAAATCACTTGGTAATGTTACTATTCATGTGAATTACAACAAGCATACTCCAAGCAACAATTTGTGTGCCTTTTTGAATGGAACTTCAAAATCTAGAACATGGGTCTTCTTAGACTCAATGTATTCTATCTAGAATGATTAATTTCAAGCATTTAGAAGCATTAAAAACAAAAAATCAAGAATATAGTAAAAAATGCATGATATTGTTACCATTCATGCAGATTACAACAATCATACTTCAAGCAACTATTTGCATGCCTTTTTGAAGGAAAATTAAAAAATCTAAAACATGGATCTTCTTAGACTCAATGTATTCTATTTAGAATGATCAATTTCAAGCATTAACGAAATAAAAAATCAAGAACATAGTTAAAAATGCATAGTACTATTACCATTCATGCATATTATAACAATCATACTTCAAGCAACTATTTGCATGCCTTTCTGAATGAAACTTCAAAATCTAAAACATGGGTCTTCTTAAACTCAATGTATTCTATCTAGAATGATCAATTTCAACCATTGACAAGCATTAAAGAAGCAGAAAATCAGAAACATAGTAAAAATCACTTGGTAATGTTACTATTCATGTGAATTACAACAAGCATACTCCAAGCAACAATTTGCATGCCTTTTTGAATGAAACTTCAAAATCTAGAACATGGGTCTTCTTAGATTCAATGTATTCTATCTAGAATGATTAATTTCAAGCATTTAGAAGCATTAAAAACAAAAAATCAGGAATATAGTAAAAAATGCATGATATTGTTACCATTCATGCATATTATAACAATCATACTTCAAGCAACTATTTGCATGCCTTTCTGAATGAAACTTCAAAATCTAAAACATGGGTCTTCTTAAACTCAATGTATTCTATCTAGAATGATCAATTTCAACCATTGACAAGCATTAAAGAAGCAGAAAATCAGAAACATAGTAAAAATCACTTGGTAATGTTACTATTCATGTGAATTACAACAAGCATACTCCAAGCAACAATTTGCATGCCTTTTTGAATGAAACTTCAAAATCTAGAACATGGGTCTTCTTAGATTCAATGTATTCTATCTAGAATGATTAATTTCAAGCATTTAGAAGCATTAAAAACAAAAAATCAGGAATATAGTAAAAAATGCATGATATTGTTACCATTCATGCGGATTACAACAATCATACTTCAAGCAACTATTTGCATGCCTTTTTGAATGAAACTTAAAAAATCTAAAACATGGACCTTCTTAGACTCAATGTATTCTATTTAGAATGATCAATTTCAAGCATTAACAAAACAAAAAATCAAGAACATAGTTAAAAATGCATAGTACTATTACCATTCATGCATATTATAACAATCATACTTCAAGCAACTATTTGCATGCCTTTTTGAATGAAACTTCAAAATCTAAAACATGGGTCTTCTTAAACTCAATGTATTCTATCTGGAACGATCAATTTCAAGCATTAAAGAAGCAAAAAACAGGAACATGGTAAAAATCGCATGGTAGTATTACCCTTCATGCTGGTTACAACAGTTATACCTCAAGCAACTATTTGCATGCCTTTTGAAACAAAACATCAAAATCTAAAACATGAGTCTTCTTAAACTCAATGTATTCTATCTTGAATGATCAATTTAAAACATTCACAAGCATTAAAGAAGCATAAAATTACGAACATAGTAAAAATCACATGGCAATGTTACTATTCACATGGATTGCAACAAGCATGCTTCAAGCAACTATTTGCATGCCGTTTTGAATGAAACTTCAAAATCTAAAAATTGAGTCTTCTTAAACTCAATGTATTCTATCTAGAATGATTAATTTCAACCATTTACAAGCATTAAAGAAGCAAAAAAGTAGTATCATAGTAAAAATCTCATGATAATGTTACTATTCACCTAGATTACAATAAGCATGCTTCAAGCAACTATTTGCATGCCTTTTCGAATGAAACTTCAAAATCTAAAAATGGGTCTTCTTAAGGGGGAAGGGTGAAATCTCTCCTCTCCTCTTCCTCTTCTTATTCTTCTTCTCCTTAAGGGTTTTGGTATGAAAATTTCATGGGGGGAGGGAAGGGCAGGGGGTGGGCATGATTTCTCTCCTCTCCTCTTCCTCTTTTCTTCTTCTTCTTCTTCTTCCCTCTTTCTCTCCTTCTATCTCTTTCTTCTCTCCTCTTCTTCTCCTCATGGTTTTGGTTTGAAAAATTCATAGGGGGTTTGGAGTTTTAGATGATAATAATATAGGATGGTCCTACCTTCAAATAAATATAGGATGGTTTTTCAAAAACCATCTTATATTTAAATTAATATAGGATGGTTTATTTAAAACTGTCCTATATATAAGATGGTTTTAAAAAACCATCCTATATTAAAGGTTCACTGTTACCAGTTTTTGAACCCTTAAAATCTTAAAAACCTATGAAGTGCAGAGGTTACCCCATCATTTATTTCATGGATGTTTAACCAGTGTTTAGCATGACACATGATGTGTAAACTTAATTGATTAGTTAAATCATTTTTCATACATCAAAAGATATAAACACTTTAATTTGTCCACTCATATACAATAAGGTTCCACCCAAGCAACCTCCTTACCGGAATCACGCACATAATTCATCTCACTCTTCTTGATTAGATCGATTAATGGCATTGTTATAGTGATTGAAGGGTAATCAATTGCCTTCTCACTTAGGTCATCTTCATCATAGAAGTCCCTTGGGGAGGCTAATAAAATAGTTGACCATCTCATGTCATGTCCATCTTATACATAAAAAACCTATTTTGCTTGACATGCTAAAATAAACTTGTCATTTTGATAGGCAATCTTATTGAAGTCAACCAATGTCAAGTTGAGGGCTTTAAGTCTTATGCTATCTTTGCTGTGTTCTAGCCAATCGTACTTAAACATAACCACGGTTCTATAGGTATAATCCAACTCCCATATCTCGTGCATAACCACGTAATAAGTATTGTTAGCTATAATTGGGTTGCTATCCTTTGAACTAGAAACGAAAGTGGCTTTAGTAACTAAGCTAACACCACTACCTTGTTGTGCTCTTAACTTATCATGGTCTTTTGTGTGAAAGGTGATAACCATTGATGGCATATCCAACATACTTTATTACTACTAGTCGAGATCCCATTGACATCCAACCTAAGCATTTAGAAATACTATGACCTAGAACATCTTGCTAATCTAAAACCTATAGGTAATAATATATTAATTACAATGATTAATTAATGTATGCAAGCATATACTATTATACAAATCAATTAATTAATTCATTGTAGAGCACTATTCAATGTAATTAATACCTTTTGCTGAAGCCAAGTCGTGAAGGAACAACAATGCTCATCTTGTAGCCACTTCTCTTTCCATGCATCTTGTGGATACCTCTCTTTTAGGAAGTCTATGTGCATACTACGCAATGATCAGAGATGAAAATTATATAATATGCCTACATTAATAATAGTTTAAATTATGTACTTATCCTTTATTACACGCACACATGCCAAAACTTCAAAAACATTACTAACTCAATTAATTAATGTGAAAGAAATCAAAGAGAGAATATTACTTACATACTCAATGTATGGCTGAACTTTATCAACATTAATATTCTCCAAGACGTAAAGGGGTGCTTGCTCCCATTCCTTATGATCAACATTCGATACATGGCCACTGGATAGAGGTTCACCAACTCTTGGATCAATTAATGCACCTAAATGTTTCTTTCTTAGGATTCTAATAGCATCCACTCTTGATAAATACTCAATGCAAAACTCAACCGCTTCTTCTACAATTTAACATTCGGCAATACACCCCTCTGGCCTATTATGATTTCATACATACCTTTTTAACACCTTCATGTAACATTCAAATGGGTACTTCCAATACAAATAAATAGGTCCACACAACTTAACCTCATCAAGGAGGTGTACAGTTAAGTGTACCATGATATCGAAGAAGGATGGTTGAAAGATTGCCTCAAGCTCGCATAAGGTTGTCACTAAATGTTCCTAAATTTCTTATAATTTGGAAGTATTCAACACCTTCTTACACAAAGAGTTAAAGAAGTATTAGAATTTAGTAATAGATCCTCTAACTTTATCTAGTAGCACTAAAAGTATTGCTACGGGTAGAAGTTGTTGCATCAATGCATGATAATTATGAGACTTCATTCCCAATAGTTTTAGCTCTTCCATGGAGACAATGTTTCTAAAGCTTGAAGAGTACCCATTTGGAACTTTGATATCTGATAGGGTTTTATACACTATTCTTCCCTCTTCTCTGCTAAGTGTATAGTTTGCTTGAGGCAAGTATGTTCTTTGGCTACCCCTATCTTGTGGATGAAACCTTTTCTTCAAACTCATTGTCATGATATCCATTTGAGCTACAATTCCATCCTTTGTTTTTCCTGGCATGTCAAGTAAGGTACCAATCAAGCTTTCACAGATATTCTTCTCAATGTGCATGAAATCAAGTACATGCCTCATGTGTAGGGATTTTTAGTATACAAGTTCAAAGATTATTGACTTCTTCTTGCAACAGCTTTCAGAGTTGCTTTCATTGTATGCGAAGTTGCTTTCTTCTTATTCCCCTATGATACATTAAGGTTCTCAACTTGTTCCAATACTTGTTGTCCAATCAACCTCTTTAGAGGTGTCCTAGTCTCGACACTACCATCAAATTCCCCTTTTTAAAATTGTATGGATAGTTTCTATGCAATCATCTTTTGTGGCCTAGAAATGCCATGTTCTTACCATGTTGAAGTCGTGTGGCACAGGTTTGGTCAGTTCAAATAGGATAGGCATTGTATCCCTTCACTGTGCATCCATCCAAATTACCGTATGTAGGAAAGTCATTTATTGTCTATAGTAGTATAGCCTTAAGTGTGAATGCCTCTTTCTTGTATGCATCGTAAGCTTCAACCCCTACTCTCCACAATGTCCTAAGGTCATTGATCAATGGAGCCAAGTATGTGTTGATGTCATTCCCATGTTGCTTGGGACCCAATATTAATATAGTTAACATTATGAACTTCCTCTTCATGCACAACAATGGTGAAAGGTTGTGACAAACTATTATAATAAGTCAACAACTACACCTACTACTCATAGAACCATGAGGATTAATCCCATCTGCAAATATTGCAAGTCATAGGTTTCTAGGTTTTTCTCCAAAATCGGGCCACAAGAAGTCTATAAACTTGCATGTAGGGCTATCTACTAGATGGTGTAAATAGCTATCACTTAGTCTCTCCTCAGCATGCCATACTAGTTTCTTCATTGTTTCTGTAATACAAAACATTCTTTCAAATCTTAGAATATGGGGAAAATACCATAGGACCTTTGCAGGGACATCTTTCACTTGTCAATCACTTGATTCTTCCTCATCTTCCATCTTGAATGTCCACAAGTTGGACATATAATTTTGTCTTTGTGCTCCTTTCTATACGAGATGCAGTCATTGGGATAGGAATGTATCTTTTCATACTTTAAGCCTAGTGCAAGCAAGGTTTTCTTTGCCTCCCATGTTGACCTAACCTATTTGTGCTCCTTGGGCAGCATTTTACCAATGACTTTCAACAATTCTATAGAACCATGATATGAAATACTAAATCTTGACTTCATGTTGTAAAGTTCTACTGTTTTAGACAACTTAGTATAATCTGTACAACCAATGTACAATGGCTCATCAGCTTCCTCCAATGCAATCTGAGATTGTATTAGATCATCTTGGAAGTCATTATATACATCTCGAAACATAGGTTCAGCTGTCCTACTATCTTCACCACTTCTTAAAGTGGATTCTTTTTCATATACATTCAACCCTTATCGAGGGCCTATGTGGTATTTCCTCTCCATGCCACATCTAGGGATGAAAGCTTTCATCAACTCCATTGAAGCACAAATGTTCTCTCAAGTCACCAACAATAAGCTTTCTTAGGTTTTTACATGTCGAGCATGGATATAGCATTCGATTACAATCATCACCTACTACATGTGCAAACTCAATGAACTCTTCTATTCCCTCCTCATATTCCCTTAATGATCTATCGGCACACATCTAAGTATATTTGTTCATTTTTTCCAAAATTGCAAAGACTTTCTAGACATGAAAAGATTATAATAACATGGGTTAGGCATTTAACCAAATACTTGGTGTGCACATAAAATGTACATAGTTAGTAAAAACATATATAATTAATCCATACACATAAATGTTCACACTAATACATACATACATACATACATACATACATACATACATACATACATACATACATACATACATACATACATATATATATATATATGAATGTATCACACAAATGTAAGAAGAAAAAAGAAAATGAATTTTATACCCATAAACATCAAATAAAGTAAACATATGACAAAGTAAAAGAATGAATATTACCCAATTGATGTCAACTGAGAAAATACAATTTTGGGACAAAGTGCATGTAAATCCTACCCAATGTTTGAGTTTTCATTGAAGAAGCTGAGAGTCAATTGAACTTCAAATTATAAAACATGAAAAATACAAGACAGTTTTTAAAGACTATCTTGTATTGTTAATAATATAAGACAGTTTTCACATAACCATCTTATAAAATTTTTACATAAGATGGTTATGGATAACCATCTTAAATTATTTTAAAATATATTATTTTAATAATATAAGACAGTTATATGAGAAACATCTAATATTATTATAATATATAAGACAATTTCTCATAACCATCTTAAATTTTTTTTATATAACACAGTTGTATTAAAACTATCTTATATTTGCTATCTTATAAAGCCCAAATTTTAGTAGTGATTTGGCCTTGACTATGACATAAAGATTTCTAGGGTTTTTAGTTTTAGTTAAGTTTGTAATTGAATCTATGTAATATCTTTGAAAGGAATCTTTTAAATGGGTTAAGAAAAGGTTTTGATGTAAATAAAAGTGATTGTAAATGGTGATTTATATCTAGGAAAAAATGAGACTCTAGAGAAGTAAGGACAAAAGATGTTGAAAAATAGAGAAACAGTGCAAATGTAGTTGAAAAGTTCAGTAATAACCTAATTTTGAGAATGATAGTTGAATTTTTTGAATAGTCAACTATTTCACAAATTTGGTAAAGACATTCCAAAAATATTCACTTTGTTGGTTATTTCGGGATGGTAGGAAAACAAATAAAAATTCCATTTGAAATTTTGATTAATTGCTTATTTTTTACAGTCAACTATTTTTTAAGGTCCATCAATACAACTAAGATATTTTAAACATAGCCATCTTTTAAAATCAATCTTAAGAACTCAACTAGATTTGAATATAGTTCATTGGATTTGACAAGCAACATGCACAAAGTTTTTATAAAACATTAGTTGACTAGTTTGGAAATACAATCAATTGTTTAAAAAAAAAATTTAGTTAGTTTATTTTCCATGGATTAGCTCATTTTTGAGATCACTTAGCTATCCTTTGGTAGATAGTTAATTGTCTTTTCGTTGGAACTATTGTGTGATCTTGAATATTTTGACAAAGTAGAGCATTCACACATGAGCATCATCATTGATGAGCAATAACTCATGACAAGTTCTCTATTGAATATACAAAATCTATTTTCAAGTAATGGTTTGGTGTTGTTTCTTAGTTTCTACAAAAGAAAAGGATGGGGCTTTAAAAGATATTTATTACACTATAGTTATAACAAAAGATAGGTACAAGATCAAAATGCATGCCATAATCTTCTAGTTTTCATTTCATTGAATTAATAGAGCATAGTGAGTACCAACTGAGATATATTCATTCTTTGTAGTTGGGAGCACGATTACCAAATACATTACTAAGGCATATGAAACTTGTTTCTCCAAAAAATTGTGTCAGATACTATAATATCTTGAATTTTTTGAGTCATTTATGATCCTAATGGATTTAAAATTTCTTTTCCTAACACTAGAATGTGAATTTGGTAAATGAAAGTTAAACCACATGAGTATAATGAGCATCACATACAAATTGAAAGTTTGTAAATGTACACAATTAAAAAGGAACGTTGGATAGCTTAAGGGCCAAATCAATATGGAGCATCACTTAATTTAAAATATGGGTAAATAATTGGGCCTAGCCCATGATCTAAGTGGGTTGGGGATGTTTTCAAACAAGGGCTTGTGAGTTTTACTCAAAATTTGGTGCCCAAGAAAATGGTGGCTAGAATTAGAAAGTGGTGATAATAGTAGTGGGATGGTTTTGGCTGGAGAGTGTCTTCAAACAAAATTGGAAAATGTCCTATTCTAAGAGGCTGGTTTGGTTAGGATTCTGAGAAGAAATGATTATAAGTTTTAGTAAGAGTGTAATGTTTGGGGAGCAAGGAAACCAAATTGGAAATCTATATAGAGTAAAGATGTCCCAACCATAGTAATCAACTATAGAATGTCTTGGACAAAGAAAGAGGAAAAGAGAAATAGAGGAAGAAAGAAATGAGAAGAAAGGAGAAATGTCTGGCATCTAGAGCAGATCATACCAAAGGAGAGAAAACACGCGAGGGAGGGGAAAAGGTCAAGGGAAAAATTGTTAGTTCTGTAAATGTTTCATCAGTGAGGTAGGTAACTCTAAAACTACCAAGTTTTCACTAATTTTCAAAAGTTTTTGGGCAATGTTTCCATCACAGACTAAGCACATAAGATTGACATGTATTATGGTTGAGTTTTTATCATGAAAAAAAAGAGCCTAAAAATCTCTTATTCCAATTGAGAAGCTACTAGTTTATGTGGCTGATTTGGATTGAAATCAAGCAACGTTAAGGACATTTAACACATGTTATTTATGATTAAGATTGATCATTTTTATATGAGTAATAAGCATTGATAAATTACCATTCTTTATGATTTAATAAAAGTGTTTTTGAGAATGAATTTCAACATCTTTTATGTTCTTTGCTAGTGATGAAATTTTTAGCCTAAAAATATGAATGACTTTGTTGCTAATATTTCTTAGTTTTTCATCAGCATTATTAGCAATTTTAGGCATGATTATATGAATTTTTTTTTTTCTAGCATTAAACACTTGATTGATAAAACATTAGATTTACATGAGTCTTTTTGGCAAAAGTTTAGCTTAATAATGTTCTTGTACATTGTTTTTGAGCCAGTTTTTCAAAAGTGCATACACATTTTCAATGGGAGTTTACTATCATGTTAATTGTCATTGTTTTAAACTTATGTTTAATGTTACTATTTTAGCATTTAAAATATGCATCATTTGGGTTTTATGAAGTAGCAGTTTAAACATGATTTTCTTGGAAAGAATGAAAATTTTTATTTGGATTGTTTTTGGATGGAAATCATATCATATTGAGAAGCTCTAAATTTGAGTCATGTAGATTCTATATTTATAAAGTTCATTAAAATATTACAAACATAGTTTTTGAAAAACTATGATGAGTTGATTTTGAGCATGCCTTTAGGCTTGAAAAATGGCAAAGTTTAGAACATCATTTGAGCTTACATCATGTCCAATCTTAGCATATGTATATGCTTGAGAACTGATGTTTTGAACATGGTTTTTGAAACAATAGGTTGATGAACTATCTAACTTGAGAGTAAGTTGTGGATGTGAGAATGTTTTGCACTTTAATTTGCTTGAAAAATAGTTACTATACTATTATAACTGTTCTAAAGAGTGGATGAATGTGCTTTACTAAGTTTGCAAAATGTATGAGGGTATAACAACTATTTGAGATATTTAAATATCCTTAAGAGCCTGGTGGGAGCTATGCTAGGAGGTTGGTACAAGTTGGCCACTGAGCCTCCAATCATAAGAGGTGGTAGGTACTCATGCCCAAAAGGATTTCTTGAATAGTAGTGGATTCCACTATAGGTGACACACACCCTTTCGAGATAGCTTAGGGCCTGTGAGGATATGGTGGAAGTCCTTCTTGGCACACTCAAGGGCACATGTTGCAAGAGGGCTATCCATTAGCATAGTTGGGTTACTAATAAGTACTCAAGACCATATTGGTAGACATGCTGAGGGTTAAAAATCCTATATGAACAAGAGTGTGCAAATTTGACTAGTTTGATATCACTACTTTAATTGATATTTTTATGCATCTTATTTCTACTTAAAATGGCAAGTTAATATATTTATTATTTATAGACAGAGATTTTAAGATGCATGTGTGTGATGAGGATGTGATATGATGCATTGTGTAAATGGTTAATAAATATTACAGTCATATGATTTATTGTGTAGAAAAATGATTTTAATGAATATGAACGCTTTTGTGCTGTAGTGCCATAGTTTACCATTTTTGTAGTTTTTGTTTTATTTATTAAGTCTATTCCCATACACTCTACCACTAAAAAGTAATGCAGATTAGCTTGGAAAAAACTAGGAGCAAGACTTAAGGAGTTTAGGAGCCAACTCTTTAGCGAAAAAGTGAGGCACCAACAAATTTTGGGCATTATCTTCTTATTTAAGCTCATTGATTATTGATGTAATAAAGCACAATGTGCTAGACTTTTTATTTTGGTGAATTTTTCAATTATGATGGATTGAAAGACAAAACTTGAGGAATCAATACTTTTTAATAAAATGATATGTCACAACTTAGACGTGCGTCAATTTCAAAAGAATAGCACTCGAATATTTTTGAAAATGATTTTTTCAAAAATACAATTGATTTTGTAAAGGAATTTTCAAGAAAAGGGATCCCAATTTTTAAAATAAGTTTAAATCTAATTAAATTGTGTTTCAAAAAACTATGGTTTTACAAATACCAATACGAAACCATCATTAAAATAAAATGAAACTTATGTAAATACCACTTTAGTTACGGATATGTTTTGTACACACCTACTTTAAAATATTTACTTTCTTTCCATTTGGCTCTAGCCTTCTCTCTCTCTATTTACTGTCATCTCTCTCATGTTTCCTATAATGTTCCCACATTTGTCATTTCATGTAAAATTTTTGCAAACAATTTTTTTTCACTTATCATTTCTCAAATATGTTTCACATTAAGGTAAATATGGTTGAGAGTACTACATACTTATGTTTTATTTAAAGCCATGAAATCAACATTCTTATTGGAAATTGGCAAGTATCTCTAGTGCTCTTTTGATCAATTCTACAATCATCATAATTAGCATCACCATGTGAAAAAGAAAAAAAAATTCCATTGTAACATAGTTCAAAGTTTGGTGTGCAATATCCTCCTAACAACAATAGGAAGTGATTCCTTAGAATCATATGAAAATGTAGCACATGCTTACACACTAAATTGAATACTGGTCCACTAGCAATCAAATACAACAATCAATTAATCAAGCCTTTGTATTGCACTTTTACCTCTGACATCCATGTCAAGTTTCAAGTGTGAGTTCAATAGAGTAGTAATTGGCTTACTCTTCTCCATTCTAAATCTTTTGAGTAGTTCTTTGACAAATTTGGATTGTTTGATTAAGACATCATATTGTGTTTCCCTCATTTGGTGTTTAAGAAAGAATCTGAGCTTTCTCATCATTCTCATTTCAAATTCCATCAACATGAACTTGAAGAACTTTTTGTATATACTTTCATCCTAGAACAAAACACAATGTACAAAATTGACTATGAACTGCAATACTATTTTGCCTTTGTTTGTAGTAAAACATGTTATATTAACCTTTCCTCTTAAAACACCATCGTCCATTAAAAGCTTGGTCAACCACGCTCTTGATGCTTACTACAAATACTAATGGGCTTTGGACAATTTGAAATTTTGTCAAGAAAGTTCAAAATTTTAAGACAAAGGGGTTGTTAAACATTAACTTCTTCATTTATAAAACTCTTTAGGAAAGTTCTCTTTAAACCCATTTGGTAAAGTTTAAAACATTTGAAACATGCCAATGCAAGAAGCATTCTATTTTCTTCTAACCTAGTAAATGTCATAAAAGTCTCATCAAAATCAATCCCTTCTTCTTGAAAATATGCTTGCACCACTAGTCCAACTATGTTCTCAATAATTAAACTAAGTTCATAAAAAATCAAGTTTAAAAGTTGGAATTTAAAGTTGATTTATAAAACCAACTTTAAAAACATCATAATTTTTTTCATTGCTATACACTGCAATCTTAACCTACTATTACAATATTCCTACATATATTCAAAAAACTATTACAATATTCCTGCATACATTTAGTGAATTGCTAATATTTTATTGAACATTTATGTAAACCTGTGACGACCCGGGTTTTTCTCATGCATTTTTAAAAGCAATATCTAATTCTTAAGGCGGGATGCATCCCTATTTGAAAACTATTTTATAAAAACCATGCAATGCAGCGAAAAATCTTTAGTTTTAAACTCATTTTTGAAAACCCCGAGTGTCATTTGCTTTCACAACCACCAAAGCAGTTTCTTGAAAAACGTCAGAAATCATAAATATTTTTCCCCAGGTCTATCCAGTCACAGCACATAGTCCAACTGTAAATAAATACAAATACATATCCAAAGGGTAGAGAGTTTACTGACATGTATAGTTGTCTCCTTTGTTTATTCACTTGCTCGTAGCACTAATATCTCTTGAGGCGTCTTCTATTTGTGAGTGGAACTATCCTGAAAAATGTTAAGGATAGGGTGAGTATATACTATACTCAGTAGGAGTCTATCACTACTAGTTTTGCAATGCATGCTATGTTTAAAATCATATGCTCTTTAAAACATGTGCATGTTCGAACAATCATGGTCAATATCGATACTAAAAACCAATGTCAAATCGGAATACTGACGACTTCAAGAATAGCATAATCCAAGTCGAAAGTAACATATATCATAAACATAATGATATGCATAAGATGCTCCACTGAATCTAACTCATGGATATCTGGTATGGTATAGTCGACCAACCTCATGTCATGCCATATGCAATGCAAGCAAATCATCAAACCATAGGGTCCAAACTATGCCCACGACCTCGCCGCCGTGTGGTCCCCGGGTACTTGAGGACACAGCGTCATAACCTCCACGGGGCATATGACACATCGACCCAGTGCCGTGGCACTAGTGGTAGCCCCCTATACCACATGTAGTCGACGTAGGGACATGCCCTTTTTGGGCGTGGTACCCATTCCACCTAGTAGTGGTAGAGGCTGAGTAGCCAACCCAGACCCCTCGGCATAGCACCCACGAGCTTACTAGTCCAAATCACATAAGATCAAACAAGCGAAAAACCTCTTTTTCAAAACCTGTCCTCTTTGGGTCCCTCACAATTGCCTGGCCCTCACAACTGCCTACCCAGCATCTTTTGGTAACCCTCAAGGACATGCAATTTTGCAAGAACTCAATGCTCACAAATCATGCAATATATGCAATTGTTTGCAAAACAAATCTATGCATAACGTATATGCAATTATTTGCAAAACATATCTATGCATAAAGCATTTATTACATGTACTTATACTTAAGTCATGCTAAACTAGTCATATACTTATACTTAAAACATGCATTCTGAAAACAATCGCGGCTCTTTTTAAAAGTCTAGTAGCGATAGAGCACCTACCTCAAAGTCTCCTGAAGTCGCGTCCTTTATCACTTCAACCCGTCCTTGGGTCTGATTTATAAACTCCTGGGTATAAATGGATACAAGGAGTCCTTATTAATTTCAGTCTATTTAGACATTAAACTGCTAGCTCTGCCTATTGGGTCCCTGGTCCTTGCCTAATTCATTGTCAGGCTGGATCCTATGATGTGGACCTACTATTCCATAGCTAACTCTGTAAATTGTCCTTTAATCCAAGCTTTAAAGTCTTATTGGGTCCACGTGTCCCAGTTCCCTCACGTGCGTACGCGCCTAAAGGCCATGCCAGGGACCGCGTTTTGCATGTGCACATGCATGCTCAAGTGACGCGCTATGACGCGCATCATCGCATGGACGCACCTTGTAGCATGGCGCGTCTCAGCTCCCAGGGCTCCCCGTGCACCCTAGTCGAGCTAGGACCCAATAGGCATAAATCACCAAAAATGTAAACTAATGAAATATAGAGATTCATGGACAACTAAGATGAATGAATGATTTTGACTTAATAAGGGCTATAGTTAGTAGGACAATATAAGGAATGATTTATTATTTCCTTAGCCCAAAGTAGGAAAATAATGAACATCCATGGATGACATTGTGCATATCCATGGAAATTAATTAAAATCAATTAGAGAAGAGACTAAAGGTAAAGAGCTCATAGGAACCTTGTCAAAGGTTGAGCTAGTACCACTCTAGTGGACTCTGAACATTGTGGTTATAGGGGGTATACAAGAGCTAAGTGCTTTTCCCTCACCTCTTGCTGACATAAGAGAGGTCTAAACGCCTCCTTACGTGAGGGTTGTATTAACCACTTTTTGAGTAGACTTTAATTGGTAAGTACTAGTCATCCTGAAATAAGGAAGAGTTGTCTAGTGATAGGAAGAAATAAATTATCTTCAACCAAGTAAGACACTACCTGGTTAAATAATAATAATAACATAAAAAGATAGAAAATTATCTAACCTTAATAAAAATAGTAAGTAAGATAAGGATGATCAAACAGATGAGATCTTGTATGATAAAAAATAATAAGGAAAAAGAAACATCAATGTAAATTAGATTGTTATGTATGATATAGATAGTATTTGTATAGATGATATTAAACCCATTGATATATGATATTCAAGGAAGAAAGATTCAGATCATCCTACATAAGGATGATCAAAAGACCATGTAGTATGTACCCTTGATTAGAAAAATGACATTATACATATGATTTGACAGATATATGTTGATCGAGACTATGGCAGATTTCAAAGAGTAAGAATACCTTATTGAGGTAGGTGGATTATTAAGAATGCCTTTACATGAAGATACATGTCTAATACATGATCTTATGTTTTGAAGTATTGACATGTATGATACCAATATATTAAGGTAAATACCTCAAATTGAAATATGATCCAACGAAATGATGAGAAAAATAAGTATTAAATGGTTAAGTTGAGAATTGGGAACAACCCTAAGTAAATAGGAAAGTAGAAAATATTCCAGCCCTAGATAAACAGACAGATAGTCTGATATGTATAAGTATTATTTTACATACAAGCTTGGAGGCTTGTGGTTTTGTTTTAAATAGGCATAGGCTTGGGGATGCTATGCTAGGAGAGTTAAGAGGGTTTAGCCACCCACTCTCTGAAACTTGATGATATTGAATACCAAGCCTAAGAAAGGCTAAAAGTCGGGTGGGGCAATTATGGGAAGGCCACCACTGTGACAGCCATGGTCCTCCCATATGGACATGGATGGATATTGTAATTTCCACTGAGAATGGTATAAGTGGATTATTGAACAGTTATCCAGGTGCGCTGTACGGATCAGACTGCAAGCATAGTAGTCCTTGATTATTTTGCATTATGATGCATAAGAAATTGGCATAGTGAAATGCCTTAAGGGATGGCATGATGAAATACCAGGTAATTGTATATTACCAATATTTTTCCCAAGAAGGGAAAATCCTAGTATAGTAACTGGCTGAAATACAAATCTCCTATAATGAAAGGAGTTGATCAGTTTTGTATGGAAATGATTATTGATTATTTTTACAATTTTAACGGATTTGTTCTTATATACTATGTATGTATAAAGGTGAACAAAAATGATAAGGAAATGAGATGTTCATATAAATAATAGTGGTCTGTGAATGTGTTTATGATAGAATGAATTATGGGATAGTTGAATATTGAGATTTTACTGTCAATAACTTACATTCTTATCCCCTACCAAGCATAGCTTGCTGAGATGTTGTAAATGTTCAAATGTTTACAATATCTCAGATACAGAGAAGGAGACTTAGGAGCTCAAGACTTGAAAAACTAGTGAAGAATAAGTAATAAGGGTATATCCCTTGAAACATTATATAAAGGGCATGTATTGTATTTAGAACTTTGTAATTTGAATTGTGTATTTGGACAAGTATTGTAAGGATACAATGGGTTGTGTATTGTGAACCACTGGATGCATCCTGAAAGTTTAATAAAATCATATTCCTTCAATGGAATTTTATTTTGTACACAAATTGTACTTTTGTTATGTATGAAGTGGTGACTTGGGTTTTCAAAACAAGTTTTAAAATAAAAGAATTTTTGCTTCTTTGTTTTGCGAATTTTTTTTACTGAGGGGACGCCCTTGCCTTAGAAAAATATATTATAAAATGTGTTTCAAAAACCCGGGTCATCACAGTTGGTATCAGAGCTATTCATCCAGTCACAGTACAGTACCATCATGTCCAATATGAAGATGAATATCCAATTAAAGGATGAGAATTAGTGACTGAATAAGAGAAAAGTCATTAGTTGATGAGAAGGAGTTATGTGATAAACTCATTAGTTAAGAGATAAGTATAGAAGGAGTTGACTCATTAGTGAGGGATAAGTCTTGAAAGAGTAGCCTCAATTGTTGAAGAGTATGTAAAGAGTTGACTCATTAGTGAGGAAAGAGTTAAACTCATTAGTTAAGAATGAGTATAGAAAGAGTTATTATGAAAGAATAGTATAGTACAAGTAGATATTATTGGTTGAAAGGATTAGAAATACTACTTAGCAAGTAAGAATTCCAATATAGAGAATAGTAAGATATAGAAATCAATAAGGAAAACATTACAATGGATGTAAGGTATGATGTTCAGGTCTAACCTAAAGTCCTGAGTAAGCATACATATGTATGAACAAAGTACACCAATACTAGTATGTATATGACCATTACTAAGTGAAGGAAAGGAGATAAAGAGAAAGAAGTGATAAATTGGAAAATATGATGGAAAAACTCCAACCTTATGGAATAGGTGAAATGGAGATTTATAAGAAATAAAAGCTAAAGAGGAAACTTCAAAATTATTATAAAAATAATAATTTATAATAAATATATGAATAAATATAAGTGTAAGAGTTATAATTGCTACATATATTGTATTATGACAATTAGTTAAATGAAATTAATCATCAAAATAGAGATGATATTACTTGAAAGGAAATTGAAGAGATAAGTGAGATAATTCAAAATTTTGTAAATGAGGATAGTTTTAAGTAAAGATGAATAAGGAGATAAGTAAGTAATTTCTCTCCAAACTTAGTAAAGGCAAAGGATTTAATAAAGAAATGATAAAATTTCAGAACATAAAGAGATGGTCTTTATAAAATGAAATGGGAGAAGAGAGTTTGATATGTTAAAAGGGACAAAAATATGATCCCAAACTTATTAAGAAAGACAATTAAACCATTAGGATGTATGGTTAACAAAGAAATTATAGCCCTATTGATGGAACAACAAAAATGAAATTCCTAAGATAGAAATGAAATTGGTATGATAAATTAATTGGGAAAATTAGCAAAAAAAAAAAGAGGATTTTCAAGGATTAGAGAAATATTGATATGATAACTTGGGGATATTGAAAATAATTTTGGGATTATAGTAAAGAGAAGTACAATTGATGGTGAAACAACTCTGGAAAATAAGAAAGAAATATTGATATGATGAATTGGGAAAATATAGTTATGGATTATCATGAAGAGGAGTACATTTATTGATCAAGGAAAATGAAGAACTAAATATGAATAGAGATATTAATTCCACTTACATGATAGAGTGGTGATATTGAAAGATTTAAGAAATATAGTGAGGAAAATATATTTTTGGAGGAAGGTTGAGATAAAACATGAGAAATGAAGACCTATATACAAATAGTAATATCTAAATCTAAGTGTAAAGTTTGGAAAAATAAGATGATTATGAATAAGTCATAAATCCAAATTTTTGGAGAAATAAGTGGTTAGAACTTTAAGATATTTTGAGATTTTCAATCTTACATAAGATTCAATGAGAAAATATCTATAATAGTTGAGGAAAAGAACATCCAATTATTTGAATGAGCTGAAAGAACAAATGTGAAGGATTAAGGAGTGATTATAGAAATTTACAGTATGAAAGTAATGACCTTCTTTAGGAAAAGAAAATGGAAAGATCAATGTAAGGATGCATTGAACATAAAAGAGTTTATTAAGGAAATTTATTACCCTTGTTCTTCATAAGGATGCATTGAACATAAATGATGTTGAGGAAATTAAGTATCCTTTTTCTCTATAAGGATGAACATTTTCAAAATTTATTATTATTATTTGAGAATTGGAAATACAACATCAAAGTATAGAATCAAAACAAATTTTAAGTTCTATAAGTTGGATAAATGATGTTCATAAAGTTGAGGAGAATGAAATATATTAGATGAAGTAATAATGATATATGGAAATGGATGTAAGGAGACCAAAAGAATTCATGGAATATATGTGTTGTAAGTGTACATTTTGATTGAAGAAATCAAGTTTTAAGGTTATATAAATTTTAATAGATTTCAAGAAATCAAGAGCATTCATGGGATATATGTTAGATGCATACAAAACTTGTCAATCATCTTGTTACATGTTGATTGAAGAAAGAAAAGTTTAGGGTTATATAAATTTTAAGGATAGCATGGAAATTAACCCCAACAAAGGGGGAATGTGAGATCAATATATGAAATGGCAATGACAATTAGAGAAATATATCTCTTGCTGATTTTATAACGTAAGGACATTTAGTGCAATCTTGCAATGGATTACGTAAATCCTAAATGAGTTAATGATAAATTATGGAGTTTGTAAAGACTTGAGAAGGGATGAATTCAAAATCAATAAGAACTCTTTTAATTAGAATTTTGCAAATTAAGAGTTAGTATGATATGATAAAGGTTATGAGATATGTTTGAAAGAAGTATGAGAAAATGTATAATCTAGAAATTTTGGAGCCCATGACATATAAATAGATATGTGAAAGGAAAAGAGATAAATATTATCATAGATGGTAAGAAGGTTCAGAATATTGTTCAGAATACGAGAAAGGGATAACAAAAGAGGATCAGGAATGTATATGCAGAGTAAAATGACACTCAAAGAGTGTTACAAAAACAATGGATGTGATGAGAATGAGAAAAGAATCATCACAAGGTTACCACTCTTCAATGATAGAATTTGAAAAGAAATTTCTCAATAAAAGGAAATAGTAAAGAAGTATGAATTGTAGGATAGAAATGAAGTAATCACTTCCAAATAATGGAAGAACAAGGAAAGAGATAATTACTTCCAAAGATTGGAAGATTGTTAGAAAGAATAATAGTGGAAGTTATAGAATCCAATCACTATGTTATTAGTGTAAGGACTATACATAGTAAGAAAGCTATGTCAAAACTTTATATGTTAAAATAGAATGAGAATGAGTAATAGAAGATAGAATGGAAAATTTTCAAGTATGGAAAGATTGATGAAAGTAAGGAGTAGAAATTTAGCCAAGTAGAAGGTTTGAAACCACAGGATAACTCAGATTAAGAGTTATTAATCCTTTTGGGAAAGTCTAGCAAAACTCAGCTTAAGTGAATGATGCATAAGTAAGGTTAGACATGTGTGAGCATTTTAATAGCAATCAATCATATGATATATACCTTTGAGAAGAAGGTAGATTGAAAAAGGAACAAAAGGAAAGAGGATTTCCTTAAGTGGCAAGGCCACATGTGTAAGGCTATGAAAGAATTGTGAAAATTCCTAAGTGAGTTGATATGCAAATTTCGAGGACGAAATTATTGTAAGGGGGGAAGATTGTAATGACCCTGAATTTTTGTAACTTATTAAGGCAAATTAATAAAGTTTGAATTTTTAGAAATTCTGGGCTGGAATATTAGGTTATTGAAAATTCACTTTTTATGGAGATTATATCATGAATTAAAACATAGAAATTATGGGTGTACTTGGAAAACTGATCGAAACAACATTAAGTACGTTCAATTCTAAGTTAAAATGAAAATTCCTTAATTTTCTCCATTTGGGGGTAAAATGGTAATTTTACCCATATTCCATACCCAAGAAATAAGACCTCAATATTTATAATGCACTCATAAATACTTGATTGCGAGTTCGGACAAATATTGCCTATTATTCTCCAATTTTGGAGTTCAGAGGGCAAAAACGTCTTTTCACATAAAAGTGGGGCCCACAAAGTGGGCCAACGTTCTAGAAGCAACAATAATTGCTCAGTGCATTATTGCTGGTAGTGGAGAATGTAGTGGAGAATGGAGAATGCACTTGTAATAAAAAATTTATAAAGTAATAAAATATCCTATGAAAAGAAATGATAAAAAATTCAAATTTGGCAATAAATATGCCCCAAAAATTTCCAAAAATTTTCACAAGCTTAACCACGAAATTTCCAAATCTTCCCTAGAGTTTTACCTCCAAATTTTCATTCATCCCTCCCCAATCTCTATTTTTCTTATTTCTCTCTCCTCTTTCTAAGTGGAATAAGAGATCTAAATTCAATTAGGCACTCCGTTCTAGGTAGAATCTGATAAATTTCACCATCCATAACCTCCTATACTACAGTATATACAAAATCCCCAAAATCAATTTCAAGATCCAACAGTTCTAACAACAGAAAATAACAAAAACGGGGACAATCGGGCTATATTATCATCTACCGGTAATTCTCTCAAATTGAGCATCAAATATATTTTTTTTCTCCAATCAAGTTGGTGGAACTAATTCCCATACATATTTATTATGGTTTAGTGTAATTTTTATTTTTTTGTAATTTAATTTGAATGAAAAATGGTAAAAATAAAGTAAATACCAGAGCCTTCAATTTATGGTGATAGAGAGCTCAGATGGAAATTCTGAGCTTTCCAATTGATCTAGAAGGGTCCAAAACCCTTAGGGTACAATTTTCAAGAAAATCTAACAAGGGTTGGACCCTCAATTGAGAGAGATTAATTCTGTTAGGCCCAGATCAAATCTGGACCCTAGGAACGGCTGTAAACTTCAATTTAAGATTGTGGAGTCATATGAACTCCAAATTGAGATTGGAAAGAAGCTATGGAAAGCTTGTAATGTCTAGTTTCTAATGAAGTCATAATATTTTTAAAACTTATTCTTGAATTATTCTGTATTTTGGAAATAAGTGTTTGATTTCTAAGATCTTCAAGATCTAAGGTGATTAGATCTTGGAAATTTATTTTAATGATGATATAATACTATAATAAAGTAATATCTATGGTTAATTTGGACAGATCTGGGATAAATTAGGGGATCTACCCTTTATGGTAGAAAAACCCTAAAAATACAAAGGGACCCACTTGATCAATGAGATCTAGTATAATCAGATCCTTGGGATGGATTAAAGGGATGATATTATGATGGAATCCAGTTAGATCATGGATGAAATATGATAAAATCAAGTGGATATGATTTTTGGATCTTAATGGATTAAAAGCCCTAAAGGTAATTAAAACCCTTAATCTAAAGGAAAATACCTAAGATCTAATGGTTGGATCATATTTAAAGGTTTATAATAATCTTAATATAAGAAGTTTTAATTGTCTTTTATTGGATATAAAGGTGTAAATGTGATTTATGTTCTAAGTTTTAATTGTCTTTTATTGGACATAAAGGTGTAAATGTGATTTATGTTCTAAGTTAGAAAGCATGATAGTGTAATCTTTAAATTTTAGTATGATATGCCCTGAATGAGTAATTTTTTAGTAGATTTGATTATCTTAGGATCATGTTAGTGTAAATTAGATATTTAAACATGATTCCATTAAGATAGAAGTACAATTTTATGTATTTCATAACTTAGGATCATGTTAGTTTTATTTCACTAGCTTAAGTTACATTCATAGGAAAAATGTTAGTATATAGTTGTTAAACATATATTTGATTTATGCTTTCATGTTGATGATTTACTTATTGTCAAATTTTATTCAATTGTTAAGTAGTTGTTAAGATATAAGAAGCATAAATCACCAAAAATGTAAACTAATGAAATATAGAGATTCATGGACAACTAAGATGAATGAATGATTTTGACTTAATAAGGGCTATAGTTAGTAGGACAATATAAGGAATGATTTATTATTTCCTTGGCCCAAAGTAGGAAAATAATGAACATCCATGGATGACATTATGCATATCCATGGAAATTAATTAAAATCAATTAGAGAAGGGACTTAAGGTAAGGAGCTCATAGGAACCTTGTCAAAGGTTGAGCTAGTACCACTCCAGTGGACTCTGAACATTGTGGTTATAGGGGGTATACAAGAGCTAAGTGCTTTTCCCTCACCTCCTGTTGACGTAAGAGAGGTCTAAACGCCTCCTTACATGAGGATTGTATTAACCACTTTTTGAGTAGACTTTAACTGGGCACCCCGTGCACCCTGGTCGAGCCAGGACCCGTGCCCCATGTCACGTGTGCACCTGAAGGCCGCACCTGGGACAATGTACGCACTGTCGTACACTTGGAACCCGTCCCAGGGACCCAGTCCAGGTGCACGTATAGCATGGCATCCCTGGGACGTCGTGTTCATGCACAACCGACTAGAACCGGTCTTGGGGCATTTTTTGGCCAGGAACCTGGCTGGAAATGGCTGGGGAAGGACCAGATCCAGCATGGATATGGCCTGGGGAAAGCAAAACGGAGAGGGAGTGAAGAAAATCAGCTTACCTGGGTCGCCTGGAGACGGCCATCACTGATGGTGGAAGCCCGTTTCATTCCAAACCTCTTGCTCACCGAAAAACTTGAAGAAAGGGAAAAAACCCTATTGCTAGACCAGAAAGGAGAAAGGGCATGGAGAAAAATGGCAATGGCCGGCCTGACCTAGGCCTGGCTGTTGCCAAAAAATGCAGAAAGATGGGTTTCCAATGTTTGCTGGAAACCCCAGTCTCAAACGACTAGGAAAACACGATTTGAGGAGGGGAGAAGATGGGATTTTTATAGAGGAGTGAAAGGCGGTGCCCCTCAATGGCGGTGCCACCAGTTCCCTTGGTGTATTCTAGAGAAATCAGGAAAAACTGGTTTCTGGAGGGGTCTAGAGGTTGAAGACGACAGGGGGTGCCGTTATCAAAATGGCCCCCTACGTTTTTCGTCTTTTTTGTTTTTTTATTTAAATTCTAGAAATACCCCTATCTTTAAACGACCGTAACTTCTTCATACGAACTCTGTTTTGGGTGATTTTTGAGGCGTTGGATTCCATTTTTTGAGTAGAATCTAATGGTACCAAGTTTCCTAGAAATTCCTTCATTTACTATTTTAAATAAAGTGAAACATTTAACACAGTTCATGTCCTATAAAATGTCCAATTTTTGTTAAAAATACCGTAAATTGCTCATGCATTACAAAACCTAACTATACATAACCTGCAATCTTAAAAATATTTGAAAAGAGAAACTACAACATCTACATTCGGTGGAATGTCCATATATGCACATTCACTTCCAATGTAAAAATTCAAAGACATGAAAGAAGAACTTCACATATACCTACACCTAGATACACCCCTTTACTTATGCATTCCAACTTTTCCTGATTCATCTCATAAACAAACCACACTTCAAGGAAATTAATAAAAGTACAAGCCACATGCATACAAACGATGATGTTTAGTTTTCTATTAATAAATAGGAAAATTTACACTATACAAGTGTTTTAATTAAAACAAATTACATAGTCAGCCCATTCATTTCTTATTTTGTTGAGATCTAACTTGTAGTAACTTGGCTATGCTCCTCATTTGGGTAATACATTACCCTGGAAAATAACAATTTTAATTTAGTTACATTATTTCTGTTAGAATCCATAAAAGTTTGTGGAAATTTGCGTACTAAGATTCTCATGTATCTCAGCACATAGTACCCATACTCCCAATTAGGATGTTGTCTAGGGTACTATGTAACAATGAAGACAAAAATGATCAACAAATATCATGTGTAATTGTAACTTTAGTTTATAAATAGAGTAATTAATTGCTTTCATTATCTTGACATTCTTCCAAGTGACTTTTGTTGGGTGAGCAGTCTCAGTTATTTCAGACCATCTAATCCATGCACTACAAACATCTAATCCTTGCACTACAAATTTATAATTTAAATGCATTATATATCAACAAAACATTAATTATGAGCTGATAAAATATAATATATAATACATGAACTCATGAAAATCTTACTTATTTATGATTTCAATAAGTGGGCCAGGAATGTGCACTCTATAAGAATGAAAAATAATGCATGCCCATTAATAACATCGAGAGAGACCTCTATACACAATCATATACAATTGCAATTGAACTTTACAATCTTTATGTGTAGAATATAATTTGGAAAGAGAACAAGTAAATTGAAACTTACTTGTTACTAAAGGAAATCATTAAGGCTTGTCCCTTCGAGCAGCAGAAGAACCCTGGTAGAATATTTATAATCCACCATTGGCCATTGCTCCACTGCTCCACAAATGAGACCAAGGTCAAAGAATTTATAAAGTACATCTTCAACATCTAATTGCTACATTATATCATGTAAGAAGTTGCATAAAAGAAATAATTATTACTTATCATTACTGATTAACATGTTATATTAAGTACCATTGCTAAAGTAGATATTTAGATATACTCACGTAGGAGACAATGTGAAGGTGCATGAGTTGATCTCATTTGCAAAACTCTTATGTGGTCCTCATCCATAAGTGGTACTTCAATTACGTCATTGGTGACCACTCCAGTCTTGAGATGTACAGGGTTGATTATCCTCTCTTTGTTAATAATTTTGTAGAGCCTCTTAGGGATAGAGGCATGTGAGGTGGGATTTCAACCTATCCCTAGATGATTTCTATAAGGTTGCACACATTTTTAATCAATATTGTTCATTGAAGACATTCAATTTTTATTATTACAAAATAAGCATGAATACAACTATAGGTTTGATCATTATGATGGGAAGTGATGGTGAAGAGGAAGTTAACCTAGATGGATTTTGTTGCTGCTCTTGATTAGCATTAGATGTAGTTAATAAATAATTAAATTGAGGTCTGTAATGTTTTTGAAGATGCATGGTAGTATGATAAGATGTATACCTTAGATTGTATGGGAATGACAAATTGCTCTGGCCAAGCAATGTGGTATCGAAGGGCATTCTCAATGGTAAAAGCATCATTGGATTCTATTGAAAATGGTAGGCAGGCATTCACTTCTAGGCCCTAGTAATACGCGCTTAATGTGTGGAGGCATACTATTTCCATGCAAAACCAAAGATCGATCCTCATACGATGAATCAATTGCAATGATGTTTTCACTGACATTCAAGGACAATAGGCCTTAACCCATCTAAAATTAGAAATACTAGATATATAAGAAGGATGAGATAGGACAATTAATTCAACAATGAACAAGTAAACATGACTATGTATATACCTCCTTGGGCAGTGCTTCTGGTCTAAAGGTTGTAGGTTGCTATTCTTGAACTTCTTCTCTAGAAGAATTGCAGCTTGTATGTGAGTGAGGTGTAGGGGTCATAAGCACTAAATATAAACCTCCCATATGATGCTCCCTAAGTATATCCATCATTATCTCATCACACAACTAGACTTTGAACTTTTAGAACTTCTAGATGGCAGGTGCAGATATTTTTTGACAAAAGATGGTAGAAGGAACAACTTCTTGCCCTTGGCCCCTTACTCAACTAGGGTGCACCTTCTTATTGCCCATAGTCCTATACAGAGTGTCATCCTTTGCATCAGTGTTGCTTAGGGTTCTTGTAGATATGCTTTCTTGAGTAATTTTTTCTTGTAAAATTTAGTTATAAGTTAGTTATTAGTTCAAGCGATACAAGGTAGACATGTGTAACCGCTTATAAGTATGGGCCATTGAATACGCCATCATCCAAAGGATTGTGCAGTTAATGAAATGCTTTATCCCAACTTTCTTTTACTATTAAGAGAGACATTACAGTTTGGCAATGAAACATGTATAATTATGGTATAATTTGGAAGAAATAAACTTTCACACAAATACTTACTTCATGTTATTCCAATCTAGCACAACCCAACCTAGAGAGGTGGTGTTGCATATCATTGGTCTCATGCACCTTTCTTCCTTTCCCACTCTTCACCAACACATTTGATGCATTGGTAATTAAGTGAAATTGGATGTTATAACTAATTCAATGAAACATTGGTTTAACACATACCTCAAATTCAAGAGACATGTAGAACTTTACAAAGAATGACATTGGAATAAATATTAGACATTTTGACCTCGACCATCTCCTTGTGAAGTACATGCATTCTTCTCCTCAGTTATGTTAAAGGCCAACTACAAAGTAGAAATAAGCATGTTACTCCATTTAACGATAATTTTTCCAATATGGGTCTCAAGCCCTAATTAAAAAGGAGGAGGGTCATGCATCAAGTGCTAGTGGGTAAGGAAGAAGTTGAAGATGATTTTGATTTTGTTATTCTTTTTTCATACTTGCAAATGAATGTAAATTTGTATATTAGTTTGTAAGTAAGAAGAGAAGATAATGAAAATCATCACTAGCTTCTTTAAAGTATGGCAATCCTAACATGACATGAAACAAAAATTGACATTCCCTTAAGCTAGGGCATCCCCCCAAGCTAGGGCATCCCCCATAAGCAACACACTATATGGAATCCTGGATATAGTGAAAAATGGGCAAGGGTTACTAGGGTATTCCCCTAGAAGCGATGCACTATATTGGATCCTGGGTGTACTAGAAAATGGGCAAGGGCTACTAGAGTGTCCCTTCAAAAGTGATGCGTTGCATCAAAACCAGTTATAGTGAAAAGTGGGCATGGGTTCATGCCACGGAGGTTGAGATGTGTGTGGGTAAATAGGCTATCTCGAGAGGACAAAATTCGTATTGTTACATGGAATATAAGGACATTAACAGGTAAGAGTCTAGAGTTAGTAGGTATGATGAAACATAGGAGAGTCAACATCAGTTGTATCCATGAAACCAAGTGGAAGGGGAGCTAAAACTATAGAAATTGATGGGTATAAGCTCTAGTATGTAGGAAAGGATAATAATAGAAATGGCATAGGAATAATAGTGGATAAAGTATTAAAGGATAAAGTTATTGATGTTAAAAGAATCAGTGATAGAATTATAATAATAAAACTTGTTCTAGGAGAGCATATCATAAATGTTATAAGTGCATAACACTACAAGTAGGTTAGAAGATATAATCAAGAGACAGTTTTAGGTAGATATGGAGGGAGTCATGCATGAAATTCACAACACTAAGGGGATAGTTATAAGAGCAAACTTAAATGGCCATGTCAGAAAAGAAAAGAAAGGATATGATAGGATATATGGAGGGTATGGTATAGGAGAATGAAATGTGATGGGGGAAACTATTCACAATTTTGCTTTGCCATATAACCTGGCCATTACAAATGCATTCTTCAAGAAGAGGGATGAACAATTAATAACCTTTAAAAGTGGACTCCATAAAAGCCAAATAGACTTTTTTCTACTTAGCATTACTGAAACATCAATGTGTAAGGACTGTAAGGTGATATCCAGTGAGAGTTTAATCTCATAAAATAGGTTAATGGTATGGATATCTATATTAAAAGATGGAAGAAAGGAAATGAACTTAATAGGTACCAAAAACTAAGTGGTGGAACTTAAAATGAAAGAAAATAAACTCATTAACAAATAAGTTGGTGGTATAAGGAAATTGGAACTGTGAAATAGAAATAAACACCGTGTGGACTAATATGGCTGAGTCTATTAAGGAAATGACAAACGATGTCTTAGGAGTATCTAAAGGTAAAAGACAATTAGTAAAGAAAACATGGTGGTGGAGTGAAACAATGCAAAAAGATATTAAAGAAAAATGGGTATGTTTTAAAGCATGGTAGAGGACTAGAAATAATGAAAACTATGAACAGTTAAGAAGTCTAAAACAGTTGATAAGAGAATGATAAGTGAGGCTAAACTTAAGGCATATGATGACCTCTATGGTAGACTAGGATCAAGAAAAGGTGAGAAAGATGTGTTTAAACTAGCAAAAATAAGAGAATAAAAAGATAAGGACTTAGACCATGTTAGGTGCATTAGAAGTGATGATCAAAGGGTACTAGTCAAAGATGATGAGATCAAATAAAAGAGGGATGCTTACTTTCAAAAATTGTTAAATGACAATGGCTCCGAGAATATAAGGATTGAAAATATTATAAACCTAAATAATATGGGACATTATAGATATGAATGTGGATTATAATACTTGAAGTGAAAGAGGTCTTGAAAAAGATTAAATAAGGAAAGGCCATAGGACTCGATGGTATACCAATTGAGGTTGGAAGCATATGGGAGATACTGGAGTAGTTTGGTTGACCAAGTTATTTAACAAGATTATAAAATCAAAGAAAATGCTATATGAATGGAGGAAAATACTTATTGTACCAATTTATAAGAATAAAGGAGACATACAGAGCTGCACTAATTATTAGGGATCAAACTTATGAGCAATACTATGAAACTTTTTGAAAGAGTGATTATGAAGTGGCTACGACATGAGATAAGTGTATCAAAGAACTAGTTTGGTTTCATGCCTAGGAGGTCTACCATGGAAGCTATTTTCTTAGTAAAACAATTGATAAAGAAATATTAAGAGGAGGAGAGACCTCCACATGGTCTTTATTGACTTAGAGAAAGCTTATTTTAGAGAATCTAGAGAATTAATATGGAGGATGTTCGGTGAGAAAGAGGTTTCATGCGGGTATATAGACATAATTAAAAATATGTGTGAGGGAGTAGTAGCAAATGTTAAGACCACTAGTGATGAGACTAGTGATTTTTTTGTCACTATAGGATTACACCAAGGATTGGCATTGAGCCCATACCTTTTCAAGTTAGTTATGGAGGAGTTAACAGAACATTTGCATGAGGAGATTCCATGGGGCATACTATTTATAGATGATATAGCCTTAATTGATGAGATAAGGGAGGGCGTAAACACTAAGCTAAAGCTATGGAGAGAAGTACTAGAATCTAAAGGATTTAAAATCGACCGAACTAAGACAAAATATATGGAATGCAATTTTAGCAAGTAGAGTAGGAGTGGAATACCAATTAAGATTGATTACCAAGAAGTCCTCATAAAAGACCACTTTCGGTACTTAGGATCAATGATTCATGAGAGTGAAGAGGTTGAGAGGGAGGTTACCTAAAGAATCCAAGTTGGAACAAATGGAGATGTGCATCTGGAGTTTTGTGTGATTGATGAGTGCCACTCAAACTAAAATAAAAATTCTATAGGATGGCCATAAGGTTGGCCATGCTCTATAGATTAGAGTGTTGAGCAGGTAAGGAACATTATGTTCATAGGATGAGGGTTGTGGAAATGAAGATGTTAAGATAGATGAGTGGTAAGACAAGAAAGGGTAGAATTAAGAATGAAAACATTAGAGGAAACTTAGGTGTAGTACAAATAGGTAACAAGATGAGGGAGATTAGACTTAGATGGTTTGGACATGTCCAACAAAAATAGCAGCATTAGTTAGAAAGAGTGAGGAAACACAAGTAGAAGGTTCTAAAAGGACAAGGGGAAAGGCCCAAAAGAAAGTGGATAGAAGTGGTGAGAAAATATTTTAAAACATTGGGAGTAAATGAAGCCATGCTACTTAATAGAGACGAATGGAGAAATAAGATTCATGTAGCTGACCCCTAATTGGGATAGGGTCTTGATGATGATGACTCCATTTTACATTAAGAAAGTACATACTATATTATATAATATGTAGAATATATTGATATATATATATATATATATTACATACAATGGAAGGTTTTATCCATGCAAGGTAGTGAGGCACACCTAGTCCAACATGAAATACCATGAAGATATCTCTAAGGAATCAAGGCCATTCGTTCCAAGGCAATCCAATCCAATCATGGAGAAAAAATGAATATTAAGGAAGATCTACATGTCATAAAGGGATCCCATCCATCCAAGTAAAGGTAATCATGATCTAAGGCTAGGAGTAAAGTATTGGGAAGATCGATCATAACCCTTCCCCCCTTTTCCATGTTGAAAAGTCAACCCAAAACCCTAAGCAAAAGAAGATGTCATCCACCCATCTTCATTCAGTTCTCATCTCACCTTAGGGTTTCCAAAAACAAACCGCATATGCCCATTTCAATTTCAACCTCCCTATGTAGGGCATTGTAATTTTGAATTCGCTTAGATTCTTCCACCTACTTTCCATTCTTTCTCTTTTCTTCCCATCAATTTTGATTTCTACCTATTCCTTACATACCTATTAACTTTTTTGCACTTCTTGTCTTCTCAACACATTCTAATTTCATTCCACTATCTATACTTGAAGAAGACACCTATCCCCCACCTAACCAATTACTAAATCCAATCAAGCCCATTTAACTCTTTAGATTCTTTCCTAATCTTCTCTCTTCCCTTCCTCCTAATCAAACTTCTTTCCCTTCCTAATCAAATCTTCTTCCCTACCATTTTCTTTCCTTCTCCTATCCCACTTTCTTATCCTACTCCTAGTTAAACTCCCTTCCACTTTCTTAATATGAAAAACATGTCCCTTCATCTAGCCCTTCATTTAAATCTAATTCATTGGGTTAGATCTTAACCATCCATCCCTAGGTCTTCCTTTCCTCAAAACTTTGTAAATAATATGTGAAGGACAAAGAAATTTTTTTATCTTTTAACTTTCCCTTATACTTGAAAGCTAAATCTAGAAGAAATAAATAGAGAGAGCTCACCTTCACCAAAGCTCCCATAAGATCAAAGTCATTTTGTTAGAGAAGAGGTAAGGAAGGTCTTCCATCCTCAATTCCTTTTCTTTCTTTCTTTCTTTCCTCCATCTTCTTCCTCATTCCCTCTTTGTTCTTTTTCATTCTTCATTCAGCATCCATCTCCCTTATTATTTCACATCTTCCACCATAACAAGACACATGCCTTGTTACTTCATCATTTCTTTTCTTCTTTTGGGATTTGGAATAAAGGAAAAGGAATAACATCTTCTAAGGGTAGTCATAGACTATTCTAAATCCTAAAAGCATGGTTGAGGTTTACATTGGATTTGTGGAACACAGGGTCAAGGAGATGAGAAAAGCTTGGTTGTAGATTAATGTATTTTGGGTGGAATGTAAGTGTTGTTGAGTGACACAACAAGAAGACCATAAAGTGGAGCTCTGTGGAGACCTAGGTTTTTGAAAAACATTTTCATTAATCCTTTTCAAATGGTGGTAGACCAATTTTGCAAACATTTTGAAAACTTAAGCAGTGAAAATTTCTTTGAAATTATTTTCAGAAAACTCGAATGCCACATTTCACTCATATATACATTCGTAATTTTGTGTACAACATATGTTTCCAAAGAAACTCATTTTATTAAAATTGCAGGATTGATCTAGTGGTTCAAATACACAACCCCTTTATTACATCTTATGTTCAAAATACACAAATCAAAATACAATCCAATCCTTTGACAAATGTACATAGCCTTGATCAATAGTATGGAATCTAAAGTAGGCGTTACTTTACAAATTGTTAATGGAATCTAAAGTAGGCATTACTTTGAGACTGTGGAAGTAGGTGCTTTGGTTGGCTAGCTAAGCCATTATAAAAATCATGTTTCTACATTCTTGAGTGCTAAAGTTTTCATTTCTAGATTCTTGAGTCACACGTCGTATCCTTCCATTCCTTTCTTTTTGTATCAGAGATATTGTAAACATTCAAACATTTATAATATCTTAACAAGCTATGCTTGGTGGGGGATTCAAGAACATATGGAATTGTATAATTCAAAGGTACAATATTCATAATCATCATATTCCATATGAATCACATATTTCAATTTCCATGAACCATACCATATATGATCATTCTATCATAAAATTTATCATGAAACATCCACTATGATAATTCTAAACCACTCACCACTATATCATATGTGTGTGTGTGTATACGATAAAAAACTATGAAAAATAATTAATATCTCAAACATCAATAACCATACTCAGATATACTGAGTTGATAAATCATCTAGACTTTTGCTGGGAAAATACTCCCTCATTAGGGTAGTATTGGCATCTCACTATGCCATGCATCATATGCAAAATACTCAAGGACTACCATGCTACAGTCTGATCCCTACTACCGCACTCAGATAACTGCCTTGTTCAACACTGATACCATGATGGAAAATATTGTGTCACTGCCCGTATGGGAAGATAGGACTTTCACAATAGGGCCTTCCCATAATTGGCCCTCCTGACTTTTAGCCTCTCTTTGGGCAAGGTATCATAACATCATCAAATTTCAAGAAGCGGGTGGCCAAACCCTCATAACGTCCCTAGCATAGCATCCCTAGGCTTAGGCCTATTTAAAACAAAACCATAAGCCTCCATGCTTGTATTTAAAATACTTCTTGTATATCTCAGATGATATGTTTGTTTGTATTATCATTCTCGTATTCAATATCCTCATACTAAGGATATGATTTTATTTCTAGATTTAGGGATCCTCATTTATAATGAATGATGCCCATATTCTTATAAGTTTAAGGATTAATCATTTATTGTAAATGATCCTCATTTTCTTTAATTTGGTATTCATATACCAAATGTTATTAAGTGTAAGGATACTCATTTGATACAAACGATACCATTATTATTATGCTCTTATCTAAGTTTAGGGGTAATCAGAAATGACACCCAGGTATTTATTATGTATTCAATCTAATTTCAACAACTATTTCTATCTCATATGCATGAATTATGATTCAAATACAACTAAACATATTATCATCCTTAAGTATTATAATGTCTATGAATAATAACAATTCCACAGACCATAGGTCTTGTATTCTTAAAGTTTCACCTACCTTCATTTAGTGATCCATTCGTTCAGATCCTCCATGATTGACGTATGTAATCTTTAAATACGTATATACTATCATTATCTATACAATTCTGGATAATCTCCTATTTATATTCCTTATCGAATCTTGTCTTTTGACATAAAGGATCTAAATCTGTCTTGTGTTCCTATCATCCATATAATCTATCTTTCTCAGATAGTATTTATCCTATTGATCAATAGATATCTTCTAATCTTTCAGATCTAAGTATTTTCTAAGTCTTTGTGTATATATTTCTTTGATCTTGATCTTTCATAGATCCTTTGATCAACAATCTATTCTTGTTGATAAAGATCAAGTGCCTAGATCTTTTATCATCTAGTTCTTCTTTGATCTAAGTTTAGTTATTTGATCATCCCTAAGGAGGATGATCCTGGTTCTTTTCCTAGAATCATATTTGATCAAGGGTTTGGATTATCTAATCTAATGATCTAGATTTGATATATACCATACATACTAATAAACATTCATACTAAGTACAATACAATGCTATTATTCTTATTGTTCTTGATCATTCAAGATCCTATGGATCTTGTTTGATCTTGATTATCTTACTTACCATTTTTATTAAAATTAGATATTTTACTAACCTTTTATGCTCTTATTATTATTATTCAACCAGTTCATGTTTTGCTGGTTGAAGATAGCTTATTTCATCCTAAGTCTAGACTACTCCTATTTTCAATTGACTAAGGCTTACTAGTTGAATGACTGAACACAAAATGGTTATTTCAATCCTCATGTAAGGAGGCATTTAGACTTCACAAATGTCAATGGAAGGTAGGGGAAGAGCGAGGCTCTATTAGAATACCCCCTTAACCACCATATTTAGCATTCACTAATGTGTCCTAAGCTCTACCTTTCATAAGGTTCCTATGAGCATTTTACCCTAAGTACTTTTTCTAATTGATTTTAATTAAGTCCATGAACATTTAAAATGTCATACATGGAGTTTCATCATTCTCCTAATTTGGGCCAAGGAAATGATATTCCTTATATTATCTTACTAACTATAGCCCTTACTATCATTAAGTCCATGTCATTCATTCCATGTAAATGTCCTCCAACTCTACTTTCCATTTAATTACATTTTCATTGTAATTTTCATAACATAAGCATTAAAGCATAAATACATATATAAATAAATCTAAAATTGAATCTACTAAGCAATAAAAAGAAATTATAATAACATTCAATAATTCTAATGAAAATCTAACATGCCATAACTATTCATCATGATCCAACGGACATAGTTGATTTCTATTCATTTTTCATCCCTTTTAGGGGTTAGATCTTGATCTTTCATTTTTCTTTAGATCTAATACATCTTCTTAATGTGATTTGATCACTAGATCATTGATGCGTCTCATCCAATGATCTGATCCTTCTTGATCTAACCGATCAAGAAGATCTTAAGTCATTTTATCCAATTTAAGGGCATAGATCTTAATCTATCCCAAATCATCATCATCAAGTCCATCAATCCATATGATATTCACTTCATATCATCATTGAAATACATCCATACTATCCAATCCTCCTTGATCAAATTGATCAAGGAGATTACCATTCATTTTTATGGATTTTACTACTTTTAAGGCTAGATCTCTTGAGATCTGGAAATTCTATTAAATCCAACCCATTTATTTAGGTTACTATATCATGATATCATCATCCAAAATAATTTGAATGTTCCGATCATCCCAGATCTTGTAGATCAAGAATGTTAGTACACTTATCTACTTAAATTCAAAACATTTAATGAATTAAACTTATAATTTTATTGGTCTAGTACGTTCTCCTCATCAATAGGAATCCAACCCAAATTTCTAATCTCAATTTGGATTTTAGGATTTCAGCCCATTTTAAGGGCTGATATTTGATCTTACTATTTTTGTTTAATTAGTTGATCTAAACCAATCCATCAGTTCACATTTCTATTTTGAGATCATCTTGATCATGATCAAAGTTGTTACTATGGATTTTTGTGATTATCACCAATAAATACAATTTAAGACATACATTTGATAAGTTCAATAACTTACATAAATGATAAAGAATCTACATAAACTTTCAGATCTAAAATCAGAGCTATATTGAGCTCTTAATTGAAGAAATAAGGTTTCAGTACAATTATTGGACGGCTAAGATCATTTTAGTAGAAAACAAAAAATGGAGGTTGGCCCACATCTGTTACCTGGGATTGCCTTCACCAGGGAAGGGTGATCGGTGATAGGCGAGACGGTCCAGATCTGGACAGTCGGATTGCTCATCACCTGATCTCCCTCATCTTATAAGATCAAGAGCCTAGATTTCATCTCCTGGGGTTTTTGGCCCCAGGAATCCATCCAATGGCTTAGAATTTCAATTTGACTTGTCCATGGTATGGATCTCTACCCTGTTACCGAATCCATCATCCCTGATGGATCAACGGCCGGGGAGATCAACTAGAGGTTGGAAAACACCAAGAAAATGCTAGAAATGAAAGAGGAGAGAAAGGTGCACCTACCTGTGTCGACCTAGTGAAGAGAAGATCACTAGAGAAGAAGAAATCATGTTGGAGAAGGAGAAGAAATCTGAAAATAAACCCTTGACGCAGATAATGCATACAGTCCTTGATTTCTCCAGTTCCGTTGCCGGAGAAGGTCTGGGACTATGGGGCTTTTGAAGATCATCATGTGCTAAAGGTATTCAATGGTGCAAGATCACCGTTTAACAAACAGATTGGCTAGAATAGTTTCAAAATGCCGTCAAAGATGGTAACCAATACTGGAGTTCTTCTTCATTTTGAATTTCCGAGCGATCTAGGATGTGGATCATCATGAAACTAAAGGGATTTTGTAGATCACCCCTGTCCGACCAGATCCAACAGTAGAGATTTTATTTTAATGGGTAGAAATCCATGGCTAATTGGATTAGCATTTTCTAGGCAGAAATCCTAGTTCATCGGGGACGGCGCGTCCCTGGATGCTCCTAATGCAGACATGGGGTCGTCTACTCAGGTGCGTTTGGGGACACACCCACAGAGAATAAGAGGTAAAGAAAGAGGAATTGGGGGAGGATTCTGGAGCTATAATTTTGGGGCATTCTAGGGGACCTCGTGAAGAACATAAGGAGCATTTTTTGGGAATTTTATGAGTTATTTATAGAGATTTTTGAAATTTCCATGATTACTTGTAATTATCACGTTTGATTTCTTTTTATTATTAAATTGTCTTTGGATTCCCACTACCACCTCCCTCTCTACTAACAGCTGGTAGTGGTTTGACTCATGATGACATGTTTTTTGGCCATTGGATCCCTTTTGTGGGCCCCATGGAAGTGTGAAAAGACAATTTTGCTCTTTTATGGAGAAAAAATCTATTTTATTCTCCCAGACTTAGAATTGAGCGTACTTAGTGGCGTTGGATTCGTATTTTCGAGTACATTCCAAATTTTGATGTCTCAAGTCTCGGTTATTAGTAAAATTTTCATTTTACCCTTTATTCATAAAAATAAGGAATTTTCATCTAAACTCAGAATTTGACATACTTATAGTCATTCTGATTGATTTTTCATGTACATTACAAATATCCAAGTTTTAAGTATTGATTTTATTTTTATAAAAATGTATTTTCTTGGAACTCAAAGTTCTAGTTCCACTTTTAAAATTTAAACTTTTAATTTTTAATAATTCAATTATATTCATAAAAATTGGGGTTGTTACAATCTTCCCCCTTATAATAATTTCGTCCTTGAAATTTACACATGTGGCCTTGCCACTAAAGGAAATCTCTATTTCCTTTCTTTTATTTCACATACTATGTTCTCCTCAAAGGTATAAATCACACGGTTGGTTTATTTATTGACATATTAAAATGCTCACATATGACCAACCTTGCTAATGCACTATTCACTTAAGCTGATTCTTGTTAGACTTCCAAAAGGATTAATAACTCTTAACTAACTTATCCTTTTGTTTCAAAACCGTCTATTTCACTTGATTGGTATACTAAATTTCTACTCCTCATTTTCACCAATCTTTCAATACTTCATATTTTTCCATTCTAACTTCTATTGCTCATCCTCATTCCTTTTTAACATATATAGTTTTGACATAGCTTTCCTAATATGTATAGTCCTTAGACTATATATCAAAATGACATATTGATTGGATTCTATAATTTCAACTATTGTTCTTTGTAACAATCTTCCAATATTTGGAAGTAATTATCTCTTTCCTTGTTCTTCCATTATTTGGAAGTGATTACTTCATTTCTACTCTACAATTCATACTTCTTTACTATTTCTTTCTATTGACAATTTCTTTTCAAATTTTGTCATTGAATAATAGTTTCCTTGTAATGATTCTTTCCTCATTCTCATCCCATCCATTGCTCTTGTAACACCCTGTGTGTGCCATTTTATTCATAATACTTGACTTTCTACATTTTTCCTTACAAGATAGTGTCATTTAAATCTTCATATATATATATATATATATATTCCATATCCGCTTTTGTTATCTCTTTCTCATATTTAGAACATTCTTATAATCCATGATAATATTTATCTCTTTTCCTTTCATATATATATATCATTGGCTTCAAAATTTCTAGATTATGCATTTCCTCATGCTTCTTTCAATCTGTGACGACCCGGGTTTTTGAAATATGATTTGTAAAGTATTTTGAAAGGCAGGGCCCTTAAGAGTGTAAAATTTTTTAGCAAAACAAAGCAGCGGAAATTCTTTAGAACTTGTTTTGAAAACCCAAGTCACCACTTCATACATAACATAAGTACAATTTGGGTACAAAATAAAATTCCATTGAAGGAATATACTTTTATTAAACTCCAGGATCCATCCAGTGGTTCATAGTACAGTCAAATCTACTACAATACTTGTCCAAATTACATAATCCAAAACTCAAGCTCACCATACAATAAAACTCTCAACAAAGAAAAATACATGCCTTCAAGGGTATACCTTGAAGATTATTCTCTTCAAGTCTTCTATAGTCTTCAACTCCTAACTCTCCTTTCCTGTATTTGAGATATTGCAATAAGTACAATATCTCAGCAAGCAATGCTCGGTAGGGGATTCAAGAAACATAACATTAACAATGTAATTCCAATACTTCATAATCCCATTATCCTTAAACATACTCTTTACTTTGTAAGTTATGTATATCTATATACATACATACCCTTCATGGATAAACCAATTAAATTTGTGAAAATAGTCAAATATCATTCTCAACTAAGCTGATCAATTCTCTTCATTTTGAGAATTTAGTATTACAGCTAATCTTATACTGGGAATTTTCCTTCTTGGGAAATATTGGCAATATACAATTACCTAGCATTTCATTATGCTATAACATAAGGCATTTCACTATGCCTATTCTCATATGCATCATAATGCAAAATAATCAAAAAGGTTGCTATGCTGCAGTTTGATCTGTACTAGCTCGCTCGGATAATTGTCCTGTTCACCACTGATACCACGGTGGAAAATATTATGTCACTGCCCGTATGGGGGGACAAGACTTTCACAGTGGTGGCCTTCCCATAATTGCCACCACCCGACTTTTAGCCTCTCTTAGGGCAAGGTATCATCACATCATCAAATTTTAAGGAGCGGGTGGCCAAACCCTCATAACTCCTCTAGCAATAGCATTCCCCTAAGCTTATGCCTATTAAAACAAACTCACAAGCCTCCAAGCTTGTATGTAAAATAGATTTCATATATATCAGACCATATGTCTGTTTACTTAGGGCTGAAATATTTCCTAGTTCCCTATTCACTTATAGTTTAGTCCTTAACCATCTTATGTGTTTGGTTGGATCATAAGGTATTCAAGAGATTTAATACAAGTATTATCATTACTCTTGTCAACATAAGATCATGAGTACAATCATGTATGCATTCATCAAATCCTCCTACCTTTAAGGATTGATCTCTTTTCCCCAATCTTCCATGATCCTGACTGATGTATGTAATCTGTACATTCATACATATTGTCAATATATAAATTATGAACAATCCTATTGATCACTAGATCTGATGATTAGAATGATCTTTAGATCATTCATATCTAAGTATCTTTAGATCATTCATATCTAAGTATTTTTCTATCTCTGTGTCTTTGTATGTCCATCTCCTTGATCTTATCTTTCATAGATCCATTGATTGACAATCTATACATGTTGATAAAGATCAAGGTCCTAGATCTTCTATCATCTAGTTCTTCTTTGATCTAAGTTTAGTTATTGGATCATCCATATGGAGGATGATCTTGGTTTTCTTCCTTGAATCATCTTTGATCAAGGGTTTGGATTATCTAATCTAATGAACTATAACAAGTATACTAATAAACATGCATACTAAGTACAATATAGTATTCTTATTCTTATTGTTCTTGATCATCTAAGATCTAATGGATCTTGTTTGATCATCCTTATCTTACTTACTATTTTTATTAGGGTTAGGTAATTTACTAACCTTTTATGCTCTTATTATTGTTATTCAACCAGTTAATGTGCTGGTTGAAGGTAGCTTATTCAAGCCTAAATCTAGACTGCTCCTCTTATTTCCAATTGGCTAAGGCTTACTAGCTGAATGGGTGAACACAAAGTGGTTACATTAATCCTCATGTAAGGAGGCGTTTAGACCTCACAAACATCAACGGAAGGTAGGGGAAGAGCGAGGCTCTATTAGATAACCCCCTTAACCACTATGTTCATCATTCACTAGAATGACCATAGCTCAACCTTTCATAAGGTTCCTATAAGCATGTTTACCCTAAGTACTCTTTCTAATGGATTTTAATTAAGTCCATGAATATTTATAATTTCATTCATGGGGTTTATTATTCTTTTCCTAATTTGGGCCAAGGACTTGATAATGCTTATATTGTCCTACTAACTATAGCCCTTACTAATTAAGTCCAAAGTACTCCATTCTTATTTGTGTAATGAAACTCTACTTTCTCATTAGAATATATTTTTGATGTTTTATGCTCTTTATCTCATAACAAGTAAATCTACTAATAACATTCAACCATAAATGAATTACAAATTCAAAGCATAAAACTACATAATTTAACATTCAATGATAATGAGGCAAGGTACTTAAATTAAATCTAAGACCTTATGATAACAATGAAATCACATATCATGCTAAAGTCTAAATGTTATACTAGCATGTTTTATAACATAATCATATTTAAAATGCTATGAAACTAATTACATTAACATTTTTAGAAACCTTTAGTTATGATCCAACCATTTGATCTTAAATCTTTTCCTTTGATTAAGGATTTTAGTTATATTTAGGGAATTTTCTTTATTAAGGTCAAAAGATCATATTGATCTATTTTTTTCATAATCCATTCATGATTTTCTTGGATTTCATCATATCAACATTTATTCTTTCCATCCCAAGGATCTGATCACACTTGATCTCATTGATCAAGTGGGTCCTTTTGTAGTTTTAGGGTTTTTCTACCATAATGGGTAGATCCCTTAATATATCTCATATATATCCAATTAAACCATAGATCTCACTTTATTTCAATATTATATCATTATTAAAACATATTTTCAAGATCTGATAATCTCAGATCTTGAGGATCTAGGTAATTGGAAACTTGTTTCTTTAATACAGAAAGCTTTTATTGAATAACATGTCCATTTTATCATTTTATCAGAAAATAGAGGTTTCAAGCTTTCCATAGCTTCTTTCTGATCTCAGTTTGGAGTTTAGATGACTCCGGAATTGGATCTGGAAGTTTATAGTCTTTCCTAGGGCCTAGATTTGATCTGGGCCCAAGGAACGGACGGCTTAGATCGTTCGGGCGGAAAACCAAGCCGGGCGGAATGAGTCGGGCGCATCTGCTGCACTGAAATGTCGAAGCGCCCGCACGGGACATCCATGGACGCGCGCGGGACGTCGTCCATCCGATCAGGAGATCGGACAGTCCGTTTGGACCGTCCAATCAATCCCTTCTCAATTGAGGGACCAAACCCTTTCAGATCTTTGTAAAAATTCTACCCTAGGGGTTTTGGACCCTTTTGGATCGATTGGTGTAGTCAGATTTTTCATCTGTGCACTCCATCATCCTGAATTAAGGGTTCTGGTGTTTACTTTATTTTTACCTTTTTATTACCAAAATAAATTACAGTAAAATAAAAATTACATAAAGCAGTAATAAACATCTATATAAAGTATTCCCACATACCTGATTTGAAAAAAAATAGTGTTGATGTGTCCAATTTAAAAGAAATACCCTTTGATGAAGATATGGCCCAAGATCCACCTTTCTTGCAAATTTTGTTGTTTGAACCATTGGATCTTGAAATTTCTTTAGGGGTTTTGTAGAATAGATATGTTGGGAAGTTTTGAATGGTAGAATTGATCAAATTAGATCTGGAACAGAGTGCCTAATTGATTTTAGGTCTCTTGTTCCAATTAAAAAGAAAAACAAATTGAAAAGATATCTATCTCTTGGAAATTTTGGGTTTTGAGGAGGGATCTAGATCTACTTTTTTAGGGAGAGTGAAAAGAATTTCATGGAGATTTTATGAGAATTTTTGGAGGATTTTTGGGGTTGTATTTATAGGCATTTTGGGTCTTTTTTCATGATTATAATATTTTATTTTTTTATTATTATATGGCATGAAAGTCTCCCATGCTCCATTTTTTCTTCCCCATGCCCCATTTTTCTTTCCCAAGACCAGATGATATTTGTTGACCCATGATTTCACGTGGGCTGCTAATAAGATTGGTTGTTGGGTCCCTTGTGGGTCCCATGTGGGCTCCACATGGTGTAAAAAGACCGTTTTGCCATTTATGCATAAAATTTTGGGTTTTATTCCCAAGATCTCGGATTTAAGTGTACTTAGTGGCATTGGATTCGTATTTCTAAGTACATTCTAAATTTTGATGTTTCATATTTTGATTTTTGGGAGATTTTGATTTTTTTTGGTAAAATTACTATTTTACCCCTTTGTCCAAGAAATGAAGAAACTTAAGGATTTCTTATCCGAATTCGAAATTTGTTGTGCTTACAGTCATTTTGAAGGGTTTGCTAAGTTTAATTTCAATTTTACATATCTTATGATTTGATTATACTTTTATAAAAAGTATATTCTAAATAACCCTAATATTTCAGCCCGAAATATCTAAAACTCAAACTTTATTGATTTTCTCAATCAATTACAAAAATTGGGGTTATTACACAATCATACCTGATAACCTTTTTTCATATCATACTAACCCTTTATTTAAAGTATTCTTGATAACTCCAATTAAAAGAGTCCATATTGACTTTGTAGTCATCCATTCTCAAGCCTTTAAAAACTCCATAATTTATCATATATTCTTCAATTCTCAACAATCTACCATAAACTCTTTTAAGATTTATGTAAACAATGGAAAGATTGCACTAAAAGAATGTCCTTATGTTATACAATTAGTAAGAGATAAATTACTCTAATTGTCATTGTCATTTCATATTTTAGTATCATATTCCACCTTTGTTGGATCAAATTCCATATCATCCTTAAAATTTATATGACCCTAAACTTTGCTTTCTTCAATCAACATGTACACTTACCATATAGTCGACAAGTTTTGTAAGTGTCTAAAATATATTCTATAACAGCTCTTGATTTCCTTAAATCCATTTCCATATATCATTACTATTTCATTCTCCTCAAATTCATGAATACCATTTATCCCACTCATATAACTCAAAATTTGTTTTGATTTCATACTATGTTGTTTTATTTCCAATTCTCAATTGATGACAATAAATTTGGAAATGCTCATCCTTATAGAGTAAAAGGGTACTTAATTTCTTCAATAATATCATTTATGTTCAGTGTATCCTCACATTGATTCTTCATTCAATCTCATGTAAGGTTGAAAATCTTCAAAATATCTTAAAATTTCTAACCACTTATTTCTCCAAAAATTTGGTTTCATACCTCATTCATAATCATTATTAAACTTAAATTTAGCAGCCAATATTTGTTTATAGGTCTTCATTTCTCATGTTTTATTTCACCATTCCTCCAAAATATATTTCTCCTTACTATATTTCTTAAATCTGTCAATATCACAAAATCTATCATATAAGTGGAATTAATATCCCTATTTATATATAGCTCTTCATTTGCCATGATCAATAAGATGTACTCCTCTTTATGATAATCAATAACTATATTTTCCCAAATCATCATATCAATATTTCTCTTTGTTTTTATTTTCCATGATCATTTCACCATCTATACCAAATGTACTTCTCTTTACTATAGTCCCAAAATTATTTTCAATATCACCAAAGTTATCATATCAATATCCCTCTAATCCTTGATAATCCTTTTGTGCTAATTTCCACAATAGATTTATCATACCAATATAATTTCTAACTTAGTGATTTCATATTTGTTGTACCATATATAGGGCTATAATTTCTTTGTTAATCATATATTTTCATGGTTTAATTATCTTTCTTAATAAGTTTGGAATTATATTTTTTCTATTTCAACATATCTCACTCTCTTCTTCCTTATCATTTTATTCTAATTTATAAAATCATCTCTTCATGTTCTAAAATTTTGTCATCTCCTTATTCATGTTTATTTAAAACTATTCTCATTTGCTACTTTTGAAATTCCTCACTTATCTCCTTAAATTCCTTTCAAGTAATATCATCTCTATTTTGATGATTAAATCCATATAACTAATTGCCATAATACTATATATGTAGCAATTATAACTCTTACATTTACATTTATTTATATATTTATTATTAATTTCAAATTTTATAATAATTCTAAGGTTTCATCTTTAGCACCTATTTCTCATAAATTTCTATTTCACTTTTCCTATAAAGGTTGAAGTTTTTCCTTCTACACTATTCCCATCATATGTTTCCAATTTATCACTTCTTTCTCTTAATCTCCATTCTTTCACTTAATAATGGTTATATACATGCTAGTCTTAGTGTACATTATTTCTACATATGTATGTTTACTTAAGAATTTAGATTAGACCTGAATATCATACATTACATTTCTAACAACCCCAATTTATGTAAATTGATAGAGAAAATCAATTTAGTTTGAATTTTCAAAAATTCTGGGTTGGAATATTAGGGTTATTAAAAATGCACTTCTCATAGAAGTACAATCAAAGTATAAGATATGTATAATTGAAAACATACTCAATGAACCCTTTAGAATGACTGTAAGCATGACAAATTCTGAATTTGGATGAAAAACCATTATTTTTTTACATTTTTCTGAGTAAAAGGGTAAAATGGTAATTTTACCTATAGCCAAGAACTAAGACCTCAATATTCATGATGTACTCAGAAATACAAATCCAACACCACTAAGTATGCTCAATTCCAAGCTCATGAGAATAAAATAAAATTTTCTCCATAAAAGGGCAAAATGGTCTTTTCACTCACTTGTGGGACCCACAAGGGGCCCATGAGCGGCCCACAAACAAATTCAACAGCCCAAAAATATGTAATGAGTGGTCAAACCACTACCAACTACTAGTGGAGAAGGAGGTGGTAGTGGAGGATCCAATGTAAATTAAATAATAAAAAGAATAAAATATAATAATTATACATAATCATGAAAAACACCCAAAATGCCTATAAATACACTCCAAAAAATTCTCCAAAAATGTTCATAAATTTTTTCACGAAATTATCTTGCTTCCCTACAAAAATAGACATAGATCCCTTTCCCAAATTCCAAAACTCCCTTTTCTTTCATTTTCTCTCTTCTCTTTGTAGATTGGAACAAGAGACCTAAATTCAATTAGGAACTGTGTTCCAAATCAAATATCACAAATCCCACTATCCAAATTATCCTAGACTACTTATCTACAAAACTTGCAAATCAATTTAAAGATCCAACGGTTCAAACAACGAAAAATCACAAGACAAGCGCTTCTTGGGCTATCTTATTCATCAAGTGGGTATTCTTTTATTTTTGGACTACAAAACTGATGTTTTTCTCCAATCAGGTAGGTGGAAACCCTTTCCACACTTGTTTCATGTTATTTTATGTAATTTTAAATTTTCTAAAATCATGTTTAGGATAAAAATAATAAAAATCAAGAAAGGTTAAGAACCCTTTAATTATGGATGATAGAAGGTTCGGATAGAAAATCTGAGCCGTCAAATCTATCTAAAAGTGTTCAAAACCCCTAGGTTAGAAATTTCAAGAAATTCTCTTGCTTGTGAAAGATAGCTATTCCTCTGTTTTGATGCTTTCTTCTGCTGATTCAATAGCCGGAGACTCAATAGCAAAGGTGTAGGAAAAAATTGTTTAAGATTGAATAGGGATTGATTGGATGGTCCAAATGGATTGTCCAATCTCCTGATCAGATCAGCTCCTAGGACGTTGCGCAAAATGTTGTACGGAGACCCGATTTATTGGAGTGCCTTCGCGCAAGTGCGCCACGTGCGACGTCGTCCTGATGGGACGATTGCACGAAACCAACTGTCTCAGGGGAGCACGTCTTGCTTGTGTCCATGTGACGGACGCGAGTGCCAGTTCTGTCTGCCTGGCCCATTCTTTGAGTATTTTTGCATTAAGATGCATGGCATAGTGATATGCCTTATGATATGGCATGATGAGATGCCGGGTAATTGTGGATTATCGATGAGTAATCCGAGCAAAGTTTGGGTGATTTATCAACTCAGCATAAGTTGAATATGATTATGTTTTGAGATATTAACTATTTTTCACGGTTTTGACTGTATGTATGTATTTATACAAAGTATATTGTATGTATGTGTAAGGATGTACATATATGACAAAGTAAAGAGATTGCTCCATGAGTATGAATAATGGGATTATGAAGTATTAGGATTATACTATCAAAGTTTTATGCTTCTTGAAATCCCCAACCAAGCATGGCTTGCTGAGATATTGTAAATGTTTCAATGTTTACAATATCTCACATACAAAGAAGGAGAATTAGGAGCGCAAGACTTAAGAAAACTTGAAAGAATAATCAATCAGGGTATACCCCTTGAAGGCATGTATTTTATTTGAGAGCATTGTATTGTATTTAGAGTTTTTAATGTATGGTGAGGTTTGAAGTTTGGATTATGTAATTTGGACAAGTATTGTACCAATACTCGGGCTATACTGTGAACCATTGGAGGGATTTTGGAATTTAATAAAAGTATATTCCTTCAATGGAATTTTATCTTGTACAAAAATTCTACTTATGTTATGTATGAAGTGATGACTTGGGTTTTCAAACAAGTTTTAAAGAAAAGAATTTTTGCTGCTTTGTTTTGCAAAATTTTTTTTACTACTGAGGGCCCTGCCTTCAAAAAATGTATTACAAAATGTGTTGCAAAAACCCAAGTCATCACAGTTGGTATCACAGCCATTCATCCAATCACAGTATAGTACTGTCATGTCCAATATGAAGATGACAATCCAATTGGAGGATAAGAAATAGTGAGTGAATAAGAAATGAGTTATTATTTGATGAGAATGAGTTATGTGATCAACTCATTAGCTAAGAATGATATAGATGGAGTTGACTCATTAGTTAAGGATGAGTATAGAAAGAGTAGCCTCATTAGTTGAGGAGTATGGAAAGAGTTGACTCATTAGTGAAGAAAGAGTTAAACTCATTAGTTAAGGATGAGTATAGAAAGAGTAAGTGTAATGAAGGAATAGTATAGTACAAGTAGATATTACTTTGTGAAAGGGCTAGAAATACTAATTAGTAAGTTAATGATGTCAATATAGGGAATAGTAAGTTTAGAAACAAGTAAGGAAAACCTTAGAATAGAGGAAGATGTATGGTATGATATTCAGGTATAACTTGAAATCTTAAGCAAAGATACTTGTGGAAATAAAATACATTAATATAACTATTATTAGGTGAAATATGGAGATTAAGAGAAGGAGATGATAATTGGAGAAATAGGATGGAGACGAAGAAAAAGGGTAAAATCCAACCTTTATAGGAAAGGTGAAATAGATACTAAAGTTAAAAACCTTAGAATTATTACAAACTTTGAAATTAATAATAATAATAAATAAATATAAATGCAAGCATTACAATTACTACATAGATGTAGTATTATGATAGTTAGCTAAAGGAATTAATCATCAAAATAGAGATGATCTTACTTGAGAAGAATTTAAGGAGATAGGTACATATTTTTGAAAAATAAAAATAAAAATAATTGGTGGATAAGAAGAGTTTTAATAAAGATAAATAAGGAGGTAATATACCAAAGTTCATCACCTCCAGTAGAAGTACCAAGTACTCAAGCTCAAGCTAAGCTTGGAGTGAGGCATAATACACCAATACTAACACCAAATACTCCCACATAGGTATAGGGTCATTCTTCCCTTGTACCAAGTGGAGAAGCTAGGAATTCTCCATTAGCCCCAGAAAAGGTTGACAAAATGATGGAAAGGTTTCAAAAGATGGCTACAGGGTATAATGGAAAGGGTGATGCTATGAAGGCTGAGGAATGGATATATGAAATAGAGGGGACTTTTAGTGCTCTACGTACTCCTCCAGAGTTGAAGGTGAAATTTTCCACCTATTTATTAAAACAAGAAACAACATTTTGGTGGAGATCAGCTAACACTATCTTCTTCTCAAATTCTAAAGATACTACATGGGAGGAATTTAAGGAAGTCTTTAACCACAAATATTTCCCTTCTCAAGTACAAGAAAGAAAACTGATTGAGTTTTTAGAACTTAGACAAGGAAACATGTCAATGGTTGAGTGTGACAATAAATTTACAAAGTTAAGGAGATTTGTGATTCATGTCTGTAACACTGAAACACACACAGTGAATCGGTTCATGAAAGAGGTACACCCAGAGCTGAAGGTAAAAGTAATGTGTACTAAACCCATAACTTTGGTAGACTGTGAGGAGATGGCATCAAAGTTTGAAGAAGAATTACAAAAGAACCAAACCACTAAATTTGGTGAAGGAGGGAACTATAATCAAAGATCTTTTCAGAAGGGCAAGAGAACCTTAAACAATTTTGGACATCATAGAAATCAAAGAAATCATACAAAAAGAAGGCCATGTCCCAAATGTAAAAGGTTCCACCCAGGAAATGTGTGTCCTACTCCAATACAGCAAAGGTCCCCTATTAGATGTTATAATTGGAGAGAAATTGGGCACATTTCCAGCAACTGTAACAAACCTTTGGCAGTTAAGTAGGTGAATCTAGAGAATATCCATCAACATCAAGGAAGGGTATTTTCTATTACCGATGGCCATGCTGAATCATCCGAAGGAAAGATGTAAGATACTATGTTTATGCCTTATAGTGATGTAAAAAAAAAAAAATCTTTATTATGAATTTGCATAAATCCATCCTTGGAAGATGGTTACAAAGAACAACAGTTGAAATTATAGAATCAAGCAATATTTCATTTTGGTATATAGTTTAAGGACTACACATATTAGGAAATATATGCCAAAACTATATATGTTAAAAAGGAATGAGAATAAGCAATAGGAGTTAGAATAGAAAAGTATGAAGTATTGAAAGATTGGTGAAAATGAGGGATAGAAATTTAGTATAAGAGAAATAGGAAGTTGTGAACAAAAGGGTAACTGAATTTTAGAGTTATTTATCCTTTTGAAAGGCCTAGCAAAGAATCAAGATAAGTGATTAATGCATTAGCATTATTAGTGAGATGGGTGTTATGTCCCTAAAATAGGAGTTTTACCTATAAGAAGAAGATAACATGAACTATGGATGAAAGGAAATGGAGGTTTCCCTAAGTGACAAGGCCACATGATCAAACTTATGAATGAGTTAATAAAAACTCATACATAAGTTGAAATGCTAATTTCAAGGACAAAATTATTATAAGTGGGGAAGATTGTAACAACCCCAGTTTTTGTAAATTGATTGAGAAAATCAATTTAGTTTGAATTTTTAGAAATTCCGAGCTAGAATATTAGGGTTATTAAAAATGCACTTCTCATAGAAGTACAATCAAAGTATAAGACATGTACAATTGAAAACATACACAACAAACCCTTTAGAATGACTGTAAGCACGACAAATTTTGAATTCGAATGAAAAATCGTTATTTTTCAAATTTTTTTTGAATAAAAGGGTAAAATGATAATTTTTGGCATATCCAAGAACTAAGACCTCAATATTTATGATGTACTTAGAAATACAAATCCAACGCCACTAAGTATGCTCAATTTCGAGTTTGGGAGAATAAAATGGATTTTTCTCCACAAAAGGGCAAAATGGTCTTTTGACACTCACAAGGGGCCCACGAGCACCCACAAGCATATCCAACAGCCACAAAACATGTAATGAGTGGTCAAACCACTACCAGCTACTAGTGGAGAAGGAGGTGGTAGTGGAGGATTCAATGCAAATTAAATAATAAAAAGAATAAAACATAATAATTACACATAATCATGAAAAACACCCAAAATGCCTATAAATACACCCCCAAAAATCCACCAAAAATGTTCATAAAATTTTTCACGAAATTATCTTGCTTCCCCTATAAAAACAGGCATAGATCCCTTTCCAAAATTCCAAAACTCCCAAAAATCCCTTTTCTTTCACTTTCCCTCTCCTCGCCTAGGTTAGAACAAGAGACCTAAATTCAATTAGGGACTCTTTTCTAGATCAAATCTCACCATGAAAATTGTCTTAGACTACATTATCTACAAAACCCCCAAATCAATTTAAAGATCCAATGGTTCAAACAATGGAAAATCATAAGACAAGAAGTTCTTGGGCTATCTTATTCATCAAGTGGGTATTCTTTTGTTTTTGGACTGCAAAACTGACATTTTTCTCCAATCAGGTAAGTGGAAACCCTTTCCAAACTTGTTTCATTTTATTTTATGTAATTTTAATTTTTCTAAAATCATCCTTAGGATAAAAATAATAAAAATCAAGAAAGGGTAAGAACCCTTTAATTATGGATGATAGAAGGCTTGGATAGAAAATCTGAGCTGTCAAATCAATCTAGAAGGGTTCAAAATCCCTAGGTTAGAAATTTCAAGAAATTTTTTATCATTTAAGGCTCTCAATTGAATAGGGATTTATTGGACAGTCCAAATGGACTGTCCGATCTCACGATTAGATCGACTCCTGGGACGTGCGGAACACTGTATGGAAACACTCCCCACTAGAGCAGCTCCTCACAAGTGCTATGCGTGCAACGTCGTCCCGACGGGACAACCGCCCAACACCAACTGTCTTAGGGGAGTGCGTCTCACTTGCATCCCCGTGACAGACGCGGGTGACAGTTCCGTCCGCCCGGCCAGTTCCGCCCAAATGAATCTGGGCCATCCATTCCAATGGGCTCAGATCAAATCTAGACCCTAGAACGACTGTGAACTTAAAATCTAAATTAAGGAGTCATATGAACTCAAAATTGAGATTGGAAAGAAGCTATGGAAATCTTATTTCATATATTTTCTTCTAAAAGCATAAAATTTAGAAAATTCCTTATGAAACTTTCTATATTTACGAAATAAGTTTCCAACTTTTAAGATCTAAGATGATCAGATCTTGGGGATCTATTTTAATGATGATATAATATTGAAATCAAGTAATATCCATTAGTTATTTTGATAGATTTAACACAAAATGAGGGATCTACCCTTTCTAGTAGAAAAACCCTAAATATGCAAAGGAACCCACTTGATCAATAAGATCAAGTGTGATCGGACCTTTGGGATGGATTGAATGAGGGATAATATGATGTAATCCATGGAGATCATGGATTGATTATGAAAAAAACAAAGAAATATGATCATTGGACCTTAATGGAGTAAAAACCCAAAAATCAATTAAAACCTTGATTTAAAAGGAAAAGATTTAAGATCTAATAGTTGGATCATAAGTAAAGGTTTCTGATAATTTTAATCTAATTAGTTTCATGCTTTTACTTGATAATAGTATTGTAAATGTTATTCATATTATAAAGCATGATAATTCTTAAATTTTAGCATACTATGTGTTATTAGATTGTTATATTAGGTTGATAGATTTAATTAACTTAGGATCCATGTTAGTATATTAGAGTATGAATGCCCTTGGAATGATATAGAGGTACACTTCTCTTATGATTTAAAGTGTATGATTATTTGAAGTATCAAAGTATAGTATAAGCATCTTAATTGTCTTTAAGTTAGTAGATATAATTGTTTAATTAGTAGTTATATCTCAATATTCATAAATCACCAAAAATAAAATCTAATGAAATAGAGATTCATGGAAAATTAAGATGAGTGAATTACTAGGACTTAATATTAGTAGGGGCTACAGTTAGTAAGACAATATAAGGATTATCAAATCCTTGGCCTAAACTATGAGAATAATAAACCCCATGTATGACATTTTAAATGTTCATGGACTTAGTTAAAATCAATTAGAAAGAGTACTTAGGGTTAATATGCTCATAGGAACCATATGAAAGGTTGAGCTAAGGTCATTCAAGTGAATGTTAAACATGGTGGTTAAGGAGGTTTCCTAATAGAGCCTCGCTCTTCCCCTACCTGTCGTTGACATTTGTGAGGTCTAAACACCTCCTTACATGAGGATTGAAGTAACCACTTTGTGTTCACCCATTCAGTTAGTAAGCCTTAGCCAATTGGAAATAAGAGGAGCAGTCTAGACTTAAGCTGAAATGAGTTATCTTCAACCAGTAAGACATTAATTGGTTGAATAATAATAACAAGAGCATAAATGGCTAGTAAATTATCTAATCCTAATAAAAATTGTAAGTAAGATAAGGATGATCAAACAAGATCCATAGGATCTTGAATGACCAAGAACAATAAGAATAATAACATTGTATTGTACTTAGTATGCATGTTTATTAGTATGTATGCTATAGATCAAATCTAGATCATTAGATTAGATAATCCAAACCCTTGATCAAATATTATTCAAGAAAAAGAACGAGGATCATCCTCCTTAGGGATGACCAAATAACTAAACTTAGATCAAAGAAGAACTATATGATAGAAGATCTAGGCCCTTGATCTTTATCAAAAAGAATAGATTGTTGATTAAAGGATCTATAAAAGATCAAGATCAAAGAGATGGATACACAAAGACATAGAGTTAGAAAATAATTAGATTTGAAAGGTTAGAAGATCATTCTAACCATCACAGCTATTGATCAATAGGATAAAATACTATCTGAGGAAGATAGATTATATAGATGATAGGAACACAAGACAGATTTAAATGCTTTGTATCAAAGGACAAGATTAGATAAAGAATATAGATAGGAAATTATCTACAATTGTACAAATATTGACAGTATGCATAGATTTACAGATTTCATACGTTAGTCAGGATCATAGAAGATTTGAAGAGGTGAATATCCACTTGAAGGTAGGAGGATTTTATGAATGCATCTACATGAGAAGTACATGTTGTATACATGATCTTATGTCTAAAAATGTTGACAAGTATAATGTAAATACTTGTATTAAACCAATTGAAAACCCTCATAATCCAACCAAAACAGATGTGAAATAGTTATGTTAGAAATGAGGAAAACCCTAAGTGAATAGGAAACTAGAAAGTATTCCAGCCCTCAGTAAACAGACAGATCGTCCAATATTTATGAGAATTATTTTACATATAAGCATAGAGGCTTGTGGTTTTGTTTTAAACAGGCATAGGCCTAGGGATGCTATGCTAGGAGAGTTAGTAGGGCTTGGCCACCCACTCTCCAAAACTTGTTAGTATATGTATAACAAGCGTAAATGAGGCTAAAAGTCGGGTGGGGCAATTATGGGAAGGCCTCCACTGTGACAGCCATGGTCCTCCCCATACGGACATGGATATTGTGATATCTACCGAGGATGTTATAGGTGGATTATTGAGTAGTTATCTAGGCGCACTGGAACGAATTCTGATTACATGCATAGTAGTCCTTTGACTATTTTTGCATTAAAATGCATGGCATAGTGATATACCTTATGATATGGCATGATGAGATGCCAAGTAATTTTGGATTACCGATGAGTATTCTGAGTAGAGTTTGGATGATTTATCAACTCAGCATAACTTGGATATGATTATGTTTTGAGATATTGACTATTTTTCACGATTTTGATCGTATCTATACATAGTATATCGTATGTATGTGTAAGGATGTACATATATGACAAAGTAAAGAGATTATCCATAAGTATGAATAATGAGATTCTGAAGTATTAGGATTATACTGTCAAAGTTTTATGCTTCTTGAAATCTCCTACCAAGCATAGCTTGCTGAGATATTACAAATGTTTCAATGTTTATAATATCTCAGATACAGAGAAGAGAATTAGGAACTCAAGACTTAAGAATACTTGAAAGAATAATCAATCAAGGTATACCCCTTGAAGACATGTATTTTATTTGAGAGCATTGTATTGTATTGAGAGTTTTTAATGTATGGTGAGGTTTGAAGTTTGGATTATGTAATTTGGACAAGTATTGTACTGATACTCGGGCTATACTGTGAACCACTGGATGGATTTTGGAATTTAATAAAAGTATATTCCTTTAATAGAATTTTATCTTGTACAAAAATTCTACTTATGTTATGTATGAAGTGATGACTTAGGTTTTCAAACAAGTTTTAAAGAAAAGAATTTTTACTGCTTTGTTTTACGAATTTTTTTTACTACTGAGGGCCCTGCCTTCAAAAAATGTATTACAAAATGTGTTACAAAAACCTAGGTCATCATAACATCCTTATCTATTGTAATGTTTTCCTTATTGATTTCTATATCTTACTATTCCCTCTATTGGGATTCTTACTTAGTAAGTAGTATTTCTAGTCCTTTCACTAAGTAATATCGACTTGTACTATATTATTCCATCATTACACTAACTCTTTCTAAACTCATCCTCAACTAATGAGTTTAACTCTTTCTATACTCATCCTTCACTAATGAGTCAACTCTTTCTATACTTATCCTCAACTAATAAGGCTACTCTTTCTATACTCATCCTTAACTAATGAGTCAACTCTCTCTATACTCATTCTCAACTAATATGTCTCTCCTATTTCTCTATTCACTCACTATTTCTCATCTTCAACTTGGATTGTCATAACCATATTGGACATAAGGGGGTGCAAGTGACTAGATGAACCTGCTCTAATAGCAACTGTGGAGACCTGGGTTTTTGAAATACATTTTTGTTAATCCTTTTCAAATGGTGGTTGACCAATTTTGCAGACGTTTTGAAAACTTAAGTAGTGAAATTTTTTTTTCTCTGAAATTCTTTTCAAAAAACCCAAATGCCACATTTCACTCACATATACATACATAATTTTATGTACAACATATGTTTCCAAAGAAACTCATTTTATTAAAATTGCAAGATTGATCCAATGGTTCACATACACATCCCCTTTATAACATCTTATGTCCAAAATACACAAATCAAAATACAATATAATCCATTGGCAAATGTAAATAGTCTTGATCAATAGTATGGAATCTAAAGTAGGCATTACTTTGCAAATTGTTAATGGAATCTAAAGTAGGCGTTCCTTTGAGACTGTGGAAGTAGGTGCTTTGGTTGGCTAGCTAAACTATTATAAAAATCCTGTTTCTAGATTCTTGAGTGCCAAAGTTTTCATTTCTAGGATTATTGTTGATTGTTAAGCACTTTTATGGAATATTTGAAAAAGTCTTAAAACTTGAGTTTGGCCCAATCCTCCCCACTCCTCCCACTCCTCTTGGGAAATTACACTTTTTAATTTTTTTTATGTGGTCAAACCATTTGAGTCTAAGATTTTTTCTTTTGATTATACAATTAAAGTTTCACCCTTCACTAAAATAGATAACATGAGGAAAGTAAGCCTATAATTAGATCTTGCAAATAATTACAATTTCAAATATCAATGGCTTTCTTTTCATTCCATTGATCAGCCATACAATTTGGGTTAACAATCTACTTTGAAAAGAAGGAATCTCCTTCTATGATGAAAGATGTATTTTTAAATCTTTCTACTAGTTTAATCAAGAATTCTAGTAGGATGTTCCCTTGTAAGTAATGAATTAATCCTCCAATAGTTTTCCCTTCATTTTGTTTTGGATATGATCCATTATAGATTAATTTCACCCATCCATCATGCAGTTAAACTTGTCTTTCTTCTTACTCATCAATCTAAGGATCACATCCCAATTTCTTTTAATTTTTTGAATTGAATGTTCCCTGAATTCATTATTTGTTTTCACCCAATATGGCACCCATAGCAAAAGCTTTTCAACCATGTGATCAAGTAATGATGATTTTCCTTAGAAAATTCTTCCATTCCTTTCTTCCCATAGTGTTCATATTACTGCTAAGGGTGTCCACCTACCTAATTTGTTTTCTTAACTAATTTTGAGGGTATTCTCCATCTAAGCACAAGCTAATGAAAATATGAGGTACTACTTATTTCACGTTAAGCAAGGATAATAAATTAATCCACACATGAAAGCTGATTGAACACTTAATAAACATATGATGGATTAATTTTGTTTCTTTATTACAAAGAACATGTCAATTTATGTAGTTGTATCCTATTCCTATGAAATTATTAATTGTGTGTAGTTTCTACAAGGTACCTTTCCATCTAAAGTATTGAATTTTGGGAGGAATAAGCCATTTCTAACCACTAGTAGCAAGTTACAAAATCACACTCATATTCATCAAGAATATAAGTAAAAAGAGACTGTGAAGGTATCTGGTGTCTTCTTGGTTACCCATATTTGATCTTGACCCTTACCTTTAGCAGAAGTAGATTTTAAGAGCTGCATAAGCTGTTGTTTTCCAAGATCCTCTTGCCTTCTTGGTTTATGTTGAATATACCATGTAACACCATTTAAGCTCCTTATTAATTATTTTACTATAAAAGCATCAATGTCCATAGCCCTCAAGCTTAATATATAAAGGAATGTCGTAAAAATAAACCTCCAACCTAAAAATCATTCCAAAAATAAATTCCTTGCCCACTTTAGACCTACAATCTTATCTTATCATGAAATTGTGTTTACAGTTTTGGAATTCCTTTCCAAATACTCATTTTTCTTCTCAGTCAATAATCTCCAATTGTCTAACTGCATTGTGATGTACCTTAAGAGTTCCATAACCATTTCATTACCAAATCTATATTAAAATCCCTTACTGCCCTAATTCCAAGACCACCACATGCTTTTAATTTATAGAGAATGTCTTGCTTAACCAAATAAAATCTTTTAGAATCCTAATCATCATTCAACACAAATCTGCATTCAAGAAATTCAATTCTCTTCAAGACATTTAAAAATAGAAAGGAAATATGTAGTAACATTATTGAGAGAGCTCTTCAACAGAGTTACTGTAGTTCCCACCGCCAAGCATTTATCTTTTTGACATGGTAGCTTGCTATTGATTCTTTCAACAAGTTGGACCATTGTTCCTTTTTTAGCATTCCAAACATAAGGAGAAGACTAAGATGAATACTTGGAAAGGCGTGTAGCATACATCTAATCACATTGGAAAAGAGTTTCCCTTCCTGATTTTGTACATTGAAGCTCATAACTATTGGTTTGGATACTTTCACTTTCTTTTCTAATACAATATCAAAAACTCTCATTATAGCCTTGAGATTGTGAGAGTAACAAGGATTTTTACCTAAAAAACCAACAAGGTATTTAGCAAACATGAGATTATTAACACAAGGTTGTTGTTGATCTAATTTGACACCTGATTCCACACCATACCAACTATGCTTCAGATCATCTTTGAGAGACATTCTCTAAGTGTGGTGAATAAAAAGGGAGGTAACAGGAATCCCTATTTAGGCCCTCAAGAACCTTGAAAGAATTCTTTCATGCTTCTATTTAAAAGTGTAGAGATCCAAGAATTCTAAATGTAGAAGAAAGACCATCCAAGAATTCCAACATTGACCCATCCAATATTTAGCCTTTTTGAATGAAAAAAATTGGTTACAGATTTGTGGAAATAATATTTTTGCAACATTTTTTATCTAGTAAGCAAAATTGGTCAAAAATCTATAACACTACTTATGGATTTTATGAATAATCAATAAGAAGTCAAGAAAATGAAATTGAAATTTTGGTAGTTAACTTTAGTTCCAATTGCTTTTGAGGTGCCCATTATATATTTTTACTATTGTAAATAGTTTCCCTATTTTTTTTCTGATGCATGATTATTCTTAAGTGGTTGTAAAAAGATTTTAATAAAGCCTTTTTATTTTGAAGGGGAGCCTTGGTACCAAAGTTGAGCTATCATTGTGTGACCTAGAGGTCACTGGTTTTAGACATGAAAATAGCCTCTTGCAAAAATGTAAGGTAAGGTTGCATACTACAGATCCATTATGGTCTAACTCTTCCACAAATCTCGCATATGCTACATCTTCATGTAGTAGTCTACCCTTTTCTTTTAATCACATTTTTTTAATTGTATCATAAATTTTGATTTTGATCAACTACATCTCCAATTAAACAAATCATCTGAATTTCTCTTGAAATTTAAATGAAGTTCATGGTATTACTTTTTTCCAATGTGGCTCATCTACATGGCCTTTTACTAGCTTTCGTGGCATTGACCTGATGGTGTGTCATTTTACTATTAAGAGACCTACTTACGAATCGTAATATTTCATAAGGTTATCCACAAATCATCATTTCATTATTTGTGACTAATTTTATCCACATTTATTACAAGTTGACCCTATATCAATGGATAATCTCATCTAAAACCATTATCTATAAAATATCACTCACTCTCTCTCTCTCTCTCTCTCTCTCTCTCTCTCTCTCTCTCTCTCTCTCTCTCTCCCCCCCTTGTTTGTGGTGACCCAGGTTTTTGAAATACATTTTCGTTATTCACTTTCAAATGGTGGTCAACCAATTTTATAAACATTTTGAAAACTTAAGCAGCGAATTTTTTTTTCTATGAAATTCTTTTCAGAAAACCTGAATGCCACATTTCACTCACATATACATACATAATTTTGTGTACAATATATATTTCCAAAGAAACTCATTTTATTAAAATTGTAGGATTGATCTAGCGGTTCTCATATATAGCCCCTTGATTACATCTTATGTCCAAAATACACAAATCAAAATACAATCCAATCCTTTCACAAATCTACATAGTCTTGATAAACAGTATGGTCTTTGTCTTCCCATGCCATATCCTTCCATTCTTTTCTTTTTGTATCTGAGATATTGTAAACATTTAAACATTTACAATATCTCAGCAAGCTATGCTTGGTAGGGGATTCAAGAACATATGGAATTGTAGAATTCAAAAGTACAGTATTCATAATCATCATATTCCATATGAATCACATAATTCAATTTCCATGAACCATACCATATATGATCGTTCTACCATAAAATTTATCATGAAACATTCACTATGATAATTCCAAACCACTCACCACTATATCGTATGCATATATATACGGTCCAAAACAGTGAAAAATAGTCAATATGTCAAACATCAATAACCATACTCAGATATACTAAGTTGATAGATCATCTAGTCTTTTGCTGGAAAAATACTCCCTCATTAGGATAGTATTAGCATCTCACTATGTCATGCATCATATGCAAAATACTTGAGGACTACCATGCTGCCGTCTGATTAGTACTAGCGCACTTGGATAATTGCCTTATTCACCACTGATACCATGGTAGAAAATATTGTGTCACTACCCGTATGTGGAGACAGGACTTTCATAGTGGGGCCTTCCCATAATTGCCCCACCCGACTTTTAGCCTCTCTTTGGGCAAGGTATCATAATATCATCAAATTTTAGGAAGCAGGTGGCCAAACCCTGATAACTTTCTTAGCATAGCATCCTTAGGTTTACGCTTGTTTAAAACAAAACCACAAGCCTCCATGCTTATATCTAAAATACTTCTTGTACATCTTAGATGATCTGTCTGTTTATATTATCATTGTCGTATTCAATATCCTCATACTAAGGATATAATTTTATTTATAGATTCAGGGATCCTCATTTACAATGAATGATACCCATGTTCATATAAGTGTAGGGATTAATCATTTATTGTAAATGATCCCCATTTCCTTTAATTTGGTATTCATATACCAAATGTTATTAAGTGTAAGGATACTCATTTGATGCAAATGATAACCCTTATTATTATATTCTATCTAAGTTTAGGGGTAATCATAAATGACACCCACGTATTTATTATATATTCCATCTAATTTCAACAATTATCTCTATCTCATATACATGAATCATGATTAAAATGTAACTAAGCATTTTATCATTCCTAAGAATTATAATGTATATGTATAACAACAATTCCATAGACCATAGGTCTTATATTCTTAAAGTTCTACCTACCTTCATGTAGTGATCCATTCCTTCAAATCCTGCATGATTGATGTATGTAATCTGTAAATACATACATACTATCATTATCTATACAATTTTGGATGATCTCCTATTTATATTCCTTATCTAATCTTGTCCTTTGATATAAAGGATCTAGATTTGTCTTGTGTTCCTATCATCCATATAATCTATCTTCCTCAAATAGTATTTTATCCTATTGATCAATAGATCTGACAGTTAGAATGATCTTCTAATCTTTTAGATATAAGTATTTTCTATCTCTAAGTCTTTGTGTATCCATCTCTTAGATCTTGATTTTTGATAGGTCCTTTGATCAATAGTCTATACTTGTTGATAAAGATCAAGGGCCTACATTTTCTATAATCTAGTTCTTCTTTGTTCTAAGTTCAGTTATTTGATCATCCCTAAGGAGGATGATCCTGGTTCTCTTCATTGAATCATATTTGATCAAGGGTTTGGATTATCTAATCTAATGATCTAGATTTGATCTATAACATACATACTAATAAACATGTACACTAAGTATAGTACAATATTATTATTCTTATTGTTCTTGATCATTTAATATCTCCTTATGGATCTTGTTTGATCTTGATCTTGATCATTTAATATCCCCCTTAACCACCATGTTTAGTATTCACTAGAGTGACCGTAGCTCAACCTTTCATACGGTTCTTAAGAGCATTTTAACCCTAAGTACTCTTTCTAGTTGATTTATTTAAGTCCATGAACATTTAAAATGTCATTCATGGGTTTATTATTCTTCTAGTTTGGGCCAAGGATTTGATAATCCTTATATTGTCCTACTAACTATAGTCCTTACTATAATTAAGTCCAAGTAAATGTTCTTCAACTCTATTTTTCATTTAATTACATCTTCAATGTAATTTACATAACATAACATAAGCATTAAAGCATAAATGAATAAATAAATAAATCTAACAATTAAATCTACTAAGAAATAAAAGATAATTATAATAACATTCAATTATTCCAATGAAAGTTTAACATGCCATAACAATTCATCGTGATCCAACGGCCATAGTTGATTTCTATTCATTTTTCATCCATTTTGGATTTAGATCTTGATCTTTCAATTTCCTTTAGATCTAATACATCTTCTTAATGTGATTTTATCACTAGAGCATTGATCCATCTCATTAAATGATCCGATCCTTCTTGATCCAACCGATCAAAAAGATCTTATGTCATTTTTCCAACATTAAGGGCATAGATCTCAATCTATCCCAAATTAGCCTCATCGGGCCCATCAATCCATGATCCTAACTTTAGATCATCATCCAAATACATCCATACTATCCAATCATAACTGATTAAGGAGATTTTCCTTCACATTTATGGATTTTACTACTTTTAAGGGTCAAGATCTTTAGATTTGAAAAATAAATTACATCCAACCATTTAATTATTGAAATTATATATTTAGATCATCATCTAAACTATTTTGAAAGGTCTGATCATGCTTGATTAATCAGATCATGAAGATCCATGCTCAATTTTATGATTTTTTTTTTAAGGCTGGATTTCTTAATTAAACATAGATTAATCACTTCTAACCATTGATTCCATGTTCCAGAATCACAAGATCATTAGTGGATCAGAGTTATAAACTCTGATCATTCCAAATTTTACTAATCATGGATGTTAGTACCATTATCTCTTCAAAATAGAAATTTTCATGAATTTAATTTATGATTTTGTTAGTTTATTGGGTTCTCCTCATCAAGAGGAATTCAACCCAACTTTTTTATCTCAATTTGGAGTTAAATTGATCTCAAAATTTGGATTCTAAGATTTCATCCAATTTTAACAGTTGATATTGATCTTTTCTATTTTTATTCAATTACATTTTCTAGAGATCCAAAAATTTTATGGTGATCATATTCCATAGAGTTTTGAGACCTCCTGAACCCATCCATCGGTTTAGATCTCTATTTTGAGATCATTTTGATCATGATCCAAGGTTGTTACTATGGATTTTACCAATTAATTTACATAAATAAATTTAAAAACTTAATTATCATGCGTCCATAAGATTCTACATAATGTAAGAAATTCATCAGTGCTTTCATATCTAAAATTAGAGCTAAAATGTGCTCTTAATTGAAGAGGTAAGATTTTAGACCAAAATTCAACGGTTTAGATCAACTCCACAGAATGTGACAAAATGGGAGTGTGGCCAGTGTTGCGTTACCTGTGATTACCCATCACCAGGGAGAGGTGACTAGTGATAGGCAAGACTGTCAAGATCTCGACCATCAGATCGCCCATCATCCAATCTCCCTCATCTTAGCAGATCTACGCCCAGGATTTCATCTCCTATTTTTTTTGGGCCCCAGGAATCCATCCAATGGCTCAGAAGTCATCTGAGCCATCCAAGATGAGGATCTCAAACATGTTGCTAGATCCATCATTCTTGACGGATCAATGGCTAGGGAGATCACTTAGAGGGCTAAAAAACTATGGATGGTGCCAGAGTGTATAGAGGGGAGAAGAGTAGACCTACTTGTGCCGGTCTAGTGAGGTGAAGATCGGTGGAGAAGAATAAATAACGTCGTAAACTAAAGAAATCCAAAAAATAACCCTAAATGCCTAAAATACATTCAGTTCGTGATTTATCTAGTGTTGTTGCCGGAGAAGAGCAGAGACTATGGGACTTTTGTACATCACCCAATTTTGAAGATATTTAACAGTGCAAGATTAAGGTTTTGATGGCCAGATTGGCTGGAATAACTTGGAATAATCATGGGAGATTGTACCTAGTATCGTGTTTGTCTTTGTTTTGATTTTTTCAGTAATCCAGGAGGTGGGTCATCATAGAAAGTCAGGGCTTTTGTAGATCAGCCCTGTCTGACCATATCCAAAGGTGAAGATTGAAAGTTAAAGGCTAGAAGTGGATGGCTAATTCAAATAGGGTTTTCTAGGCAGAAACCCTGGTTCATCGGGGACTACACGTCCCTGAACGCTCTTGATGCAGACACAGGGGTTGTTCGCCTGGGTGTGTCTGGGGACATGCCCACAGAGAAAGATAGAAAGAAAAGAGAAATGGGGAAGATAGAGGGCGAGTTTGTACCTAGGATTTTGGGGCATTCTAGGGGACCTCGTGAAGAACATTAAAAAAAAATTGGGAATTTTATGGGCTATTTCTAGGGATTTTTGAATTTTCCATGATTATATGCCATAATTATATTTCATTTCTTTTTATTATTAAATTGTCATTGGATTCCCGCTACCACCTCCTTCACTAGTAGCTGGTAGTGGTTTAACTCATGATGACATGTTTTCTAGCTTGGATCCCTTTGTGGGCCCCTTGTGGACCCCACGAAGAAGTGAAAGGATCATTATGCCCTTTTATGGAGAAAATTTTGTTTGATTCTCCCAAACTCGAAATTGAGTGTACTTAGTGGCTTTGGAATTGTATTTTTGAGTAAAATTTATATTTTACCCTTTTACTCATAAAAATAGAGAAAAATAAGGATTTTTCACCTGGACTCGGTATTTGATGTACTTATAATCATTATGATTGATTTTTTGAGTACATTACAAATATCCAAGTTTTAAGTCTTGATTTTATTTTTATAAAAATGAATTTTCCTGGAACTCAAAGTTCTAATTCCACTTTTAAAATTTTAACTTTTAATTTTTAATAATTCAATTATATTTATAAAAATTGTGGTTGTTAAAATCTTCCCCCTTATCATAATTTCATCCTCGAAATTTTCATATCAACTCACTTATGAGTTTTCATAGCTCTTTCATGGCTTTACACATGTGGCCTTGCCACTTAAAGAAATCTCTATTTCCTTTCATTCATTTCACATACTACCATCTCCTCAAAGGTATAAATCACATGGTTGGTTCATCCATTGACATATTAAAATGCTCACACATGACTAACCTTGCTAGTGCATTATTCAATTAAGCCGATTCTCGCTAAACTTTCCAAAAGGATTAATAACTCTTATCTAAGATGATTAGATCTTAAGGATCTGATTTATTTATGTTATAATGATAAGGATATGTGAAATTAAGGGTTTAATATGACATTTCTATGATAATTTAAGAAATCTACCCTTTATGGTAGAAGTAACCTAAAATTTGTAAAGGAACTTTCTTAATCAGTAAGATTAAGCATGATCAAACCATATGGATGGGTTGGATGGAGTTAATAATGATAAGATCTAGTAAGATCATTGATTAGTTATGAGAAAAACATGTGAAGATGATCTTTGAACCTATAATGAAGTAAAAACCCTATATCTAGGGAAAGGACATAAGATCTAATGGTTGGATGATATTAAAAGCCTCTAATGATGTAAATTGATTAGTATGATTTCATTTACTTATTAGATTAATTTTAACTTTAATTTATGGCATGATTATAGGATCCATGCTAAGTTATTTCTTCATTCTAATGTAAATGATCTGCATGTTATTAGATGGTTAGATTTAATCATCTTAGGGCCATGTTAGTACACATGATTTTATTTAAATATCCTTAGGATAAGTAATATATGAATTAGGGCCATGCTAGTTTAATTTGAGTATGGACTATAGTATGATTTTCATTTAAGATGGGAATGGAATTGTGATTTAAGATCATGTTAATTTAATTTGATTTCATTAATTAGGGATGATGATAGCAGTTACATAGTATTTCCATCCTTAGATTATTGAATTTATATTAGTTTTATGCTTTGAAGTTTATGATTCATTATTGTCATATTTCTTAGTAGATTTATTTGATAATTAGTTATGATAAAGAGCATAAAACAGTAAAAATGTAACCTAATGAGAAATTAGAGTTTCAAGACATAAATAGGAAGGAATCACTTGACTTGGCTTTATTAGTAAGGGATATAGTTAGTAGGGCAATATAAGGAATGGTTTACCATTTCCTTGGCTTAAATTAGGAGAATAATACACATCCATGACTGACACTTTATATGATAAAGGACATTAATAAAAATCAAGTAGGGATAAATTAGGGTTTACGAGCTCATAGGAACCTTATAGAAGGTTGAGCTAAGGTCACTCCAATGGACGCTAAACATTATGGTTAAGGGGGTTATCTAATACAGCCTCACTCTTCCCTCACCTTCCAGTGACATTTGTTGAGGTCTAAACTCCTCCTTACATGAGGATTGAAGTAACCACTTTTTGAGCAGCCTGTAGCTATAAGCCTTAGTCAATTGGAAATAAGAGTTGTCTAGAATTAGGAGTGAATAAATTATCCTCAAACCAGTAACACTAACTGTTTGAGAAATAATAATAAGAACATAAAGTAACTAATCCTAGTAAAAATTGTAAATAAGATAAGGTTGATCAAACAAGAATCTAAGAGTAGATCTTGAATGATAAAAAACTACAATAGAAAAGAAATGCAAATGTAGAGTGGATTATTATTATGCGAATATACTTGTAATATAGATTTATTAGGTTAGAAGATCTGAACCCTTGATCATATGTGATTCAAGGAAGAAAGATTTAGATCATCCTACTTAAGGACGATCAAAAGACCATGCAGTATGTACCTTGGGATAGAAAGATGACATTATACATATGATTTGACAAATATACATTAATCAAGACTATGGCGAACTTCAAGGAGTAAGAATACCCTATTGAGGTAGGAGGATTTTATGAATGCATCTATATGAAAGATACATGTTGAATACATGATCTTATGTATAGAAATGTTGACATGTATAATGCAAATACCTTGTGCTAAATCCTTATGATCCAACCAAATATTGAGAAATTAGATATGAAATGGTTAAGTGTAGAGTTGAAGAAAACCTTAAGTGAATAAGGAAGTAGAAGATATTCTAACCCTATGTAAAAAGACATATTGTCTAATACATATAAGAAATATTTTACATGCGAGCAAGGAGGCTTTTGGTTTTGTTTTAAACAGGGATAGGCATGGGGATGCTATGCAGTGGGATTTATGAGGGTTTGGCCACCCGCTCTTCAAAATTTGTCGATGATGAATTCCATGCCTAAGAAAGCAAGAAAGTTGGGTGGGACAATTATGGGAAGGCCGCCACTGTGATAGCCATGGTACCCCCATACGAACATGGATTTTACATTTCCACTGAATATGGTATGAGTGGATTATTGAGCTCTGGGAGTGCTGTACGGATTAGATTGCAGGCATGGTAGTCCTTTGATTTATTTCACACTATGATGCATATGAGATAGGCATAGTGAGATGCCTTACATATGGCATAATGAAATCCTAGGTAATTGTATATTACCAATATTCCCAAGAAAAAGAGAATTCCCAATATAGTAACTAGTTGATATACTGATCTCTTACAATTGAAACAGTTGATCAGCTTAGTTGGGAATGAGAATTGAATATTTTCATTATTTTGATGAATTTGTTCATATACATTATATATAAGGATGTACATAAATGATAAAAGAAAGGCTATAGAAATGAGATTGATCCATGATCATGTTTATGACGGAAATGAATAATCTGATTAATGAGTATTAGGATTATATTGTCAAATTATGTTACTTCTTTAATACCCTATCAAGCATAGCTTGCTAAGATATTCTTAATGTTTGAATGTTTACAATATCTCATATATAGAGAAGGAGAGTTAGGAGCTCAAGACTAGAGAAGACTTGAATGAAAAATTAATCAGGGTATACCCAGTGAAGACATGTATTTTATTTGAGAGCATTATATGTTTTGAGAATTTTTATTGTATGTGAGCTCTGAAATTTGGATTATGAAATTTGGACAAGTATTGTAATGATACTGGGCTGTACTGTGAACCAGTAGATGGATCTTGAAGTTTAATAAAAGTTTATTCCTTCAATGGAATTTTATCTTGTACAAACCTCTACTTATATTATGAAGTGATGACTTGGGTTTTACAAAACAAGTTCTACAGAAAAGAATTTTCGCTACTTTGTTTTGCTAAAATTTTTTACTACTAAGGGACATGTCTTTGCAAAATGTATTATAAAATGTGTTATAAAAACCCAAGTTGTCATAGTTGGTATCAGAACCATTCCTCTAGTCACAGTACAATCCCAATATGTCTAAGGGAGAATGACAATACAAATTTAGATTAAGATAGAAATAGTATAAGAAATACTTATATAGAAATTTTAGTTTACGAGCAGATGGCACCTAAAGAGCAACTAGGTAGACATCTAAGAATGCTCCAGAGAATAATATGGAGGGATTAACCATGAACAATATGGAGGAAATGGTGACTAGAATATTGAGGAATCTTTTTCCTCAAATCCAACAACCCCAGAGTTCATCACCTCCAATTGATATATGAAGTGCTCAGGTTCAATATGAAGTAAGACACAACACACCAACAAAAACACCAGATACTTCCACACCAACACAAGGGCAATCTTCCCTTGTGCCAAGTAAGGGAGTTGGAAATTCTTCATTAGCACCAGAAAAGATTGATAAAAATATGGAGAGATTTCAAATGATGGTTATCGGATATAACGAAAAGGGCGATGCCGAGAAGCGCGGAGGAATGGGTATATGAAATAGAAAGGACTTTCAATGCATTACGTACTCCTCTAGAATTGAAAGTCAAGTTTGCCACATATCTATTAAAACAAGAGGCTGCATTTTGGTGGAGGTCAGTCAACAACACCTTTTCAAATTCTGAAGAAACTACAAGGGAGGAATTCAAAGAAGTTTCCAATCATAAGTATTTTTCTATCCCTGTAAAATCAAGAAAGGAGGAGTTCTTGGAACTTAAATAAGGGAACCTATCAGTGGTGAATTATGACAATAAATTCACCCAATTGAAGAGATTTGCTACACATGTTTGTGATACAGGGATGCACACAGTGGACAGATTCATGGAAGGTAGCCAGGGTTGAAGGTGAAAGTGATGGGTACTAAACCCACCACTTTGGCAAACTGTGTAGAAATGACTTCTAAGTTTGAAGAAGAATTCAAGAAGAGTCAAACCCCTAGGTTTGGAGGAGGTGGAAACTTTAACCAATGGCCTTTTTAGAAGGGTAAAAGACCCTTCAACAACTTTAGACCTCCAAGAAGTCAAGGGAATCATATCAAAAGAAGACCTTGTCCTAAATATAGAAGATTCCACTTTGGGAATAGATGTCCCACTCCCTTACAACAATGATCTCCGATCAAATGTTACAACTGTGGAGAATTTAGACACATGTCTACAAACTGCAACAAACCATTAGCAGTGAGGGAGGCAAAACCAAATAATGTCCATTCTCCCCAAGGGAGGGTATTAACTATTACTGACGGCCAGGCTGGAATATCTAATGTAGTAATAGAAGGTACATTACTAATATCTAATCCCCATGCTAAAGTATTGTTTGATTCAGGATCTACTCATTCCTTTATCTCCTATGTATTTGCATCTAATATACAATTGTTAGTGAAAAACTTGGGATTCAATCTAGATGTAACAATGCCGATTGGTAAAATAGTTAGACTACTAGAATACCTTCATAATGTACCTATAGAAGTACTAGGGAAAAGAATGGATATAGACCTAATTCTACTCAACATGGTAGACTTTGACATTATACTGGGCATGGATTGGTTAGCAAAATATTGGGTAATCATGGATTGTCACAAGAACAAAATCACATTTAGCATACCTGGTGAGGAAGTATTAGTATTGTATGGGAAACATAATGACTTAGACAAATCAATCATATCAGTTATGAAAGCTGCCAAACATATGTTTATGGGATGTCAGGCATTTTTAGTAACAATGATTGCTTTGGATGTTGAACAACCCAAGATAACAAAAATTGATATAGTCAGGGAATTCCTAAATATCTTTCCAGAAGAACTTCTAGGATTACCACCCCATAAGGAAATTGAGTTTACCATTGAATTAATTTCTAGTACAACTCCAATTTCCAAAGCCCCCTATAGAATGGCCCCAGCAGAATTGAAAAGCCAACTACAAGAGTTGTTAGATAGAGGGTTCGTTCGACTAAGTAGTTCACCATGGGGAGCACCAATGATATTTGTGAAGAAAAAGGATGGGTCCATGAGTTTGTGCATTGACTATAGAATGTTGAACAATGTAATAGTAAAGAATAGATACCCCTTACCTCGCATTGATGATCTCTTTGATCAACTTCAATCCGCTAAGGTTTTTCTAAAATTGACCTTAGATTAGGATATCATCAATTGCATATTAAGGATAAGGATATACCTAAGTCAGCATTCAGAACTTGATATGGGCATTATGAGTTTCTAGTTATGTCTTTTGGACTGACTAATGCACCAGCAGTATTTATGGATTTGATGAACATAATATTCAAGGAATACTTAGACAAATTTGTGATAGTATTTATTGATGACATATTGATCTACTGTACCAGTATCAAAGAACATCAAGAACACTAACAAATTATACTAAATACCCTCAAGACACACAAATTATTTGGTAAATTTAGTAAGTGTGAATTCTAGCTAGAGAAAGTCAATTTCTTAGGTCATGTAATTTCTAAGAATGGGGTAGAAGTAGACCTAAGCAAGGTTGAATCAGTTATGAATTGGAAGAAACTTAAGACAGTAACAGAAATACGTAGTTTTCTAGGATTGGCAGGATATTACCATAGTTTATTCAAGGATTTTCCCATATAGCCTGTCCTTTGACTACATTAACTAGAAAAGGGGTACCGTTTACTTGGACAGAGGAGTGTGAGAATATTTTTCAAGAATTAAAGAAGAGATTGACTACAACACTAGTATTGACAATATCATCAGGTAGTGGGGGTTATGAAATGTACTGTGATGCTTTAGGCAACGGATTAGGTAGTGTATTAATGCAAAATGGGAAAGTCATAGCTTATGCTTTTAAACAACTGAAGAAGCATGAAATGAACTACTCAGCACATGACCTAGAGTTAGCAGCTATAGTATTTGCCTTGAAAAGTTGGAGACACTATTTATATGGGGAAAAATTCAATGTATTCACAAATCATAAGAGTCTCAAATACATTTTCACTCAAGCTGATCTAAACATGAGACAAAGAAGATGGATGGAATACATCAAAGACTACGATTTTTCCATCCAATACCATCCTAAAAAGCAAATGTAGTGGCTGATGTGTTAAGTAGATAGACAAGAGCCGTACTTACAAACATCATCATTAAATTAGCTTTTGTGGATAGAATTCTTAAAGCCTAAGAAGGGGATATAGTAACTCAATAATTGTGTAGAAGATACGGTTTTGTAAGGGTACTGATGGAGGGATACGTTTTCAAGAGAGATTAGTGGTTCCTTCAAACATAGAATTGAGAAAAGAACTGTTACAAGAAGCCCATTAATCCAAATTTTCTATACACCCAGGAGGTACAAAGAAGTATGAGGATTTGAAAGAAACTTTTGGCAGGAAGGCATGAAAAGCGATATAGGGAAATTTGTGGTTAAGTGTCTAAATTGTCAACAAGTAAAAGCTAAACATCAAAGAGTAGCTGGAATGTTACAAACACTAGAACTTCCAAAATGGAAATGGGACAACATCACTATGGATTTTGTGGTAGGATTACCAAGGACAAGGGAAGGTCATAACATGATTTGGGTAATTGTGGATAGATTAACAAAATCAGCATATTTCCTTCCAATTAGACAAAATTAGTTAGTGGACAGTCTAGCTAAGTTGTACATAAAAGAAATAGTAAGTCTTCATGGGATTCCATTATCCATCATCTCTGATAGAGATGGGAGATTTACTTCAAGATGTTGGAAGAGTGTATAATAAGCATTGGGAACTTCCCTTAGGTTTAGTACAGCATTTCATCCCCAAATAGATGGACAGTCAGAAAGAACTATACAAACACTAGAAGATATGTTGAGGGCATGTGCATTAGACTGGAAAGGAAACTGGGGTGAACATCTTCCATTTGTACAATTCATGTATAACAACAGTTTTCAAACTAGTATTGATATGCACCATATGAAGCAATGTATGAGCAACCATGTTGATCACCAACTTGTTGGAGTGAAGTTGGAGAAAGAAAACTAATGAAGTCAGAACTTATGGAACAGTGTACAGACAAGGTTAGAATGATAAAGAAGCAGTTGTTAAAGACACATAGTTGTCAGAAGAGTTATGTCGATAAAAGACGTACAAATTTGGAATTTGAAGTGGGAGAGTACGTATTTTTGAAAATATCACTAGTTAAAGAATTCATGAGATTTGGAAACCAAGGAAAACTCAGTCCTAGGTTCATTGGTCTATTTTAAATACTATAAAGAATTGGTCTAGTAGCTTACAAATTAGCTTTACCACCTCAACTCTCTAAAGTACACAGTGTATTTCATGTATCCATGTTATGGAAATACCTACAAGATGATATGCATATACTTCAAAGTGTGCCAGAGGAATTGAAGCCAGACCTAACCTTTGAAGAAAGGACAATACGTATTTTGGACCACAAAGAGTAGAAGTTAAGAACCAAAATAATTTCCTTAGTTAAGGTCTTGTGGCAACATCACTCTGTTGAAGAAGGCACATGGGAAACAGAAGTAGAAATGAGGAAGTCACATCCTAATTTATTTGAATAAGTTGTAGTATTACAAATTTCTAGGATGAAATTATTGTAAGTGGAGAAGATTGTAATAACCTCAATTTTTATAAATTGATTTGAGAAAATCAATGAAAGTTTGAAATTTTAGAAGACTCGGGTTGGAATATTAGGTTAAAAGCAAATATCTTTTTATAGAGATTAAATCATGAGTGGAAACATAGAAATTAAGAATGTACATGAAAAATCAAATCAAATGACACTAATTTCGTTAAATTCTAAGTTAGAATGAAAAATCTTAATTTTCTACATAAAAAGGTAAAACGACTATTTTCACTCATAATCAAGATTTAAAATTTGAATATTTGGGATGTACTTGAAAACCTATAAGATACTCAAAAAATCGATTCCGATGCCATTGAGTACACTAAAATTCGAGTTTGGACAAATAATATCTATTTTTCTCTATTTTTATGAATAAAAGGGCAAAATGATCTTTTCACATGAAAGTGGGGCCCATAAAGTAGGCCAATGTTTTAGAAGCAATAATAATTGAGCAATGCACTATTACATTGTAGTGGAGGAAAAGGTGGAGGTGAAAACTCCACCCATAAATAAAATAATAAAAAGAAAGAAGGATTTTTATGAAAAATTAATTTGAAATTCAAAAACTTGCTTATAAATAATTCTGAAAATTTCTCAAAAATTTTCAAAACTTTACTCGAAATCCCTTAGACTCCTCAAGAAAAGCAGAGCAAAAATCCTCCCTCATCTCCCCCAATGTCTCTCTCTCTCTCTCTCTCTCTCTCTCTCTCTCTCTCTCTCTCTCTCTCTCTCTCTCTCTCTCTCTCTCTTTTCTCTCTCTAGAATAGTACTAAGAGCCCTAAGTTCAATTAGCCACTCTGTTCTAGAACAAATTTCATACATCTCATCGTCCATATTTTTCTAAATTCCCTGATCTACAAAACCACCAAAGTAATTTCAAGATCTAATGGTTCAATCAACGAAAAAATACAAATCAAGATTTATTTGGTGTGTTATGGCATATGGCAAGGATTTATTTATTTTGGAATCAATTCATCAATTCTAAACAAATTAGGTAGGAGGATATCATCCAATATTTAATTTATATCACTTTTTATATTTTTAATTTCACTGGATTTGATTTTCTGTTAATGGTTTAGAAAATCAAGTTCAGGTGAAAAACCCTCTAGATCTGCATCATGGAGGGCTCAGATGAAAATTTTGAGCCATCCAATAGTCTTAGAAGGGTTCAAAACCCTTAGGTATGAAATAACAATTAATTTAGTGGAGATATGATGGCTCAATTTGATGAAGAAAAGGGGGCTGGTGATTTGACGTCCGATCTGGATCGTCTCACCATTTATAGGTCACTACCTCGTTTCCACTGGTAGTCACCAGTAAAACAGGGTGGGACAACCGGTTCTATTGGTTTCTCCTATTTTGTCCTATTGTAACGGTCAAATCAAATTTGGACCATTAAAACGACTGTGAACTTCAAACTTGAATTTCAGAGTCATTTGAGCTCCAAATCATGAGCGGAAAGAAGCAATGAAAAGCTTATGATACCTACTTTTATATGAGATAATAAAATTTAGGAAATATTGTATGAAAATTTTTGTTTAGAGAAAATAAGATTCTTACTTCCATAATCTTGAAGATCTGAAATGATCAGACCTTAAGGATCTGATCTATTTATGCTATAATGATAAGGGTAAGTGAAATTGAGGATTTAATATGATAGATCTATGATAATTTAAGGAATCTACCCTTTATGGTAGAAGTAATCTAAATTTTGTAATGGAACTTTCTTGATCAGTAAGATCAAGCATGATCAAACCCTATGGATGGGTTGCATAGAGTTAATAATGATGAGATCTAGTCAGGTCATTGATCAATTATGACAAAAACATGTGAAGATGATCTTTGAACCTATAATGAAGTAAAAACCCTAGATTTAAGGAAATGACTTAGGATCTAATGGTTGGATCATATTAAAAGCCTCTAATGATGTGAATTGATTAGTATGATTTCATTTAATTAATAGATTCATTTTAACTTTAATTTATTCCATGATTATAGGATCCATGCTAAGTTATTTCTTCATTTTGATGTAAATGATCTGCATGTTCTTAGATGTTTAGATCATGTTAGTACACATGATTTTATTTAAATATCCTTAGGATAAGTAATATATGAATTAGGGCCATGTTATTTTAATTTGAGTATGGGCAATAGTATGATTTCCATCTAAGATGGTAATGGAATTGTGATTTAAGATCATGTTAGTTTAATTTGATTTTATTAATTAGGGATCATGATAGTAGTTACATAGTATTGCTATCCTTAGATTATTAAATTTATATTAGTTTTATGCTTTGACATTTATGATTCATTATTGTCATATTTCTTAGTAGATTTAATTGATAATTAGTATGATAAAGAACATAAAACAACAAAAATGTAACTTAATGAGAAATTAGAGTTTCATGACATAAATAAGAAGGAATGACTTGACTTGGACTTAATTAGTAAAGGCTATAGTTAATAAGACTCTAACAAGTGGTTTACCATTTCCTTGGCCCAAATTTGGAGAATAATACACATCCATAAATGACATTTTATATGATTAGGGACATTAATAAAAATGAAGTAGGGATAAATTAAGGTTTACGAGATCATAGGAACCTTATGGAAGGTTAAGCTAAGGTTACTCCTGTGGATGCTGAACATTGTGGTTAAGGGGATTATCTAATAGAGCCTTGCTCTTCCCTTATCTTCTGGTAATGTTTGTTGAGGTCTAAATGCCTCCTTACATGAGGATTGAAGCAATCACTTTTTGAGTAGCCTGTAACTGGTAAGCCTTAGTCAATTGGAAATATGAGGAGTTTTCTAGAATTAGGAGTGAATAAATTATCCTCAAACCAGTAACATTAATTGTTTGAGAAATAATAATAGGAATATAAAAGGTTAGCAAATTAACTAATCCTAATAAAAATTGTAAACAAGATAAGGAGGATCAAACAAGAATCCAAGAGGAGATCTTGAATGATAAAAAACAATAGAAGAAAAGAAATACAAATGTAGAGTAGATTATTATTATGTGAATATACTTATAATATAGATTTATTAGGTTAGAAGATCTGAACCCTTGATCATATGTGATTCAAGGAAGAAAGATTTAGATCATCCTACTTAAGGATGATCAAAAGACCATGCAGTATGTACCTTGGGATAGAAAGATGACATTATACATATGATTTGACAAATATACATTAATCAAGACTATGGCAGACTTCATAGAGTAAGAATACACTATTGAGGTAGGAGGATTTTATGAATGCATCTATATGAAAGATAGATGTTGAATACATGATCTTATGTATAGAAATGCTGACATGTATAATGCAAATACCTTGTGCTAAATCCTTATGATCCAACCAAATAATGAGAAAATAGATATGAAATGGTTAAGTGTAGAGTTGAAGAAAACCCTAAGTGAATAGGGAAGTGGAAGATATTCCAGCCCTAGATAAACAGACATATTGTATGATGCGTATAGGAAATATTTTACATGCGAGCGAGGAGGCTTGTGGTTTGTTTTAAGTAGGCATAGGGCTGGGGATGTTATGCTAGGGGAGTTATGAGGATTTGGCCACCTGCTCTTCGAAATTTGTTGATGATGAATTCCATGCCCATGAAAGGCAGAAAGTTGGGTGGGGCAATTATGGGAAGGCCGCTACTGTGATAGCCATAGTCCCCCTATAGGGACATGGATTTTATAGTTCCATTGAATATGGTATGTGTGGATTATTGAGTAGTTATCCAAGAATGCTGTACGGATTAGATTGTAAGCATGGTAGTCCTATGATTTATTTTGCACTATGATGCATATGAGATAGGCATAATGAGATGCCTTATATATGGCATAATGAAATGCTAGGTAATTGTATATTACCAATATTCCAAGGAAAAAGAGAATTCCTAGTATAGTAACTAGTTGATATACTAATCTCTTACAATTGAAATAGTTGATCAGCTTAGTTGGGAAGGAGAATTGAATATTTTCACTATTTTGATGAATTTGTTCATATACATTATGTGTAAGGATGTACATAAATGATAAAAGAAAGGTTATAGAAATGAGATTGATCCATGATCATGTTTATGACAAAAATGAATAATGGGATTAATAAGTTAGCATTATATTGTCAAATTACATTACTTCTTTAATGCCCTACCAAGCATAGCTTGTTAAGATATTGTAAATGTTTGAATGTTTACGATATGTCAGATACAGAGAAGGAGAGGTGCAGCTCAAGACTTGAGAAGACTTGAAAGAATAATCAATCCGGGTATATCCATTGAAGACATGTACTTTATTTGAGAGCATTATATATATTGACAGTTTTTATTGTATGTGAGCTTTGAAATTTGGATTATGTAATTTGGACAATTATTGTAATGATACTGAGCTATACTGTGAACCACTGGATGGATCCTAATGTTTAATAAAAGTTTTTTCCTTTAATGAAATTTTTTCTTGTATAAAACTCTATTTATGTTATGAAGTGATGACTTGGGTTTTACAAAACAAGTTCTAAAGAAAAGAATTTCCATTGCTTTGTTTTATGAAACCCAAGTCATCACTTCATAACATAAATAGAGTTTTATATAGAAAAGTGTATTACAAAATGTGTTATAAAAACCAGGGTCATCACAACTACCTCCTTCTCCACTAGCAACTGATAGTGGTTTGACTCATGATGACATGTTTTCTTGCTATTGGATCCCTTTGTGGGCCCCATAGAGGTGTGAAAGGACCATTTTGCCCTTTTATGGAGAAAAATCTGTTTTATTCTCCTACACTCAGAATTGAGTGTACTTGGTGGTGCTGAAATCGTATTTTTGAGAACATTCTAAATATTTTTGTCTTAGGTATCAATTATGTGTAAAATTATTATTTTACCCTTTTATTCATAAAAATTGAGAAAAATAAGGATTTTTCATTTGGACTCAGAAATTGACATACTTACAGCCATTTTGATTGGTTTTTTGAGTACATTACAAATATCCAAGTTTTAAGTCTTGATTTTATTTTTATAAAAATGCATTTTCTTGGAACTCAAAGTTCCAGTTTCACTTTTAAAATTTTAACTTTTAATTTTTAATAATTCAATTATATTCATATAAATTGGGGTTGTTACGTTGTTCTTCTTCTTGACACTGCTATTGCATTACAATTGTTGCCAGTCACATTTTGGTGACTATGATTTTAGGCTTTTCACTCTCTCTTCATTTACAAATTCTTAAGTACAAAGCTTCCATCATCAATGGTAGCTTACAACACTTTACCAGAATAGCCCAAAATTTTATTCAGATATCTTTATAAGAAAGAATCATCTACCTATACTTATATACTTGCTATTGTTGCTCATCCAAAGAAAGCTACACTAGTAAGTGTGTCTTCTTTGAGAGCTAACTAAAAAAAAGGACCAATCTCCTTAAACCTATCCAAACTTCATAGACTAAAAACCCATTACCCAAATAGTTCTGTGTGCCATCCAATGAAAGCTTGTGATTGTCTAAAGTAAGGTAATAACTGTGGTAAAGTTAAGCCCCATTGTTAAATAAAGGAGAGAATAGGAGACTTTGATCTAGGTTAGAGTAGCAGAGATACTAGAGCGACATATTGGATCATCTCATTTTAACATCTTTTATGAACAAATTTAGAAGTAAAATTGAGTATCAGAGGCCACATTCATTGGCTACCATGTTGACAACATTGTATTAGCAATCATGAGGGTTGGTTTTGATTAGGAGCTATAAGCCATTAGATATAATTCCATTGAAGTTTCCAATTACAATGGATCTATTTTTTTGTCCTCGTTAATCTTGACTTTGAAGACCTTGACTAAGAAGATGTCCTAGGTGCTTCAAAAAGAGGTCAGGGGGGAAGATCACATCTCCAATTATGACCAGAGAGTAGCACTTGTACTAGCAGTGCTCGAAAAGGATAGAATGAGGAAAGTTCATCGGGGCGAGAGCTTTGCATCATATTGGAGTGGCTTGCTAGATCATCTCATTTTGGGTCCTTCTTTTATTAAAAACATTGAAATGAAATTGAAAGAATATCATCCAAGATTGAGGGCATAGTAGGGGAAATGTTTTCTGATAGAGCAATGAGATGAACTATAATGGGATTGGACTAATAGGGAGACATATTTGGTATGGGTTCAAAGACACCTTGGTAGGGGAAGTGTGTACTTATAAAAATGAGGGGTGTTTCTTATGTCTTTGCTTGCTGGAGGGAGAGAAAAGTGGTCAGATAATATATCACCAGGCTAAAGCCACCTAAGTTGGTGAAACACCATGTACACAAGCCATGCTAGAAGAAGGCTAATATCATGTGCTTCCATCTCATATTTAGGTGCGATTGATATAATATGTTTAAGTCAGAATATAATTTATTAAAATGGTAGTTGGGCCTAAAAATGAAATAATGTGATGACTATTAAATCTATTAAAAGGTTAGTGCTTTCCTAGCAGTTCTAAGTGATTGACCATCAAAAGTTTTATTTTGACATATAAGATATCTCTAGTTAATAGTCTTGCACCACATAGTGGTGAAACTAGAATGTCTGCCATGCTAAACATTGCATAGTTTTGCATTGAAAAATACATGATGGGACTAGAGTGACTCAAACTGTTGATCTGGTTTGGCATGTCCTAGATGGCCAAGGTACCAAACATCTCCTTTATTGGATACCTATAAGACCCTATTTTTTGCACCTTTTGTAGTTTTATATAGACAGTGCGCAGAAAAGTAAGCTCAATAGCATCTATTTGAATATCACAAAAGGTACAAGAAACAATGAGTCAAGGGTATAAAATACATGATTGGTTATGGTATCTAGGTCCTTTGTGATAGACTGAATTAGGTAGATGGATTATTTCGCTGAAAAATGAAAAAAGTAGGCCCAACATGTTTTTTATTTCAATTCATAATTATTCAACATTTGTAGAATAGAAATTTGAGACAGAGAAGAGTATTTTTTAGTGAAAAAATTATGATAGGTTGCAGAGGACATACAAAAGTTTGAAGGAAAAATATATTTACCCCGAGAAGGATTTAACACCTAGTTTATGGTGGTTTTTAAAGGGCCTTTTACATACTGCCTCTCTCAAGCTTCAAATTTATTTTTTAGTCCCTAATTAAAATGGAGCACTACAAGTGTACCTAAATGCCCTTTTTAATGTGATGCCAATTGATCATAGTTAACTTATGCATCCCACTTGTGGTGGATATATTTTAGGGCACTGATATATATATATATATATATATATTCACTCCTTTTTCTTCCCCAAGCCATCCCTTCTCTTTCTCTCTACCTTTATCTACCGAATAACTTTTGCATGGGGAGGCCAACTTTTGATTAATCCAAAGCACCACATTTGACATCCAATATGTCCAAATTCATCAAATAGTTGATCCAAAGTGACCATATTATTTCTTAATTGTACAATGCTTATTAATCTAGATGTAATGGTAATTGAAATTCCTAATATAAGCAATGTTGGGGTTGACCCGCATGTGGTCCATAATCATGTGACTGAGAATCCTATATATATGTAATGTTAGGGTTGGTGTAAGTGAGTGGATGAGAGATTGTGAGTAGAGAAACAGAGGAGGGTTGGAGCAGGCATTAAGCCTCCTCCTCCTCCTCTTCCATTGTATTTCATTAGATAGCAATCCTCCTCTCCTATGGACATAGGTCGAGTTTGGCCAAACCATGTAACTCTTTTTGTCTCCATTGTGCAAGTGATTATGTTCTTTCAGATCTTAAGATCTTGATTGTTAGATCTACTAATCCATGGTAGATCTAGTACAATAAGTCGTATCAGAGCAGCATGTGATCTCTTGCACAAATGGTTGAAAGGAATTACATGAAAAGGAGCAACATGAATCTCTCTGTGTGATGCTAAAAGGAAGTGTAGTCGAAAATACCCACTGCAACACTAACGACATCCTTGACAAAAACCATTCATGGCAAAGAAAAGCATTTCCTAGATGTAAGAAAAATGTCCTTAGGAAGATTCACCCCAGAAGTCAGAGAGACAAGGAAGACCGAAAGAGAATATAGGTGGGTTTTAGCCAATTGAAGAAAGAAAATGGCATGAAAAATAGTTGAAAATCATAGCTTGTTGGAACCCATGGATAATCTATCCTTGATAATGAAACAAGAGGTTCACAAGTTGCTTAATTAAGAGAACCTCTTATTTAGAAAGATGTGTGCACACCATAATAGTTGCAGGTGTTGGAATTGTTGATACTGACCAAGTAGAAACTTCAGCCATCGATTTAAGTGTTTTTTCATTTTTTGAGGAGTAAATCTCATGAAGAAGAAGATGAGAGTGAGGATGAGAAGAAGAAAAAAGGAATCCCTAGAGGAGAAGTTTGAGGGGCTCTGTAAAGTGATCAAGGATGTGCTAGGTGACAAGGTGAAGAAGGTTGTGGTGTCTAATCGTGTTGTTGGCGCACCCTGGTATTTGGTTACTGATGAATATGGCTGGACTACCAACATGGAGACGATAATGAAAGCACATGCTTTGAGGCATTTGAGCATGGACAGGTACATGTCATGTAAGAAGATCGTGGAGATCAACCCACAGAACCCTATCATGGAGGAGCAAAGGAGGAGGGTAGATCCCAACAAGAACGACAAGTCGGTAATGGATCCTAGTATGCTTCTCTTTGAAACTACTCTCCTCACATCAATGTTCAACCTTGATGACTGCAACACATTTGGCAACAGGATCCATAGGATGCTGAAGCTTGGTTTAAGCATTGATGAAGATGATGCTGCCATTGCAGACACTAACATGCCTCCTCTTTGGGGATGTAGACAACACCGAAGGGGGGAGAAGACCAGTTGGGCTATGAGTTGTAGTGAGTCAACATTGTCGATGGTGGACTGGTAGATGCTACAAGGTCAATGGTTTCCCCGAGGAGAATGAACCAAACGAGGGCCAAAAGAGAGAGTGGTGGGTTGCGACATCCCTCCCAACTCCACCATTGATAAGAGAAGTTGCAATACCGTTGTGTGTCGAAACCAGAGAGAAAGGAAAGAAGAGAAAGTTGAAAGAAAGGAACAAGAAAAGGAGAGAGACAGAGAGAGAAGAAAGAAAAAAAGAAAAAATAGGATAAAAGGAAAAAAAAAAGGAATGTTTTTGGTACCCTATAAATTGCTATGGGAACCCTTGTGTGATAAAAATTTACACTTTTAATTCGAAAAGGACACCACTAGGGAACAAAATTAGCACTCGATGATATTGATAATGACACCCTTATTAAGGAAAATCCATCTTGGTGAGTAGACTAGGTGACAGTTAGGAGATGACTCGGTGACAACTTGGAGTGGATGACTCGACGATAGTTGGTGAGTGGACTCGATGATAGCTAGGAGTGAACTCAGTGATAGCTGGTGAATGGACTTGATGAACAAGTGCATAAAGTGGACACACTAACTACTCCGAGTGGACTCAGTGACTACCACTACTACACAGGGGGCTTTTAAAGTCAGTAAAAGGTGATAATAGAAGTTGCTTATGCTACTAAGGCAACTTGGAAAGTTGTCAACTTTTAAAGTCGTTTAAAAAAATGACTTTAAAAATGACAAACTTTTAAAGTCATTTTTTCTAAAACAACTTCAAAATCATATTCTTTTGAAGTCGCTTATATGAAAACGACTTCTAAAGTCATCAACTTTAGAAGTTGTTTTTTTGTTAGCGACTTCAAAACAACCGAATTTTAATTGACTTTTAAAGTCACTTAGAAAAAAACAACTTCTAAAGTTGATGACTTTAGAAGTTGTTTTAAGATAAGCGACTTTAAAAGAATTTCATTTGAATGAACTTTTGAAGTTGCTTATATAAAAATGACTTCAAAAGTTTGTTATTTTAGAAATCATTTTGATATAAGCAACTTTGAAAGTAAGCAAAAACATTTAAAAAACATTTCATGATTTTTAAAGTCGTTTTGTCTAAAGCCACTTTAAAATTTTTATCTTTTAAAGTCATCTTTTCACAAACGACTTTAAAAGTATTTATTTTTTTCAAATTTCTTTGATTTCTCCACCTCCTGTATATAATGAATAATAAATACCTGATGTTCAAACAATGCTTATAAACATTAAAAACCTATTTACAAATAATGTTCATCCACTTGTTAATAGACAATACAATGTATACATTAAAATACTTCAATCTCCACAAACATAAAAAACCAATAACCACTACATTGCATCCACATCTTAATTTTTTGATGCATTACCACCTCTGTATACATTGAATATCAAATATTCTATGCACCTAATATTTCAAACAATCTTTATAAACATGAAAAACCAAACATCATATACACCTAATAACTTTAATCTCCATAAACATTCCAAACCACCATCCACTATAATGCATCAACATCTTTCTTGATACACTGCCACTTGTGTATACATTGAATAACAAACAATCTATACACCTAATACAAACAATCTTTATAAACATGAAAAATCAAATATCTAATACAACATGCATCCACTTCTTTCTTGATACCCCAGATCGTTCTTAAAATATAACACCTAATACATCCATAATGGCTACAAAAACATCCATACTCATCATTATCCATCCACATCTATCTTGAAAATAATTTATATAAGAAACTACAACATATGCATTGCCTATGACATCCACATTCACTTCATTTGTAAATCCATACACATTCTAAGTAACTCTCTCATTCTTCATCTCATAAAAGTTATATAATTCAACTGCCACATATTTACTTCATGTTCAAACTCCAAATTCACTTCATCCATACTCAATAATTTCCACACTCCAAATTTCTACTCATTCATTGTTTAAAATGCACACACACACACACATATTTCAAAGAAAATAATAAAATCTAAAGGAACACAAACAAGTCAATGAAAAAATACTTTATTATGTATTTCAAGTTTATGTAGTTACTCCAAGTAATCTAATTAAAACTCATTGCATACTCAGGCCATTCATTTCGTATTTCATTTAGATTTACTCTGAAGTAACTCTTCTTGTTTGCCCACTCAGAAAGCACAGCAACCTAAAATACAACATATTTAATTAAGCTAAAACCTTTTTAGTTAGATCCATAAAAAAATGGAGAAAAATATAAGATTATGCAAAATAAAACCTACCTTTTTTAATTGAGAGATAAGAGTACAATCAAATATGAGGGTCCTCATGTACCTTAAGACATAATACCCACACTCTCAATCTAACTGTTGTTTAGGGCATTGCGCAATAAAGATAACAAAAAAGAACTCATTAATATCATTTGTAATAATGTAGGTTTAATTAGTGATAACTTAGAGTAATTAACAGTTTCATATACCTTGACATTCTTCCACGTGAGTTTTGGTGATTGTAAAGTCTCAGTCATTGTAGTCCATTCCCACCAAGTCCTACAAATTTAAATTTCAAATGCATTATAGATGAATAATAAATTACTCATCTACACATAACACATGACAAAAATAAATGATTACTTATTTATAATATCTATAAGGGCAGGGCAAATGTACGCTCCACAAGAATTTAAAAAGAAAGCATGACCACCATGCACATCCAAAATGAGCAACATCCAATGAGACTTGCATAGATAGTCATATGGATTGTAATGGAAGTTGACATCCTAAGTAAAGAATAAATTGGCAATAAAACAAGAAAATTAAAACTTACCCACTATTGTAGGGAATCATTAAGCCTTATCCTTGAGAGTAGCGAAAGAAGCCTAGCAAAATATCTTGAATACCCTTCTCGATTAGCCAGTGCTCCAACACTTCAGAAATGACATCAGGGTCAAGGAATTGGTAAAGTATACCCTCGTCCTCAAAAAGGTTAGTAGCATCATTCAAGAATCTACATAAAAGAAATAATTATTACATATACCATTAAAATATAATATGTAGTTAAATACTAAATGTTTTACAAGCAAGTATGTGCACATATGCCATGCATGAGACAATGTGAGGGTGTTCGAGTTGATCCCATAGGCAAACTCATAATAGGTCCTTGGCCATAAGTGGCACTTCAACAACGTTCTCAGCAAGAACTCCCTTCTTGATTTGTATAGGATTGATTGTCATATTGTCTTTGATGAGACCATATATTAATCTAAGGGATCGAGGCGTGTTAGGTGAGACTTCCACATACTCTTGGGTTAACTGCTATAAAAGACATAAAAAAAATTTAGCTAAATAATATAATATTAATCTATAAAGAGGGCCTAATTTATGATGAAAGAAAAACCAAAGATATATACAAGTACCTCTTCCATTGGTGTAGCAGCCAAAGATGACACTAGATTGACAGCCAATCTCGGTACCTCATTTTGTTCCTGATTAACTGTATAGAGTTATCAAACAATTAAGTGAGGTCTTTGGCTAAAAAATATTAATGAGGAAGGTAGTATGATAAGATATATACCGTGGACTCAATGGGAATGACTAGTGCCTTTGGCCAAGCAACGTGATATGCAGCTGCTTGCCCAACAGTTATAATATTTTTCATTTCTAATGGGAATGGTAGTATGCACTAGCATTCAAAGCCATGGTAATCATCACCCACTTAGTATGTGGTGGCATACTAATTTCGTGCAAAACATTTGATTCATGCTCATAGCATGAACCAACTGCCACTATATTTTAAGGGGAATCCAAGGCCAACAAGCATTGACCCATCTGCAAATCAAATATGCAATAGAGAGGTTGTGATATTGAATTATTACAAAAGGACAATGAAAATTTATAGTTTTGTCAATGTATATACCTCCTGGGTAGGAATTTCCTTTTTGAAGGGAGGCAGATGTCTTTCATTATCTTCTTCAATTGGGGAATTGTAGCTCACATGTTATGGAGCTACAGTAGGGTGCATATTATGAGCAGGGGGTCGAGGAACAATCATCAAACCTTCCTCACGCATCTGTCTAAATATATCAGCCTTTACTTTCTCAACGAGGCATTGTAGCCCTGTTCATCATCTTGAACTCTAGGTATATGTCCTCTACCAAAGAATTTAAAAGGAACAACAACTTGACCCGTGCCCCTAACTAGACTAGGGTGGTCTTGCTTATTGCCTAGAGCCCTATATAGGTTATCATCCTTGGCAGTAGTGTTGCTTAAAGTTCCTATAGTAGCTCTTTCTTGGGTAAGAATGTCTTGCAAAATTTAATTAGAAAGACATGATCATTTCACCTAATTAATTGTAAAAAATTTATAGAGAGGTGGAACCACGTACTATGCCCGAAGCAATTTGCATAGTAGTTTCATTTGCAAACTTGTCGTCAGTACAGCCCAATGCACCATCTTCTAGAGGATGGAGCGATCAATGGGTTCCGTAATCCCATCTCTCTTTTTTTCTATTAAGCAAAGGCACTATAGTTATAGAATATATATAACTTTAGTAGCATTAAATTAAATGGGATAAATTGTCATAGATACTTACTTCACAATCTTCTAATGAGTATAGCACATCCTAGATAGGTGGTGCTGAATATTTGTTTCATGTACCTTTCTTCCCCTTACACTCTTTGCCTGCACATTTTTACATGTGTGATCAAGTGCACTAATTAAATGTTACATGTAACTAAAAGAATGAAGCATTGTTTCTACACATACCTCAAGCTTGGTGGAGGTGCAGTTCTATACAAATGCATTCCAAGCCTCCTAGTCAATGATGTCAGAGTAAATGGAAGGCACCATGTATAGCCTTGACAGATCGTTGATATTTGGAGCCATGTAATTGTGAACAAGGGAGTTCTTCCATTTTCTTCATTGCTCATCTGCCCCTTGTAAAGCACACATCTTCTTGTCATCCCACATAGGAAAGGAAGATTACAAATTGAACACATCAAATTACTATATTTGAAAAATAAGAAAAGTTGTAATGTAAATAATACATGTACTTAATGTTTACATACCTTCACCACTTCCCATGTTGAATCTTTTGTTGAGGATGGCACATGTCTCCAATCCTCAAATGTGATAGGAACCATGCTTCTTACTGTAGAGCAGAGGAAACTACTATAAGCAGGGGCACTCTCACTAATCTCTTGCCCTCTACTATTATATTGGATAGTTTCTTTAATTCCCTTTGACCTTCTCTTGATAAACTTTTCCATTGTTGTTCTCCCTCTACCCTTTCTTTTTAGGGTAGTGCTCATGTTGCCCTCTTGTTCATGCATTTCAATGTGGCTGTTATCTTCATTTTGATGTTCTTCTCGTTCCATTTTTAATACAAAGAAACACTTAATGATATTAGAACAATGACATAAAAAAGGTTATGTAATGCATTTAAAGAAACCAAACCGATGTCCCTGATAAACGTAGTTTAAGTAAAAAAATAATTAAAGGAGACTTCTTCTCCCTCCATTCACATAAACATACAATATCTAACATACGTGACAAACTAACCATGAGGAAAACAGATAAAGGATGCATGAAAAATATTTGCCTACTTAGTGTAGATATTTGTAAAGGGGCTACAAATCCCATAGACCTTTCAATAGTCTTTAAGTCCATTGGTTCGAGTTCACATCTTTTAGTCGGTGTAATTATTCACAAGTAGTGATAAGCTGAACTTATGCTAAATGCTCATCTATATATGTACATGTGCACAATTCATGTATCAAATTCCATCCAATAAAGTTTATGATTCATGTAAGTTTCTCTTGGTTATTTGCATGCTTGAAGTTCATTAAAATTTTGGTTTTATGATCACGCTTCATGTCTTGGATCACATGCACCATGTCATTTTATGCCTTGTTTGATTTAAGTTTCATGAGTGTCTTACTTTTGGAATTTTACCTTTCATGAGTCATACATAATTTTATGTAGTTCATAAACTTTATTTATTTGATTTGTTAAGAACCAATTAGTTTTATAGATAGTTTAGTTACTATTTTGGTTAGATCATTCACTTCAATTTCATTTTTCTTCTTTTCTTTATCAAGTTTTTTAAGTGAATTTTTTCTATCATTTTTTTAATTTCAAAAACTCATTTTCATGAGATAAACTCTCCCTATCCCTCTCCCTAGCCCCCCCCCTCCCCCCTCTCTCTCTATCTTCTAATAATGCTTTCTTAAAGTTTTTTCTTATAATCTTTGTTGGTAGCTTTCTTAAAGATTTTCTTTCCACTATTCCTTCTTCCCTTAATTAACTTCTTAAACTTCCTACTAAGAAGTGTAATATCTTCAACACTTTTAGTCTCATCCTCTATGGTGGATATAAGCGATATTCCTTTCCTGTTCTTTGGCTTCACTTCATTTTTGAACTTATGAGCAATCATATAGGTCATGAGTGACCTTATAAGCTCATCATGTTCAAATTCTCTAAATCTTTAGCTTGTTGGATTGTTGACCCTTTGGCATCTCAACATTTAAGGAAAGACCTATGAATCTAATTTACCAACTCAGCTAGTAAAAACCTTACCAAAAGATTTCAAACCACTAATAACATTGGTAAATGTAGTAAAGATTTCACAAATGGAATCATTACTTGTCATCATAAAAATATTCATAGTTATGGATTGCCTATAGGTTGTCTCAAAATTCTTTGGCTGATGTGTATGTTGACATTGGATTGATTTCATTAACATCTAAAGCACAAACTCATAATTTTGGCATTGCGAGTAATTTCAAAGCTACACCACATAGCCTAAAAGAGATTGGTTTTGATTTAACTAGGAAAGCAAATACCATGAAAATGGAAGCATGCATTGGAGTTACTAGAAGTTATTAGCATAAACGTTAACAAAAGAAAAGAGGAAGCAATCAAGCACACCTGTAAGATCTCGCTTGTTAGCTTTGATTCGTTTAAATGAATACCTCCAATGCTAGGATTTTCACACAAATCATTTAATTCTCTGTAGAAAACTATGAAAATTGGTTATTAAAAATCAATCAATCAACAGCAGTAAATGGAGGTAAACCCCCCTCCTCCACCCACTACTTGGATCCACCTCACCTTCATCGCACCTCTCCTCCCTCCCAGGAACCCAGTTCCTCCCTCCCCTCCCCTCTCTCTAATACCCCACCCATGCCCCCTCCCTGTCCCCCACCACCCCTCTCTGGTTCCCACTCAAACCCCTTCCCTGCCCCCAACCTCCCTCGTCTCCCATCCCCACCAGTACACCCTCGCTGTCCCCCACCTCCCCCTCTTTGGTACCCCACCAAAACAAACCCCACCCCCACCTCCCCTCTCTCTATTCCTCAATCAAACCTGGTCCCCGGCCTCCACCTTCTTCCTCTTTAGTCCCCACCCGAACCCCCTTCTTGCCCCCCCACTTTCCCCCTCTCTCGGTCCCCACCGAATCCCCTCCCTACCCCCTCTCCAATAGCCCACCCAAACCCCCTTCTCGCCACTCACCCTCCCCTCTTCGGTACCCCGCCTAATCCCCGTCCTCGACCCCCACCTCCCCCTCTCAGCACCCCGCCCGAACCCCCTTTGCACACCCCTTGTCTCCGCACCCTCCCCGCACCATCGTCCCCTCGGAAACCCAATTTCCCACCCACCTGTCGTCTACCTCCCTCACTGGAACCCAATTCCCCCCTATTTACTGCCCTTTCCTCCTCCAACCACTGAAATTCTCCCTCTTCTCCTCTCCTTCCTTGTTCTTCTTCTTCTCTTCTTTCTTCTCCCTTGATTTTTTTGTGTTAGTTGGGCATGGTAGGAAGGCTATTTTGTGGTTTAATTAAGGGTTCATAAAGAAGTCATTTATATATAAAATGACTTTAAAAGTATAGACTTTTAAAGTTGTTTAGAGAAAAATGACTTTAAAAGTATACTCTTTTTTCTATTTTCTATTTATAATTTTTTATTAAAAATATATACACTTTTTAGGTTAGTACTTCATATATAACAATTAATTTATTTTAAATGAAATACATATATATATTTGATTGACACTATAAGCTTTCAAAGTTTACTTGAGCCACAAAATATTGTGATAACCAAAGAATTACAAAAATTGTACTAATAAAAGAACATTAAGCAAAATAAGATGGTAAATTAATTATGAAGTGGGAATGTGGGACTCTTAACTTAAATTTCCTTGTCCATTTCATGAGCTATATGCATGTGTGTGTGTGAGAGAGAGAGAGTGTGGTTCTTATATTAAAGTTTTCTTGACCCTAAATTCACATAATTCAAATTTTTGTATATTGTTATTTGATGTACATACTTTAAAAGTGTACACTTTTGAAGTCAACTTAGGTTCATGCATATATTCTTTGTACGCACATATAGCTAGCTATCAATCCATATATATATATATATATACATACACATACATATAGTTCATGACTAAAGAGCTAATTAAAATTATAAATATGGAATTAGGGTTTAGGGTTAGGGTTCTAGTTTAGGATTCAAGGTTCAGGGTTTAGGGCTCAAAGTTATGGTTTAGGGCATAGGGTTAAGGTTAGGGTTCTATATACTTAATTTTAAACAAATATATATATATGTATGTATTTGATTGACATTAAGCTTTCAAAGTTTACTTGTGTCACAAAATATTGTAGCAAGACTCCTAAAGAAATAAAAATATGTGATAACTAAAGAAGTACAAGAACTATACTAATAAAAGAACATTAAGCAAAAAAATATGAATAATTAATTATGATGTGTGTTATACTTTCAAAGTCATTTAAAGAAAAACAACTTTAAAAGTCTTAACTTTTAAAGTTGTTTTAAAAAAAAACAAATTTAAAAGTCTTAACTTTTCAAGTTGTTTTAAAAAAATGACTTTAAAAGTCTTAACTTTTAAAGTTGTTTCCAAAAAATGACTTTAAAAGAACACAATATTTTATACTATTTTTTATAATTTCTTATTCAAAATATATACACCTTTTATATTAGTTCTTCACAATATCTAACAAGAATACACAATGACATGGCTTTTTTTATGATAGTGAACATTGATTCCTGCATTCTTTTTATGTACACACACACACACACACACATAGCTCACTATATCAATATTCCATATAGTTCATGACAAAAGTAAAGCTAAAAATTATAAACATGAAATTATATATATATATATATTACAATTGACTAATATACATATTCCATGTACCCCAAAATATATATTGTTTTCAAACCCAAGCACCTTCCTCACCATTGTCACTCACATAATTCTCATTCTCACCAAATAGTGCTTCGATTGATGGGTCTGTTTTGGTAATAGAAGGGTAATAGATTTTAGCTTCTCCTAGATCGTCTTTGTCATAGAAATCACTCGGACAGGATGATATAACTATTGACCATCTCTTATCACGTTCATCTTGTACGCAAAAAACTTGTTTTGCTTGAGATGCCAAAATAAATTGATCATTTTTATAGTCAATCCTATTGAGGTCAACCAATGTCAATCCAAGGGCATTAATTTTGATGCTTTTATGTTCCACCAGATCACACTTAAGCACAACCACAGTTATGAAAGTATAATCCAAGGCCCAAATCTCTCTTATAACCCCATAATAAATATCATCCACCATTATTGGCCTGTTATCCTTTGAACTTGAAAAGAATGTAGCATTGACAACTAAGCTAACTCCACTATTCTATTTCCCTCTTGAGTTATCACAGTCTTTCATGTAAAATAGATAACCATTGATGGCATATCCGGCATATTTTATTACTTCTGGTCGTAGTCCCATTGTCATCTAGCCCAAGGTTTCTGATATACCGTTGCCTGCTACTTCTTCCTATTCTTGAATCTGTGTACATTGAGTAGGCTTAAGTAAGATTAATATGTACATACATACATATATATATATATATAAAATGTAGTTTTTTAACTTAAGTGAGATTTCTCTCATTTTACGTTCTTACGTAGTCAATCATTGAAAGTGCAACAATGCTCAAATTCTAGCCAAATTCTATTCTTTATGTAACTTGGATTCTTTGCCTTGAGTACATCCATGTGTTCACTACATACACACGACCAAATTAGTAGAGTAATCATGGAATATGTAATTAACCATCAACAATTATATTTTACATAAGTGCATGCATGCATGATCAATTTATTCAATGTAAGGTTGGACTTCATCAACATTTCACAAACACATAAATATGCACCTGGTCTCATTCTTTATAGTCAATGATCACTACACAACCACTCGATAAAGGTTTGCCAACCTTTACATCATGAAATGCAACTAATTATTTCTTTCTTAGGATTCCAATGGCATCCACTCCTACTAAGTACTATGTGCCAAACTCTACTACTTTGTCTGCAATATAACATTTAGCTACATACCCCTCTGGCCAGTTGTGATTACATACATACCCTTTTAAAATTTTCATGTATCTCTCAAACAGATACACCCATTGCAAGTAAACTGGCCCATAGAGTTTGACCTCATCAATGAGGTACACTGTTAAGTGTACCATGATGTCAAATAAGGATGGTGGGAAGATTGTCTCAAGCTCACATAAAGTTGTCACCAAATGACCTTGAATTTCTTATAATTTTGAAACATCAACCACCTTCTTGCTTAAAGCATTAAAGAAGTAGCAAAATTTTTTAATAGCTCCCCAGTAACACAGAACATATTGCTATTGGAAATAGTTGTTGCATCAATACATGGAAATCATGGGACTTCATCCCCAACAATTTTAGCTCTTCCATGAAACAATATTTTTAAAGTTTGAAGAGTAACCATCTAGGGCTTTGAGCTTGAACAAGGTTTTACACATTATTCTCCTATCCTCTATATAAAGACTATAATTTGCATTAGGCAGGTATGTTTCTCGACTGCCCCTATTCTTTATGACGACCTGAGTTTTTGTAACACGTTTTGTAATGTATTTTTGAAGGGCATGGCCCTTAATAGTGTAAAAAAAATTTTGCAAAACAAAGCAGCGAAAATTCTTTTCTTTAGAACTTGTTTTGTAAAACCCAAGTCATCACTTCATACATAACATAAGTAGAACTTTGTGCAAGATAAAATTCCATTGAAGGAATATACTTTTATTAAATTTCAGAATCCATCTAGTGGTTCACAGTACAGCCAAATCTATTACAATACTTGTCCAAATTACATAATCCAAAACTCAAAGCTCACCATACAATGAAACTCTCATTACAATACAATACTCTCAAACAAAGCAAAATGCATGTCTTCATGGGGTATCCCTTGAAGATTATTTTCTTCAAGTCTTCTATCATCTTGAGCTCCTAACTCTCCTTCCCTGTATCTAAGATATTACAACATTTACAATATCTCAGCAAGCAATGCTTGATAGGGGATTCAAGAAGCATAATAATTGACAATATAATTCTAATACTTCATAATCCCGTTATCCCTAAACATATTCATGTCTCTACTCTTTACTTTGTAATTTATGTACATCCATATACATACATACTATACATGGGTAAATTTGTTAAATTTATAAAAGTAGTCAAATATCATTCCCAACTAAGCTGATCAATTCTCTCCATTATGAGAATTCAGTATTTCAGCTAATCCTACACTAGGAATTTCCCTTCTTGGGAAATATTGATAATATACAATTACCTAGCATTTCATTATGCTAAAACGTAAGGCATTTCACTATGCCTACTCTCATATGCATCATAGTGCAAAATAATCAAAAGGGCTACCATGAAGTACTCTGATCCGTACTAGCACGCTCGAATAACTACCCTGTTCACCACTGATACCACGATGGAAAATATTATGTCACTGCTCGTAGGGGGAGACAGGACTTTTACAATGGTGGCCTTCCCATAATTGCCCCACCTAACTTTTAGCCTCTCATAGGGCAAGGTATCATCAAATCATCAAATTTCAAGAAGCGGGTGGCCAAACTCTCATAACTCCTCTAGCATAACATCCCCCTAGGCTTATGCTTATTAAAACAAAATCACAAGACTCCAAGCTTGTATGTAAAACAGATTTCATATATATCAGACAATCTGTTTGTTTACTTAGGGCTGAAATATCTTCTAGTTTCCTATTCACTTAGAGTCTAGTCCCTAACCATTTTATATGTGTTTGGTTGGATCATAAGGGTTTTAGGGGATTTAATACAAGTACTAACATTACTCTTGTCAACATAAGGTCATGGGTTCAATCATGTACATCCCATGTAAATGCATTCATCAAATCCTTCTACCTTTAAGGAGTGATCCCTTTTCCCAGATCTTCCATGATCCTGACTGATGTATGTAATTTGTACATCCATACATACTATCAATATATATAAATTATGAACAATCCTATTGATCACTAGATCTAATGTTTAGAATGATCTTTAATTCATTCATATCTCAGTATTTACTTTCTTTAAGTCTTTGTGTGTCCATCTCCTTGATCTTGACCTTTCATAGATCCTTTGATTGACAATCTATACTTGTTGATAAAGATCAAGGTCCTAGATCTTTTATCATCTAGTTCTTCTTTGATCTAAGTTCAGTTATTGGATCATCCCTAAGGAGGATGATCTTGGTTTTCTTCCTTGAATCATCTTTGATCAAGGGTTTGGATTATCTAATCTAATGAACTAGATTTGATCTATAACATGCATACTAAATACAATACAATGTTCTCATTCTTATTGTTCTTGATCATTCAAGATCTAATGGATCTTGTTTGATCATCCTTATCTTACTTACAGTTTTTATTAGGGTTAGATAATTTACTAACCTTTTATGCTCTTACTATTATCATCCAACCAGTTAATGTTTTTCTAGTTAAAGGTAACTTATTTCAGCCTAAGTCTAGACTACTCATCTTATTTCCAATTAGCTAAGGCTTACTAGTTGAATGGGGGAACACAAAGTGGTTACTTCAATACTCATGTAAGGAGGCATTTAGACCTCACATACGTCAATGGAAGGTAAGGGAAGAGCGAGGCTCTATTAGACAACCCCCTTAACCACTGTGTTCAACATTCATTAGAGTGACCTTAGCTCAACCCTTCATAAGGTTCCTATAAGCATGTTGATCCTAAGTACTCTTTCTAATTGATTTTAATTAAGTCCATGAACATTTATAATGTCATTCATGGGGCTTATTGTTCTCCTAGTTTGGGCCAAGGATTTGATAATCCTTATATTGTCCTACTAACATAGCCCTTATTAATTAAGTCCAAAATAATCCACTCTTATTTGTGTCATGAAACTCTACTTTCTCATTAGATTCCATTTTTGGTGTTTTATGTTCTTCATAACAAGTAGATCTACTAAAGAAATTTAACCATAATTGAATTATAAATTCAAAGCATAAAACTACATAATTGAACAACTTGATGATAATGATACAAGGTACTTAAGATTACACAAGCATGATTTTCAACTAATATACCGTAATAACTCAATTTAAACTAACATAGATATAAGGTACAATTTCATACCATAGTATAATCTTACATGAAATCCTAGCATGGTCCTAAGTAACAATGGCATAAAATCATACTAACTTGGTCCTAAGTTACACTTGCATAAAATCATACTAACATGCTCCTAAGATAATTAAATCTAGCAACCTATTATAACAATCTAATTACATATCATGCTAAAGTCTAAAAGTTGCACAAGCATGCTTTATAACATAAATCACCTTTAAAATGCTATTATCAATTAATAGAAAATAAAACTAATTACATTATTATTTTTAGAAACCTTTACTTATAATCCAACCATTTGATCTTAAATCTTTCCTTTTAATTAAGGGTTTTAATTACATTTAGGGGCTTTTCTTTATTAAGGTCCAAAGATCATATTGCTTTGTTTTTGTCATATTCAATCCATGATCTCCCTGGATTTCATCATATTAACATTCATTCAATCCATCCCAAGGATCTAACCACACTTGATCTTATTGATCAAATGGGTCCCTTTGTATTTTTAGGGTTTTTCTACTATAACGGGTAGATCCCTTAATATACCTCAGATATGTCCAAACAAACCATAGATATCACTTTATTTCAATACTATATCATTATTAAAATAGATTACCAAGATTTGATCACCTCAGATCTTGAAGATCTTGGCAATTGGAAACTTATTTCCTAAATACAGAAAGTTTCATAAGATATTTTCTCTATTTTATCATTTCATAAGAAACTAGAGGTTGTAAGCTTTTCATAGCTTCTTTCTGATCTCAATTTGGAGTTCATATGACTCCTGAATTGAATCTGGAAGTTCATAGTCCATTCCTAGAGCCTAGATCTGATCTGGGCCCATCAGAATGGACGACCTAGATTGTTCGATCGAAGCGTTTTGGTGGAATGCTCTGGTTTTCACGTGCTCGTCATCGGGACCCACGACGAACGCTCCCGCCATAGACCGTGGCTTACGTGCAGTCATCCTGTTGGGATGACGTCACACACGCAGCGTGCGTGCGGAAATGCTGCTGCGTGCGACATTTTCGTGCTGCTTTTCACACACTGTCCTGGGGACCCCAATCCAATTGGGAGATCGGACAGTCCGTTCTAGACCGTCCAATCAATCCCTTTCAATTGAGGGCCTAAAACTTAATAGAATTTCATGAAAATTTTACCCTAAGGGTTTTGGACCCTTCTGGATTGATTGATAGGGTTAGATTTTCCATCTGAACTCCCAATCATCATGATTTGAATATTCTGATATTTACTTTATTTTTAACAAATTTTCACCCAAATCAAATTATAGTAAAATAAAATTTTCATCAAACAATAATAAATATGTCCAAAAAGTAGTTCCTCCTACCTGATTGCAGAAAAACATTGGTTATATAGTCGAAATTAAGAGAATACCAGTTTTGATGATAAGATAGCCCAAGATCCACTTGTTTTGTGATTTTTGTTGTTTGAACCGTTGGATCTCGAAATTTCTTTGGGTGTTTTGTAGCTAAGTAGGGTAAGAGATTTTAGATGGTGAGATCTATGATATTTGATTTGGAACAGAATGCCTAATTGAATTTAGGTCTCTTGTTCCAATCTAGAGAGAGGTGAGAGAAAATGAATAGAGAGATCTTTTTGGAGTTTTGGGAATGGATCTATGTCTAGTTTTGTAGGGAAAGTCAATATAATTTTGTGAAAATTTTATGAATATTTTTGGAGGATTTTTGGGAGTGTATTTATAGGCATTTTAGGTCTTTTTTCATGATTATGTGTAGTGATTATGGTTTATTTTTTATTCTTTAATTAGCATTGGATTCTCCCATCTCCATCTTTTTCTCCAAGACCAGCTGGTAGGGGTTTAACCTATGATTTCATGTGGGCTGGCCATAGGATCCCTTTTTAGATCCCTTGTGAGCCCCACATAGTGTAAAAAGACCATTTTGCCCTTTGTGTATAAAAAGTAGGGTTTATTCCCATGATCTCAGAATTGAGGTACTTAATGGTGTTGGATTCTTATTTCTCAACAAATTCTAAATTTTGATGTCTCAGATCTCTATTTTAGGTAAAATTATTATTTTACCCTTTTGTCCATAAAATTAAGAAAATTAAGGATTTTTCATCCGAATTCAGAATTTGTCATGCTTACAGTCATTTTGAAGGGTTTGCTGAGTTCAATTTCAATTATACATGTATTATCCCTTGATTATACTTTTATAAGAATTACATTCTAAATAACCCTAATATTCTAGCCCGAAATTTCTGAAACTCAAACTTTATTGATTTTCTCAATCAATTACAAAAATTGGGGTTATTACATTCTTAAGGTGCAACCTCTTCTTCAAACCCATGTTCATAAGATTCATTCGAGTTGCAAGTCCATCCTTTATTTTTCTTGGGATATTAAGTAAGGTATCAGTCAAGCTTTCACACAAATTCTTCTCATTGTGCATGACATAAAGCACATGACACATATGCAGTGATTTCTACTATAGCAAATGAAAAAATATTGATTTCTTCTTCCAACAACTTCTATAATTACTTTCACCGGCATGTTTACTTAATTTCTTCTTATTCATTCCCCACAAGATATTAATATTTTCAACCTACTCCAATACCTGACATCCTGTCAACATCTTTGGAGATGTCCTTGACTATACTCCCATTAAATTCTCCCTTCTTAAAACGATATGGATGGTCATTGTGCAACCATCTTCTATTCCCAACAAATTCCATTTTCCTACCATGTTTAAGTCATATAGCACATGTTTGATCACTACAAATAGGACAAGCATTGTATCCCTTCATAGTGCATCTAGACAAATTACCATTTGCAGGGAATTTGCTTATTGTCCACAACAATATAGCCTTTAGGGTGAATGACTCTTTCTTATTTGTGTCATATGCGTCAATGCCTAATGTCTCAAGATCATAAATCAAGGGAGACAAGTATGCAGCAATGTCATTCCCTGGCTGCTTTAGACCCAATATCAACATAGTTAGCATTATGAACTTCCTCTTCATACATAGAGATGGTGGAAGGTTGTAACAAACTAATATAACAAGCTAACAACTATACTTGCTACTCATAGAACCATGATGATTAATCCCATTTACAGATAATGTTAGTCGTAGGTTTTTAGGTTCTTCACCAAATGAAGTCTATGAATATAACAAACTATAATGGGCCACATGAAGTTTATGAGTTTCCATGCTGGGCTATCTGCTAGATGGCATGAAAAGCTATCAACTACTTATCATTGCTATGCCACACTAATTTCTTCACTATTTCTATTATATGAAACATTCTTTTGAACCTTGGAATAGGGGAACTACCATAGAACCTTTGTAGGAATGCCTATAACTGTCTCAGTTGAATTCTTCTTTAACTTTCATCTTGTCTGTCCACAAGTTGGGCATGTAGTTTTATCCTTGTGCTCCTTGCTATACAAGATGCAATCATTGGAAAGCACATGTATCTTCTCATACTTCAACCCTAGTGCAGCCATGCTTTTCTTTGCCTCCCATGTGGATCTTACCAATTTGTTATCTTTTAGTAGCATCTTACCTACTACTTTCAATACTTTTGCAAAACCATGATCTTAAAAACCAAATCTTGATTTCATGTCATAAAGTTCTACCATTCTGGACAGTTTACTCGAGGTACAATGGCTCATTGCCTTCTTGTAATGTAGTTTGAAATTGTTCAGTTTCATGCTAGAAGTCATCATATGCATCTTGAAACATTGATACAGCTGTGCTACTATCTCCAACACTTCCTATGGTGTCTAGATCATATATTCTAGGCCTTGTCGAGGGCCTATGCGAAAGTTCTTCTCCATGCCAAATCCATGGGTAATAGCTTTCACCGATTCCATTAAAGCATAAGTGTTCTCTCAACAACCCTACAATTACTTTTTTTCAAGTTTTCACATTTTGTGCATGGACGATGAATGAGATTACGATCAACACCTACCCTAAGTGTAAACTTTATGAAATTTTCTATACCCTTCGAATATTCTTTCGATGTCCTTGTCGTAAACATCCAAGCATATTTTTCCAATATCATAAGCAATTGAAGCAAATTTGCATGGATACTTGTAAGACATGAAAAGATTAGGTTAGTCATTTTACCAAACATTAGATATACATGAATTAGAAGTATTCAAAATAACTACATTTCATGAAAATTTTCAATTAACAATGAAAGAAAAAGCAAATTATGATCAACACATTCATGAATAAAATCAACTTTAAAAAGAACAATTTCTAACCCACAACCTTGTAAAAATTCTTCAAATATGCGTAACAGTACATATGAGACAAACATAGAGATACTAACCAACACTCAAGAATCGATATTGGCCTAGAGTTTGTGAATGTAATTCCAATTCACACAGGTAGGATTTGGTTTAGAATAGGGAAATAGAAGTCTAGTTTAGTTTTTCTGCACAGATAATAAACACAGAGCAAAAAGGCACCACTAAAGTTAACGAAATAATTCTTAAAATAGAAGTACAATTGAAGTCATTTCCAAAACAATGACTTTAAAAGTTCATACATTTAAAGTAATTTTGACTTTAAATGTATGCACTTTTAAAATCATTTTATGAAAATGACTTTAAAAGTTGACACTTTTAAGTTGTTTCAATAAAAATGACTTTAAAAGTATAGACTTTTTAAAGTTGTTTTGTACAAATGACTTTAATAATTTTTAAATTTCATAGGATATATATATATATACCTTATGTACATTCCAAATTTACATAAATACACAATGAAAGTGATTTTACAACACAGTCATATGTATATGTTAAGTGTTTAATTTTGGCCAAAAGACCCCTAGTTTAGCATTTAATTAGACCATTTAACTCATTAATTTGGTAAATTTTGAATAAAATATAAAATATAGCTCAAATTGACCATCCAACAGTAAATTGTCAAAATTAACGGTCAGATGATCAATTGAGCTAAGTGGATGCTTAATGTATGGTTTAGATGACTCTAATCTAATATTTGGCCTTGCAAATCAAGTAAAGGAGGGTTGGATTGCTTAGAATGATATTCAAAGGTGTAAATAAACCAAAAGAGGCATGGATGTATCAGAGTGAATTTTAATACTGTAGATGAGTCAAAAGAGCAATGAATGGACTAGATATCTAACAAAGCAGACTTTAAAGGTTTATTAATTAAAGGGGAGTCCTAATTTAGAAGAAGGGAAAGTTTCCTAATAGAAATTAACTCTTAAAGGAAAAGAAAGAGGAAGAGAATTAGGAAAGAGGAAAAGTTATAAAGAGCAGAAAGCCATAGGAGTTGGGGGAGTTTTGAAGCTTTTAGAGTTGTAGTTTGTCTTTCCCTTACTTGCCTTACTTTTTCTTCATCTTTTCCTGTGCTTTCCATTTGCTTTCTGTTCATTGTTGTTTTCTATTTTTTCCTATTTTAATCGAAGTCCTTTTCTCCTTCTTTCAATATTCTTCACGCTCTCTTCTCTCTTTTCCCAGCCACCCTTCTCCCTCTCGTCTGTGTTTGTGTTTACCACACCATAGACTGACCCCCAATTCTTCTCCTATGTTTTGTTTTTATTTGTTTTCCTTTCCTGTTTGAATGTTTCCTTTGCATTTTATCTATTTTGTTCATTGTTGTTCCTGTATTTTTACCATATTTCTTTCTTCACTTTTTCAGCCACAACCCCACATCCTCTATTTCAGCTCCCATCTCTCGAACTCTTCTCTTCTTTTTGCTCCCAACTCCGCCACGCTAGATGGCCTGATCCCATCATCATCACTGGGTCAGGTCGTTGTCTTCCCTACATCCCTGCCAAAGGCCATTTAGTGGATGATACACAAGTCTCCCAATTGCATCTATCTAAGCCTAGCAACCCCTAACATCTGCTTCACTTTGTGTCTGACACCCCATCCTCAGCACGCCCAATCCCATCTTCTTCGAACAGTACCAGACAACGCCCAGCTAGGACTGCACAACCAGGCATCAGTCCACCACCTAGGCGCCTACATATCTACTTCATTTCTGACAATCTCCTTTGGCAAACCATATTCTCTGGGCAAACTCTATTTTACAGAAGTTTTAAGGAAGTCTCAGGAAAAATTCCACTTTTACCGATATGAGAATATTTTAAATTACATTTTCTATCCTGTTATTGTTACTATTCATGTTTTGTGCTATTTCAATTTTGGTTATTCGCATTCTGTGTTATTTCGTAGTTAATCCACGAACTATCTTATCTATTCCTTTTTAACGAAATCAAGGGTTTTGGTTTAACCACAGGAAAACTCTTATGTCTTAGCTGTTTAATTCATAATCTAAATTAACTTTTATAACTTGTTTTGAAAAAATAAAAAGAAAAAGAAAAAAAATAGTATATATATAAACAAACACATCAACACAGGAATCAAATTACTTTTTTATTACATCCAATGCGACATATATATCAAATGTTACATATTATTAGATCTTGTCAAGCCAAGATCAAATAATGAATCTACTCTTATTCATCAAAATCTGGCCTAGTATTTAGGTGACACCACACTTTTTCTTCAAAATAGGCCAAAAGTTGATAGTATAACCACCACACTCATCAAACCCTAATTTTGGGTGAGAACTACAAATCGTATTGTTCTCCATTTCTTCAACAGTGAGGCTTGAGAGAGAAGTAGCTGTCATTTTCAATAAAATCATATGATTTGGCAAAATCAGGATGATCAAACAAATTCTTTAACCCCATGATATGTAGTGCAAAAACCCACATGATCTACAAAATAAAAAAATTTAAAAAAACTTAGTAATAAGAAAAAAATTATTCATGTGATTTAAAAGAAGTTGTGGTTTCCTTACAGTTTTTTCCATGACACAAATAGTTAAAATATAAAAATGGAAAATAAGAAGGGAGAAAAGAGAGCAACATAGGGCCTAAAGACGTAGTCGTTATGCCAAAACCATGAGAAGAAGAAGATAAAGGAGAAAACATACCTTGATAGTTATTTATAAATCATCAAACACTTTAGAAGTCGTTTAGTGCTAAACAACTTTGAAAATATATAAATTTTGAAGTTGCTTAGCACTAAATGACTTTAAAAGTCCATTCCCGCTAGAAAAAATATTCCAGACAAATTTATGTGATACTTTTCAAGTCACTTCCTTAAAATGACTTCGAAAGTTATGCATTTTTATGAAATGACTTCAATAGTTATTCCTCAAAAAAATTCCCTCGGGCTAGTTTTTTAAAGTCGCTTACACTTAAATGACTTCTTAAATATATATAAATATTTAAAGTCATTTATTTTCAAACAACTTCTAAAATATTTATAAAGTCGGCAATCATATAAGCGACCTCTTTATGCCAACTTTAAAACCCTCATGTGTAGTAGTGTGCAAGTGGAGTTGACTTGAAAACAATAGCGAGATGACTTGGGATGGCTTGATGAATAGTGGTTGGATGACTCAGTGAAAGGTGCAACTGATTACAAGTGGACTTGACCATTTTGAGCAGACCCGATGACCATTTTGAGTGATGTTTGTGAGCAGCTAATGAGGACGACCTACAAGGGCAAGTGCAAGAGACACTAGCAGGCTTTTAGGTGAGAGGCTTCTAGGAGACAAACTTCTAGATGCTTATAAAACACTTGATGACTAATGAGCAAGGGGAGTAACAACCTTTTAGGAGAAGTCACAAATACATGTACACTATTAATGGAGCAGCTGGAAAGCGAAGACGACTGTTGGAGGGGGAGTTGGCTCAAAGATATACTTGTAATTTGAGGGATCTAAATCAAGTTGAAGGGATTTAGTGCATCCTCCTCCAGTAGGCATGGAAGGGGAGATTGTTGGACGCATGGGATCCATACCCATGTGAGTTAGAATCTTATGTGTGTGTGTGTGTGTGTTATATGTTATGTTAGGGTTCGTGTGATTGAGTGGGTGAGAGTTTGTAGAGAAATAGAGGAGAGTTGGATGAACCTCCTCCTCCTCCTCTTCCATTGTATCTCATCAGATAACATTCCTCCTCTCCTCGAGATGTAGGCTGAGTTTGGCTAAACCACCTAACTCTTTGTATCTCCATTTTACATGTGATTGTGTTCTTTCAGATCTTAAGATCCTAATTGTAAGATCTGCCAATCCATGGCAGATTTGGCACAATAAGCAAAATAATTCGCATTTGGTCATTGCATGTTGTTGATTGCTTTACAAAGTTTTTTATTCTCATGCCCAATAATCAAATAACATTTCATTTGCTAATTGGTCTTATTGGTGTAAATTTGGGGTTATTGGATATCTAATGAATACCTACCACAAGCAAACCCACTATGTAAAAGTGGGATCCATGAAAATTGACAATGATAAGGTGCACCATAACTATAAAAAATGGAGAGAATAACTTACTATCTTATGACTTTCAACTTTTAAGCATATGAGGACTAAATTGCAATCGATTTGATGAAGTATGGAACTATGTAATTTGATTTTGATTATTGAATGCTGCATGAATTTGAAGCAATGGGAGGAGTAACAAGTAGACATTCCTTTATTTAGAATTTTCCACTTAGCTATATATTGATAGCTACCATCTAGAGGAAGAACAGAAAGAGAGAAATATTCAATGTTGTAATATCATCTATTTAGGCATCTATGAAAGAGAAGATCACAGAAGTATCCTCTAAAGTCCAAGGCTGTTGTCGTACAAGTTTGTTTCAACGGTGCTTCCAAAAATAATCCATGGGTTGGGGGTTCTTAGGGACTATAATGGCCGTTTTATTGCTGCAATGGTTAAATGCATTGGCAGAAAATCTAATAACGAAGCCGAGGTTTCCTAGCTGGACTTCTTTAACACAATCTTAATTGTGTTAATATGCAGGTCTTCGGAGATTCGATGATCGTCATCAATGTCATGCACGTCTTGAAGACCAAGGCAACGAAGTTATTGTGGTCGACACATCAGATGAGTAAGAGATGTAAACAAGTTGCTGAAGAGTTCAAGCTATTTCATTTTCTCATGTTTTTTGGCAAGCAAATAGTGTCGCAGTTAGGTTAGCTAAATGGTCAGTAAAAAACAAGATTATGCTGCTTGGGTTGGTATACCTCCTTTTATTAAGGACCTATTGTTTCATGATGTAATAGGTGCTAAGGAGGTGCGTGAAGTGATGTAATCTTTTTATTTTATAAACTCATCGTTGTTTTCAAACAAAGATAATGAAAAAAAAAACAAGAAAGGAAATTCATGAATTGCACCAAATAACCCAGAAAGCTATCTCCTTATATTATATTTTTCCTTGTCTTCCATCCATGAAAAGCCTCCATATGGTCTAATAACAAGCCGAAAAAGAAATGAAAACCAACAAAGAGGTACCAACAAGAAGAAAGTAGATGACCTCTTCAAATGCCCGTTTCTCAGTTTTCTAAGAATCTTTTCCTTTCTATTATAAATCCCCTTCTATCCACTCCTAGAGGTGCAACAATAAAAACAATGCCTCAAATTCTCATGCATTGAACGTAGAAAGAGAAAGGAGGGTTAGATCTAAGACAGAGATGGTGCGAAAGAGGAAGATTGGAGAGGGAAATGAAGGGAAGGATTCTGAAGGGGATGGCCTTGGATGGGAAGAGGTGGTGAAGGAATCGGCAGCAGCGGCGCCATTAGGTGCACTTCGGCCAACAAGGAAGCGCTTCGTAGGGGTCCGGCAACGGCCATCGGGTCGATGGGTGGCTGAGATCAAAGATACCATACAGAAGATCAGAGTTTGGCTAGGTACTTTCGACACAGCCGAAGATGCAGCCAGAGCATATGACGAGGCCGCTTGCTTGTTACGTGGGGCCAACACACGCACCAATTTCTGGCCGTGCTCGCCTTCGTCGACCACTTCGTCAGCTCTAACATCCAAGGTCTCTAATCTTCTCCTCCTCAGACTCGGAGCCAGAAACAACCAATCTGCTTGTTCTTCAACAGTGCCCATAAATCAACAACAACGAGACCAGCAAAAGCAATATGAAGGAGAATCATCACAAGCTTCAGAAGATCAAGGGACCTGTTTCGATGAATTCTTGAATTACATCAACAATTCAGCTACTGCTAGTATTATTACGGGTAACAATGGTGGCAAGACTGGTGATTATAGAAATGTAAGTCCGGAAACTGGTTTTATTGAGCAAGAACGTAGCGGTAGAGAATCGGAACTGGACTATGGTTGGAGTGATGAGAGTCAGGTATCTGGTGGTGGGACTGGCTTTGAAGGAGAAAATCAAGAAGCACAAGAAGAAGGGATTGATGACCCAGAAGAAATTGATTTCCGGTTCATTGATGTTAGCGGGACTTCTTGTTATTGCTCTCTATTTGAGATTGCTGAAGAAATTGCAGAGCCAATTGACCAGGAGAGCACAGGCGACGAACCATCGGTGCTTCGAGCAGCCATGAAGAGGATGAAATATGAAAGGAAGATCTCTGCATCTCTTTATGCTCTCAATGGGATCTCGGAGTGCTTGAAATTGAAGCTTGAATGGGACGGTGAACAGAAGGGTGCGGATCAATTGACCTACTTCGGTAGTTCTTACACTCAAAATCGTGAGAAGAAAGAGGAACATGAAGATATTCAGGTCCAAATGGAGGCCCCATAAGTATCAACTCAAAATATACCTTCTTCTAATACTGCTTCTGCTGCTGGAGCTACGATTAGTACCACGATTCTACAACAAATACTTCAAGCAACGATGGCGAATCATTAGTTTGGAGGTCACTTGATCTTCCCCCGATCTGCCTTGTTATTTAGGTATAGTTGTTATATGAACAATTTCACATACTGTAATTTTAGAGAAGTTTTCCCAGCTCTCCTCAAACTTCTCATCCTATGCTGTTAAGCAGCAACAAAGATCGATGCACCGTATATACTATCTATGTTCAAGGATCACTATTATATATGATGTTTAAGTTGCATATGAAAATTGAAGACGAGTATGCGATATTTACCAATGAGCAACCTATGGAAATATAGTCATCTTCTCATATACCACACTCTACTCTTGTTTGGATGTTTATTTTTATTGATGGCTCCGCTGATATTTCATTCGAAGACCAAAATAAAATGTGGGATGTTCTGAAAATGATTAATCCTTAGTTAATATTGCGGGATAGTTTAGTAATGTAGCTATACTCAATTTCTTCATATGCTTGTGTTTTTGTTGAAGCAACTTTAATTTGCCTCTAGTTCTGAGTATGATTAAGTGAACTTACTATGGTTGTGGGTGGTGTGGCAACACGCGTAATGACAATTTGATGGCTAACGCATCTGGGTTCCCAAAGGAAAGAATTAAGCTTGCTAGGAGCCTATGAAAGGACATTGTGTAATTTTCTCCTATCTATGTCCGTTTGCATTCATCATCAAGTAAAGTTACAGTATACTTTAACACTAAATCGTAAATGTATTGCTTCCTAATGGTCATGAATAGTGAATTCATGTTGACTCTCCATGGCTTAAAAGCGTACATGAATCCTGCATGATGCTTCAAAAATAATTTCCTAGGCATAAGAGATCACAAATGTAGCTCAGTGCTCACAAAATATTTCTCAATGAGTTTGGGAGCTCATGAATCAAGCATCTTGATTTGATCCTTTTTTGGGAAAATTCGAATAACCCTCTAGTTCATGCACACAAGAATATATGGAAAGTTAAAACTTAGTTTGTCAAGAGCATTTGCTTCATTAGAGGGAAATGAGTACATACTACTGAGAACATAACATGGTTGTTGATGCTTTGACTAATAATCCATTTATATTTAGGTTTTCTGATGACAGTAATCTCTTGAAATAATGTAAAATTCTCTTAATAGCATGCCAATGATCTTCCTAGGACTATACATTTATTAGCAAACATGATTGATAGCTTAGGATATATCTTGTGTGGTGAGAGTAACATATCTTACAGTGCCAACAACACTTTTATATTGACAAGGATCAGTAGGAAATGTTTGCATCATCTTTCATTGCTTGATTGTTGTGGACGTTGATGTAGAGAGTGGCTTTAGCATCAAATATATTTGATCTTCGAAGACTATCATGGATCTAATTCTTTTGAGTATAATAATAGCTCTTTGGATGTTTTAAGAACTTCAATATCCAAAAAATAGTGCAAATTGCCCAAGTTTTTCAATGTTAGATGAGTTTGAAAATCTTGGATGAAACATTAAGGCTGTGTCTATTAATATAAATCATCTACGTTTCCTGATGAGAATAGTATAATGTCTTACTTCTGTAGATGAATAAAAACTATTGGTTTTTGAACTTGTTCATCTAATATTGTGATGGTTTGGGTTTTTTTTAAATAGTTTTGATGCAAATTCTTTTTGAAAACATCTAGGTACCATTAGAATTGGAGTTAGCACATACGATGAAACACAGGAGAGTCAACATTGCTTGTATCAAAGAAACCAAGTGGAAAGGAACTAAAACTAGAGAAATTGATGAGTATAAGCTTTGGCACGTAAGAAATGATAGTACTAAATATGGCATAGGGATAGTGGTAGACAAAGAATTAAATGATAAAGTTGTAGATATTAAAAGTACTAGTGATTGAACTATATTAATACAACATACTTTAGGAGAGGATCATAAATGTTATAAGTGTATAAGCACCACAAGTAGGGTTAGAAGATAGAATTGGGATAAAATTTTGGTAAAATATGGAGGGAGACATCCAAGAAAGTCCTAACACAAAGGAGATTTTATAGGACCAAATTTTAATGGTCATGTAGAAAAAGAAAAGGAAGGATATGATAGGGTATATAGAGGGTATGGTATTGGAGAAAGAAATGAGATAGGTGGAAGTTATACTTGATTTTACTTTATAGCATATAACCTAGCTTTAGCAAACACATATTTTAAGAATAGGGAGGAACACTTACTAACCATTTAAAGTGGACCCTATAAAATCCAAATAGACTTTTTTCTACTTAGGAATACTGAAAGATCAATGTGTAAGGATTGTAAGGTGATGCTCAGTGAGAGTCTAACCTCACAATATAAGTTAATGGTTAGGGACATCTATATTAAAATAAGGAAGAAAGGAAATGAACTTAATAGGAATTCAAAAACTAAGTGTTGAATTTAAAAAGAGAGAATATATCATTATTTACAAACAATCTGATGGTAGAAGGAAACTGGAACAATGAAATAGAAGTAAACACCATCTACACTAATATGTTCGAGTCCATTAACACAATGGTGAAAGATGTTCTAGGAGTTTCTAAATGTAAAAGGCAACTAACAAAAGAAACATTATGTTGGAGTGAAAAAGTGCAAAAAATTATTAAAGAGAAACAAGTGTGATTTAAAGCACGGGAGAGGACTCAAAATAATGAAAACATTGATCAGTATAAGAATGCTAAAAAAGTTTCTAAGAGAGTAGTAAGTGAGGCTAAACTCAAGGCATATGATGATCTCTATAATATATTAGGATTAAGAGAAGGTGAGAAAGATGTGTTTGAAGTCTCAAAATTAAAATAAAATAAGAGTAAGGACTTGGACCATGTTAAGTGTATTAGAAGTGATAATCAAAGGGTATTAGTCAAAGATAATGAGATCAAACAAAGGTAGGAAAGTTACTTTCAAAAATTGCTAAATGATACCTACCCTAAGATTATAGGTATTGAAAGTACCATAAACCTAAATAAAGTTGAAAATTATAGATATGACCTTAGGATTAGAATACCTAAAGTGAAAGAGTCCTTGAAAAAGGTGAAACTAAGAAAGGCCCTCGGGCTCAATGGTATACAAGAGTTTGGAAGTATGTGGGAGACACTGAAGTAGCTTGGTCGGCAAAGTTGTTTAACAAGATTGTAAAATCAAAGAAAATATAGAACAGGTGTATTAGAGAACTAGTTTGGTTTCATGCCTAGGAGGTCTACCATGGAAGCTATTTGCCTACTTAGACAATTGAGAGAAAACTCTAAGGATATGAGTAAGGATCTTAACTTATTCCTTATTGACTTATAAAAAGATTATGATAAGGTCCTCAAAGAGTTAATATGGTGGGTGTTGGTGAGAAAGAAGTTTCACAAGGTTATATAGACATAATTAAGTATGTATATGAGGGAGCGGTAACAAATGTTAAGACAACTAGTAGAGAGAATTGTGATTTTCCTATCATCATAGGATTGAACCAAGGGTTGGCATTGAGCTTATACTTTTATACATTGGTTATAGATAAGTCAAAAAAATTAATAAGTGTTTAATTTTGCATTAAAAGTACTCAATATGTAGTCCATGCATTATAAATTATAGTGCATTATCATAGGATTTTTCCAAAATTTATAACACATGCATTTCTAAGCTAATGATTCAAAAGTTTGATATTTTCTAGCCTTAGAAGCCAATCTGGAGTAACTATATGAATAATCATAACTTTTTAGGATTTAATTGGGTTTTTTACTATTTTGTAAGTGTTGAGAAAATGATCCAACAGCCGAGAGCAAGTAAGAAAAGATTTGAAGAATCAAGATCACAAAGACCTAAATTTAAAAGCATAATCAAGGTTCAATATCATCTTATGACAAGCAAGAGGACAATGAGAAGATCCAAAGGTGACTAAAATGGGCCCATGCAAAAAGCCATGCAATTGCATCGCACCTTTGCATGGGAATTGGAGCCATGCTTGCAAGTTTCCTAAGCTATCAAGGAAAGCTAAGGAAGCTAAGCCATTCAAGCCTTGAAGCTAAGGGACTTGACCACTCAAGCCACCAAGCAAGGAGTCATCAAAGTGAGCCATGAAGCCATATTAACCATTCCACATAGAGTCATATGATTGGAGGAAGATTTTCAAGCAATTATCCATGCTAAAATTGTGAATTTCAAGAGGAGAATTAGAAGGAAGTTGAATGAATATCAAATATGGGAAGGTAGCATACTAAGGTGGACCAATGGGAGAAGAGTCCTTGAATTTTGTCTTTCTTTTTCTTCTTTTCTCTCTATCTCCCCATATTTCCTTATTTCTCCCTCGTTTTCACTCTCTTTCCTTCCTCTTTCCTATGTCTTTCTACCCTCCACGTGGTACCCTTTGTAGGAGGATAGTTCCATGCAATTCCTCTTGAAAAGTGGCACCTATGCCTAGTTTTCTTAGGGCTTCGTGTTCCTACTACTTTTCACCTTCTAATTTCATCCCCTTCCACTCACTTTCCCAGTTTCCTACTTTTCTTAGAATCCTGCTTCTAATTCTCTTCTTAAGTTACCTACCTTATCCAACCACCTTTTCCAATCTTAAGTCATCTTTCCTTTCCCCTTAGGTCTCTTAAGAAAGTGCAACATTATCTATAGAAACACATAAGAATCCCACACGTAACTCTAAGGAGTTCTAATCCCCCTTTAGGGCTGGGCCTCCACACAAGATTTCCTCCCTCTCTTCTAAGGTATTCCACTCCCCCCTTTTGGGATGGTATTCTACTTGAATTTCACTCATGGTTCTCTTCCTTCAAGCCTTATTCAAGTTGTTCTAGCCTCCTTTAAGTTTAACACCCTTTTCCTCTGGGTTTTGCACTCAATTTCTAAGTTGGTGTTCTAGTTCTTTCTTTCCCTATTTCTTTGCTCAAGTCTTTTCCTTTTTTCCTTGTCTTCCATGTTTATGTTCCTTGTTTTCCTCTTGTTTAAAGCTTTAGATTCTTGTATTCGAGGGCCATAACTCTCTTATAGTGACAGCTAAGAGATTGTAGCCCTTGGATGACGTTACTTGGTACTTGAATTTCTTGATTTCCATTTCTTTCTATTCCATCTTTTTCCTCTCTTTCTCTTTAATTCTCTTTGGTGAACATGCATGCTATCTTAGAGAGGTTTGAAGTGTTGTGAGAAAAGATTTAAAAACATTGGGACTAATTGAAGCCATGATAATTAACAGAGGGGAATGAAGAAAAAAGATTCATGTGACCAATTCTTTAATTAGGATAAGGCCTTGATGATGTCTAGGTACCCTTAGAAAGTTTTTTTTTCTTTTTTTTTAAAGATTTTTGAAAGATAATAAGTATTCATCAGCTTCAAAACGCACTCTTCAAGCCCGGGTGTACCTATCAAAAAACTTAACATATAATTAAAATAGATATCACCATGTGACCACATATAGGACCCACTGGTCACAGCCACACCTAGCTAATAAGTCCATAAAGTTCCACACACATAATAATTCAAACATTATTACATGCCCATCAACAATAAGTGTTAATGTTAAATGGCCAAGTTCAATTAACTAAGAAAAGCTAATATTTCTTCTTTATGTTTTTCCTCTTAATCACTCATACTAAACAACCTCTTCATATTCAAGCTACTTATGGCTTTGTGAACATCACCTGCAATGTTGTGGGTTTGAGTATGAGCACTTAGTGAAAAATTCCTAAACTAGATTTGGAAAGCTACAACAACTCACATGACAAAGCAAAATCAAATGCAATAATCTGACCAAGTATCAAAGGTCCAATCCACAATAGATAATAATTAAATTGAAGTCTACAGATCTAGAGATGCTCAATCATATATACATTGTCCCTCTAGACCATAGATCTAGATGGTAGTGTCCTGCCACAAGCCTCATAGGCTATGGTTTGAACCCTCGAGGATGACCGACATGTATATCATGTTTAACTAACATGATGGCAAACTTTACATGTTAACAAACTTATAAATATGACATGTAATATCCTTATATTTAGTAGTTTCTAACCTTGAAATTTACTTAAACATCATTAGTTAGGGTTTATTTCAAATTTTGTAGGGATACGGTATAATTGAAAAAATGCTATTTTTAGCATTCAAAACCATAAAAAAGAGCATGATAGTGCCCTAGTAATGTCATGGGCTTGCGTACCAAATATGAACTCTAGGAGTTTAGAATGATAAGTGGGTATAGTTATCAAAGTTAGAGTAGTCAGAAACCCTAAGTCAAAGACCAACCTTATCCATACAAAATAGGTTGTTCTAATCGAAAGCAAAGGTGACATAACTTCCCATGCATGCATGCATGCATGCATGCAAGTATTCTACCACCTTGGAAAGCTTCTAAGATAAGCCCAAATCACATACATTAGATACACATACAATGAGAACTTTTTCTTCAACAAAATAAGTCAAAAAATTGGTGCCCGCATGAAGACACATATCATTCACTCTCTCTCCTACAAAACCAAAAGGGGGGACCACCAATGAAGTTGGATGAGTTTCTCATGTCACCTTGATTCCACGTTTTCAAATGAGATAAATAAAGAGGAAATGATGAGAAAATAAAATAGTTGAGGAGAGTGACAATTTAGGGGAAGTCTATGGTTGACATTCATCCTTACTTATGAAGTATTCAAAGGCCAAGATCCATTAATGTTTATGGATATTCTAAGCACCCAATGACAAATCACTTGAGTAAGAATGGACCAGTGAGAAACAAGATTGCAGTGAAGACCAAATTTGAACCCCATTGGAGGAGATATTTTAAGAGAAAAAATGTCTTTTTCAACGGGTGAGATGTCCTCCACTAGTTGAAGACCATTGACTGGAGAAAAAAAAGAAAGGTGGGATGGGAGAATAATAAGGAGAATACCTAGAGTGGACAAGGAAATCTCAATGGAGTCTATGCCATTCACTCTATGTCATGGAAATCCAACGGTTGAGAGAAAATGAGCTATAAAAGAGGAATCTTTTCAATAAGAAAATCTCAATAGAATCTCATCCATTCAAGACAGGATGAAACATGATCCAAAGGATAAGAATGATGCAGATGAAATATACAAACCCTAGCCACCATTTACTTCTTGAGAATTCTAAGTGAAACCCTAAGGAGGAAAGATCTTCACCATCTATTTCTATCCAATGATCCACCTTTCTTCTAGATTTGCTGAACTTCAATGACACTCTCATTAAATTCCACACATCCTCCTCCCTTCCTTTATTTTCTCGATTTCCCTTCTATCTCTTTCCTTCTTAGCTTATCTTCCTTCTCCACTCATCTCTCAGTCCCTTTCACCCATATTCCTTTCTTTCTTACCACAATACCTCCCCCTTTCTACCACAATCCATTCCACATCAATACCTTACCACAAAGCTCTACCATGGCCCCCTCATCTCAACCCTTCATTCTTCATTGATCTAGTCAAGTGTAATCTCAACCCTTCACCTCTCAAGGTTTTGGCTTCAAAAATATATAAATAGAGGTGAAGGAGAAGGAACAAGCCATCTCTTACTTTTCCCTATAATGTAAAGCTAAATTTTAGAAAAACAAAGGGAGGGAGATCCCTTTCATGATCTCTTCTCTAGATCAAATGTCCACCACAAGGAGAAGAGGCAAGAGTATCAACCATTGGTTCCCTCATCCCTCCTTCTCCCATTCTCTCATTCATGCTCTCCCATCATCCATCCTTTAGCCTTGCATGCACCAATCTTTGCACCCTTGCCCTACATGCTTCCCTTCTCCATTCTTGTCTTCCGTGTTGCGATCTAGCCTTGATTTCCCTTGCACATTCCACTCTCTTTCACATGCCATTACTACCATAGCCCTTACACATGCCACCCTCCATCCTTAGCATTGCATGCAAACCCTTTCTCCCTTTACCTATGTCTCTTGCTTCCCTAAGCTACACACCCTTACCCATCTATAGTCTCAATGCACACTCCCCTTCTTTCCAATCATGCACATCCTTCTCCTGAGCTTTTCATCTTCATTTCTTGGGATTTGAGAATAATTTGGGAAGGAAGATAAATCATTGTGCCTCTTTCCATGGAAGCCAAGGTGACTATCCTCTTTGCTTGTTGGCTACACTTAATGTGCTTCAACAAAGTAAATGGAGTCATATAGATGATGCTTTCTTAGTTGTAAATTAGTGTACTTTGGGTTGAAAGGAAGTGTACATGCACTTGTTGAGTGACATAGCAAAGGAGCTACAAAGAAAAATTCAGGCCCCAGAAAAGGAAGCAAATGTGTAAAGATCCTAATTGAGTGACACAACTAACTTCAAGGAAGTTTTATTTGCTTTACTTATTTTTTCCTTCTTAATGTGTTCAAACTCTTATAAGAAAAATTCTATAAATGAAAGAAGTTTTCAATTCTTAGTTAGTTTAATTTACTTGCTTGATAAGTAGTCAATTTTGCATAAAAATTACCCTATTAGTAGTACGTGTTATATATTATATACATCATTATAGGAATTTTCCAAATTTTGTGACACATGCGTTTTTGAATCGATGATCCAAAAATCTGATATTTTGTAGCTTTAGAAGCTAATCCCGAGTAAATCCATGATCTACCATAATTTTTTTGGGTATTAAATAATGTTTTGATCCTTTGTAGGTGTTGAAAGAACAATCCAATGGCTGATATTGTTTAAGATGGTAATAGATGATCTAGATCAACCTAGAGAGTAAGGACCCATTTTCCATCATTCCAAAGGGCAAGCAAGGGTCAAGATCATTCAAGGCCAAGAAGATGAGTCCTAGAGACCATTGGAAGAAGTCAAGGTGATTAGAATGGGCCCATGCAAAATCTACGGCATGAGAATTTAAGCCACGGAAGCCACCTGAGCCATGAAGAAATAGCTAGGAAAAGTCAAGGCAAGTAAGCCATGAAATCACAGAGTTAAGCCATGAAGCCATCAAGTAAGAAGCCATCAAAATGGGCCATGAAGCCATATAAGCCAACACAACATGGGTCCACATTTTTTGAGGAGTTACATGTTTTCCACCACTTGCAAAAAATGTGTTTTGAAGAGGAAACTTGGACTCTACCAACAAGGTCAGGTCGCATGCCAAGTGGACCAATAGGAGACAAGACCTCACCCTTAGACTTTCTTTTTATCTCTCCCTCTCTTTCCCTCCAACATTCACTCTTTCTCTCATTTTGACACCCCTAGTTTTTTTCAACAATATAATAACAATTTACAAAAACAGTCGGGATCCCTATCTTAAAACTTTGATTTTTAAAATGACCAAGACAAAACATAAATGGAAGCATTTCTTTCAAAATTCGGGGAGTCATACAACCACAAAACCTCGAATTTAATAGTGAAATGAAATACCATTTCTATAAAATATCTAACAGATACCTGATAAACAATACATAAGACATCTCATATGAGAGACTCAGTCTCCATATCCATCCACAACCAAATGCTATTTTCAATAATATATACTCCAACAATGGATAAGAAAATGTAGTCACGACAAAACACCCAGGGTCCCTCCATACATTCATCACATCCAACATAAATTCATATTCTTACATCTAGGTCACCTTGCAATTTTAATTAAAGTACAGTCCATACTCAAAACCTAAAGTGAGGTCTTGAACAAACCTCGTCATCTCTACACATCCTCAATGCTTCACTAGAAAGTTACCATCACTTTTACTTGCTCTATCAGCACGTCGACTTGTAGTCACTTTCTATATTTGAGGCATTACAGACAAAGCAATGTCTCAACAAGCTATGCTTGTGTAGGTGATTTACATTTAATTTACTAAAAGCAATATAAAATCACATGTTGCAAGATATCAAGATCATGAAAATTCCTGTAAGAAGAATATATATGCATGAAACATCATAATCCACAAAGAACAGTACACGAAGTCCATGATATAAACAAAGCAATATCAAACTTGGGCATCAAGACATGCATAACATGAGAAAATATGTAAATACATGTATGTCAAAATAATGAAAATTGGTATTTATACAACATCATGAATGCATGTCAAAGCTAACAAAATGTCGTATACGGTCCAGCCCTATGAGTGACTCAAATACACTCACAGTAACATGGGGCCAACTCTTAGTACTTTTCACTTTCACCCTTTCACCCTTACGGGAGCTCAAGCACTCATGGAAAGACATGTTCCAATTTCGCTTTCAACCTTTCACCCTTTCACCCATACGGGCACTCAGGCACTCATGAGGGAGATGCATGCTATCACAAACTCAATCAACAAGGCATATAAACTCCCACATGTCAAAAATCTCAATAGTTAAGTCGATATAACTGAAATACACTAAAAATAGTGCATAAATCATGCACAAAGGAAGTATCAAGCATATCAACAATATATGTTGAAAATGATCTCATGGAACATGGTAGGGCATAAAAACCTATGCCTTAAAGTTTCAATTACTAAGTCATGATTTAAGACATGATGGAAAAATCATGAATGTAATTACCTACCTCGATAACGCAGTACTCCAGTCAAATGCTAAACTATATCAAGTCATGCGCCCTGACGTACCTGTCACATCATAAGTCATCATTGATTGTTAATCCTACTTATTTTTATCATGATCAATTAAATTTCTATTTTTTTTAGTGATTCACATATATCTTTATGATCACGTGTCGATCTGACGGTCAAATCACTATCTGATTGGCACATCCTAAGGCACCCATTTAGATCGACTGTCAAGATCATTTTTCTTAGTAATTTAGTGAGATATGCGCTTTTAATCCCCTAGATCATTTCATGTTTGATGTATACAACCAAGGTTTAAGGCCTGATCATAGGCTTGATCTAGGTCATCTAATAGTATTTAGTGGTTTGACTATTTAAAAGGTGCTTCAAGCTAGGTTTTTATCTTAAATATAGGTCCACGTCATTGAGACAATCACAATGCCTCTTTCATGTAGTGATTTGGACCTCTGTAGCTCCTAGAACCACATTTTTTGTTAAAGGACGGTTAGAAAAACCCCAAAAATCAAGAAAAAGAATTTGCCACACGTGTCACACGTCCGCTACATGTGTACTGTCCGCGTGAACATGCATTCAACCCGTGTGCGTGTGCATGTGTAGTACACGCGTACCATTTGTATGGCGCACCGCATGTCCCTTGCACACCGCGTGTCATGCGCATGTCGCACTGGTCATGTCACGTGGTGCACATTTGTTGTGTAGCGTGTGGCACTGCGGTTACGCTACGTACCACGCTGCATGTTGCACAGGTGTCACGCATGCACTCACCTCCCAACGTCGCCCATCAGGCTGTTGCCACTGGCCATTGCCAGGGATGGGGATCGGACTGGTTTACCATCGTTGGAGATGACAGCCAAAATCCAATTGCCGACAACCCCCAAATGCCCAATCTTTCAATTTTTACACCATTTTGGTCAATTTTTCATGTACATTTTATTTTCAAACTCCATTTCAACAAATTCCATCATTATTTGCTATTTTTACAAGATTTTTACCATGTTCCTAAAAATCCTCATCTTACTATTTTCTTAGTTTTCGGCATCCCTAGTCATCCGATCACCATGAAAATTCATGGGTTTGTTCTTTGTGTCATCATGCACAGAATGAATGGTTCAGATCATTATTTGACACTATTTCATCTACTTAGTTCAAAAAGATCAGTAATACCTAAAGCTTATAGAAAAATGGCAAGTCCATGCCGTTTTCCACTGTTAAAAGGTGACGAACTTAGGAAAAGAGAGGGGAAAAGAGGGGATGGTCCTACCTCGCTCCAGCTAATCGAAGGGGAGGAGAGATCTGTCATGTGCAGTTGTTGTAGTTGTCGGTGTCTCGTAAAACGGGAGTCTATCGTGGGAAACGAGATCGGGAGGTGCATTTAAGGCTTCCGCTCCCTAAATGTAGTTTTTCTTTTTGATACTTGTCCCATCATGGATGGCTATGATGACTTCATGGGCCCCACTTGTAAAACGACAGTTCTACCCCTCTAGATAATTTTAATTAAATATAAAAATTAAAATAATTAGCCATTTTTACTTTGATCTTTGATTTTAGCTTTTTTAGTGGCATTAGATTCCATTTTTCAAGTACATTCTAATTATTGAGGTTTTAACTCGTGATTTAATCTCTAAAATTCTCAATTTCATAATTACCTTAATTTATGCAAAATTTCATAAATCATGCATATTCAGAATTTAAAAAGAAAAAATAGTGGATATTACATCCTACCCACCTTATAGAAAATTTCATCCTCGAAATTCTTTCCATGTCATTCCTCAATTATAAAAACATCCCCACATGGTATCCTCCTATGGTGGCATAAGACTCACCAATGGTATCATCATTTCAGAGTCAAATGTCAATAAACAATTTCATACCATGTTATCTCCTCAGATAATAGTTCATACATATAAACCAATGTATGTTTCAACCCATTCTGAATCCGATACTTATATTGAGGTTAAAACATGTGATAACCACACATATAATGCCATTTGAACCAATCATACTCTCATCCAAGAGTTAATCATTTGTATACATCTTTAGCATAAATAAATCACCATGTTAACATAATTAAAGTGCCATAACTCACATATAGGCAATTCCACGTCAAGTCCATTCTAGCGTATACCCTCATCGGCCCCCCTCATCCGCTACTCACAAATATAAGCCAAAATTTTGAGTTGATTACATGTAAGGAATGCTCTCATACTAAATATACTTTATTATCACACCTCTCAGCTGCATGAGAGATTAGGCTCGCATGCGTAATATAAAATAGTATCCATTTCATTGCTATCCTAGAGAACTCAACCATTCAGCAATAACTATTCACCAGACTAAGGTGACTATCAACTTTAGTGCTTAGTTTAACCAATCCCAATTTATCATAGTCCCCATAAATCGTATCTCTATCAGTAAAGGTATCATAGTGAGGAAAATTCATCTTCCTTGACCATAATTCCTACTCACATACATTTATAGCAAAAGATGCGTCCTTTGGATACTCAGAATAATACACAAGAACTTCTTGTGCTCTACAAGGTCATGATATATAGAAAACATCAGTCACTACATAATCATAACTCAACTCAGTAACCTTTAGAAATTCAGCCTATCATATTCATACGTACTATCAGTGTACTAATTTTATCAATTTATGCGATCCAGAGCTAGTAGCAATCATAACAAGTTCTAATAATTGTCTTCAAGACATTTCAATCACAATCCTCAACTGGTAATAACCAGACCTTAAATCAATATCCACCAATACTATGCACAATCCAAGGTTGATAATATAGATCAACAATATAAGATAAAGAATGTCAATTCTCCACCGTGGAGCTATCAAATAATCAATAATCCGCGTTTAGCAATACAAATCTATCTCTCTTCTCACAATGAGGATTAATGCATCCCATGAAGACCCACTAGGTCTAATAATCTCTTGTCAAATACTACCATAGCTGGAACCCTTCTAGCTCAGCTGGAGCCATCCTGTATGGCACTCTAGAAAATGACACTATATTTGATGCCAAATCAATATAAAAATCAATCTCTCATGGTGTAAAATCTTGAAAGCTTCTCAAGAAGATCGTGAATCTTCACATACCCTCTGTGTGCTCAATTTATAGTCGTTCTTTGTCAACCACAATCACAAAACTAGGATAACTTGATACATCAAATGAGTACTATATTACCTTCAAGGCAAGGTTAATGCAAATCTCGGTGATGCCCCCTTCTTACTTAGGAACGAGATCAATAGTTATCTGATATATCAAAAGTACCCTTCTCCTCATTGAAATCAACTGTCCTCCAACAATGGGATCCATCCCAAGGATGATATCATAATCCCTCAAATCATGGACTATAAACCCAGTATCTATCCTCTCACTCGTTGTCATTTCCACTAGTACTCATTAGAGGTATCTACAAGTTTCAATAACTTTGCTAATCAGTGTTATAACCTCCAACCTAAGGATCTTTAAATACATATAAAGACACATTCATCAGGGTGCCAACACTCAACTACAAGGGTGACTAGATCCTAAATCAAGGAGGATCTTGGCATGTCTATCAACATTCAAATAGGTGCCCTCCTTAACTTGGGTTGAGGTTGATACTTGCTTCAAGTAATGATAATGATCGTCAAAAGCATGATCCACACATAAATGTAAAGATATCACAACAAATCATCATTGCCAATGTGGGGCCATCTTTGCCCTGTCTTCAATTTCAGTCAGTTTGGCTTATTATCCACAAGGATAGTCTCTAAAAGAATATCTTAACTCTTCACAGTTAAAACATTTAAAGGGTTTCCACTGTATGGCAGCTACTGATGCCATTACTATTGCTACAGTGGTCCAAAAACTCTAGGACATAGTTGTTTAGGTGTCTGCCCTTACAACTACTACACATTATGTCTCTCTTCCATATCCCAACACTGCTTGATCAAATGTCGCTGGCTCAATGACATTTGCAGTCATGTTAATGGAAGATATCTTGCACTTACTAGGCTGACTCAAACTACCCAAGTTCGAGTTTTTGTGATCAATCTTGACCTAAAAAGATCCCTCTTTACATAGAGGTTATGTCTACAACTCGCAACCAGTGTAGAACGCGACACAATCACTTGATTTCTCAATACAGTTGTCAACATATAACAATCTATCCATGGTCTCCTTCTACATGGTGAAGGAGTTAGGACAAGTCTCTTCAACTGTGTATACTGGTTCAGTACCGTTGAATTGTGTAATTCTTCTCTTCAAGGGGCAAACTCCCTTAGTTTTCAAAGATACTAATTATCACAGGCCTTCCCAAAGGTCTTCTAGGTAAATGTCTCATCAATAGAAGAACACATCTTCTCAAATAACCAACCTTAAAATCCTCGTAATTATACTTTCAGTGTCCTCACTTTCGCTATTTCACTTTCTTGAACTGATGAATTATTTCATGGGCATATCAATCCAATTCATTTACGACTCGATCAATTTCACACCCAAGGAAATTTACCTTTATAATACTTCATTAATCATTGAAAACCACACTATTATCTTTGTCAGTATTGGATGTAAATCAATCATAATTAATTTGTCTCACCTCGTTCACTTTGTATGTTTTTTCTTTCTAGTTGATTTATTACAAAATCATTTTTATTCAATAATTATTCACACAATTTAGTCATCATGTCCTCCAAGTAATAAACACTTCAAATCATAATTAAAACCCAAAAAATGATTTGTAAGTATTCACTCCCCACCAATGTCTAATATCAATAATTTTTTAAGCATAGAACTCATTAGTTTTTATCTAACCTTATTCTCACAACAATATTCATTCTCCACATCAACTTCAATAAATATCTCTCCCCACTTGATTCACATCATTACTACTAATTATTATTAGAAAAGGGTTGTTATCTCCTTCAGTGCTATGTGACTTCAATCGTAATTGAAAATCCTCAAAGTGATTTATAGACATTTACTTTTCATTAATGACAAGCTTTCAACTCCACTTGATACATGAACTCACTCGTTTTCATCTCCAAATAAGATATTTCATCCATAGGAACACTAGGATCTTATTTCATTAATTTTCAATGATTTCTCCCATATTACAATTTATTCGTCAATAAATCTACTTCAAGTTTAAACTGATACCATACTCCTCTCAACAATCTCAAGTCCCCAACAGTTGTAACCATTTCTGATCCTTCATCATTCTCATCATACTATTGTCTTTACAAAAATTGTTTGGCTTTTTCCAATAGTTCACTAACACCATTCAAGTTAGAACTTAAATTCTCAAAAGCAATCATATAAATATATCTGCTATTGTGAAATAAGATTCTCACTAAGAGAAACTATTTTATAATCTTTATTCTGATTCATGATTCTAAGAATCATGCACTTCCCATAAAAGTGTACCTCCATGTGCTCATACAATGTCTTAAAGAAGCAATTTCTCTATGAAAGTCTGCCAATATTCATGGCATTATCTATTTCACAATCATCAACATCCCTCACATGAGTTATCTCTGTAACTCATATGTAGGGAACCACCTCACTTCATGGAATATATGTGACTTTTGAATTTATTGGAATGGCTGCGATGAAGTAGACATGGGCTCTGATACCAAACTGTGACACCCCAGGATTTCTCAACAATATAATAATAATTTACAAAAATAGTCAGGATCCCTAATTCAAAACTTTGATTTTTAAAATGACTAAAACAAAACTTAAACAAAAGCATTTCTTTCAAAATTCAAGGAGTCATACAACCACAAGATTGCGGATTTAACGGTGAAATGAAATACTATTTCTACTGAAAATTCGACAAAGTTTCCACTGTATTTTGGACCATTGGACATAACCAGTGCAATACAAAACCACTTGATAAACAATATATAAGACATATTATATGGGAGACTCAATCTCCATACCCATCCACAACCAAATGCTATTTTTAATAAAATATACTCCAACAATGGATAAGAAAATGTGGACACAACAAAACACCCAGGGTCCCTCCATATAACCATCACATCCAACATGAATTCATATTCTTACATCTAGGTCACTAGTCCATACTCAAAACCCAAAGTGAGGTCTTGAACAAACCTTGTCATCTCTGAACATCCTCAATGCTTCACTAGAAAGCTGCCATCACTTTTACCGGCTCTATCAGAGCGTCAACCTGTAGTCACTTTTCATATTTGAGGCATTGCAAACAAAGCAATGCCTCAATAAGCTATGCTTGTGCAGGTGATTTACATTTAATTTATAAAATGATATAAAATCACATGTCGCAAGATATCAAGATCATGAAAATTCCCATAAGAAGAATATATATGCATGAAACATCATAATCCACAAAGAACAGTACACGAAGTCCATGATATAAACAAAGTCATATCAAACCTGGGCATCAACACATGCATAACATGAGAAAATATGCAGATACATGTATGTCAAAACAATGAAAATTAGTATCTATAGAACATGAATGCATGTCAAAGCCAAGATAACATCGTATACAGTCCAACCCCATAAATGTCTCAAATACACTCACGGCAATGTGGCGCCAACTCTCAGTACTTTTCGTTGTCACCCTTTCACCCTTACAAGCACTCAGGCACTCACAGAAAGATGCGTTCCAATTTCACTTTCACCCTTATGGGAACTCAAGCACTCACGAAAAGACGCTCTCCAATCCCGCTTTCAACCTTTCACCCCCACGGAGCACTCAGGAACACACGAAGGAGGGGGGGGGAATGCATCTCGTCACAAGCTCAATAGTCCTAATCAACAAGGCATAGAAACTCCCACATGTCAAAAATCTCAATAGTTAAGTCGATGTAACTAAAATATACTAAAAACAATGCATAAATCACACACATAGGAAGTATCAAGCATGTCGACAATACATGTTGAAAATGATCTCATGCAACATGGTAGAGCATAAGAACCTATGCCTCAAAGTTTCAATTACTAATTCATGATTTAAGAAATCATGAAAAAATTGTGAATGTAATCACCTACCTAGATAACGCGGTACTCCAATCAGATGTGTAAGCTATATTAAGTCGTGCACCCTGACATTCCTGTCACATCATAAGTCATCATTGATTATTAATCCTACTTATTTTCATCATGATCTATTAAACTTCTATTTCATTTAGGAATTCACATGTATCTTTATGATCACATGTCAATCTAATGCTTAGATCACTCTCTGATCAGCACATCCTAAGGCACCTATTCATATCAACTGCTAAGATCATTTTTCTTGGAAATTCAATGAGATCTACCCTTCTAGTCCCCTAGATCATTTCATGTTCGATGTATACAACCAAAGTTTAAGGCCTGATCATACATGAATCGGCTTGATCTAGGTCATCTAATAGTATTTAGTGGTTTAACTATTTAAAAGGTGCTCCAAACTAGGTTTTTATCTTAAATATAGGTCTGGGTCATTAAGACAATCACGACGCCTCTTTCATATCATGATTTGGACCTCTGTAGCTACTAAAACCACATTTTTTGTTAAAGGATGGTTAGAAAAACCCCAAAATTTAAGAAAAAGAAACTGTCGCACGTGCGTTGCATGTGTTCCATCCGCTTTGCGCGTGCATGTACGCTGCACACGTGCTACTCGCATGTCGCGCTTGTGGCGCACACCGTGTGTCACACGCGTCGCACTGTGTGTGTCGCATCAGTTGTGCTGTGTGTCGACACATGGTGAGCATTTGTTGTGCCGCGCATCATGCCACATGTCACGCAGGTGTCGGCATGCACTCGCTGCTTGATGTTGCCTGTTGATTTGTCGCCACTGGTCATTGCTGGGGACAGTGACTGGACTAGTCCTCATCTTATTGTTTTCTTAGTTTTCGACGTCCCTAGCCATCCTATCTTCATGAAAATTCATGGGTTTGTTCTTTGTTCATCATGCAAAAGATGAACGGTTTAGATCATCATCTAACATTGTCTCATTGACTTATTGAAAAATGGCAAGTCCATGCCATTTTCTAGTGTTAAAAGGTGACAAACTTTGGAAAAGAGAGGGGAAAAGAGAGGATGGTCCTACCTAGGTCTAGCTAGTCGGAGGGGGGGAGAGATCTATCGTGTGCGGTCGTCGCATTGGATTCCATTTTTCAAGTACATTCTAATTATTGAGGTTTTAACTTATGATTTAATCTCTAAAATTCTCAATTTCATAATTACCTCAATTTTTGCAAAATTCCATAAATCATGCATTTTCATCATTAAAAAAAATAGTGGATATTACACTCATCCTCTTTCCCTCTCTCCATCTCACCCTCCATCGTGATCTACTTAGAATGGGAATCACTCACAAAATTTTGTGCCATCTCCCCCTTCTGATCCCCACCTTCCTAGATCTCCCACTTCCTAAGTTTCCACCTTCTAATTCCCTTACTAAGTTTCCTATCTTATCCAACTTCCTTTTCCCCATTCTTATCCCTATTTCCCCCTTCCTTAGGCTAGAAATTAGTAAGGGCTCTGTCTCTATAAAGAGGTGAAAATCGTGGAGAGGAGAGTAGTTCTTTTTTATATCCAAATTTTCCTTTCTTAGTTCCTTTTCATTCAAGTTCCTTAAATTTTCGTGCAATTTTACTTTGGAGGAGGTTTAAGATTTTGTACCCTTTTCATGCTAGGAATTCTATGCATTCCTAGCAAAGGAATTCCACGCCATCTTCAAAAGGATGACCATGCCATCTACCATCCAGCGATCTAGCTTTCAACACATCCTTCAAAACAATCCTCCACACCATCTTCAAGGCTAGAGTTCCATGCCTCTCTTTCCATGGTTGCAGCCTAGTCACCAAGCATCTTCAAGAGAGTTCTCAATACAAAATCTCAAGCTAAGTTCCACCCCATGTTCTAAGTTGGTTTTCAATGCAAGTTTGCTTCTCTTTTTGCAAAGTTTTCTTCCTATGGTTGATGCACATAGCACTTGAGTTCCTCTCAATGTGATTTGACTTCCATTTAGTGCTCTTGTTCTCCTTGATCAACTGCATAAACCTCTTAGATTGATAGCCAAGAGAGAGTAGCCTTTGGATCAAGACAGTGGTTCTTTGATTTCCTTTAGTTGCTTGCCTATTATTGTTGGTAGTTATCATAATGTTTCCCGTTCTTTCTTATCTTTAGAATTCATGTCCAACTTGCTTTCATTTTCTCTTTGATTCTCTCTTGGGTTCACACTCATGCCATTGAGGAGTGGTTGTTGGATAGTTGAAGATTGAAGTTAAATTATTTTATTTTCATGTATTGGAACAATGCACACCATTCTTGTAATGAATTCCATTCAAATAACAAAGTTTGTTCCACACACCATGCTTAATTCTCCATATGCAATCTTTTGATGCATGATTCTTGTTTTTGTATGCTTTGTTTCATTGACTAGTTCATGTTTAAATTTCATTATTTAAGTTAGTTGCCTCTTTAGATTATTTTTTAGTTACTTTTTAGTTTATTTTTAGAATGTTTCCTTTAGTTAATTTGATGCATGTTTAAATTCCCAAGTTCTTTTAATTCCTAGATTAATAACAACCAAGACTCTTTTGGTTAGGATAATTAATTTAAACAAGTTTCAATTGCGTAAAAAATATGAGAGATTCCTTGGGGGATCAACCTCACTCGCGTACATCTTACTACTTTGATTCATGCACTTGAAAGTAATATTAGAACTACACCATTGCATTAGTTTAGTTACTTTATTTTGATGTTTTAATTTAATTGCTTTCACTAATTATTGGCTAGGTTAAAGTAAGATAACATAGACTTTAATTGAATTCATTTATTAAAGAGTCCTCATGGGATTGACTCATATTTGCTGTCTATGTTACAATAGACCTATGTACTTGTTGTATAATTAAAATTCACATCTAGTGTAATAGATGGATTTAGTTAAATTTAAGCTATCTTACTTTAACCTAGCCAATCAATTAAAGAAAGTTACTAAATAAAGCATTTACACTTAAGAAAACGCGACAAGAAAATAGAATTAAAGCAAGATTACTAAAAATGGAAAGAAACTATACTTCAATAATTAGAATGTTTACATAAAAGAAAAGAAAGCAAGTAAATTAGAATTTCTTCCCCAAGGCTTGAATTCCGCTGTAGGGATCTATTGTTTGTGTCACTCAACTAGAGCTATACACTTATTTTCAACTCAAATTACACTAAATTACATCCAAGTTGTCATCCTCGATTCAACTCCATTTACTTGTTTAGGCACATCAAGTGTAGTTGACAAGCAATGAGGGTAGTCACCCTAACATGCCACTTTTCCTTTATATCCCACAACCATGCCCAAAAGAATCCCTTAGGAAAGGATTACTAAGTTTACCATAGAAGGAAGTGCCCAGTACTTTCCTATAAAGAAACCAACCATTTAGAAAAGGAAAGAATAAGGGGTAGTGAGAAAAAGGATTTATACTTCTCCTTGGCTAGATACTTTAAGAAGAGGGTGCCCTTTTTAGGAGAGAGCAATTAAGAGATACATTTATGCTAGAAACTCTAAGAGAGTGGCCTTAGGGAGAATAAAATCAAAGAAAAAGAATAAAATCAAAGTGAGGTGAATCCACTTATTTTGGATGTCTGACTTTAGAATGAAAAAAAAAGAAGAAATGGAAGAGGGCTTGAGAGAGAATGGGAAGGATAAGATCTAAGGAGGGGGTGTCTATTAGGGTTAGATGTCCAACCTTAAGATATAGTGAGAAGAAGAGATAGAAGAAATGGAATTAGAGGTGATTGCATCCACTGAGTTTGGACATCTCAATTCTATAGATGAAATAAAAGATTAAGAAGAAAGGAACTAAGGTAGAGTGCACCCATTAGACTTGGCCGTCCCACATTAATATGGAACAAAGGGGAAAGTATAATAAAACATGGAGACTAGTGTTCCTTGGATTAGGAGTACCAAGTTCTTAACTTAAGGAGGCATGGAGTGTAGTATTTACCTAGAGATGGTGTCTTATATTTTGCAACTCACACTCGAAGCCTTTAAAGATAAGAAGGAATGAATGATTCAAGGTCAGGATTGGATTCTTACCTCTTCTCCTAAAGAATTAGACTTGTAGCTCTAGGGAGAGATTGTGAGAGTGAACTCTCTCCCTCCATTTCTCCTATGTTTGACTTTGTATTTTAGGAAAAAAATAAGAGATGATTCTCCTTCTTGTTCACCTCTATTTATAGTGTTCTAAGGTGGAAGCCCTAGGGATTGGATGGCTAGGATACTAAGAAGAAAAAATTAAGAAGTGGTTGAGATGGAGGGTAGAAATGAAGAAAGAAATAATAATGAAAAGAAGGGGGGAGCATGAAATTCAATTTGGAAAAGAGTGGGTGGTAAGATGGGGGAGTTTGGAAGGGAATTGGATGAGAATATTGGTGAAGATGTCAAAGAAAAGATAGCATATGAAAGGAGGAAAGAGATGGGAAAAAATAGGAAGGAAGAATGCAAGAGATAATGGGGAATGGAAAGGAGATAGGATAGGATCTCCTTGAGCTAGGAAAGCTTGAGTGTGCTATTTTGGATGGATGGTTGGATGAATATCCTTCTTGTAATAACCCCCATTTTTTTGTAAATTGATTGAGAAAAATCAATAAAGTTTGAGTTTTAGATATTTCGGGCTGAAATATTAGGGTTATTTAAAATATACTTTTTATAAAAGTATAATCAAATCATAAGACATGTAAAATTTAAATTAAACTTAGCAAACCCTTCAAAATGACTGTAAGCACGACAAATTTCGAATTCGGATGAGAAATCCTTAAATTTTTCAAAAAGGGTAAAATAGTAATTGTACCCAAAAATCAAAATATTCCAAAAATCAAAATATGAAACATCAAAATTTAGAATGTACTGAGAAATACGAATCCAACGCCACTAAGTACACTCAAATCCGAGATCATGGGAATAAAACCCAAAGTTTTATGCATAAAGGGCAAAACGGACTTTTTACACCATGTGGGGCCCACATGGGGCCCACATGGGGACCACCACGTCCCCAACAACCACTTTGATCAGCAGCCCATGTGAAACATGGGTCAGCAAAGATCAGCTAGTCATGGGTTAGGTATGGGAGCATTAAAGACTTTCATGCCATTTTATATTAAAAAAATACATATTATAATCATGAAAAAGACCCAAAATGCCTATAAATACAACCCCAAAAATCTTCCAAAAATCCTCATACAATCCCCACGAAATTATCTTCAATCTCCTTGAAAAATTAGATCTGGAATTCCTCTCAAAACCCCAAAATTTCCAGAGCTAAATCTCTTTCCAATTTGTTTTTCTTTTAGATTAGAACAAGAGACCTAAATTCAATTAGGCACTCTGTTCTAGATCTAATTTGATAAATTCCACCGTCCAAAACATCCCAACACATCTATTCTACAAAACCCCCAAAGGAATTTCAAGATCCAACGGTTCAAACAACGGTATTTACGAAAAGGTGGATTTTAGGCTATATCGTCATCAACAAGGTATTTTCTTAATTGGGCATGTAAATCAAGTTTTCTCCTCAATCAAGTAAGTGGAAATCCTTTTCCTATATTTTTAGTAATGTTTTATGTAATTTTTATTTTACTGTAATTAATTTTGATAATAAAAAGATAAAAATAAAGTAAACAACAGAACCCTTAATTAGGGATGATGGAGTACTCAGATGAGAAATCTGACTGTACCAATCGATCCAGAAGGGTCCAAAACCCCTAGGGTAGAAGTTTCATCAAAATCAGAGACCTTTTGGGCCCTCAATTGCAAGAGGATTGATTGGACGGTCCAGAATGGACTGTCCGATCTCCAGATCAGACGACGCCCACGTGACGCACCGTCGGAACGGCGCGTGCGATACGCGTGGAGCGTCTGTTCAAGCGCACGGAAGGCGCGTCCACCAAAATGACGAGCGGACGCGCCCAGCGACAGCCCGGTTTGCGGGCGCGCGGACGACGGGCGTTCCGCTCGTCCCGTCCGCGTCTGTGGACGTCCCGCAGGCGCGCGTCGGGATTTCGTCCCAGCGGACGCGCCCGACGACGCCTGGTTCGTTCCGCCGGTTCGTTCCGCCTGTCGTTCCGCCCGACTAATCTGGGCCGTCCTTTCCTTGGGCCCAGATCAAATCTAGGCCCTAGGAAGGACTGTGAACTTCCAGGATCAATTCTGGAGTCATCTGAACTCCAAATTGAGATCGGAAAGAAGCTATGGAAAGCTTGAGACCTCTATTTTCTTATGGAATAATAAAAATGACATGTTATTCAATAAAAACTTTCTGTATTTAAGAATTAAGTTTCCAATTACATAGATTTTCATGATCTGAGATGATCAGATCTTAGAAACATGTTTTAATAATGATATAATACTTAAATAAAGTTATATCTATGTTTAAATTGGATATATATGAGATATATTAAGGGATCTACCCTTTATGATTGAAAAACCCAAAAAAAAATACAAAGGGACCCACTTGATCAATGAGATCAAGTGTGATCAGATCCTTGGGATGGAAAGAATAACTGTTTATATGATGAAATCCAAGGAAATCAGGGATGGATTATGATAAAAATAGATCAATGTGATCTTTTTGACCTTAATAGAGAATTCTCTAAATATAACTAAAGTCCTTAATCAAAGGCAAAGATCTAAGATCAAATGGTTGGATCATAAGTAAAGGTTTCTAAAAATGTAAATCTAATTAGTTTCATTTTATGTTATTATGTTATAAAGCATGCTAGTATAACATTTAGAGTTTATGTGTTCATTCTTATCATAAGGTGCTAGAGTTAATTTAAGTACCTTGCCTCATTTTCATTGAATGTTAAACTAAGTAGTTTTATGCTTTAAATTTATAATTCATTTATAGTGGAATGTTAGTAGTAGATTTACTTGTTATGTGATAAAAAGCATAAAACATCAAAAATGTATTCTAATGAGAAAGTAGAGTTTCATGACACTAATAAGAATGGAGTACCTTGGACTTAATTAGTAAGGGCTATAGTTAGTAGGACAATATAAGGATTATCAAATCCTTGGCCCAAATTAGGAAAAGAATAATAAACCCCATGAATGACATTATAAATATTCATGGACTTAATTAAAATCCATTAGAAAGAGTACTTAGGGTAAACATGCTTATAGGAACCTTATGAAGGTTGAGCTATGGTCATCCTAGTGAATGATGAACATAGTGGTTAAGGGGGTTCTTTAATAAAGCCTCGCTCTTCCCTACCTTCCTTTGACGTTTGTGAGGTCTAAACGCCTCCTTACATGAGGATTGAAGTAACCACTTTGTGTTCACCCATTCAACTAGTAAGCCTTAGCCAATTGGAAATAAGAGGAGCAAGATCTAGATTTGAGGCTTGAATAGCTACCTTCAACCATGCATTAACTGGTTGAATAATAATCATAAGAGCATAAAAGGTTAGTAAATTACCTAACCCTAATAAAAACAGTAAGTAAGATAAGGATGATCAAACAAGATCCATTAGATCTTGGATGATCAAGAACAATAAGAATAAGAACACTATATTGTACTTAGTATGAATGTTTAGTAGTATACTTGTTATAGTTCATTAGATTAGATAATCCAAACCCTTGATCAAAGGTGATTCAAGGAAGAAAACCAAGATCATCCTCCATAGGGATGATCCAAGAACGAACTTAGATCAAAGAAGAACTAGATGATAGAAGATCTAGGACCTTGATCTTTATCAACATGAGTAGATTGTCAATCAAAGGATCTATGAAAGATCAAGATCAAGGAGATGAACATACAAAGACTTAGAGATAGAAAAATACTTAGATATGAATGATCTAAAGATCATTCTAAACATCAGATCTAGTGATCAATAGGATTGTTCATAATTTATATATTGACAATATGTATGGATGTCTGATTTCATACATCGGTCCAAGATCATGGAAGATTGGGGAAAAGAGATCAATCCTTAAAGGTAGGAGGATTTGATTAATGCATTTACATGAGATATTCATGATTGTACTCATGATCTTATGTTGACAAGAGTAATGATAATACTTGTAGTAAATCTCTTGAAAACCTTATGATCCAACCAAACACCTATAAGATGGTTAAGGACTAAACTATAAGTGAATAGGGAACTAGAAAATATTTCAGCCCTAAGTAAACGGACATATGGTCCGATATATATATGAAATCTATTTTACATACAAGCTTGGAGGCTTGTGAGTTTGTTTTAATAGGCATGAGCCTAGGGGATGCTATTGCTAGAGGAGTTATGAGGGTTTGGCCACCCGCTCCTTGAAATTTGATGATATGATGATACCTTGCCCAATGAGAGGCTAAAAGTCGGGTGGTGGCAATTATGGGAAGGCCACCACTTGTGAAAGTCTTGCCCCCCATACGGCAGGTGACATAATATTTTCCACCGTGGTATCGGTGGTGAGCAGGCGGTTATCCGAGCGCTAGTACGGATCGATCAGCAAAGACATAGCAACCTTTCGATTATTTTGCACTATGATGCATATGGGAACGAGGCATAGTGAAATGCCTTATGTTATAGCATAATGAAATGCTAGGTAATTGTATATTACCAATGTTTCCCAAGAAGGGAAATTCAGTATGAGATTAGTCAATACTAAATTCTCAAAATAAAGAGAATTGATCACTTAGTTGGGAATGATATTTCACTATTTTCACAAATTTAATTGGTTTACCCATGAAGGGTATGTATGTATATAGATATACATAACTTACAAAATAAAGAGTATGTTTGAGGATAACGAGATTATGAAGGATTGGAATTACATTGTCAATTATTATGTTTCTTGAATCCCCTACCAAGCATTGCTTATTTGAGATATTGTACTTGTTGCAATATCTCAGATCGAGAAGGAGACTTAGAGCTGAAGACTATAGAAGACTTGAAGAGAATAATCTTCAAGGTATACCCTTGAAGACATGTATTTTTATTTGTTGAGAGTTTTATTGTATGGTGAGCTTGAGTTTTGGATTATGTAATTTGGACAAGTATTGTACTAGATTTGGTCAGATCAGAACCACTGGATGGATCCTGGAGTTTAATAAAAGTATATTCCTTCAATGGAATTTTATTTTGTACACAAATTGTACTTATGTTATGTATGAAGTGGTGACCTGGGTTTTCAAAACAAGTTCTAAAGAAAAGAATTTCCGCTGCTTTGTTTTGCGAAAAAATTTTACACTCTTAAGGGCCCTGCCTTTCAAAATACTTTACAAATCATGTTTTCAAAAACCCGGGTCGTCACACTTCTTCCTTGGATGGTAGACATGGGAGGATGAAGATCTTAATATGGCTAAGGAAGTTTCCTACATCTTTATTTCAGAATCAAATGGCCTTCCTTTAAGGAAAAAGATGTTGCCTTTTTATTCTTAGCTGATCATGTGCATCCCCTTGTATGGAATTTGGGATAGTGGCTAGGGTCGAGCTTTGGTTCCTCTTTATTCCTTCACCCTAGGATCATACTTCACTTAGGATTGAGTGGATGTGATTGCTTAGAAGTTTCCTTGTCCAAAAGATTATGTTTTGTAACACTTTCAGTCTCAACCATTGAATCAACATTTCTTAGAGCGGATGGCCTATATTCCATTGAGACTTCATTATCCACTCTATCTCTTCATTCTCTACCATCCCACCATTTTTTTCTCTATCTAATGAGAATTGAAGAGTGAAGCAAATCCCATACTTGGAGAAACATGTTTTCTCCCTAAATAAAGTTGGGCAGCCCACTAAAAAGATCTCCACCAATGGGTCCCGGTCTAGTCTTCCTTGGAATTTTCTTTCTCATTTTTCCATCCTTGTTTGAGTAAGTTCTAATTGAATACTTAGGATATCCATAAACAAGGATAGATCTTAGCCTTTCAATGCTTAAAATGTAAGGATAAATGTTAGCATAGTTTTCCCATAAATTGTCTCTCTCCTCACTTCCTTTATTTTCTCTTCATTTCTTCCTTGTTTTATCTCATGTTAAAATATGGAATCAAGGGATGATACACCACCTTGCATGGGAAAGTTGTCCAACTCCATTGGTGGTCCCCTATTCATTCACGCTCAGTCTTGTGATTCGTTTGGTTTCAAGAAAATATCTCGTTGTATGTGTATCCAATGTATGTGATTTGAGCTTTCCTTAGAAGCTTCCCAAGGTGGTGAAATACTTGCATGCTTGCATGGAAAGTTTTATGACCTTTACTTTTGATAAGAACATCGTATTTTGTATGGATTAGGTGGGTCTTTGACTTAGGGTTTTTGACTACTTGACTTTTATAATGGCACCCACATATCATTCTGAACTACACGATTTCATATTTGGCATGCAGGCCCATGACATTGCTTGGACAATGGCCTTGATCTCTTTTATGGTTTTGAATTCTAAAAATAGCATTTTTTTTTTCTGTTGTACCCTAATCCTAGAAAATGTGAAATAAACCCTAATTAGTGATATTTAAGTGAATTTCATGGTTGGAAACTACTAAATATAAGGACACCACATGTTATATTTCTATGTATATCACATGTAGAGGAAACATCACGCAACTAGGCTTGACCATGGACAGCGGATGGTCTACACTGGTTCCCATGGGGCCACCAAATCAAAATAGAAGTATTCTTCCCATGATACATACTTTCACAACTCAAAGGTCATACTCTTGGTAGGTATCTTATTCAGATGCCAGGTGCTAGTCTAGACCCTCCTAGCATAGTGCCATAAGGTATTATAACCCTCAAGAAAACTAACTCTAATCATATGATATCATAGCACACTCATGCATTATCTAAGCTCTCACCCATATAGGGTCCAAATACAAGCACCTTCATTTGGTGAATACATATGCATATAATCTCAATGCTTTAGCATAAGACAAAACAAAGCCACATGAATACTCAATTCCATTAATATAGTCCAATGATGAATCATACACAAGTACATAATCACATTCCTCTAAAATCATAGAAGCTCATGACTTTCACATTCACAAATCATGTTTTTGGTAGTAAATTTGCATTAATGAATAATCAACACATGTGTCTCCAAACTATGTAAAATAGTAGAATTTTAAATTGATTTTTGAAGTGGTCATACAAGGATGCTAGATGGTGATATTTGAGTGCCTTTGGATGCTCAAATGAGTAAATCTCTAATATATTTATATGGTTTAGTATATTTGAATAACTATGGAATCTAAAGACATCTTTCCTCTAGCATTTACATGTTCACAACTTCTAGTTATGGACTATTTTGGTGTCTTGGGCTATTAAGTTATTCACGAGAATTGTTTAGTGATTAAAAGTCCACCAAATAAGTCAATTAGTCAAAGAATTTATTGATAGAACCTCTATCGACACAACGTTGAAGTTCACATGTTGGCAGACCACTTAAAATACTAATTGTTAATCCATTCATTGTGGGTAGATTAGCTAATTGTTTGCCACTATTTGCGTTATTTAATCACTAGATTAATAAATCCTGTAAATGTACAATCACCCATTAGATACATTAGGTGGTAGTAATACATTGGATTCACTAAAGTTCTTTCAAGCTTTCTACTATCACATTCCAACAGACAAAGCAATTATTTCATATTTAATTATAACATTCTGAATTTTTACATTAGTAAGTATATTTAACTTCCATGGTTATGTATGTGAATATAAGATGTTTATATGATTACTATAAGTCAAAATAGTGGTATAGTGCCACCAAAGATAGAGGCACCATTTTTTATAGCCAAGTAGAGGATATATTTTGGGTAAGACAACCATCAAAAGATGAAATTATAAAGCACAATTAGTTTAGGCAACCATAGGCTAGCCTAGGATGCTTCCTTCAATTCGTATGAGTTCACATAAGATGGCCCAAGCCCAAATGTTGAAAGCTCATGAGAGTCCTAATGGGACTAGGACTTTTTGGTTGGACCACATAAGATGGGCTAAAACACTTACATGGGAGCCCAAATTAAAAGGCCAATTAGGCTAGGAATCAAGTTGTTGTTAGAGTGTTTAGGCCATAAGGAGCTAGCCCCTTTAGGGAAGTACAATACCTATAAGGAAATAACATGGAGGAGTTTAGTTCAAGTAGTACTCTAGGAGAAAGAAAGGAAAACCCAATTGGATTTGACTCTTTGACTTGGTTCTTTTAACCTGGACATGTAATGGATAAAATAATGGGATTAGGAGTCTAAGAAGGGACCAATCTTCTAAGTAAAATATGATAACTCCGAGAGATAAGATTATATATGCTTAGAGACATCTAGGTTTAGCTAAAAACTAATTATGAAGGAAAAAACATGAACATACATTGGAGACTAGAGGAGAAAATGTTAAAATTGAAGGGAAAAAGGAAGAAGAAGAGAAGGAAAGGAGGAGAAAAAAAGAAAGAAAGCTTACAACTATTTTCATCATAGTCTGTTTTCTGATATTCTTACATGTAAAACCCATGATAAGGAAGGGTTTTTTGTGAGATTTTAACATACTATGATAGTTTTTCTATTTAGTTAAAGATGGAGGAATTTCCATGTCTTTAGAAAACAAAAATCTCATGCATTGATCATGATCTTACACTATGTGTTCAGTTGTATGCATGACTATACACTATTGATTCGATCCATGACTTAGTATGCTTATTGGATGTGTCATTATATGAAAGTTGTACCCTTGTGTTCCTAATTTAATATCTAACATGACCATCAAATTTTCATATGAGAATCTAAATGAGAAAATACAAAGAAAGATAGAACAAATATTTAGTCATTACTATGAACAAGGGACTTTAGTCTTGCAAGCAAACTGAATGACCTATCTAAAAGGATGCTACTGGTTCACATATTGTTAAGTGTTTAATTTTGGCGAAAGGACCCCTTGTTTAGCATTTAATTAGACCATCTAACTCATCAACTTGATGATTTTTTAGATAAAATATGAAATTTAGCTCAAATTGACTATCTAATTGTAAAAATTAACAATCAAATGATCATCCAAGCTAATCAGAAGGTCAATGTACGATTAGATGACTCTAATAAAGTCTTATATTTTGTAGATCAAACAGATCATGGTTTGAACTGCTAATCAACAATACAAAAAGATTGAAGAGAGCATTGATAGACCAGATTACTGACAAAGAAAAATTGGAAGGTTTCCTAATAGATGAAGAGTTATAATATGGAGAGGAGACTATGAATAAAAGGAGAATGAAGAGGAAGCTTCCTAGTTGGAAACTAACTCCTAAGGATAAGGAAAGAGGGGAGAAGAGAATTAAGAGGGAAAGTCTTATAAAGAGGCAACTGTGGGATTCTTGGGGGGATGTGATTTAGTTTTGCTTTTAGTTTTCTATTGCTAGCCTTTCCTTCTCGTCATCAATTTTATAGTTTCATAGTCATTCCGTCCAGACATCCATTAGTTCCCCTTCAACCCCCTTCTCTTATGTTTTGGTTTTTTTTTTTGCTTACTTCATCATTTTTTTGCTCTGAGTCTCTCACGCATAGCCAGCCAGCCAGCCGGTCTCGTCTCTTTTCTCATCCATCGTCGCACCACCAATCTCTTCGTCACTCTTTTTTTTTTCTCTTTTGATCTAACGCACCACCCCCTAGGTCCTCCTCCTTCATCTACTCTGATTTACTTTTCACCACACCATTTTTTCTCTTTCTCGATTTCCAAAGGAAACCATTCTAGAACCTAAATTCCCACTTCACCATCACCTAAGCCCCCTTGTCTTCCTGTACCCATTATTGTCACCTCATCTCCCATTATCACACCACTACCTAACCCCTTGTCCACCGACATTCTCTAGCATCCCCTCTACTTTTCTCTTAGTCGAACGAAGCCCCAAGCTACCCTATTTGCCAAGCTTCACCACCCCAACATAGCCAACTTCTCCTCCTTTCCACCAGTGTGGATTTCCATTCTACTCTATCGGCATCTAGCTCCAAGTCAGTGTCTGTTTCATCTGCCCAGCAACACAGCTCCATCGTCCCAATGCTGGTCGTCATTTGCTTCCACAACCCAGATCTGTGACAACCCTAGTTTTTGTAGCACATTTTGTAATACATTTTTCAAAGGCAGGGCACCCTTAGTAGTAAATTTTTTTAGCAAAATAAAGTAGTAGAAATTATTTTCTTTATAACTTGTTTTGTAAAACCCAAGTCATCACTTCATGCATAACATAAGTAGATTTTTGCACAATATAAAATTCCATTGATAGAATATACTTTTACTAAATTGCAAAATCCATTCAGTGGTTCACAGTACAGCCTGGGTATCAGTACAATACTTGTCAAAATTATATAATCCAAATTTCAATCCAAACCATACATTAAAAACTCTCAATACAATACAATACACTCAAATAAAAATACATGTCTTCAAGGGATATACCCTGATTGATTATTCTTCAAAGTCTTCTTAAGTCGTGAGCTCTTAATTCTCCTTTTCTGTATCTGAGATATTGTAAACATTCAAACATTTACAATATGTTAGCAAGTTATGCTTGGTACGGGATTCAAGAAGCATAATAATTTGATAGTATAATCCTAAAACTTCATAATCCCATGATTCATACTCATGGATCAATCTCTTTACTTTGTTAATATATCAAAACATCAATAGTCACACTCAGACACACTAAGTTGATCACTCATCCAGACTCTGCTAGAAAATACTCCCTCATTTGGAAGTATCATCACACTTAGCCATACTAAGTTGATAAAACATCCAGACTCTGTTGGGAAAGTACTCCCTTATTTGGGCAGTGTTGGCATCTCATTATGCCATGCATCATAATGCAAAATACTCAAAGCACTACTATGCTATAGTATGATCCGTACCAGCGCACTTAGATAACTACTTTCATACTCCACGAATAGCAAATGTGGAAAATCATGTATGTCGTGTCTATATGGGGAGACAGACCATGACAGTGGTGGCCTTCCCATAATTGCCCACTTGACATTTTGCCTCTCTTTGGGAATGGTATCATCATATATATCACATTCAGAGAGCGGGTGGCCAAACCCTCACAACCCTCCTAGCATAGCATCCTCAGGGATACGCTTGTTTAAAACAAAAACCACAAGCCTCCTTGCTTGTATATAATGTATTCTTTTACTTATCAGACATCTTGTCTATTTATAGCATCATCCTCCTATTTTGGTATTCTTATACTGCGGATGGGATTTCACTTCAAACCTAGGGATCATCATTTACAATTAATGATACCCATGTTCATATAAGTTTAGGGATCACCATTCTATATGAATGATTCCCATGTATTGATTTTATACTTATTAGACAATTTGTCGATTTATCTAGGGCTAGAATACCTTCTACTTCCCTATTCACTTAGGGTTTTTCTCAATTCTAACTTAACCATTTCATATGTTTTTGGTTGGATCATAAGGGTTTTCAAGGGTTTTAATACAAGTATTTACATTACACTTGTCAACATTTCTAGACATAAGATCATGTATTCAACATGTATTTCTCATGTCGATGCATTCATAAAATCCTCCTACCATCAAGTAGTGATTCATCTCTTCAAATCTTCCATGATCCTAATTGACTTATGAAATTTATAAATCCATACATAATGTCAATATTTATACAATCTAAATAATCCTATATTTTTTATCCTATCTATATTCTTTGTCTAATCTTGTCCTTCGATATAAAGGATCTTGTGTCCTATCATGATCTATCTTCCTCAGATAATATTGATCAATATATCTGACAGTTAGAATGATCTTGTAATCTTTCAAATCTAAGTATTTTCTATTCTAAGTCTTTGTGTATTCCTTTCTTTGATGTTGATCTTTTATACATCTTTTGATCAATAATTTATACTTGATGATAAAGATCAAAGGCTTAGATCATCTATCATCTAGTTCTTCTTTGATCTAAGTTGAGGTGTTTAATCATCCCTAAGGAGGATGATCTTGGTTCTCTTCCTTGAATCATATTTGATCAAGGGTTTGGATTCTCTATCTAGATTTGTCTACAACATACATACATAGATACATAATAAAATATGACGTTAGGATTCTTATTGTTCTTGATCATTCAAGATCCTATGGATCTTGTTTGATCATCCTTATCTTAATTAAATTTTTTATTAGGATTAGATAATTTATTAAACTTGTATGCTCTTATTATTATTATTGTTGTTGTTGTTGTTGTTGTTCAACTAGTTAATGTTTTACTAGTTGAGGATGGCTTATTTCATCCTAAGTTTAGATGGCTCCTCTTATTTCCAAGTGGCTAAGGCTTACTAGTTGAATGGCTGAACACAAAGTGGTTACTTCAATCCTTATGTAAGGAGGCATTTAAACCTTACAAATGTCAATGGAAGGTAGGGGAAGAGCGAGACTCTATTAGAGAACCCCCTTAACCACCATATTCAACATTCACTAGAGTGACCTTAGCTCAACCTTTCATAAGGTTCTTATGAGGATTTTAACCCTAAGTACTCTTTCTATTTGATTTAATTAAATCCATGAACATTTAAAATGTCATTCATGGGGTTTACTATTCTCATAGTTTGGGTCAAGGATTTGATAATCCTCATACTGTCCTACTAACTATAGTGCTTACTAATATTAAGTTAAAGTCATTCACTCATCTTAATCATCCATGAATATCTATATTCCATTAGTTTAGTTTTTTGGTGATTTATGCTCATTATATCTCAACAACTACTTAATAATTGAATCTACCAATAAAATTTGACAATAATTAAAGCATAAAATTTAAAGCATAAATCCAATATAAATTTAACAACTATTTATACTAACATGCTTCCTATGAATGTAACTTAATCCATTGAAATAAAACTATACTTAAACTAACATGATCCTAGTTATGAAATGCATGAAATTTTACTAGTAATTTAATGGAATCATGCTAAAATTTTAATTTCAAACTAACATGACCCTAAAATAATTAAATTACCAACCTATTATAACAATCTAATAACATATAGAGCATAGCATGCTAAAATTTAAGTATTACACTATCATGCTTCCTAATTTATAACATAAATCACATTTACAATTCTATTATCAAATAAAAGACAAGTAAACTAATTAGATTAAGATTATTAGAAATTTTTACTTATGATCCAACCACTAGATTTTAGATCTTTTTCTTTAGATCAAGCGTTTTAATTACATGTAGGGCTTTTACTTCATTAATCAAGTGGGTCCCTTTGTATTTTTAGGTTATTTCTACCATAAAGGGTAAATTCCTCACTTTATGTTAGATCTGTCAAAATAAATCATGGATATTACTTTATTTCAACATTATATCATCATTAAATTATATCCCAAAGATCTGATCATCTTAGATCTTGAAGATCATGAAAATCATGAAAATTAGAATCTTAATTCTTAAAAATAGAAAGTTTTTTGAATATTTTTATTCATTTTATAATTTCAGAAGAAAATACACATTACAAGCTCTCCATAGCTTCTTTCTGATCTTAATTTGGAGTTTAGATGACTCCACAATTAAGAAAAGAAGGTCCTAATCGTTCCGACGGTCCATATTTGGTCTAGACCCAGCAAAACAAATGGCTATGATTAGTCAAGTGGAGCGGGTTGGTCAGGGGGAACGGTCGGTGTGCTCTCATCATTGGGACGCATGCCGTAACAAGTTCCCGAAACCGGCGTTGTCGCACAATCGTTTCTCCAGTACGGCTTCTCATGCAGAGCATGCATGGAGACACTCTCGCAGGGTGCGTTTTTTGTGCAGTGTCCCATAGTGGCATTGTGGGATTCGATCCTTTTTTAGGAAGATTGAACAATCCTTTTGGACCATCCAATCAATTCCTTTTCAATAAAAGGCTCAAAACTTGATTAAATTTAATCAAAATTCTACCCCAGGGGGTTTTTACCCTTCTGGATCGATTGGATGGCTCAAATTTATCATCTGATCCCTCCATCATCCAAAATTTAAGGGTTCTTATCCTTGATTTTTATTTTTTTTTAACTTGAAACTAATTTTAGGAAAATAAAAATTATAGTGCCGTTGGAATCTTATTTCTGAGTACATTCTAAATATTGATGCCTTAGATCTTGATTATGGGTAAAATTACCATTTTACCCTTTTATTCATAAAAATAAAAAAATTAGGAAATTTTCATTTCAACTTAGAATTGAACGTACTTAATCTCTATAAAAAGAGAATTTCCAATAACCTAATATTCCACCATAGAATTTTTGAAAATTCAAACTAAATTGATTTTCTCAATTAATTTACAAAAATTAGGGTTATTACAAGACCAGCATCTACTCAACTCCAACCAACACGCATCAGCTCCACGAGTCGTTGTCTCTATCTTTTATCACTATTCTAGCATTGTCTTCAATAGCTTTGGTAGGGAATCCCTATTTTTGTTAAAAGTTTCTATTTTACAGGAAAGTTAAGGAACTTTTAGGAAAAATTCCTTTTTTACCCTTAGTAGAATAATTCTATTCACATTTTTGTCCTGTTACTGTTCTTATCTATGTTCTGTTCTATTCGTGTTCTGTTATTTACATTTTGTGTTATTCTTATTTAATTCAAGAACTGTTTAATCTAAATCTGTGCTATTCAAGCTTAAGAAAATTAACAGTTCTGCTTTAATCACTAGAATCCTTCAATTTCTCGTATGTTTCATGTTCGAATTTCAATTAACTTTCTGATTTGGGTTCTAGGTCATTTTAAAGCATGTCTATCATTCCTAATCATCAATTTGAGAATAAAAAATTAGATCTAAGCCGTTAATATCCAAATTTCTTATCTAGCCTGGATCTCTTAGGATTTTTGGAATCAACCTAATCCATCCGGTGGATCATCAATCAAAAGCATTAAGAAGAGATTGATGAAGGTTGATTGAAGTTTATGAGACCAGATCTAAAGACTTGGATGATAAGCAGTCTAGGGGAGTGAAATTTTCTTTTTCTTAGTTGAAATTCTATCTTTTTTTTTAATTGGACATCTATAATTTCATTGATTAAACACATATGATATCTGAATGTACTTTCTATTATTTTATATCATTTACTTTTAATTTTTCATGAATTAAATTTTACTAAAATTCTAAATTCTTAAAGCGAGTCCCTATGGGACCGGCACTTGCACATGCTATACTACAATAGCCCGTGCACTTGAGGAAAACTCAACAAGTTTTTGGCACTGCTGCTGGGGACCCGCAACAGAGTTTTTATAAAATTTAATTAAAAATCTAAAAAATAAAAAAATTTAGGAATTGTAGCATTTTATCATTTTAGGCTTTTTTAGGTGTATTTTTTAATTTTCTTAGTGCATAATCACCTTATTTCCTGATTTTGGTGCTTGTTTCTATCTTTTTTTTTAGGAAACTGGAAAGTGGAGGAAATTGGCAAGTGGATGTTCATCAAATAAATAGAAATTTCCTTGCTTTCCTAGAATAAAATTTTCCATTTCTTTTGAGTGAATCTTGTAATAGGGCCCCTTTGTAATTTGCAATTTCAATTTCAATTTTAAAATGATTGTAGAATACAGGGCAAGTGTGGGATAAGGTTGCCCACACTTGATCTTCATTAGAAACCCCATTGTATGTATCCCTCACTCCTTTTATTTTATAGATTAGGGTTTTGCTTTTAGAATAGTCTTGCATTGTTTGGTAGAATAATTGCATATAAAGAGCATTTTTTATAATTGTTGCATTTTTAGGGTGTTGCATTAGTTTACTATTTTAATTGCATTCTTACGCACGTTTAATGCTTTAAGGTGATATATATGTTTATCGAATTAGTTAGGGCACTTGACCCCAAAAGATCAAGGGTGGATTTCATCGCCACTCCTTGGCCCACCTACGATAATCACCTCAAGCTCGCAACCCTACCTTTCAAATTAATCTAAAATCAATTAGAAGAGACCTATAGGGCCATCACATACTCGTAGGACCCTTTTATTAAGTTACTATCTATTGTCACTCTAGTGACTTTTGAGTACTGTGGTTATAGTGGGTGTCTTAAAATCAAAATGATTTTTCCACATCTTTTGTTGACTTTTGTTGTGGTTTAAATGCCTCCTAATATGAGGATTGTATTACCTACCTTGTGTAAAACGTAACTAGTAAGCAATAGTCAAATCTGAAAGAGAGGAGTGCTAGATTAGACTAATTTAAAAGCATTGTCCCCACACAAATTTAAGAAAGTCAAAACATTACTGCATCACGTAAAGTTGGAGTCAGCATTTAGATTAGGACATTTTAGATTAGGCAAGTTTATGCAAGGGCATCGATCTCAAAACCTAGAGTTAGTATCTTTAGACACAGAGATACAATGCATTCAAAGACAAGGGGAAAGAAACTTAGTTCCTATCCCCATGGTTGAACCACCAGTAGAGATTGAGCGCAAAACAATTAGAGATTTCTATGCACCTTAACTACTTAATTCCCCATCCTGCATAGCTTTACCTCTCACAAATGATGACCACTTTGAGTTAAAGCTGGGAGTCATTCAATTAGTCCCTACTTTTTATGGTTGAGACCAAGAATACCTCTACCTACAAATCAAGGAGTTCCTTAATATTTGTGCCACATTCAGGTTCTAAAACTTCTTAAAAGATTCTATTAGGCTTAGGCTTTTCTCACTCTCACTTAAGGATAAAGCCAAGTCTTGGCTTAACTCCTTAGAGGTAGCTTCCATGCATACATGGGACTAGCTGTTTAAGAAGTTTTTAAACAAGTTCTTCCCTGCTCATAAAACAAATGTGCTTCATCAAGAAATTATCAATTTCCAACAAAGGGATGATGAACAATATTATGAATTTTGGGAGTGGTGGAATGAACTTCTACAGAAATGCCCTCATCATGGATTTGAGAAATGGCAGTAAGTTCAATACTTTGATGAGGTATTGATGCCTCAAAATCGATAAATGATAGATGCAGCAAGTGGAGGGCCCCTCATGTTAAAGGATGAAAGTGAGGCATGAGAATTCTTTTAGATAGTGGTCGATAATTCTCAGCAATGGGATTATTTAAATAGGAGAGTGAACTAGCCAACCCACTAAGAAAGGAGGTCTCTATGAGATAGGAGTGCATACTGGTCTATGCCGTAAGCTCAACTCTTTAGTTGAAAAATTAGGTGGAAGAATGGACAAACTTGAAAGCATGTTTGAAACTTTCATGGCTGCCACTTTATCCCATAAACCTCCACAAGTGGTTTGTGCTATATGTTCTAGCTCGGCCCATATCACCTTGTCTTATCTATCAAATAGAGAGCTGAACGACAATCTTGTTGACCAAGCTAATTCATTGAATGCATATCACCAACCTAGCGATAACCCATATTCTGAGACCTACAATCCTTGATGGGCTAGGCATCCCAATTTGTCATGGTCAAAGAATACCCACCAAGGGGGACCATCTGTAAATCCCCCTGTCCATAACTTTCCTATTAGAACTACAATTGCTCAGTAGCCACCTAGCTTTCAACAACCTCAACAATAAAAGAAACCATCTTTAAAGGAAACCATCCATACCATGCTTGAAAACATTACAAAAGATAATGATTACATTAAAAAGGCATTAAAACCAGTTGTAAAATGAGAGTAGACAGTCAGCCAATGTCAACTCTCAAGCTATAGCCAAACTAGACATGTATGTAAGCCAATTGTCAACTGAACTACATAATTGAAGAAAGGGTCAGTTCCCTAGTCAACCCATCCCCAACCCTAAGGGACAATTTGAGATAGGGTCAAGTTCTCAAACCCATAATGCTCATGAACATGCCAAGTCTATGACTACCCTTAGGAATAGTTGTTAGATTGATAACAAAGAAGCATAAGCTAAGAAATTGTAGAGGAGAAAGAGGTAACCAAAACACAGGAGAAAGATAAGAGAGAGAAAAACATTGTAGAACCTATAGTGAAGGCACCCTATGTGCCTAAAACCTCATTCCCTCAATTATTCAACAAGGATAAGAAAGGAACAAATTTTAATGAGATAATGGAAGTGTTTAAACATGAACAAATCAATATTTCATTACTCAATGCTATAAAGGATATTCCTTCTTATGCCAAATTTCTTAAAGTGCTCTACACTACAAGGCGAAAGCTTAATGTGTAAAAGAAAGCCTTCCTCACCAAGCAGGTAAGCTCTTTAATTCAACAGAAGACCCCACCAAAATTTAGAGATCCAGGATGTCCTACAATTTCTTACATTATAGGAGATCATGTCATAAATAGGGCATCACTTGACTTAGTGGCTAGTGTTAATTTGTTTCCATATTCTGTCTATGAGCAATTAAGGCTTGGTGAGCTTAAGCCAACCAGCACTACACTGCAGTTAGCCGATGGATCAATTAAGATTCCTCATGGTATGGTTGAGGATGTATTAATATAGGTGGATCAGTTTTATTTCCCTATCAATTTCATTGTCCTAGATACCCAGCCTATAGTAGACCCCAGTAGTCATATCCCAATGATTCTTGGATGTCCATTCTTAGTCACATCCAATGCCATCATAAATTATAGAAATGGTGTCTTACAATTATCCTTTGGCAATATGAAAGTTGAGCTCAATGTCTTCAATGCCAACCATCAACAATTAGATCGTGATGATTCTTGCAACATGATTAAAGATTTAACCCTATTCACCTTAACCCAGAATAAGCCAATAAAATAAATATCCATTAACCATTGTCAAAATGAGTAGAGTTAGTAGAAAAAGTTCAAAAATAGGATAAAAAATCAAAGAAGTGTAAAAATTAGCCATCTTTCTTCTAAATAAGCCAAGGAAAAAGAAAATGAAAAGAAAAAAAAGACAAAGCCAAAAGTATGAAAGAGATATTCACTTCAAGTACAACTTAAAAGAAAAGTTGTCCTAACAAATAGTCATTGAAGACCGTTAGTAAATTTTTACCCTTTGAAATCCTTATACCCTTCTCTTCTGAACCTATCCTAAGCCTACGTTTCATCCTAGTTAAAGACCTATTGATCTTAGGTAGAACATAGCCTTAAAGAGGAGATAAAAAGAAGGAATTAAGGTTAAATACCCCTAATATTCTTGTTGATAGCATCCACTTGTAGGGATCACTTTCCTTTGTCTCATGAGGATTCAAAAGAATTATGTGAACCATTAGCTTGTTGGATTCGATCACATAATGAGAGAAATATGTTTAAACCGTTGCTGGAGAGTTTCATTTTTTAGAGTATACTTGTGAGGATTTGAGGTCAAGACATATTTTCAATGGAATTTAACCATATCTAGGTAGAAGTCATGATTTATGTGATTGTTCCCACACACACACTTCGAGAAATAACTCAAATAAAATATCTTTAATATGTATATAATGTGTAAAATTGTCAAATATTTTCCCTTAAGTTGTTAAAAACTAGTAGATTGCTAATAAATGAGGATTCTTTGAGATAAAATAGGGAACTCAGCCTTATTGAATTTTGTGGATGTATTCACTGCAAACCGTCATAAGGCCTGGTTGGGGGATTCGTTAAGTGTTTAATTTTAGCCAAAACCCCCAGTTTAGCATTTAATTAGACCATCTACCTCATCAATTTGATGATTTCTTAGATAAAACATGAAGTTTAGCTCAAATTGATCATCTACCCATAAATTGTAAAAATTAATGGTTAGATGATCATCCGATCTAATCAAATACTTAATGTATGGTTAGATGACTCTAATCCAATCTTATATTTTGCTAATCAAATAGATCATGGTTTGAATGACTAATCAACGATACATATGATCAAAGAGAGCATTGACGGACCAGATCACTAACAAAGCAAAATTGGAAGGGTTCTTAATAGAAGAAGAGTTCTAATAAGGAGAGGAGACTATGGATAAGAAAGTGAATGAAGAGGAAGTTTCCTAGTAGGAAACTAACTCCTAAGGATAAGGAAAGAGGGGTGAAGAGAATGACGAGGGAAAGTCTTATAAGGAAGGAACCGTGCGATTCTTGGGGGAGTGTTTTTAGTTTTGCTTTTAGTTTCCTATTGTTAGACTTTCCTTCTCGTCATCAATTTTTTAGTTTCATAGTCATTCCTTCCAAACCTCCCTTAGTTCCCATCAATCCCCTTCTCTTCTATTTTGTTTTTTTTGTTTACTTCATCATTTTTTTCTCTAGGTCTCTCACGCATGGCCAGCTAGCCAGTCGGTCTCGTCTCTTTTCTCTTCCATTGTTGCACCACCCATCTCTCCCTCACTTAGTGTTTTCTCTTTTAATCTAACACACAATCACCTAGGTCCTCATGCCCTCTACCTTAGTCATGCATCCTCCTTCCTCATTTGCTTTAGTTTACTTTTCACCACACCATTTTTTCCTTTTCTCGGTTTCCAAAGGAAACCATTCCACAGCCCAAATTCCCACTTCACCATCACCCAAGCTCTCTTGTCTTCCTATCGCTATGGTTGTACCACATCTCCCATTACCGCACCACTAGCCAATCCCCTGTTCATCGGCGTTCTCCACCGTCCATCTACTCTGTCTCTCAGCTCGAAGACACCCCAAGCTCCCCTGTTTGCCAAGCTTCACTACCCAGCATAGCTGGCTTCTCCTCCCTTCCACCAATGTCAATTTCCATTATGTTCTACTGGCATCCAGCTCCAAGTCAGCATCTATTCCATCTACCTAGCCAACATAGAACGATCGTCCCAACACTGGTCGTCATTTGTTTCCACAACTTAAACTTGTCTCTACTCAACTCCAGTCAACATGCATAAGCTCCAAATGTTATCGTATTTTTCTTTGTTCACTGCTCCAATATTGTTTTCATCAGCTCCTACTGGCAATCCCTATTCAAAAATTTCTGTTTTATGGGAAAGTTAAGGAACTTTCACGAAATATTCCTTTTTTGCCCTTAGTGTAATAATTCTATTTACATTTTTTGTCCTGTTACTGTTCTTATCTAGGTTCTATTCTATTCATGTTTTGTTATCTACCTTTTGTGTTATTCTCATTTAATCCATGAACCGTTTAATCCGAATTTGTCTTGTTCAAGCTTAAGTAGATTAATTGTTCTACTTTAATCATTGGAATCCTTCAATTTCTCATCTGTTTCACGTTTGAATTTCAATTAATTTTTAGATCTGGGTTCTAGGATGTTTTAAAGCATGTTTATTTTTCCTGTTCATGAATCTAAGAATAAAGCATTATATTTAAGCCGTAAATATTCAAATTTCTTATCTAGCTTAGATCTCTCAGAATTTTTGGAATCTGCCTAATCCATTCCATGGATCATCAATCAAAAGCACCAAGAAAAGACTAAGAAAGTTTATCAAAGTTTATGAGACCAGATCTAATGAATTTGATGATAAGCTGTCTAGGGGAGTGAAATTTTCTTATTTTTTAGTTAAATTTCTGTCTTTTTTGAATTAGGCCTCAATAATTTCATTGATTAAACACATTTAAAGTTTGATTGTACTTTTTGCTAATTTTATCATTTAATTTTAAATTTTGAAGAATTAAATTTTAATAAGACTCCAAATTCTTAAAGTGACTCCCTGTTGGATCTACCCGTACTTGCACATGCTATACTACAATAGCTCATGCACTTGTGAAAAACTTAATAGGTATCAAATAGTGGATTATTTTCCATGAAATTCGAACCAAATATCCTTGAATTGAAACAAATGGCATAGTTAGATTTTTATTAAGTTTAATTGTATTTGATTTGACAAATGTTTGCACCACAGTAAGGTTTGGACTACATTGTAGCATACAGGCTGATTGACTAGTACAATTTGATTATGTTAGTTGGGGTACCAAAGGGTGGAACTTTTTCACAAAACATTAAATATGTAAACCATACTTGTGTGAAAATACTCAGTTAAAATTTGGTTTATGATTAGTTTAAGTCAAGGAAAATGTCAAAAAATAGTAAGTGTCATGCAGGCTATCTGACGTAGTTTTCTAAAGAAAATCCCTTTTGAGAGATTAGAATGTTAGATGCAATCCTGACCTCTGATCCCATCAAACCTAGTATGGATGTGAAGTTTACCTGATGAGGAACAATTTATAATCAGAATTGATAATGAGAATCTAATCATTTGATCACTATTAATTAGCACATAGACAAACTATTATTCGATTTATGACAAGAGACAGTGGGAATGCTGAGTAGTTGATCTTTCCTCTTAATGAACCCAACCACTAAATGCATTGGTTAAGTATATTAACATATCAAGTTTATATAATATTATAAAATGTGTTTCACAATTAGCTAGCTTCCCTAGAACTAGCAAATGTTTAGAATAATAGCAATCGATCTAAGGATGAAGACACTAAGTGGACTGTTTGAGATATGAACTGTTTTAACATATGAACATGAGTTTGATCATATGATTTGCAAATCTAAAAAACTCATCAAATTAATAATGAAATACCTAAATACAATTGATACTAGTAGGATATGAAATATGAACCATGAACATTAACTAGATTGTTAATACTAATGATAGATTACTTAATGACACAATGAATGGATTACATGCCACTTAGATGAGTAAACTTGTAAAAGTAACACATACATGAGTGAGAGAAATTTCCTTAACATCTAGAGAAATACTTAAACATCATAATTCAACCTTATAATGTGCTGGTTAAGCTATACACTAGGAATCCATGTATGAAATGATATACGTGAATCATGAGTTTTAGCTACTTGTAAGAAGTTTCTATTAATGGCATGGGATTGTGAATATTTAACTCTCATGATTTTGTAGATGATGATTTATATGAGGTGCATGAGTATTGATAAGTGTCTAATTTTGCATAAAACTACCCATTTAGTTGTCCATGACTTATAACTTATAGGGTAAATTAGGGTTTTTAGTTCGAAATTCGTAACACATGCATTTTTTGACCTAGTGAGGAAAAAGTTTATTACTTTGTAGGTAAAGAAGCTATTATGAGTCACACTTGTAATTAATTATATTTTTAGGATTGAATTATAATTGTTTACTTTTTGTAGGAAGCGAGATGGTGATCTGACGACCAAGAGCGATTAGGATGAACATTGAAGATCAAGATCAAAAGATTGCATCAAAGCCTCAAAATAAACACTTTGAAGTGAAACCAAATGTTAATATCATATTTAGGACAAGAAATGAATGTAATCGAAAGAGATAAAGGTGGCCAAAGTAGACTCATGAAGCAAGCCATGCATTTCCAACACCTTTTGCATGGGAGCCATTCAAGCCATAGCCACTCTTAAAGCGACTTCTTAAAATGGTTGGCTCACTCCATATATTGCGCTTGCTGGCTCAACTCCACATCTGACTCTTCTAAAGCACCACTCATAGGCTCTACTTGACTCTATTGAACTACCTATTGCTTAATCATAAAATTGATGAGAGAAGGTGACAAGCCAAGGAAGTCAAACAAAACCATTTTAGTCATCAAGATAAGGGATGGAGCCATGAAGCTAAGCTAAGAGAGATATGTAAACTAGCTATGATGCGAAGCCAATGGAGCCCTCAAAACTAGCCATCAACTTCATTACGCTAAGCTAAATGGAAGGCTAGGATTGGAGGAACATTAAAAGGATCATACAAGAGAATTTAATGGATATTTTGAAGGAATTTAAGGGAAATCTTATTAGGATAAGCTGGCATGTGAACCAATGGGATGAGACCCTTTTATTTTTTGATGTTTTTCCAACTTTTCCTCCCTTTCCACCTCACCACAAAAGATACCTCGAATTTCACTTTCCATTCAAGAATCCTGCCTTTCTAAGACTTCTCCACCCTCCTAAACTCTCATCCAGGCCATTCAACTAATTCCCACTTCTTACGAGACCACTTAGCCAATCAATTTTCCCCACCTCACCCCACTTTCCTATTTGGTGATCAAAGGTTTTTTTAATATGAAACCTTAGATCTACTTCAATTTAAGCAACTTCAAAACCTTAGATCTTTCCTCATCTTTTGCAAACCTTATTACTTACCTAATCCCTAACTTTTCATCAACCAAACAACACAAAATTAGAAGGGAAAGAGCTACACTTTCCTTTTAGGAAAAAGACACCTATATCCTTTTCAAAATTAGAAACTAGCCAACCATGCTTCCTTTCTCTCTTATGTCATGTTTATGACATAATCTTACTAATTTATTTATCACATAACCTTCCTCATTCAATAACTTAATGTTAGGCTCACATTCATTATGTTCTTACCCCTTTAAGAGTTAAGAAACCACTCATCTATATATTGCCCCATGTTCCATACGAATTTTCTAAGTAGAGGTTGAGTGATATAACCTTGAATTCCAGCATTCCTTTCATGCTTGAGTTGTTACTGGAATTTGGAACATTGTTGGTGCTTTCTTATGTTGGTCTTCTTATTATTCTCTTGCTTATTTAATGTCCAATTCAGGTTAGCGACTCAATTGTTTTATTTCAGTTCCATTGCTTAAGTTTTCATTGTTTTACTCCTTAGAATTCATGCTACTTTCTACCTCTTAATCTCTTTCTTCTTCACTCCATTCCATCAGATTTTTTTATTTATTTAATCAAGATTCAAGTTAGTTATTCTATGGTAGTGAGATCCAAGAGAAGAGCTAGCTTCAATCCATGATTTCTCCTATTGAAATTCACATTTTGTTCATGATTTTTTTCCCTTACTTTTAGGTGATTTTCCATTAGCTAGTTCAACCACTTAGCCTTTGTTTCTCTTAAATTACTACATGTGTTTCTTTGCATGCCATTATAATTTGTATTGTAAAAATTATATTGGAATTTTTTTGTTTTTTAGATAGGATTTCATGCTTTGGAAAAGTGTGCAATTCCAAAAAATTTTGACAACTTTATGCACAATGATGATGTAATTTTGGAGGTGATTCAATAACTTTATTCAGGAATTCTTGTTATGGATTCTTTCTTTCATCAAAGAACTTGAGATCTGGATTCTTTACTTGCATAAAATTCATGGTTTCAATAGCTTTCTAATGAGAGATTTATTGACTGTTGTTAAGTACCGAAACCTGGAAATTGGGTTTTCCTTAACTTTGTGCTTTAAGTTCAGCAATATAAATATTGTTTTTGATTGAATCCTTTTGCACCCATTTAGATTTACATGTTTTTTTTTATTAGAACTTAATTTATTTTTTATGTTAGCTTGCATTAGAATCAGAAATTTTCATCATTATTAGGGCTCCAGAATCATGCTCACAGTCCAAAAACCATGTGCATGGTTCTAAGTCCATTCTCCTTTGAACTTTGGTTAATTTAGTTGTTTGATTTTGTGGTACAATAATTTATTTAGTTATTTTTATGTTTTTCTAAGTTTAGAAAGTTTCCCTTTTTCATTTTAGGAAGTTCTATTTTTGTTAAGTTTTAGTTTAGGAAAGCTCTAAATTAAGAAAGTTTCTTTTTTAGGTAGTTTCCTTAAGTTTAGTTTCCCAATTTGAATCTTTCAAATTCTATGTAGTTACTTTCTTTGTTTACTATTGATTAGATAAGTTTCCAATTTCTTATTTTAAATTTTAGTAAGTTTACCATACTTTTAATTCTATATGAGAAAAGTTTCTATTTTTACTCACTATCATAAGTTAGTTGTTTACTATTGTTTCCTTACTATAATTTCTAAGTTTGTATGCATGTTGTTTAGTCAGTTTCCAATTTCATTGTAATTTTGGTGTTAGTAAGTTACCTTTCTAGTTTTAGTTTCTAATTCCATGTATGTTTCTATTTTGAGTACTTTAGTTTTCTAATTCAACTACAACTCTTTCTCATTGGCTTAAGTTAATCAATTTAAATAAAATTCAATCCATTGCAAATCTATGAGATTCCTCATGGGATCGACCTTGCTTTCATGAAAATACTACATTGATTCATGTGCTTGAAAGTAATTTTAAAGCTACACCAAGTTTTTAGTGTCATTGTCAGGGAATTGCGACAGATTTGTGGTTGTATCTATATTTAAATTGCTTATCTTTGGTCATAGTTTTAGGTTGCATTAGGTTAGGCTTTTGCATCATAGTTGTTTATTTTGTTAATCCCTCACCAATTAATTTATCTTACTTGTTTTGTGCAAAGGTAATTCAATAAAGGAGCAGCTTCATCACTTAGGGTTGTATTAAAATTACTTTCAAGCATATTGTAACTTGCAATTCCAATTTCAATTTTAAATGGGTTGTATTAAAACAGGGAAAGTGTGTGCTATGAAGGCCCACACTTTATCTTTATCATAAACACTACTGTAAGTATTTCTCACTTTGATTTAATTTCCTAGTTTAGGTTACATTTACTTTAATTTGCATTTGGTTGGTAGAATAATTCATTTAGCTTAGGGTCATTCACCTTATTTGTTACATCTTTGATTAGGCTTGTTGCATTAGAGCACCTATCTAACCTTAGTTGGATAGCATATAGGTTGCATTAGTTTGCTTTTGTTTTGCATTGCATATTTAGGTGCTTTATGGTGGAATGGAATTAATACTTGTAAGGGCCCCACAAGAACACTTATAAGAGAAGGATTGGATTTGATCACTAGCTCCTAAGTCCACCTATTAATCAATTGACATCCTAGTATGTCATGATCCCAACCCTTGAACTTTAATTTAAAATTCAGTAAAAGGAGACTTAGGGTATCGAGCTCTTAAGATCATTTTAGAAGGATGTGATCTATTATCACTCTAGTGACTTTTTAGAATTGTGGTTATAGTGGGCGTCTTAAAAAGATGAGATTTTCCCATGCCTTCTATCGACTTTAGTTTAGATCTAAACACCTCCTAACATGAGGACTTTATTAACCACTTTTGACCAGAACCTAACTCGTAAGCAGTAGTCAACTATGGATAAAAGGAAGAATAGAGAATCAAGACACTGCTTGATTAGTGGATAGTAGGATTTGAATGCATGTCACATAGAGTTATAGTTAGTATATAGATTAGGACATTTAGATTAGGATAGTTTATGCAAGGTTGTCGATCTTAGAACTTAGAGTAAGCACCTTTCGACCTCGAGATTGAATACAACCTTAGACAAAGGGATAAAAACCAAGTTCCTATGGCAAAACTACCAGCAGAAGTTGAGCACAAATCTGTTAAAGATTTTTATGCACCACTCCAACTCAACACCCCATTATGCATAACTCTACCTTCAACAAATGCAAACCACTTTGAGTTAAAGTTCGGAGTAATCCAACTACTCCCCAATTTTTATGGTTGAGATCAAGAAGAACCTTACATACATATTAAGGAGTTACTTGATTTTTGTGCCAATTTTAGGCTCCAAAACGTTTTGGACGATTTTATTAGGGTTAGGCTTTTCTTGTTCTCACTCAAGGATAAAGCCAAGTCATGGCTTAGTTCCTTAGAGGTAGGTTCCATTAATACATGGTACCTATTTGTCTAGGAAGGTTTTGAACAAATTCTTCCTTGTTCACAAAACAAATGCCCTTCGTTAGGCAATTATCAATTTCCAACAAAGGGATGATGAACAATATTACAAGTGCTAGGAATGGTGGAATGGACTATTGCAAAAATGCCCTCATCATGGATTTGAGAAATGGAAGTGTGTTCAATACTTCTACAAGGCATTAACACCTCAAAATAGATAAATGGTAGATGCCATGAGTGGAGGGGCCCTCATGCTAAAAGATGAAAGAGAGTCCTGAGAGTTCTTCTAGACATTGGCAAATAATTCCTAGTAATGGGATTATTCAAATAGAGGAGAGAGAAACAACCAGCCTACAAACAAATAAGGTTTATATGAGATAGGAGTACATATAGATATCCTATAAGCTTGACTCTATAGTTGCAAAACTAGAGCCTTTAGATGGAAGAATGGACAAACTTGAAACTATGTTTGAAACTTTCATGGATGCTACTTTATCCCATAAACCTCCACTAGAGGTATGTGCTATTTCTTCTAGTCTAGCCCATCTAACTTCAGCTTGTCCATCAAATAAATTATACCATGACTATCTATAAGAACAAGCGAAGATCTTGGTGCATATCATAATTCTAGCAACAACAACCCATATTTTGAGACCTATAACCCAAGATGGGCTAGGCATCCTAATTTGTCATAGTCCAAGAATACTTACGATGGTGGTACATTTGAGAACCTTCCCTTCCAAAACTTTCTTAGGATTTCTGCTTTACAGTAACCACCAAGTTTTCAAATGCCCCCATAAAAACAAAAAACATCAATGGAGGATAATATACAATATATAATGAAAAAACTTGATGAAAGTAGTAAATCCTTGTTCCAAACCCAGAATGAGAGTCGATAAAATATAGCTAAGTTAGACAGGCAAATGGTTCAGTTGCTAGCATCTTTAAGTTAAAGGAAAAAAGGAAAATTTCCCAGTCGACCAAACCCTAAGGGTCAATTACAAACAGGCTCTAGTCCACACAGACCTCATGAGCAAGTCAAGTTTATCACAACCCTTAGGAGTGACTATCAAGTTGATAACAAAGTAGACTAAGGAAAAGGAGAAAGAAAGGCAAAAACATAGGAGAAAGAGACTAGACAAAAATCTCCTACACCATCTTAGGCTATATTGGAGACTCCCTATGTGCCCAAAGCCCCATTCCCTCAACTACTCAATAAGGATAAGAAAGGCATAGATTTCAATGAGATAATGAAAATATTTAAATATCTATAAATAAATATTCCATTACTCAATACTATAAAGGATATTCCTTCTCATGCCAAGTTTCTTAAAGTTCTCTACACTACACAGCGAAAAATTAATGTGCAAACGAAGTCTTTCTTCACTAAAAAGGTGAGCTCTTTAATTCAACACAGGGCCTCATCAAAATTTAGAGATCCAGGATGTCATATAGTTTCTTGCATTATTGGAGACCATGACATAGAGATTTTTTATTTTCTTAAGCTAGAAAAAAGTTTTTGGAAGAGTTCCCCTACTATGATGAGAACTGGATTTTTTGACTTAGTACATCTAATGTTTTCACCTCTTAAAGGGAGTGTACGTGGCTAGTTTTGCATATTATTCATGTGTTGAAGCATTTTATGAAGGTTAATTCTCAAAAAATAATTACACACAGCATATAGTTAAGACTATGAGAGGTATGACTTAGAAACCCTAAGGAAAATCAATGGAGACTTATAACCCAGTGACATTAGAGACTATCTTCCTTGAGAGAGTTATAAGTAATTTCACAATTTCTTCAGTATACATAATTTAGTGTGATCCTACTATCCTTGTTTGGTTAACTGTCAAGAATAAATAGGAGTAACAACTTTCTTTCCAAAAAATTTATTGAATCTGATGGGCTTTAGAAAACTTAGGAAATGATATAGGTCATCCTTGTTCAGCCTAAAGAGATATGGTCTATCCAGTATATTCCATACCACTAGTTAGTCCTTTGAGCCTACTATTAAGCCTTTCTTTCTTAACCCCAATCATCTTAACCCAAAAATAAAGAAGTAAAATAAACATCCATTACCAATTTTTAAAATGAGTAGAGTTAGTGGAAATGTTCAAAAAAGAAGGGACAAAAATTCAAAGAAGTGAGAAACATTAGAAGTATTTTGTTCAAAGAATTCAAAAGAAAAAGAATAGTGAAGAAAAATGAAAAGAGAGGAGTATTATCAAACAAAGAAAAGTGAAAAGAAAGTGAAATTAGGAATAGAAGAGTTGAAAAAAGAAAGACATGAATACAAAATAAATTCACTTCAATTAAAGAAGAATGCTCCATCAATCAAAAAGAAGACCTATAGTCAATTTTGAACCTTTGAAATCCATATACCCTTCTTTTTTTATTCTGTCCTAAGCCTATGTTCATCCTATCCGAAGACTTGTGGATCTTAGTTGAAAAATAGCCATAAAGATGATTTAAAAAGAAGGAATTAAGGTAGACTACCCCTACTATTCTTGATGATCACATCCACTCCTAGGGTTCACTTTTCTTTGTCTTTTTAGCATTTAAAAGATTTATGTGAACCATTAGCTTGTTAGATCTGGTCACATAATTTGAGAAATATGTTCAGCTCCTTGTTTGAGAGTATACCTATGAGGATTTGAGGTCAAGACATATTTCTAATGGAATTTAAGCATATTGAGTTAGAAGTTAAGACTTATGTGGCTATACACACACACATGTTCTCCTAGAAATAACTAGAATGAAAGGTCTTATGAGTATGATGTGTAAAATAGGCAATCATCTCCATTAAGTTGTGAAAACTAATAGAGTGGTAAGAAATGAGGAATCTCTGAGATAAAATAGGGGACTCAATCTTAGAGAATTTTGAGGGTATATTCATTGCAAACCCTTATGAGGCTTAACCCGTCCACTAGGGATAACCTAGTGGTTCAAGGGCTTGTACCATGTGGTAAATGCAATCGAGAGTACTTATGAAAGAGGCACTTTGTGTTAGTTTTTGTAAAATTATTTTTTACATGTCTTACTTAGTACTAGCAAAATTCTTGTTGTCGGTGTGGTAAGTGTCTAATTTTGCATAAAAATCACCTAATTAGTTATCCATATGTTATAACTTATAGGGGTAAATTAAGATTTTTAGACTAAAATTCATAACACATGCAATTTTTTACCTAATGAGGCAAAAGATTGATATTTTGTAGGTCCAAAAACTATTTTGAGGTAATTATGTGATTAACAATATGTTTTAGGATTTAATTAGAATTTTTTACTTTTTGTAGGAAGCAAGCTGGTGATTCGATGGCCAAGATCAATTAAGATGAACATTGAAGATCAAGATCAAAAGATCGATTCAAAGCCTCAAAATCATCACTTTGATATGAAATCAAAGGTCAAGATTATCTTTAGGATAAGTAATGGATGTAATAAAAGAAGCTAAAGATGGCCAAAGTGGATCCATGAAGTAAGCCATGCATTTCCCCCACCTTTTGCATGGGAGCCATTCAAGCCACCTTAATCATATAAGTCATGAGAGAAGGTGATAAGCAAAGGAAGTCAAGCCAAACCATTTAAGCCACTCAAGCCAAGGGATGGAGCCATCAAGCCTAGCTAATGGATCCCTCAAAGTTAGCCATTAAACTAAGATAAATAGAAGGCTGGGATTTTAGGAAAATCAATAGGATCATCCTTGTGATTTCAAGGAATAATTTGACGAAATTTAAGGGATAAGTTAGCATGTGAATAACAGGATGAGACCCTTCTATTTTTGATGTTTTTCCCACTTTTTCCTCACTTTTGACCTCACCACCAAAGATCACCACGAATTTTGCATTCCATTCAAGAGTCCTATCCTTCTAAGACTTCTCCATCCTCATAAACTCCCATCCAAACCATCCAACCTATCCCCACTTCTTAGGAAATTACTTAGCCAATCAATTTTCACCACCTCACCCCACTTTCGTATTTGGTGATCAAAGGTTTCCTAAATAGGAAACCTTAGATCTACTTCAAATCAAGCAACTTCAACATCCTAGACGTTTCCACATCTTTCCTAAACCTTATTCCTTACATAATTCTTTAACTTTCCATCAACCAAACATCACAAAATTAGAAGGGAAAGAGCTCCACTTTCCTTCTAGGAAAAAGCCTCCTATATCCTTTTCAAAATTAGAAACCTACCATCCATGCTTCCTATCTCTCTTATGTCATATTTATGACATCATCTTGGTATTTTATCTTTCACCTAATCCTCTTCATTCAATACCCTAAACTAGGGCCATTTTCCTTATGTTTTCACCCCTTCCAAAGCTAGCAAACCACTCATCTATATATAGGCCCTTGTCCAATATAAATTTTCTAAGTAGAGGTTGAGTGACACAACCTTGAACTCTAGCTTTCCTTTGGTGCTTGAATTGTTTTTGGACTTTGGAACATTATTGGTGCTTTTCTTTATTTGGTCTTCTTGTTATTATTTTGCTTATTTTCTCTCCAATTCAAGCTAGTGACTTGGTTCTTTTACTTTAGTTCCATTGCTTAAGTTTTCATTGTTTTGCTCCGTTGAATTCATGCTACTTTCCAGCCCTTAATCTCTTTCTTCTTCACTCCATTCCATTAGTTTTTATTTGTTATTTAATCAAGATTCAATTTAGTTATTCTATGGTAGGGACAATGAAGAGAAGAGCTAACTTAAATAAGTGATTTCTCCTTTTGAAATTCAACTTTTTTTCATCATTTTTTCCTTTAGTTTTAGGTGATTTTCCCTTAGCTAGTTTACCCACTTAACCTTTGCTTCTCTTAAATTGCTACATGGATTTTATTTTTTCATTTCATTATACTTTGGATTGTAAGCATTAGATTGGAATTTTATTATTGTTAAGATAGGATTTCAAGGTTTGGAAAAGTGTGCGAATTCCAGAAATTTTAGACAATTTTATGCACATAATGTTGACGTAAATTTGGAGGTGATTCACTAAATTTCTTTGATAATTCTTTCTGTCGATTGTTTATTTCATCAAATTACTTGATATTTGGGTTATTTCCTTGCATAGATGTCATGGTTGAAGTAGCTTTCTAATGCGACATTTATTGACCACTCTTAAGTACTGAAATCTGAAAATTAGTTTTTCCTTAAATTTCTGCATTAATTTCAGCTACCTAAATATTGTTTTTTCTCTAATCCTTAGGTATCCATTTATATTTTCATATTTTTTATTATATCTAATAGTTATGTTGCATGTTGGCTTGCATTAGAATCAGCAATTTCATCATCTTTAGGGCTCTAGAATCATGCTCATAGTCCAAAAACCATGTGTATGGTTCTAAGTCCCATTCTCCTTTGAAATTTGGTTAACTTAGTTGTTAGATCTTGTGTTATAGCAGTTCATTTAGTTAATTTTATGTTGTTTAAGGTAGAACGTTTCCATTGTAAATTTTAGAAAATTCTATTTTTGGTATGTTTTAGTTTAAGAAAGTTTCTTTTTTAGGTAGTTTCCTGATTTGAATCTTTCCAATTTTATGTAGTTTCTTTATTTTTTTACTATTAATTAATTAAGTTTCCAATTCCTTTTTTTTTAATTTAAATTTTATTAAGTTCACTTACCTTTAATTCTAGATTAGGGAAGTTTCTAATTTTACTAACTCTCACAAGTTAGTTGTTTACTGTTGTTTCCTTATTATAATTTATAGGTTTGCATGCATGTTAGTTTAGCGAGCTGGCAAGGGGGAAGTTGAAGATGATTCTATTATTTCTTTCTTACAAATGAATATGCATCTGTATATTAGTTTGTGAGGAAGAAATGAAAATCATCTCCAACTTCTTAAAATATGGTCACCCTTGTGTTAGGTAGCCAGCCAACAAGGGTGAAGCTGAAGATGATTTTAATGAAAATCAACTTTAGCTTTTTAAAACTATGGCAACCCCAACATGACATGAATAAAAAACTGACATTCACTCAAGCTAGGGCATTCCCCATAAGCGATGCGCTGCATCGGATCCCGAGTGTGGTGAAAAATAGGCAAGGGTTGCTAGGGCATTCTCCCAGAAGTGACGCGCTACATCGAATCCCAAGTGTAGTGATAAATGGGCAAGGGCTACTAGAGCATCCCCCCGGAAGTGACGCGCTGCATCAGAACCCAGGTGCAGTGAAAGGTGGACGTGGGTTCATACCATGGAGGTCATGAAAGGTGATAGTAAATAGGGTATCTCCAGAACATAAGATTCGCATCGCTATATGGAATATAGGGACACTAACAAGTAAGAGTTTGGAGTTAGTAGACATGATGAAACGTAGGAGAGTCAATATAACTTGTATTTAAGAAACCAAGTGGAAAGGGGCTAAAGCTAGAGAAATAGATGGGTATAAATTATTGTACATAGGAAAGGATAATAGTCAAAATGACATAGGAATAATAGGATAAGGAATTAATGGATAAAGTTGTAAACATTAACAGAATCAGTGATAGAATTATAATAATAAAAATTATTCTAGGAGAGTAGATTATAAATATTATAAGTGCATATGCACCACAAGTAGGGTCACAAGATATAATTAAGAGACAGTTTTGGCAAGATATGGAGGGAATCATGCAAGAAATTCCCAACACTAAGGGGATATTTATAGGAGCAGACTTAAATGGCCATGTAAGAAAATATAAGGAAGGATATGATAAAATACACTAAGGGCATAGTATAGGTGAACGAAACGAGATGGGGTAGAATATCCTTAATTTTGCTTTGTCATATAACTTATCCATTGCAAATACACTCTTTAAGAAGAGAGATGAACACTTAATAACCTTTAAAAGTTGACTTCATAAAAGCCAAATAGACTTTTTTCTACTTAGGAATAATGAACAATCTATATGTAAGGATTGTAAGGTGATACCCGATGAGAGTTTAACCTCACAACATAGGTTAATGGTTATGGATATTCATATCAAAAGATGGAGTAAAAGAACTGAACTTAATACACATCCAAAAACTAAGTGGTGGAATTTAAAAGGAGAGAAAATAACCTCATTCAAAAATAAGTTGAAGGTAGAAGGAAATGGGAACTATGAAACAGAAGTAAATACCATGTAGACTAATATGGCTAAGTCCATTAAGAAAGTGGCAAAAGATGTCTTAGGAGTATCTAAAGGTAAAAGGTTTTTAACAAAGGAAACATGGTGGTGGAATGAAACAGTGCAAAAAGCTATTAAAGAAAAATGAGTTTGTTTTAAAGCATGGCAGAAGATTAGAAATAATAAAAACTATGAACAATATAAGAGTGCTAAAAACATTGCTAAGAGAATAGTAAGTGAGGCTAAACTTAAAGCATATAATGAGCTTTATAATAGATTAGAACAAGAGAAGGTGAGAAAGATGTGTTTAAACTTGCAAAAGTAAGAGAACAGAAGGGTAAGGACTTAGAGCATGTTAAGTGTATTAAAAGGGATGATCAAAGCGTATTAGTCAAAGATGATGAGATCAAACAAAGGTGGGAAATATACTTTCAAAAATTGTTAAATGACAATGGCCCTGAGAATATAGGGATTGAAAATACTATAAATCTAAATAACATTGGATATTATAGATATAAATGTAGGATTCTAATACCAGAAGTAAAAGAGGCCTTGAGAAAGATGAAATCAAGAAAGTCCATGGCGCCTAAAGGTATACCAATACAGGTTTGGAAGCATATGGGAGATATTGGGGTAGTTTGGATGACCAAGTTGTTTAACAAGATTATAAAATCAAAGAAAATGCCTGATGAGTGGAGGAAAAGCTCTATTGTACCAATCTGTAAGAATAAAGGAGACATTTAGAGCTGCCCTAATTATGGAGGGATCAAACTTATGAGCCACACCATGAAACATTTTGAAAGAGTGATTGAGAAGAGGCTATGACATGAAACAAGTGTATAGGAGAATCAATTTGATTTCATTCCTGGGAGGTCTACCATAGAAGCTATTTTCTTACAAGGACAATTAGTAGAGAAATATAGGGAGAGGAGAAAAGACCTCCACATGGTCTTTATTGACATAGAAAAAGATTATGATAGAGTTCTTAGAGAGTTAATATGGAGGGTGTTGGGTGGTAAAGGGGTTTCTCAGGGGTATATAGACATAATTAAAGATATGTATGAGGAAGTGGTAACAAATGTTAAGACCACTAATGGCTTGACTGGTGATTTTCTTGTCACTGTTGAATTGCACTAAGGATCAGCATTGAGTCCATACCTTTTCACATTAGTTATGGATGAGTTAACAAAACATCTGCAAGAGGGGATTCCCTGGTGCATGCTATTTGTAGACGATATAGTCCTACTTGATGAGACAAGGGAGGGTGTAAACATAAAGCTAGAGTTATGGAGAAAAGCATTAGACTCTGAAGGATTTAAAATTAGCCAAACTAAGACAGAATATATGGGATGTAATTTTAGCAAGGAGAGTAGGAGTGGAACACCAGTCAAGATTGATAACCAAGAGGTCCCTGTGAAAGACCACTTTCGATACTTAGGATCATTGATTCATGAGAGTGGAGAGATTAAGAGGGAGGTTACATAGAGAATCCAAGCGGGTTGGAACAAATGGAGATGTGCATCAGGTGTTTTATTTGATCGGCAGGTGCCACTCAAACTAAAGCGAAAATTCTATAAGATGGCTATAAGGCCAACCATGCTCTATGGATCTTTGTGTTGGGTAGTTAAGGAACATCGTACTCATAGGATGAGCATCGCAGAAATGAGGATGTTGAGATGGATGAGTGGTAAGACAAGAAAGGATAGAATTAGAAATGAAAATATTAGGGGAAATTTCAGGGTAGCACCAATAGGTACCAAGATGAGGGAGATTAGACTTAGATGGTTTGGACATGTTCAAAGGAGACCAGCAATGGCACCAGCTAGAAGGAGTGAGGCAATACAAGTAGAAGGTTCTAAAAGGGCAAAGGGAAGGCCCAAAAGAACGTGGATAGAAGTGGTGAGGAAAGATTTAAAAACTTTGGGACTAAATGAAGCCATGGTATTTAATAGAGTGGAATGGAGGAATAAGATTCATGTGGCCAACCCCTAATTAGGATAAGGTCTTGATGATGATGGTGATGATGCATGTTAGTTTAGTATGTTTTCAATTTCATTGTGATTTTGGTTTTAATACCTTTCTGGCTTTAGTTTCTAATTCGATGTATGTTTCTATTTTGAGTACTTTAGTTTCCTAATTCAACTACAACTCTTTCTCATTAACTAAAGTTAATCAATTTAAATAAAATCCAATCCATTGTAAATTTTTAAGATTCCTTGTGGGATCAACCTTGCTCATATGAAAATACTACACTTATTCGTGTACTTGCAGGTAATTTTAAAGCTACACTGAGTAGCTTAAATGTACTCATGAGGTTAGATATTTCTATTGGCTTGATTGGCCATTATGCTATGTTTTGAGATTATATGTTTATGATCATGCTAATATTGTGATGATATTGATATGTGGACTCAAAATGGATGACTCATATGATATGGCACCTTTTTGCAAAATTATTTGTTGATTAGGGTGTGACTACCTAGGTTTTTATAACACTTTTTCATAAAATCCTTTACAAATGTGAGGCCCTAAGTTTGGAAAAATATTTAGAAAATGAACAGTGAAAAGCATTTTGCATGGGAAGACTTTAAAAAATCCTAAGTGTCATTTTTTTCCTTATAAAAAATCATGATTTTTAGAGAAATGAGAGCTACAATTCTACTAAAAATTCAGCAGTCTCCTCTATTTTTTGGACATACATATTTTACGCATGAGATGCAATTTCCTTGATAAACATAATTTAAATCAATTAGATAATAAAGGAGACTTTGCCTCCATCCATTCACATGAATATTTAAACTTGTACAAAGATCAAGTTTTAAGTGAAATGAAAGTGAAGTCCAAGACCAAGATCAATCTAGCCACAACCACACAGCCATAATTTCCAGCTACATATCCACATGTCCACAAAACCAAAGTCATAATAAATCAAAGTATCACATCAGTACACAAATTAATCAACTATGTTGTAAACTTCTATGTCCTTTCCTTGAGATCTCTAGCATAGTCTACTGCTTCTGTATCTTATGTCTTCAAACCCAACATTGTAAACAAATTACAATGTCTTAACAAGCATGTACTTAGCAGGGATTTTGAACATCGGGTTCTACAATTTAAATGATCAGAAACACAAATTGGACATCTAGGCCATTTATACAATAACATTCATATCACATGCATCTTAATATCATTTTAAGTAATCTCTTATCATAGCTTCTCAATAGATATCAACTAATGGTGTATAAAAAATTTACGTTAGTCCATCTCTTAACATATCAGCCATTGATGTAGATAATTTCCATGCCAAATCATTTCATAATCTATCAATTCATGATATAGACAGATAATTGCCAAATCATCTCAAAATCAAATAGCTCATAATTTATTTAGAACATGTTAAAAATATATGCAATGAAATTAGGCTAATAGAAATCCCATCTAGGATTTGATCTATCCATGTACAACGTCAATGCATGTGAAATAATTATATAAATAAGTGATAAAATGATAAAAGAAATGAATTACTTTTTGAATTAATAATAGGCAAATTCATGCCACATCAAATCAGAACATATTAGCTCACTAACAAGTAAGTCCATGCTAAATGCATATCAGCTCACCATAGGTAAATCCATGCCAAATCCAAACCATATCAGCTCGCCATCAGTAAATCCATGTCAAAAAACAAATCTCAAATCAAATCATGCATGTAGAAACATCTCACAATTCATCTCAGTCTAAAACACAACCATACCATGAGAACCTAAAAGCTTGCCACTTAGAAGCCTACTAGTGCCTCGTGCATGCCCTCATTAGCTTCCCTCATTGTTTACATATAAAAAGACAAAACATGATGAAATACAAATCATGTGTCAAATCATGATGATGTATCAAACCAAAATGAGAGATCAAATCCATGAAATGCATAAATGAAATTTATGTAGCCTATCATTGTCATTCATATATCTCGATAATATCCATAAATCATTGTAATTGACATATCTCAAATCATATTCACATGCTAAAGTAATTGTCTAATATTATCATTCTCAAGGGAAGATAGACATCACTCATTTGATCCATGAAGAGTAAAGTATTTCTAATCTTTAACCATGTCATTATTCTATTTACTAAAAATCTATCTATAACATGTATTTCATCAAATACAAGTTAATTTCAGTAGACTAATAATTTGGTCATAATCCAAATATACAGATAAATTAAAGATGTTAGAATAACCTACTTCATGTGGCATTCATTTGTTCCCATAAGATTTTTCCTTAGCTTTGGCCACAAACTCAATTAGAAGGGGGTTCAACTGCGTTCAAAATCTATATAGTGTGTAAAGATTATATTTCTAACACATATATACATATACTTAGATTTTAGATCTAATGGTTCAAATTATCAAACCACTAGATTTATTTATTCTTTGATTATAGGTCTCATCGCCATGTTATCAGCAGATCTTATCCCATTTGGTAAAATAGTGTAACAACCCCAATTTTTGTAAATGGATTGAGAAAATCAATAAAGTATAAGTTTAAAAAAATTCTAGGCTGAAATATTAGGGGTATTAAAAATGCACTTCTCATAGAAGTAGAATTAAATTATAAGACATGTTTAATTGAAAACATACTCAACGAACCCTTCAGAATGACTATAAGCACGACAAATTCTGAATTCGAATGAAAAATCCTTATTTTTCTACATTTTTTTGAATAACTAAGACCTCAATATTCATGATGTACTCAGAAATACAAATCCTACGCCACTAAATACTCTCAATTCCATGTCCGGGAAAATAAAAATGGAATTTTCTCTATAAAAGGGCAAAATGGTCCTTTCACACCCTCTGGGACCCACAAGGAGCCCACAAACAAATCCAATGGCCAGAAAACATGTAATTAGTGGTCAAACCACTACTAGCTACTAGTGGAGAAGGAGGTGGTAGTGGAGGATCCAATGTTAATTAAATATTTAAAAGAATTGAAACAAAATAATTACACATAATCATGAAAAACACCCAAAATGCCTATAAATACACCCCCAAAAATCCTCCAAAAATGTTCATAAAATTTCTCAATAAATTATCTTGCTTCCCCTACAAAAACAAACACAAATCCCTTTCCAAAATTCCAAAACTCCCAAAAATCCCTTTTCTTTTGCTTTCTCTCTCCTCTCTCTAGATTGGAACAAGAGATCTAAATTCAATTAGGCACTTTATTCCAAATCAAATCTCCCACCGTCCAAATTCTCCTAGACTAGTTTATCTGAAAAACTCCCTAAATCAATTTCAAGATCCAATAGTGAAATGAACAGAAATCACAAAACAATGAATTATTGGGCTATATCATCATCAACGGGTATTTTTCTCAAATTGGGCATCAAATCTAAGTTATTTCTCCAATTAGGTAGGTGAAACTACTTCCTAAACTTATTTATTGTTATTTTATAAACAAATTATGTTTCTGTAATTAGGTTTGGGTTAAAAATTGTACAAATAAAGTAAGGATCATATCCTTCAATTTTGTATGATGGAGGACTCAGATGGAAAATCTGATCCATCCAATCAATCAAAAATGGTTCAAAACCCCTAGGTTAGAAATTTCATAGCATTTAAGTCCCCCAATTATAGTGGGATTGATTGGACGGTCCAAATGGACTATTCGATCTCCCGATCAGATCGAATTTCTGAAACACATCGCGAAGTGCAGTGTGGAAACGTGCCATTCCACAGCTTTTCCATGCGCGTAGTGTGCATGCAACATCATCCTGGCGGGACAACCGCACGAAAGCACTGGTCCCGAGCGCAACGAGTCACACGAAAGTCTTGGTGACAAGCATGCGCATGACCAAATCATGCGTAGATTGTCCGCTTGACTACCACCCAACTACATAGTTCCACCTGACCCATTCCACCCAAACGAATTTGGCCTGTCCGTTCCAATGGCCCATATCAAATTGGACCCTCGAACGACTGTGAACTTCAAATCCCAATTAAGGAGTCATCTGAACTCCAAATTGAGATCGGAAAGAAGCTAAGGAAATCTTATTTCATTTATTTTCTTCTAAAATAATAAAAAATAGAAAATTCCTTATGAAATAAGTTTCCAGCTTCCATTTTCTTGGAGATCTGAGATGATCAGATCTTGAGGATCTATTTTAGTGATGATATAATATTGAAATCAAGTAATATCCACTATTTATTTTTATAGATCTAGCATAAAATGAGGGATCTACCCTTTATGGTAGAAAAACCCTAAATATGCAAAGGGACCCACTTGATCAATAAGATCAAGTGTGATCACACCTTTGGGATGGATGGATCGAATGAGGGATAATATGATGTAATCTATGAATATGATGAACTAATTATGAAAAAAACAAAGGAATATGATCTTTGGACTTTAATGAAGTAAAAACCCTTGATTAAACAAAAAAATTCTAAGATCTAATGGTTGGATCATAAGTAAGGTTTCTAATAATTTTAATCTAATAAGTTTCATGTCTTTTATTTGATAATAGTATTGTAAATGTTATTCATATTATAAAGCATGATAGTTCCTAGATTTTAGCATGCTATGTGATTAGATTGTTATATTAGGTTGATAGATTTAATTGTATTAGGGCCATGTTAGTTTACATTTGAAGTTTAAGCATGATTCCATTAGATTACTAGCAAAATTTAATGTAATTTATAACTTAGGGGCATGCTAGTTTAAGTATAGTTTCATTTCATTGAGCTAAGTTACATAGGAAGCATGTTAGTGTAAAATGTTATGTAGTTTTATGCTTTAAAGTTCATTTATTGTTAAATTTTATTAGTAGATTTAATTATTAAAGTAGTTATGAGATAAAGAGCATAAAACACTAAAAATGGAATCTAATGAGAAAGTAGAGTTTCTTGGATAGTTGAGATGAATTATTTGACTTGGACTTAATTAGTAAGGCCTATAGTTAGTAAGACAATATGAAGATTATCAAATCCTTGGCCCAAACTAGGAGAATAATAAACCCCATGAATGATATTGTAAATGTTCATGGACTTAATTAAAATCAATTAGAAAGAGTACTTAGGGTTAACATGCTCATAGGAACCTTATGAAAGGTTGAGCTATGGTCATTCTAGTGAATGTTGAACATGGTGGTTAAGGGGGTTCTCTAATAGAGCCTCACTCTTCCCCTACCTTCTGTTGACGTTTGTGAGGTCCAAATTCCTCCTTACATGAGGATTGAAGTAACCACTTTGTGTTTACCCATTCAGCTAATAAGCCTTCACCAATTGGAAATAAGAGAAGCAGTCCAGACTTAGGCTGAAATAAGTTATCTTCAACCAGTAAAACATTCACTGGTTGAATAATGATAATAAGAGCATAAAAGGTTAGCAAATTATCTAACCCTAATAAAAACGGTAAGAAAGATAAGGATGATCAAACAAGATCTAGTGGATCTTAAAAGATCAAGAATAATAAGAATAATAACATTGTATTGTACTTAGTATACATATTTATTAGTATGTATGTTATAGATCAAATCTAGATCATTAGATTAGATCATCCAAGCCCTTGATCAAATATCATTCAAGGAAAAGAACCAGGATCATCCTCCCTAGGGATGATCAATCTGTTGCTTTAGTCCATTCAGCTATCTCTCCAATTACAAAATGATAATTAATATGTGATGCCTAAAGTAAAGATTGATAAATGTCTTTCCCTTTCTTTATTTATTCTCAATGAGGATAGAATTGTGAACTTATGATTCAGATTTTTGGAATTCGACACAAATTAAGGGTGGGATCACCACTGTCCAAATTTTAGAAGAATGATAAAAACTCAGGAAGGATGGATGGAGTTTCTATGAATCTCTATCCATTATACAGGGATAAGATTGATGGATTGATTGGGTTTTGATAGTGGATTGGATTTTACCTGAACAAAAGCTCTAGATCTACCAATATGTTGTCAAATTTGAAGAGGAAATGGGTGAAATCAAGTAAGAACATACCACTGTGGGTGTTTACAGATTCCAATCATCGTCAGAGAAGGTATTACTATGTTGACTTTTTGGCAATTGTCCCTATATGCACTACCCCCCTTCAATCTCATGTTGTTTGTCCTCTGATCAAGGTGGAACCAAAGGGCTCTTGATCGTTCCATTGAACTAAGTAGGATGAATGGCTTGGATCAACAATCTAAACCATCGTTGTTGCTAGCAAGCTTTGCTTTTTCATTAACTCTTCCTCATCCTCCTCCCATTCTTCTTCCTTTGTTTACTTTTCTTTATTCTATTGAGTTGGGGAATAGATCTATTCTTCAAAACTTTTAAGTGGAAGGTGCCATTATAATAATGGCCCCCTCTTATTGTTGTTCTTTTATTTATTCTCCTATTTAATTTGAAGTGTCAATAAGGATTCTTTCCACATTTCTTTCATCATGATTTTAGTCAAAATGATATTGTCATTATTCATGATGGGTTTCCAACATATTTGGATTGTCCAAATCAGATTTCTGTGAGTGTGGCCCACTAGTAAAATTACCAAATTATCCTTCATGAGAAAAATCACAACTCATTCGTAAGAACTCCGATTTAGGCCAACATAATATTGTTGGAAATTGTTTTTCTGAGTATAATCCAAATATTTAGGTTTTAACACTTGTTTTGTCTTCTGTAAAAGTCTCATTTCTTGAAATCAATCTCTGTGTTTCTTAATTCAATTCTATAAATTCACCTAAAATGAAATATAAAAAATTGGGGAATTACATTCTTCCCTCCTTACAGGAATTTCATCCTCAAAATTCTTTTAATATTATCTTCCAAACAATTCTAGAAACATCCTCATCATGAAGTAACTTCAAGTTCTCCTAATTTCTTTAATTAGGAAAACAAGTCCTCAATAAAAAATTACACAATTCCCAACTTCAAACTCTAAACATTTACACGGCTTGTTTGCACTGTCTACTTTAAGCAATAAAGGGTTGCTTTCACTGTGCACTCTGATACTTGGCATTTACTTGCTAACACATCAACATTGTTACACAATTTTTGCTCATATAGGTAAGGTCTACAAATCTTTAAGGTGAACAAAACAATTTTTAATTTTAAAAAATGAGTAACATTATTTACCCCATGCTTCATCCATTATCATAATACAAGATCATTTTCTATTTCTTTTGTCTCCCTCAATTTCTTTGTTTGTTATCATACTTTTTAACTTAAGGTCAAACTATGCTATTTAGATAAAAGTTTAAAGGTTACCCAAATTCATGTTAATCTTTATCCAATTATACCTAAGTTATCTCAGTTCTCAGTTAAAGATACTATTTATATAGTTTTATATGCTAGTTCTTTCCTCTATGAACTATACTATGTCATGAGAATACTCTTACTCATACAAGGACAATATTCTCCTTGTTTTCTTAGAGCATGCCAACCTTCATAGGCAGCAATTGTTTTTACTTATTCTACAATGCCTATGAGTTATCTCTATAACTCATACCTTATCAATTGATACTTACTAATTGATTGTATATGACTTTTGGACATATTGCACTGGCTGTGAGAGGATTAATAGAGCTCTGATGCCAATTGTGACAACCCAATTTTTATAACACTTTCACAAAATCATTTACAATTGTGGGGCCCTATGTTTGGAAAAGTATTTAGAAAGAAAATACTAGAAAATGTTTTGCATGAAAGACTTTTAAAATTCTCAAGTGTTAGTTTTTCTTTTCTAAAAATCAGGATTTTCAGAGAAATGAGACCTACATTTCTACCCAAAATCTAATAGTCTCCTTTGTTTTTTGGACACATGCATTTTATGCATGCAATGTGATGTCCCTCATAAACACAATTTAAATCAATTAAAAAATAAAGGAGACTGTCTCCATCCATTCACATGAATATCTAAATATGCATAAAGTCGAGTTTTAACTAAACTAAAAAGGAGTTGAAGACTAGGATCATTCTAGTCATATTTTTCAATTACATATCCACATGTCCATAAAACTAAAGTCATAATAAATCAAAGTATTACATTAGTTCACAAATTTAACAGCTATGTTGTAAACTGGCTTGATATTACTTCTATGTCCTCCTCTTGATGTCTCTAGTATAGTCTTCTACTCTATCTTATTTCTTCAAACTTGAGATATTGTAAACAAATTACAATGTCTCAGCATGCATGTGCTTGTTAGGTGTTTTGAACATCGAATTTGGAGATTTAAATAATGCCAAATACAAATTTTTATGAACAGTATACATTCATATCGTCTTAACCATATAATAACATTCATATCACATACATCTCAATATCCTTTAAAGTAATCTCATATCATAGCATCTCATCAGATATTAACTAGTGATGTATACAAATTTATGCCAATCCATCTCTTAACATATCAGCCAGTGACGTAGATAATTTCCAAGCCAAACCATTTCACAATCATCTATTCATGATATAAATAGATCTTTATCAATTATCTCAAAATCAAGCATCCCATAATTTACTTAGAGCATGTTATAAACATATGCAATGAAATTAGCCTAACAAAAATCCTATCTAGGATTTAATTTATCAATGCACAACATTAATAGATGTAAAATCACAATATATCCATGTTTAGGACAATCCATACTATTGGTATGCATTAATAAGTGATAAAATGATGAAACAATTAAATCACTTTTTGATTCAATAATAGCCAAATCCATGCAACATCAAATCAGAGCATATCGACTCACCATAGGAAATCAATGCCAAATCTAGAGGGCATCAGGCCACTATTAGCAAATCCATGTCAAAAGCCAAATTTCAAATCAAATCATGCATGTAAAAACATCTCAAAATTCATCTTAATCTAAAACACAACCATACCATGAGCACCTAAAAGCTTGCCACCTAGAAACTAGCAACCTAGAATCCTACTAGTTTGCTTTGCACGTGGTCTCCCTTGCTACCCTCATCAGCTAACCACAAATATAAATTGCGCATCAAACTTTGATTACATGCAAAAAGAACAAACATGACAAAAAACAAATCATGTGGCAAATCATGGCCATGTATCAAACCAAAATGAGAGATCAAACCATGAAATGCATAACTAAAATGTATATAACAGTTATTCTAATCCAAGGATTTTGGATGCTCCATATCCCTATCATTGCCATTCATATGTCTCTATAATATCCATTAGTGATTGTAATTCACATATCTCAAATAATATTCACGTGCTAAAGTAATTTTCTAATATTATCATCATCAAGGGAGGACAAAAATCACTCACTTCATCCATGATGAGTAAAGTATTTATAATCTTTAACCATGTCATTATTCTATTACCAAAAATCTATCTATAACATGTATTTCATCAAATACATGTTAATTTGAGTAGGCCAATAATTTGGTCATAATCCAAATATACGGATAAATTAAGGATGCTAGAACAACCCTCATAAGGTGAGTTCATCTGTTCCTACAAGCTTTTCCCTTAACTTTGGTAGCAAACTCAATTACAAGTAGGATCAACTGCATCCAAAATTTGTATAATGTGAAAAGGTTATATTTCTAACACACACACATATATATACACTTGGATTTTAGATTTAATTATGATTTAATGGTTTAGATCATCTCAGATCATCAAACCATTAATTTCTTTAAACTTCCATTGTAGATCTGGTCATCATCTTATGATCAGATCTTATCCTATTTGGTAAAATAGTAGTATGATCTTCTAGTACATATATCTAATCGAGTGTTTAAAGTCTTCATCCAATATGTTGGGCCTAATCCAAAATCAAGGTGTTAGAATCTAAGTTTAAGGTCTTGATCAGACAACAAGAGATTCTAATTTTATGATTTTGCTATTGATCCATATGTTTCAAGTGATCAGATCGATTATTCAAGGTTAAAGGATTGAATGACAATGTCTGATCATTGATTAAACATTGCCCTATTAGAATTCCAATAGTAACTAGTTGGACAATTAAGATCATTCAGTCTATTTTTTGTTCTAGATCAAATTTCTAACAATTGGAAGTAATCCCAATCTAGTGATTTCTAAAAATTGATCACAGCTCTCTTGTAAATTATTTACTGATCTGGACTGTTAATTCTGATCAATATGAATTTTAAAGTTCGGACGGTTAATTAATGTTCTGCCTAGTTGATTGTAGCCTAATTAGTCCTAAATCATCAATGCTAATAGAAATTGTTAAATTTTGAATCAGATTTTAGCAATGTAACACAAATTAAGGATCAAATCATCACCATCCAAATTTTAGATGAATGATCAGAACTTAGGCAATGTGGTTAGAGTACTTGTCGACCTCTATCCATTATATAGGGATGAGATTGATGGTCTGATCGAGTTTTGATAGTGGATCTAGTTTTACATGAACAAAAATAGTAGATCTACCTATGCGTTGTCAAACATGAAAAGGAAATGAGGGAAATTGTGTAAGAATTTACCTCTATGGGTGTTTACAGCCTACAATTGTCATTGGAACCTCCCCTGATCATGGTGGAACCCCTTTGATCATGGGGAAATCCCTTATGCACTATCCCCCTTCGATCGCACATCATACCTCTTCCGATCATGGTGGAACCAAAGGGCTTCTGATCATGCCATTGAACTAAGTAGGGTGAATGGCTCGGATCAACAACCCAAGCTGCTATCATCACCAGGGTGGTATGTTTTTTGGTGTCCTACAAACCCTCAAATCCTTCTCTCTCTCTCTCTCTCTCTCTCGCTCTCTCTCTCTCTCTCTGGTGTGCGTGCTTTCTTTCCTTCTCTCTTTTCTTCCCTCTTCTTCCTCTCCTTCTCCTTCTCCCTCTTCTTCTTCTCCGTCTTCCTTTGTTTTCTTTTCTTTGTTCTATTGGGTTTGGGAACAAATCTTGCTATATGTTCTACAAATCATTTAAGTTTGAGGGTGCCATTATAATAATGGCCCCATCTTAATATTATTATTATTATTTTGTTTATTCTCCTTTTTATTTAATAAGGATGCTTTCCACATTTCTAGCATCATGATTTTCGTCAAAATGAAATTATCATTAATCAAGATGGGTTTCCAACATATCTCGACTATCCAAATTAGATTTCTACAACTATGGCCTACTAGTGAAATTATCAAATTTCCCTTCATGAGAAAAATCACAACTTATTTGTCCAAAGTCTGATTTTAGCAAACTTTGTATCATTAGAATCATTTATTTTAGTATAATCCAAATATTTAGGTTTTGACACTTGTTTGGATGCTGTAAAAGTTGCATATCTTGGAATCAATTTTTCTGTTTCTTAATTCAATTCTATAAATTCACATAAGATGAAATATAAAAATTTGGGGTGTTACATAGGGTTAGTCGTGAGAGGGTTGTGATACCTTAGAGCGCTATGGTAGGAGGGTTCAGCATGGCCCCTGACCTCTCAATAGGATACTTGCTAAGAGTTTGACCTTTCGTTTAGGAAGTATGTGTCATGGGCATACTAGTTCTTACTTGATCTGCCTCCCCGTGAGTGTCGGTGTAGTCTGTTAGTATTCGTGGACTAGTATATATGGATGATGTCTTCAACTATGTGCATTGTTGATGTTTTCCGCAAGTGCATGGGCTATTGTAGTATAGCTATGCAAATATGGGTTGATCCCACAAGGACTCGCTTTAGAATTTTAGAGTTTTTAATAAAATTTAATTATTTAAAATTCAAATTTAAAGGAAAAAATATAACATAAAATTTTATAATTCATATTTAGTTTGACAGTGAATTTTTAGAAGTCTAATTCTACGAAGAACAGAAAAAAATACAATAACACCCTAATTAAAACTGAAACTAAAAAAATTAAGAAAATCTAATTCCTTAGCTTAAGTATTGTCCAATTTCTTCACTTCGGGTATCCAAAACTTTGATCAAACTCTATCACTATATTCAACATGTCTTGGATTAGTTATCTGATGGAGGAATTTATTAGATTCTTCAAATTTATAGAGATCTAATCTAATTAAAGGAATTAAGATTTAATGGCTTAGATCTATTTTTAGAACCAAAATGAAGATCAGGAATAGTAATTACATTAGAAATGATCCTAGAAACATGCTAGAAAATTTAATTGAAATTTTGAATTAAAATAAACAAGAATTTAAAGATTATCCATGGTTAAACCAGTACCATTAATTGTTAAACAGTAAGCACAAAACATGAATAACTCAGAATGGAATAACATAAACATGAATAAGCACAGTATCAGGACATGAAATGGAATTTGAAATAATCTTGCAAGGGCATTTTGGAATTTGTCCCCAAACTCCCTTAAAACTCCTATAAAACCAGAGGAGAGTGTTGGAGAAGATGACTTCGGCCAGAGATGTGCAGACACCTTGAGCTGTTGGAGACACTGGATCTTCTGGTACCATTCAGAATAGAGGAACCAAGCATGTGGGCCCAATTGAGGCAAGGCATCCTCTGGTTCAGACGTCCTTGAATTGCTGGCTGGTGGAGAGATGGTGTGTCGCACGGTTGGCTTGGACGTCGTGTGTAGCAGATGCGTCTGGTAGGTGTCAGTAGAGAGATGCAGCAAGCCCATGAAGATGATGAAAAGCACATATGAAACAAAGAAAAATGACGCCGGGTGCGTGGAGGAGATGAGCAGTGGAGAGATGGAGATGAAAAAAACGATGCCTTTATTCTAGGCGTCGTCTTGAACAAAGGATGCAAATAAGAGAGGTTACAAGAGAGATAGTGAAAAGGAGATGGCTGGAGAAATGACGAGAAACAAAGGATGAAGGGAAGGGAAAAAGAGATGGAGTTGCGATGGATGCATGGTATTGGTGAAGGCTAGGAAGAGTGAAGGGCCGATGGGTGGTAGACGAGAAGGATGTGCTGAGAAGGACGCCTAGCTTCTAGATGTCAAGTTGAGATGAGAAAGTAGAAACTTTTGGTAGTGACGATGAATGGAAACAAGGGTGAAGATGGTGGAGAAAAATTGGACTGGGTGGTGCGTTGACCAACAACAAAAGAAGAAAAGGGTAGGCTTGGATGTGAGATGTGAGGCTGGAATTGAAGCCTTAAGAAGGAAAAGTTTGTAACATGAAAGAGAGACAATAAATCAGGAAAACTCTAAAAGAAACCACGAAGAGGAAGTTACACGAATGAGAAAGGAATGCAATTCGAGAAAGCAAAACAACTCAAAAAAAAAAAAAAAAAACTCCTACAACTCCATACGTTCTCCCTCTTTATAGTCTTTGCACTTCCTTATTTTTCCCCACCTCCTTCCTTGAAGAGGTAGAATCCTATTAGGAAACACCTCTTCCTTTAGTACTCTTACCTTATTGAGCTTCACTTATCTGCAACATTGAGATTAAATCCAAGCCATCCAATTTGTTTTAGTTGATCTACAAAATAATAGACTAAATTGGAATCATCTAAACTGTACATTAATCCTCTAATAAGCTCTACTAATCATCTGACCATTGATTTTGAAAAAATTAAAGTTTGGATGGTCAATTTGAGCTAAATTTAAAATCAAGCTAAATTTCTCAAATTTAAACGGTTGGATGATCTAATTGAATGCTAAACTGTGGGTCTTTTAACCAAAATTAAATACTTAACACACCCCCTAATCAGCATTTTGCTGGTCCCAAGCAAAACATGCATACAACTATTTTACACAAAATTGGTACAAGGTGCCACTTTCGTAAGCACTCACGATTGCATTTAGTACATGCAAGAAGCCCTTGAGCCCCTAGGTTACCCCTAGTGGACGAGTTAGGCCTCGTGAGGGTTTGTAGTGAATACACCCACAACATTCAATAAGGTCAAGTTCCCTATTTATCTCAGAGAATCCTCATTCATTACGAATTTTACTAATTTTTCACAACTTAATGAAGAGGATTTGACAATTTGACACACCATACACATATTAAAGACATCTTATTTGAGCTATTCCTTAGAGTGCATATGTGTGTATAGCCACATAAATCTTAACTTCTAATTGGATATGCTTACCTTTCATTAGAAATATGCCTTGACCTCAAATCCTCACAGGTACACACTCAAAAATAAAACTTTCAGATAAGGGGTTAAACATATTTCTCTCATTATGTGACTGAATCCAATAAGCAGATGGTTCTCATAATTCTTTTCAATGCTCATGAGACAAAGGAAAGTGATCCCTAAGAGTGGATGTTATCACCAAGAATATTAGGGGTCTTTTACTTTAATTCTTTCTTTTTATCTCCTTGTTAAGGCTATTTAAAAGAGAAAGGTATAAAGATTTCAAAGGTTCAAAATTGAGTAGATGTCTTCAATGAATATCTACTAGGACAACTTACCTTTTTAGTTTGTATTTGAAGTCAACTTCTCTTTCAGACTTTTGGTCTTTCTCTTCTTCTTTTTTCTTTTTCTTTGGAAGAAAGACAACTATTTTTTTTTCACTTCTTTGACTTTTTGTCCTATTTTTGAATTTTTTTTCCTCTACTCATTTTGAAGATGGGTAATGGTTATTTATTTTAATGGGTTATTCTGGGTTAAGGTGAATGAGTTTAAGAAAAGAAAAAGGCTTAATAACAGGCTTAAAAGGCTAACTAGTGGTATACTATATTGAGTAAGCTTTATGTCTCTAGCCTGAGCAAGGATGGCCTATATCATTTCCTAGGTTTACTAAATCCTATCAAATTTAATAAATTTCTAGAATTAAAGCTATTACTCCTCTTTATTCTTGATGGTTAACCAAAACAATGATAATAGGATTACACTAATGTATGTACGTTGAAGAAAGTGTGGAATTACTTATAACTCACTGAAAGAAGATAGTCTCAAACTCTCACTAGGTTATATGTCTCTACTAATTTTTCTCAGGGTCTCTCAGTCATACCCCTATATTAATCTTGATTATGTGCTGTCTGTACTTGGTTTCCCAGAATTAACTTTCATAAAATGGTTCAACACATGAATGACAATCAAAACTAATCATATGCATTCCCATTAAGAGGTTAAAATAGTATATTTACTAAATTCTGAACATCCATTTCTCATCATAGTAAGGGAACTCAACTCTAAAAACTTTTTCTTTTTCTTTTTTTAACTCAAGAAAATTCAAAATCTCTATGTGCATCTACACCCCCCAAATAGAATGAAACATTGTTTGTAATGTTTGAAAACATAGGATTCTATATGAAAGTTGAGAGATGTAGACTCTAAACCCTTGGGTTGCCTCCCAATAAGCATTATGTTTAACGTCTTTAGCCAGACATAATAATGAGTGCAATGATGAGATACTGCAAGGCTCTTGGAGTGGTAATCTAAGGTGGATCATGATACTCAGGTGTCTCTAAAAGGGTCTCATCAATTTCAAGGTCAGGCATTTCATAGAAAGGTTTTAACCTTTGACCATTGACCTTTTGGATTTCTCCATGCTTTTCAATCTTGATGGCCCCATGAGGATAGATTTTGCATATTATATAAGGTCCAGTCCATCTAGATTTAAGTTTTCTTGGGAATAGATGCAATCTAAAATTATATAGTAAGACTTTTGATCTGGTGTGAAGAATTTTCTTAAAAGATGTCGATCATGTATAGCTTTCATTCGGTCTTTGTACAATCATGCAGACTCATATGCATCTTTTCTCAATTCCTCCAACTCATTGAGTTGGAGTTTTCTGTGGGTTCTAGTAGAATTTAAGTCAAAATTTAGCTTTTTGATTGCCCAATATGCCTTATGCTCTAACTCTACTGGTAAGTGGCAAGCCATTCCATAGACCAAGTGGTAAGGTGACATTCCTATGGAGATTTTATTTGCTGTACAATAAGCCCATAAAGTGTCAATAGGTCTCAGAGACCAATCCTTCCTATTTGGATTGACTATCTTTTCTAGAGTTTGTTTTATTTTCCTATTGGATACCTCTACTTAACCACTAGTCTAAGGGTGGTATGAGGTAGCTATCCTATGGTTGACACCATACTTTTTCATTAAATTCTCAAATACCTTATTACAAAAGTGTTTCCCCCCATCACTTATTATGGCTCTTGGAGTACCAAACCTTGCAAAAATATTTTCTTTTAAAAACTTTACCACAACCTTATGGTCATTGGTTTTGCATGGTATAGCCTTCACCCACTTGGACACAAAGTCCACTCCTACTAGGATGTATAGATTTCCAAAAGAATTAGGAAAAGGTCCCATAAAATCTATGCCCCAAACATCAAAAAGTTCTATGACAAGGATTGGGTTTAAGGGCATCACATATCTCCTTCCTAAACTTCTTAAGCTTTGACACCTTACACATGCCATGCAGTAAGCATGGGCATCCTTAAATATGGTAGGCCAATAAAATCCACACTGCAAAATTTTTACAGTTATCTTTCTAGGGCTGAAATGGCCCCTACATGCATGATCATGACAAAAGGAGATGATTTGATTATGTTCACTATCGGGTATGCATCTCCTAATTACTTGGTTAGGACAATACTCGAATAAGTACTGGTCATCCCAAGTAAAATATCTAACCTCGGTTAAAAATATTTTTTTATCTTATGTGGTCCAATGATTAGGCATCTGTCCTGTAACAAGATAATTAACAATATCTCCATACGAAGGTAACTGGGAAACATGCAATAATTGTTCATCTTGGAATGACTCAGTTATAGGCCCTTGATTGCTAGTGTGGTCCACCACTAATCTAGATAAGTGATCTGCTACTACATTTTCTGAACCTTTCTTGTCCCTAATTTCTAAGTCAAACTCTTATAGCAGTAGTATCCAATGGATCAACCTAGGTTTTGCATCCTTTTTAGAAAGGAGGTACTTTAAAGTCGCATGATCCGAGTATACTATAACTTTGACCCTAATAGGTAAGATCTAAACTTATCCAAAGCAAACATTATAGCTAACAACTCTTTCTCAGTAGTGGAATAGTTAAGTTGTGCATCATTTAGTGTTTTACTAGCGTAATATATCACATGGGGAAGTTTATCAATGCGCTGCCCCAAAAAATAGCTCCAATGGCATAATCCAATGCATCACACATTATTTCAAATGGTGTGTTTCAATCTGGTGGTCGAATAATAGCTGCAGAAGTCAATTCAGCCTTAAGTCACTCAAATGCTTTCTTACAGTCCTCATCAAAGTCAAAAGGGACCTCCTTTGTAAGTAAATTACATAGGGGTTTGGCAGTTTTGCTAAAATCTTTGATGAATCTTCTATAAAAGCCAACATGTCCTAAAAAGGAGCGAATTTTTTTTACCATGTCTAAAAAATGCTCAACATACACCTCTGAAATGTAGCTGGAGTGGCTAAGGTTCCAAAAGGGCAGCTGAAGGTGGTCTTCTCCTGATCCTCTGGTGCTATAGGAATTTGGTTATAACCGGAATATCCATCCAGAAAATAGTAATAGCTATGTCTGACTAACCTTTCTAGCATTTGGTCAATGAAAGGTAGAGGAAAATGATGTTTTCTCGTGATCGCATCCAACTTCCGATAGTCAATACAAACTCTCCATCGAATGGTTAACCGGGTGGGGACTAGCTCGTTATCCTCATTTTTTACTATCGTGACCCCTGATTTCTTAGGTACAACCTGCACAGGCCTGACCAAAGTACTATCAGAGATAGGGTATATGACGCCAACATTTAAAAGTTTTAGGACTTCATCTCTAACCACGTCCTTCATGTGGGGGTTCAGTCGCCTTTGAGTTTCCGTAGAAGGTTTTGCATTGTCTTCTAGATGTATCTTATGCATGCATATGGCTGGACTTATCCCTTTTATGTCTGCTATCGTCCACCTTAGAGTAGTTTTATGTTCCTTAAGAACATCTAAAAGCTTACCTTCCTATTCTTTATATAAGTCTAATGCTATTATTATGGGTAAGGTTTCGTCTAGGCCTAGATATGAATATTTCAAGTTATCGTGCAGGAGTTTTAGGTCCAGAGAAGGTAGTTGCTCTATTGAGGGTATGGGGACAGATTTAAATAGTGGGAGTGGTTCCACATAGGGACCCCACTTAAAGGTATCTATGAGTGGTGCAACATCTGAAAGATTGTTTACCTCCTCAATAGACTTGTCTATGTCAAATTCTCCATTAAAATACATCAGACAAGCCTCTAGTGGGTCCGAGATAGACAATGGTGAATGAATCTCATTAATTAGACTCTCTATCAGGTTGACATCACAGGGATAATCGAGGTCTAAATGTTGTTGATCAGCATTAAAAACATTAAGCTTAACCTTCATGATGCCGAATGAGAGTTTCATTACACCATTCTTATAGTAATAATGGCGTTAGACATTGCCAAGAATGGATGCCTAAGGATAACTAGGATTTGACTACCAGGATCTAATACAGGTTAGGTGTTTAGCACAATGAAATTAGTAGGGTAATAAAACTTATCCACCTATATCAAGACATCTTCAACCAAACCATGAGGTATCTTGATAGATCTATTAGCCAATTGTAGCATGGTAGTGGTTGGTTTCAACTCACCGAGTTTTAGTTCCTCATAGACAGAGTATAGCAACAAGTTAACACTAGCCCCTAAGTCAAGAAGTGCCCTATCTATGACATCATCTCCAATGACGCAAGTGATTGTAGGACATCCTGGGTCTCTAAATTTTGGTAGGGTCTTGTGTTGAATCAAGAGCTCACCTATTCAGTGAGGAAGGCTTTCTTTTGCTCATTAAGCTTTCACTTTGTTGTGCAGAGCTCTTTTAAGAATTTGGCATAGGCAGGGAAGTCTTTAATTGCATTGAGCAAGGGTATATTGATTTGTACATGTTTAAACACTTCCATTAACTCATTGAAGTTTGATCCCTTCCTAGCTTTATTCAATAATTGGGGAAAGGGGGCTTTAGGCACATAGGGTGCCTCCACTATAGGTTCTACAAGGTTGTTCTGTCTTTTCTCTTTTTCCTGTATTTTTGTTGCCTCTTTTTCCTTTACAATTTCCTTAGCTTGCCCTTCTTTTTTATCAATTTGATAACCATTCCTAAGGGTGATTATGGACTTGGCATGCTCATGAGGGTTAAGGTTTTAAGAACTAGACCCTATCTGAAATTGACCCTTAGGGTTAGGGATGGGTTGACTAGGAAATTGACCCTTTCCTCTATTATGTAATTCAACAAACAATTGGCTTATTTGCACCTCTAGCTTAGCTATGGATTGAGAGTTGACATTGGCTAAATGTCTGCAATCATTTTGCAATTGGTGTAAGGCCTTTCTAGTGTAATCATTATCTGTTGCAAATTGTTCCAAAATCGTGTGGATGTTTTCCTCTAAATATGGTTTCTTTAGTTGTAGAGGTTGTTAAAAGCCAGGTGGCTGATGAGGAACTGTAGTTCTAAGAGGAAAGTTTTGGATAGGGGAATTTACAGATGGCCCCCCTTTGTGGTTATTCTTTGACCAAGACAATTTGGGATGCCTAGCCCATCCAGGGTTGTAGGTCTCAGAATATGGGTTATCGCTAGGTTGGCAATATACAATCAATGCATTTGCTTGGTCTATAAGATATTTAGGGAATACTTTATTAGATGGACACACTGAAGTTAAATGGATTGGACTAGAACAAGTAGTGCATACCTCTTGTGGAGATTTTTGGGATAATGTAACAGCCAAAAAAGATTGAAACATAGTTTCAAGCTTGTCCATTCTTCCATCTAATTTTTCAGTGACAAAGTCGAGCATATCGGATAGATCAATATGTGCTCCTATCTCATAGATACCTCCTTTCTTAGTGGGCTAGTTAGTTCTTTCTATCCTATTTGAATAATCCCATTGTTGAGAATTATCAACTACAGCTTGAAAGAATTCCCAAGCTTCACTTTCATCCTTTCCCTCCACTCGCTGCATCTATCATTTGTCTATTTTGAGGTGTCAATGCCTCATAGAAGTATTGAACTTACTGCCATTTCTCAAATCCATAGTGAGGGCATTATTGCAGCAGTTCATTCCACTGTTCCCAACATTCGTAATATTGTTCATCATCCCTTTATTGGAAATTTATAATTTTGTGATACAGGGCATTTGTTTTGTGAACGAGGAAGAACTTATTCAAAAACTTTCTAGAGAATTGGTCTCATGTATGTATGGAACCTACCTCCAAGGAATTAAGCCATAACTTGTCTTTGTCCTTAAGTGAGAACGGGAATAACCTTAACCTAATTGAGTCATCCAAAAAATTTTGGAACCTAAATGTGGCACAAATATCAAGGAACTCCTTGATATGTAGCTATAGGTCTTCTTGGCCTCGACCATAAAAATTAGGGAGTAATTGTATTAGACAACCCTTAATAACCACAGTGCTCATAAGTCAGTGGAGTGACAATAATTCTCGTCTTAGTAAGAGGGTCCTACGAGCATGTGATTGTCCTATAGGTCTCTTCTAATTAATTTTAATTTGATTGAAGGTTAGGGTAAAACGCTTGAGGTGATTATCTTAGTTGGGCCAAGGAGTGGTGATGAAATCCACTTGTGATCTTATGGGGGTAGGGTGCCCTTATAAATTAATTCCACACTCCATGTCAGTTCGATCAACATATATATCACCTTAAAGCATTAATCGTGTCCTAAGATGCACTGAAAAGCAATAAACTAATGCAAAATCCTAAAAATGCAACAATTATAAAAGGATGCTTTCCATATGAGTTATACTACCAAACAATGCACATTTACTCTAAATGTGAACCCTAATCTAGGAATTAAATGAGTGAGGAAACATACAGTGGGGGGGTTCTGATGAAGATGAAGTGTGGGCCACCTTATCCCACACTTATCCTGTATTATACTACCCTTTAAAATAAAAATAGAATTTGCAATTTGCAAGGATCCTAACTACAAGCTTCACTCAAAAGGAAAAAAAAATTCTAATATAGGAAAGCAGGGAAATATCCATGTTGATGAAGATTTACTTACCAAATTCCTCCACTTTCCTGTTTCCCTAAAAAAGAAAATTAGAATTAAGTACCAATTTCAAAAAATTAGGTGGTTATGCACTAAAAAAATTAAATATGCACCTAAAAATTCCTAAAATACAATTCCAAATATTTTTATCTTTTTGGATTTTTTGGATTTTTTAATTTTTTTAAAAATTTTGAATTTTTTTTATTTTTATTAAATTCTATAAAAAATTCTTTGCGAGTCCTCGAAAATGGTGCCAAAAATTTGTTGATGCTTTTCGTAAGTACACAGCTATTGTACTATAGCTATGCAAATATGGGTTGATATAGAATTTTGGAGTTTTTAATAAAATTTAATTATTTAAAATTCAAATTGGATAAAATTTAACATAAAATTTTAGACTTCATATTTGGTTTGATAGTGAATTTTCAGAAGTCTAATTCTAGGAAGATTAGAAGAAAAAAAAACAATAACACCTTAATTAAATCTAAAATTAGAAAAATTAAGAAAATCTAATTCCCTAGCTTAAATGCTGTCCAATTTCTTCACTTCAGGTATCCAAAACTTTGATCAACCTCTATCACTATATTCAACATGTCTTGGGTTAGTTATCTGATGGAGGAATTTGTCAAATTCTTCAAATTGATAGAGATCTAATCTAATTAAAGAAATTAAGATTTAACAGCTTAGATCTATTTTCAGAACCAAAATGAAGATCAGGAATAGTAATTACACTAGAAACAATCCTAGAAACATGCTAGAAAATTTAATTGAAAATTTGAATTAAAATAAAGAAGAATTTAAAGATTATCCATGGTTATAAACTAGTATCGTTAATTGTTAAACAGTAAGCACATAACTCAGAATAGAATAACATAAATGCGAATAAGCATAGTATCAGGACATGAAATGAAATTTGAAATAATCTTGTGGGGGTATTTTGGAATTTGTCCCGAAACTCCCTTAAAACTCCTATAAAACCAGAGGAGAGTGTTGGAGAAGATGACTTCGGTAGGAGATGTGCAGACTTTGAGCTGTTGGAGACACTGGATCTTGTGGTACCGTTTAGAATAGAGGAACTAGGCCTGTGGGCTCAATGGAGGCAAGGCATCATCTGGTTCATACGTCCTTGAATCGCCTGGCTGGTGGAGAGATGTTGCGTCGCATGGTTGGGTTGGATGTCATTTGTAGCAGATGCCTCTGGTAGGGGTCAGTAGAGAGATGCAGCAAGCCCATGAAGATGATGAAAAGCACAGATGAAATCAAGAAAAACAACACCTGGTGCATGGAGGAGATGAGCCGTGGAGAGATGGAGATGAAAAAAATGATGCCTTTAGTCTGGGCATCGTCTTGAACAAAGGATGCAAATAAGAGAGGTTACGGGAGAGATAGTGAAAAGGAGATGACTGGAGAAATGACGGGAAATGGAGGATGAAGGGAAGGGAAAAAGAGATGGGGTTACAATGGATGCGGGGTATTGGTGAAGGCTGGGAAGAGTGGAGGGCTGATGGGTGGTAGAGGAGAAGGATGTGCTGAGAAGGACGCCTAGCTTCTAGACGTCAAGTTGAGATGAGAAAGTAGAAACTTTTGGCAGTGACGATGAATGGAAACAAGGGTGAAGATGGTGGAGAAAAACTGGACTGGGTGGTGCGTTGACCAACAATAAAAGAAGAAAAGGGTAGGCTTGGATGAGAAATGTGAGGCTGGAATTGATGCCTTAAGAAGGAAAAGTTTGTAACATGGAAGAGAGATAGTAAACCAGGAAAACACTAAAAGAAACCACGAAGAGAAAGTTGCACGAATGAGAAAGGAATGCAATTCGAGAAAGCAAAACAACTCAAAAAAAAAAAGAAGCTCTCCTACAACTCCATACATTCTCCCTCTTTATAGTCTTTACGCTTCCTTATTTTTCTCCACCTCCTTCCTTGAAGAGGTAGAATCCTATTAGGAAACACCTCTTCCATTAAGAAACCTTTTCCCTTAGGAAACCTCTTTCTTTAGGACTCTTACCTTATTGATCTTCACTTATCTGCAACATTGAGATTAAATCTGAGCCATCCAATTTCTTTTAGTTGATCTGCAAAAGAGAAGACTAAATTAGAATCATCTAAACTGTTACATGAATCCTCTAAAAAGCTCTACTGATCATCTAACCACTGATTTTGAAAAAATTAAAGTTTGGATGGTCAATTTGAGCGAAATTTAAAATCAAGGTAAATTTTACAAATTTAAATGGTTGAATGATTTAATTGAATGCTAAATTAGGGGTCTTTTAGCCAAAATTAAACACTTAACATGCATTGTTGCTGTGTTGTTGGGTATATGAGAGACATGTCAATCATCCTTGAGGGTTAGACCATTGCCTACGGGCTTGATGCAGGACACTACCACATTGATCTATGATCGATTAGTTATATTGTATGTGTGAGCTCATTTGATATTACAATTCTCTTATGATTTATTATTTGTGACCAATGGAATATATGATATATGCTTGGAATGTTAGATATGATAAATGTTGGATATATGATATTGATCATAAGATGCCTTATGACTACTGAGATATTCAAACTTGGTGTAGGGATTTATCAACTGAGTATTCATACTCACCCTTAAGGCCAGGCTTCTAGGGTGGTGCATAGTCTAGATGGGATAGAAGTTGAGGATCATGGACATTAGAAAGATGTACAATGGAGCCACTTTAATATTTCATAGATTAGAAAAACTTAGATCTTCAACTTTTATTTAATTCATTGTTTATAGACATGTAATAACTTTAATTTATTATGTACAGACACTTTTATTGAATTTAATTGCTGGCTATGGTGGTCATTAGTGTGTCCTAAATGTACTCATAAAGTACTATTTACTTTAATTATGTGAGAAGTTTTATGTTAGGGATGCCTAGATATGAAGAAGTGATTTTGGAAATCAATTTACCCGAATGCTTATTTCTTTTCGAAATATTTTTAAAAAAGAAATTTTCAAGGGCACTTTGATGTTTACTAAAGATATTTCTAAGAAAACTATTTCAGAAAAACCAGTTTGTCTTAGATGGTATCAAAGCATGGTTTATAATGTTCTTGACCAAGCAACTTGTACCATAAAGCATCAACAATGAGTCTGTAAGCTTTAGGTTCTCTAGATAGAGATGGAACCTAAAACACCTGGAGATGATGCTTAGTTGCCTACTCATGAGCCCACCCTTATAGAGGGTAGCCTATCCCTACAGAGGTGCAACCCGCTTCTATGGAGGAACAATAGAACATAGGAAACATGGGAAATGTAGTAGATGACAGTGAAACTTCTCCTTCAAAGGGTGAGGCAAAGGCTAGGTGCTCATGGCCATAGAGAAGAGGCTAGAGAAGGGGGAGTAGCACTAGCGGAAGGAAGATAGGATACTCTACTAGAATGATTTAAGAAGATAGCACCAAATTTTGATGGAGATGAAGGGCTTGAAGTTGTTGTAGCATGAGTTTATGAGATAGAAAATATTTTTGAAGCGACAAGGATAGTTGAGGATAGATAGGTGATAGTGGCAACATTTTTTATGATAGGAGAGGTTGCTCATTGGTGGCCCACATCTAAGAGAACACATTTTGGAGATGGTGAACAGATTCTTTAGATAGATTTTAAGTCAATCTTTGTTGATAAATGTTTTCCTAATAAAGTAAAGATAGAGCTCGAATTCCTTAGTTTGATGTAGGCTTCCATGACTATAGAGTAGTATGAGATAAATTTGTGAAGTTGCGAAAGGTTTGCTCTTAATGTTTACCCTACAGAGAAGAAAGCAGCTCAGAAGTTTGTGTGAGCACTAAATTATAGACTACTTAATAAGATAGTGACTTCCTAGCCAACCACTTTATCTAAAGTAGTAGAGTGAGCTTCCATACATTAGATTGTGTATCAAGAATTTCAGAAGGAGCGAGAGAAGATTGGAGAGCAGAAGCAAGAATGGAAGGGCAAGAAATCAACTAGACTAACTTGATTCACTGTGTCAGCACTGCAAGGGATATCATCAGGGACGGCCATGTAATCAACATTGTTGTTTTAGATGTGGTGAGCTAGGACATTTCATCCGTGATTGTCCCACACCAAAGAAGGAATAGTAACCCTATTTGGATTAGTTAGTGGAAGGAACTCCCTAATTTCTGGTAGATATACTAGAATACTAAATTATTTTGGTTCCATTTTTTATCCTCTATATTATGTATGGATTGCATAGCACAATATAGGACTTAGGTCCATAGTTTAATACACCAATAAAAGTAGAGGTTACGAACAGTGAGAAATGCCATGACGGTGATAGAAATGGTTGAATGATGTGAACACATTGGTAGCTTAAAATTTAGAATTAGATTGTGCTGTAGATATGAAATAGGTGTATCCCAAATTATTTACCAGTCAATCAAGAAATTTCAAGGATGAAATTTCAATAAGGTGAGTGGGATGTAACATCCCAAATTTTTACATTAGTAAGTAGAATTGAATTTCATGGTTTTGTATGTGAATATAAGACATTTGTATGGTAATTATAAGTCAAAATAGTGGTGCGTGATAGCCAAAGAGAGGCACCATGTTTTATAGCCAAGTAGAGGAGATATTTAGGGTAAGACAATGATCAAAACATGAAATTGTGGAGCACAATTAATTTAGACAATGTTAAGTGTTTAATTTTGGTCAAAATTCCCCTAATTTAGCATTCAATTAGATCATCTAACCGTTCAATTTTACAAAACTTAGCTTGATTTTGAATATAAATCCAATTGACCATCCAAACCTTAATTTGTCAAAATCAATGGTCAGATGATCATTAGAGTTCATTAGATGACCAAAGGACGCACAGATGGATACGAGTAAAAGATAACGGTGCAGATCATCTTAAAGGGCGATAGATGGACCAGATCACCCATGTAGATAGATGAAATAGAAATCATGGAAAGAACATGTAAAAGGCAAATCTTTCCCCCACTTCTCTTTCCTTTTCTTCCTCTTTCCCTCCTTATTCTCTTTTTCTTTCCTTCATTCTCTCTTTCCTTTCCCACTCCTTTTCTTTCTTTTCTTTTTCCTTCCTTTTCTTTTCTTTCTTTTTCCTTCCTTTTCTCTTTTCTTTCTCTTTTCTTTTTCCTTTTCCTCTTCCTTTTTCCCTTCCTTTTCCTCTTTTCTTTCTTTCCTTTTCCTTTTCCTTTTCCTTCTCTTTCTTTTTCCTTCTTTCCTTTTTCTTTTTCCCTTCCTCATTCTCACGTACCCAACTCTCTCTTCTTATATTTTTTTTTCTTCCTCTCCTTCTACTTATCTCTCTCTTCCTACCTCCCTCTCCCTTCTCAACGCACCTCTATCTTCTCCTCCTCTTTCTCTCTTCTCATCCCAAGACTTCTCTTCTCATCTTTCTCCTTCTCCCTTCTCCCTTCTCCCTTCTCTCTCTCTTCCTCTACTCTCTTTCCCAGCCTTTCCCAAGTCTCTTCTCTCACCGTTCCTCTCTCTTTCTCAACCCCCTTTCCTTTTCTCCCTCTCACCACATCCCCTGCTTCCATCGCACTTGCCCAAGTTGAGGAAGCCACACTCCTTGCGTTTGCACTCCAGCTAGATTGAAGCAGCCCAATACCTCTCTTCTCCCCATCACCGATTTTCCCTGCGTCTTCATTGGCCTAGGCATCATCCCATCACCAGCCAACACATAGACTGGTGATGCTCCACTGCCCAAAGTACATGCCTCCACCGGCTCTGCTTCAACACTGCATCGTGCCAAGACATACTCCACCACACTAACGGCCAGCCCAGATTGGCACACTTCCCTCATCTCCAACCAGTCCAGCATAGCCCAAATTGTCGCCATCTTTCACCGGCTAGATCGCGTGCCCAGCCCAACGGCTCTCGCTTTTTTCTCGCCTCCGGACATTCCGGGGAAGGAAACCCAAAACGGGTTTTCCTTCCTTTCCTTCTCCTCTCTTCCCTTTCTTCCTTCTCTTCTCCCTCCTTCGTTTCTTTCCTTCTCCATCGGGTTTCCTGGTTTTTTCTCTTAAAAACCAGATTTTAACCAAAATTCCAAGTTTGCCCTCTTTCTTTAAACGAAATTACAATTCTGGCCTTTTCTGTTAATTCCATCTGTGTCCCCAGTTTAATTCCATCTGTGTCCTTCTTTATTCCGGTTTTGTTTTATCTGCGTTTTTCTTATTCATGAACTGCTCAATCTGAGACAGATCAATCAAGGCCTAAACTCTTAACGGTTTAGCCTTAATCAAAACAAAATCCTACATTTCTCCTTTGTTTCTTAACGGAATTCAAATTAATTTTACAGGTTCATTCTTAGGACATCCCTAGACATAACCAACGCTTCTGATCTTAGATCTGAAATCCAGAAATCAATCTGAGCCGTCCAAATCTTGAAATCACAATTTAGCCCAAATCTTGACCATTTTGAAGAATCTGTCAAATCTGACTGGTAGATCACTAATCAAAAATGGGTTGAAGATATCTGTAAAGGAGGATCAGCTTTTAGAAGACCAAAAGTGAAGATTTTGATGAAAATTGATCTAGGAAGTAGTTTTTTCTCATTATTTGAGTTTGTTTGTTTTCTTTTAGAACTGGAAATTCTGTATTTTTGAGAAGTTTATTAGATCTGAACATTGATTCTCATTTTAATAATTCCAGTAATTGTGAGTGATTTATTTTTAATTTTAAATAATTAGATTTTATTGAAAACTCCATTTTAAATCAAGTCCTCGTGGGATCGACCCGTACTTGCATAAGCTACCCTACAATAGCCCGTGCACTTGCGGTAAAACAATCAACAGACAACCATAGGCTGGCTAGCTTAGGATACTTCTAGTCATATGAGTTCATATAAGATGGCCCAAGCCCAAATGTCGAAAGCTCATAAGAGTCTTAATGTAACTAGGACTCCCAGGATGGACGGCTTAAGACAGACTAAAACACTTACATGGGAGACAAAATTAAGAGGCCCAATTGGGCTAGGAATAAAGTGGATGTTAAAGGCGTAAGGCTATGAGGAACTAGCCTAATTAGGGAAGCCAATATTCATAAAGAAAAAATGCAGAGGCATCAAATTCAAGTAGGGATCTAGGAGAGAAAAAGGAAAACCTAGTCAGATTTGACCCTTTGACTTGGTTCTTTGTACCTAGACATCTAATGGATGATAGAAGGGGACTAGGAGTCTAAGAAAGGACCAATCTCCTATACAAAATAGGACCTAGAGTTAACATTATATATGCTAGGAGATGTCAACCATACATTAGAGACTAAAGGAGAAAATGTGGAAACCAGAGGGAAAAGGAGGAAGAAAGGAAGGTGGAGAAAATAGTTAGGTGGTGTTTCTATGTCTTAGAAAATGATTTTTTAAGGTTTTCTCACACGTAGTAGTAGAGTTTTTAAAGAAAGCTTAGTATTGTTTTCATCATAATATGATCTCAAATATTCTTCCTTCTAGAACCCATGATATGCAAGGGATTTTCTATGAAATTTTCAAATGATATGATAGGTTTTATATTGTATTTCAAGATAGAGGAATGACCATGGCTTTAGTAAAGACAAATCTCAAGCATTGATGATGATCTTACACTACGTGTTCAGCTGTATGCATGACTATACACTATTGATTCGATCCAATGATTTCATATGCTTATTGGTTGCGTCATGCTATGAAAGTAATAGCATTATGTTCCTAATTTAATACCTAACAATTTCATCAAAGGTTTATATGAGTCTAAATGATAAATAACATAAAAAAAAGAAAAAACCAAAGATTTAGTTGCTACTTGAACAAGGGACTTCAGTCCTGCAAGCAGGCTAAACAACCTATCCAAAAGGATGCTACTAGTTCTAGTATCAAAGAGTGGATTTTTTCCAAGATAGATTAACCACATATTACTGAATTTTAATACATGAATTATTTAAAAAATTTTTTATTTTTTACCAAATTTGGTTGGGCAAATGTTTAGAAGATAGTAAGGTTTGGATTGTATTCTTGCATATAGGTTGAATCACCTATGTTCTAGTACCAAATGGTAGGATTTTTTCACAAAAATTTAACTACATAAAATATACTTGTTGGTAAACATTGAAATTAAAAATTTTGAAATTATGATTAGGTTAGGTCAAGGAAAAGGTCAGAAAAGAATAATTTTCTTGCAGATTGCCTCACGCAGTTTTCTGCAAACAACCCCTTTTTTGAGATTTGAATGTTAGATGCAATCCAAACCTCCTCTGATATTCTAGCATGGATTAGAAGATTACTTGATGATAACAACTTATAATCAGAACTTACAATGAAAATCTAATCATTAAATCACTGTTAACTAGCACAAAGACAAACTGTTATTTGGTTTATGACAAGAGACAGTGGGAATACTCAACAATGGAACCTAGTTGATATTTCCTCTTAATGAACCCAATCACTAAACTTATTGTTTAGGTATATTTATAAATGAAGGTTATATAATATGATAAAATATGTTTCACAATTAGCTAGCTTCCCTGGAGTAGCAAATATTTAGAATAGTAATAATCAATTGAAGGATGAAGTAACTAAGTGGACTGTTTGAGATACGAACTACTTTTAACATATGAGCATGAATTAGATCATATGATTTGCAAATCTAAAAAGTCATTAGATGAATTACTAAACATTTAAATATAATGGACACTAGTAGGATATCAAACAAAGAAAGGCAGCCCCGGTGCACAAAGCTCTTGCTTATGCGAGGTCTGGGGAAGGGGAGGACCACAAGGGCCTATAGTAGGCAGCCTTACCTTGCATTTTTTGCGAGAGGTTGTTTTCACGCCTTGAATTTGTGACCTCAAACTCACATAACGACAACTTTTACCATTACGCCAAGGCTCCCCTTGTTGGTAGGATATCAAACCTAACCATAAATACTTTTAACTAGATTGTTAATACTAATGACAGATTACTTAATGACATGATGAATGGATCACATGCCACTTAGATGAGCAAACTTGTAAAAATAACACATCCATGAGTTAGTGCATTTACCTTAGCATCTAGAGAATGTAACTAAACATCATAATCCAACCTTATAACGTGCTAGTTGGGCTATACATTAAGAATCCATCTGTGATGTGGTATACGTGAGTAATGAGTTTGATTAGCTACTTTCATAAAGTTTCTGCTAATGGCTTGTGATTGTGAATATTTGACTCTCGTGATTATATGGATGATGATTAATCTGATTTGTGTGAGTATCTTAAATGTGCTCATGAGGTTGGATATTTCTATTGGCTTCATTCGCCTTATTCTATGTTGTGAGATGATATGTTAGTGATCATACTCATATTGTGATAATATTGATATGTGGACTTAGAATGGGTGAGTCATATGATATGGCACTAAGGTGTTGAATTATTTAATGACTAGAGTTAGTCTTGAGGAGGTTGTGATATTCTAGGGCACTATGGTAGGAGGCTCAGATTGGCCCTTGACCTCCAAATCGGATACTTGTTGAGAGTTTGACATTTGGTTTGGGAAGTATGTGTCATGGGCAAACTGGTTCCTACTTGATCTACCTCCACATGAGTGCCGGCGTAGTCTATTGGTATCTACGGATGAGCATATGTGGGTGATGTTTTCGACTATGTGCATAGCTGCTTGTGTGTTGTTGGGCATGTGTGACGACCCGGGTTTTTGAAAACATGATTTGTAAAGTATTTTGAAAGGCAGGGCCCTTAAGAGTGTAAAAATTTTTCGCAAAACAAAACAGCGGATATTCTTTTCTTTAGAACTTGTTTTGAAAACCCAAGTCACCACTTCATACATAACATAAGTACAATTTGTGTGCAAAATAAAATTCCATTGAAGGAATATACTTTTATTAAACTCCAGGATCCATTCAGTGGTTCACAGTACAGCCAAATCTAATACAATACTTGTCCAAATTACATAATCCAAAACTCAAGCTCACCATACGATAAAACTCTCAACAAAGAAAAATACATGTCTTCAAGGGTATACCTTGAAGATTATTCTCTTCAAGTCTTCTATAGTCTTCAGCTCCTAACTCTCCTTCCCTGGATCTGAGATATTGCAACAAGTACAATATCTCAGCAAGCAATGCTTGGTAGGGGATTCAAGAAACATAACATTGAGAATGTAATTCCAATACTTCATAATCTCATTATCCTTAAACATACTCTTTACTTTGTAAGTTATGTATATCTATATACATACATACCCTTCATGGGTAAACCAGTTAAATTCGTGAAAATAGTCAAATATCACTCCCAACTAAGTGATCAATTCTCTTCATTTTGAGAATTTAGTATTACTGACTAATCTCATACTGGGAATTTCCCTTCTTGGGAAACATTGGTAATATACAATTACCTAGCATTTCATTATGCTATAACATAAGGCATTTCACTATGCCTATTCCCATATGCATCATAGTGCAAAATAATCGAGAAAGGTTGCTATCTTTGCAGCCTAATCCGTACTAGCGCGCTCGGATAAGCGCCTGTTCACCACCGATACCACGGTGGAAAATATTATGTCACCGCCCATATGGGGGGCAAGACTTTCACGGTGGTGGCCTTCCCATAATTGCCACCACCCGACTTTTAGCCTCTCATTGGGCAAGGTATCATCATATCATCAAATTTCAAGGAGCGGGTGGCCAAACCCTCATAACTCCTCTAGCAATAGCATCCCCTAGGCTCATGCCTATTAAAACAAACTCACAAGCCTCCAAGCTTGTATGTAAAATAGATTTCATATATATCAGACCATACGTCTGTTTACTTAGGGCTGAAATATTTTCTAGTTCCCTATTCACTTATAGTTTAGTCCTTAACCATCTTATAGGTGTTTGGTTGGATCATAAGGTTTTCAAGAGATTTACTACAAGTATTATCATTACTCTTGTCAACATAAGATCATGAGTACAATCATGAATATCTAATGTAAATGCATTAATCAAATCCTCCTACCTTTAAGGATTGATCTCTTTTCCCCAATCTTCCATGATCTTGACCGATGTATGTAATCTGTACATCCATACATATTGTCAATATATAAATTATGAACAATCCTATTGATCACTAGATCTGATGTTTAGAATGATCTTTAGATCATTCATATCTAAGTATTTTTCTATCTCTAAGTCTTTGTATGTTCATCTCCTTGATCTTGATCTTTCATAGATCCTTTGATTGACAATCTACTCATGTTGATAAAGATCAAGGTCCTAGATCTTCTATTAGCTAGTTCTTCTTTGATCTAAGTTCAGTTCTTGGATCATCCCTATGGAGGATGATCTTGGTTTTCTTCCTTGAATCACCTTTGATCAAGGGTTTGGATTATCTAATCTAATGAACTATAACAAGTATACTACTAAACATACATACTAAGTACAATATAGTGTTCTTATTCTTATTGTTCTTGATCATCCAAGATTTAATGGATCTTGTTTGATCATCCTTATCTTACTTACTGTTTTTATTAGGGTTAGGTAATTTACTAACCTTTTTTGCTCTTATGATTATTATTCAACCAGTTAATGTGCATGGTTGAAGGTAACTTATTCAAGCCTAAATCTAGACTGCTCCTCTTATTTCCAATTGGCTAAGGCTTACTAGTTGAATGGGTGAACACAAAGTGATTACTTCAATCCTCATGTAAGGAGGTGTTTAGACCTCACAAACGTCAACAGAAGGTAGGGGAAGAGCGAGGCTCTATTAGATAACCCCCTTAACCACTATGTTCATCATTCACTAGAAGGACCATAGCTCAACCTTTCATAAGGTTCCTATAAGCATGTTTACCCTAAGTACTCTTTCTAATGGATTTTAATTAAGTCCATGAATATTTATAATATCATTCATGGGGTTTATTATTCTTTTCCTAATTTGGGCTAAGGATTTGATAATCCTTATATTGTCCTACTAACTATAGCCCTTACTAATTAAGTCCAAAGTACTTCATTCTTATTTGTGTCATGAAACTCTACTTTCTCATTAGAATACATTTTTGATGTTTTATGCTCTTTATCTCATAACAAGTAAATCTACTACTAACATTCAACCATAAATGAATTATAAATTTAAAGCATAAAACTACCTAATTTAACATTCAATGAAAATGAGGCAAGGTACTTAAATTAAATCTAGCACCTTATGATAAGAATGAACACATATCATACTAAACTCTAAATGTTATACTAGCATGCTTTATAAAATAATAATATAAAATGAAACTAATTATATTTACATTTTTAGAAACCTTTACTTATGATCCAACCATTTGATCTTAGATCTTTTCCTTTGATTAAGGACTTTAGTTATATTTAGAGAATTTTCTCTATTAAGGTCAAAAGATCACATTGATCTATTTTTATCATAATCCATCCATGATTTTCTTGGATTTCATCATATAAACATTTATTCTTTCCATCCCAAGGATCTGATCACACTTGATCTCATTGATCAAGTGGGTCCCTTTGTATTTTTTTTGGGTTTTTCTACCATAAAGGGTAGATCCCTTATTTTATCCAAGATCTGTCCAAATTAACCATAAATATTACATTATTACATTATTATATCATCGCTAAAATAAATTTCCAAGATCTGATCACCTCAGATCTTGAAGATCTTAGAAATTGGACACTTATTTCCAAAATACGTAAAAAATACGTAAATAAATTTTAGAAATATTATGACTTCATTAGAAACTAGACATTACAAGATTTCCATAGCTTCTTTCTGATCTCAATTTGGAGTTCATATGACTCCACAATCTTAAATTGAAGTTTTTAGCTGTTCCTAGGGTCCAGATTTGATCTAGGCCCACCAGAATTAATCTCTTTCAATTGAGGGTCCAAAACTGCTCAGATCTTTCTGAAACGTCTACCCTAGGGGTTTTGGACCATTCTGGATTGATTGGTGGAGTCAGATTTTTCATCTGAGCACTCCATCATCACGAATTAAGGGTTCTATTGTTTACTTTATTTTTACCTTTTTATTACCAAAATTAATTACAGTAAAATAAAAATTACATAAAAAAATACTAAAAATATATGAAAAGGATTTCCACTTACTTGATTGGAGAGAAAACCTCATTTATATGCCCAATTTAAAAAAATACCTTGTTGATGAAAATATAGCCTAAAATCCACCTTTCTTGCAAATACCGTTGTTTGAACCGTTGGATCTTGAAATTTCTTTGGGGGTTTTGTAGAATAGATGTTTTGGGATGTTTTGAATGGTGTAATTGATCAAATTAGATCTAGAACAGAGTGCCTAATTGAATTTAGGTCTCTTGTTCTAATCTAAAAAGAAAAACAAGTTGGAAAGAGATCTAATTGTTGGAAATTTTGGGGTTTTGGAGAGGGATTCTAGATCTAATTTTTCTAGGAGATTGAAGATAATTTCGTGGGGATTTTATGAGGATTTTTGGAATATTTTTGGGGTTGTATTTATAGGCATTTTGGGTCTTTTTCCATGATTATAATATGTTATTTTTTTAATATAAAATGACATGAAAGTCTTCAATGCTCCCATGCCTAACTTTTCTTCCCCATGACTAGCTGATCTTTGTTGACCCATATTTCACATGGGCTGCTGATCAAATTGGTTGTTGGGGACGTGGTGGTCCCCATGTGGGCCCCATGTGGGCCCCACATGGTGTAAAAAGTCCGTTTTGCCCTTTATGCATAAAACTTTGGGTTTTATTCCCATGATCTCGGATTTGAGTGTACTTAGTGGCGTTGGATTCGTATTTCTCAGTACATTATAAATTTTGATGTTTCATATTTTTATTTTTGGAATATTTTGATTTTTGGGTAAAATTACTATTTTACCCCTTTTGTCCAAAAAATGAAAAACTTAAGGATTTCTCATCCGAATTCGAAATTTGTCGTGCTTACAATCATTTTGAAGGGTTTGCTAAGTTTAATTTCAATTTTACATGTCTTATGATTTGATTATACTTATATAAAAAGTATATTTTAAATAACCCTAATATTTCAGCCCGAAATATCTAAAACTCAAACTTTATTGATTTTTCTCAATCAATTTACAAAAATTGGGGTTATTACAGCATGTGAGAGACATGATAGTCATCGTCGAGGGTTTGACCATTGCCTATGAGGCTTGTGACGGGATGCTATCACATGGATCTATGACCCGTTAGTTATATTGTATGTGTAGGCTTATTTGAAATTCCAATTCTCTTATGAATTATTACTTGGGACCAATATAATATATGATATATGCTTAAAATGTTACATTTCATTAATTTTTCATATATGATATTAATCATAAGATGCAAAATGATTGTCGAAGTTTTCAGACCTAATATAAGGATTTATCCACTAAGTATTCGTACTCACCCTTACAACATTTTCTAGGCTAGGCTCCTAGTGTTGTGACATAGTTTGGAGGGTATGGGACTCGTTGGGGATTAGGGACATTTGAAAGACGTATGATGGAGCTACTTTAATTTTTCATAGAGTAGCAGAATTTGGATCTTTTATTTAATTTCATTGTTGACGGACATGTAATGACTTTAATTTATTATGTATGGTACCATAAATAGAATTTATTAGTTGGCTATGGTTGTGATCAGTAGGTTCTGAATGTGCTCATATAATAAAAATTACTTTGATTATATGAACTATGCTTGTTGGTTTTAGTTCTATATGGTTTTATCATAGCTGATCCTAAGCCATGATAAAGGAAGGGGTTTTGTGTCAGGTGCCAGTTGGTGAGGAAAACCCATGGAAAATCCCATGCATGAATTGATTTATGATGCTTGCTCAAGCTAGCGTGTTCCCTATAAGCAACACATTGCATGGGATCCTAGATGTGGTAGAAAATGGAGGTCTGTTGGGGTATGCCACTGAAAGCAATGCACTACATCGGATCCCGAGTATAGTGGAAAATAGGCAAGGGCTACTAGAGTGTTCCCTAAAAAGCAACATGTAGCATCAAAACTTAGGAGTAGTGGGTTCCTGTGTCGTTCAAGAAGAGCACAGGAAAATAGGCTAGTTTAAGTGAACACAATTCGTATTGGAACATGGAATATAGGCACATTGACATGTAAGAGTATAGAGCTAGTTGATACTATGAAACGCAGGAGAGTCAACATCTCTTGTATTCAAGAAATCGAGTGGAAAGGGGCTAAAACTAGACAAATCAATGGATATAAGATCTTGTATGTATCAAATGACAATAATAAAATTGGTGTAGAGATAATGGTAGATAAAGAATTAAAGGATAAAGTAGTAGATGTTAAAAGAACCAATGAGAAAATTATACTAATAAAACTTGTTCTAGGAGAGAAAATCATAAATGTAATTAGTGCATCGCACTACAAGTAAGGTAGAAAATAGAATTAAGAGACAGTTTTGGAAAGATACGTAGGGAGTCATGGAAGACATTCCTAAACACAGAGGGGATATTTATAGGAGCTGATTTTAATGGCCATGTAGGGAAAGAAAAAGAAGGGTATGAAAGGGTACATGGGGGTATAGTATTAGAGAAAAAAATGAGATGGTGGAAGCATTACTCCATTTTGCCTGAGCATATAACCTATCTATATCAAACACACACTTTAAAAAGAGGGATGAACATTTATAACCTTTAAAAGTGGTCAATATAAAAGCCAAATAGACTTTTTCATACTTAGGAATACCCGAGATCAATTGTAAGGATTGTAAGGTGATACTTGGTGAGAGTTTAACCTCACAACATAGATTAATGGTTATGGATATCTACATTACAATATGGAAGAAAGGAAATGAACTTAATAGGTGTCCAGAAACTAAGTGGTGAATCATAAAAGGAATGAAGATAATATCATCTACAAATAGGTTAATACTAGAAGAAATCTAGAATGATGAAGTAGAAGTAAAAACCATGTGGATTAATATGGCCATGTCCATTAAGAAAGTTGCAAAAGATGTCCTAGGAGTATCTCAAGGTAAAAGGCAACCAACAAAGGAAACTTGGTAGTAGAGTGAAAAAGTTATTAAAGAGAAATGTGTATGTTTTAAAGCATGGAAAAGGACTAAAAATAATCAAAACTTTGAGCAATATAAGAATGCTAAAAAGGTTGCTAAGAGAGTAGTGAGTGAGGTTAAACTCAAAGCATTTGACGATGTCTATAATAGATTACAAACAAGATAATGTGATAAAGACATGTTTAAACTTGCAAGAAAGAGATCAAGGAAGAGGAAGGATTTGGACCACATTAAGTATTAGTCAAAGATGACAAGATCAAACAGAGATGGGAAAGTTACTTTAAAAAATTTCTAAATGATAATTACCTTGAGAATATAGGGATTAAAAGCACTATAAAACCTAATAACATTGGGCATTATATATATGACTTTAGGATTAAAATACATGAAGTGAAAGAGGCCTTGGAGACATATAGAGTTGCAATAATTATTAAGGGATCAAACTTATGAGCCATACTATGAAACTTTTTAAAGAGTGATAGAGAAGGGGCTATGACATGAGACAAGTGTATGGGAGAACTAGTTTGGCTTCATGCCTAGGAGGTCTACCATGGAAGCTATTTTCTTGCTTAGAAGTTGAGAGAGAAATATAGGGAGATGAGGAAGGACCTCCACATGGTCTTTATTGACTTAGAAAAAGCTTATGATAGACATAATGAAGGATATGTGTGAGGGGGTAATAATAAATGTTAGGACCAGTAGAGGAGAAAATGATGATTTTCCTATCTATATAGGATTGCACTAAGCATTGGCATTGAGCTCATACCTTTTCATGCTGGTTATGGATGAGTTAGTAAAACATATGCACGGGAACATTCCATGATTCATGTTATTTGCTAATGATATAGTTTTGATTTGATTGAAGAGATAAGGGAGGGCATAAACACAAAGTTAGAGTTACAAAGAGATGAATTAGAATCTAAAGAATTTAAAATTAGTCCAACTAAGACAGAGTATATAGAATGAAATTTTAGCAAGCAGAGGAGAGGGAGTTGATAACAAAGAAGTCCCCTTAAAAGAACACTACTAATACTTGGGATTGATAATTCATGAGAGATTGAGAGGGAGGTTACCAAAGAATCGAAGTGGATTGGAACAAATGAAGATGCGCCTTTGGAGTAGAAAAGGCATGATAGAATTGAAAATGAAAATATTAGAGGAAACTTAGGATTAGTACTAATAGGTAACAAGATGAGGGAGATTAGACTTAGAGTTTGGACATGTTTAACATAAAGTAAAAATGGCACAAGTTAGAAGCAATGTAGCAATCCAAGTCAAAGGTTCTAAAATGGAAAGGGGAAGTCCCATAAGAAAGTGGATAGAAGTCATGAGAAAATCTTTAAAAAAATTGGGACTAAATAAAGCCATGACACGTAATAGTGGGGAATGGGGGAACAAGATTCATGTGATGGACCTCTAATTGGCATAAGGTCTTGATGATGATGATTACATTGACTATATGATAAGTTTTTTGTTAGGCACACCAAAATTTGAAGAAGTGGTTTTGGAAATTGATGTACATGAATGCTTGTATCTTTTTAAAATGTTTTAAAAAAGGAATGTTCAAAGATACCCTTATGGTTTCAAAAGATAATTCTAGGAACCTATTTTTGAAAACCAAAGTTGTCATATTAAGCAATGATCTAGCTATCTGATAATGTCAAATAGCCTTATTTACATCATTCCTTATTGAATATATTTCATGTCCATGGAGGTTTTGGGCATGCTAGGTACTTGGAAAGCATCCGGCATCTTAATCTTTCAATTGGAATGATGCAAAATTTTGTGTCTATGTCTAACAATAAACCACCCCAAAAACATCTTGGTTTTGTCCAAAGAACATGGAATTTGAGCCACTAGTTAGATCTTGAAATCAATATTATTAAGTGTAGAATCTTAGGTTAAAATTTCTCTAGTAAAGTTAGCCATTTAGTGACAAAATAGTAAGTAGCTTTATTACAGGGTCGTTAACCTATTTGCAGGAACAACTTAGAATAGCTAAGATGTAGATGATAATAACATGGAATTCAAGCATGATTCCAACCTAATTTCAAGAACATACCTCATCCTAACATCAAGAATGAATTTAGAGTATAGCAAGTAAATATAAAAACATGACTTGCTTGATAATAGTAGCTAAACAGACTAGGATTTAACGTTTAATTCAAGCATGAAAACTAAATCAATAGATTAAATCATTCTTAAACCTCAATGCCATGCAAGATTTACCATATTAAACCATGGAAAACTCTTAGGTTACGCACATGAAATACTTAGACAAATTATGCAATATATGAAGTAAACATGGCATGAATAACCATGGAAGATCTAGGCATTTTTACTATTGCTTTAACATGATCTTCATGAAATGTGTTTTGAAAATCTTTTGAGAAAATCCTATCTTAGAAAAGTTCCACACCTGTAATCTATTTTTCTTTGGCTCCTATCCTTTTTGCGTCCTCCTTTCCTCCTTAGTTTCTTTTTCCTTCTTCTTCTCCTCTTAGCTCCAAATTTTTTCCTCCTCTTTTCCCATGACTTTTAGCTCCTATTCATGGTAAGGTTTCTACATTATGTTTGTAATTTCTTTTACTAAAGTTTTGGCGTTTCTTCTAACTCAAACTCCTATATTTCTTCCCTCCCATAGTTCACATTTTGGCCCTTACTATTTGCACTACATCTTATCACTCTATCTATTAAGTTCCTAATCTTATGCTACGCCAATTTCCTAATCAATTTAGGACATGTTTCTCCTAGCCTATCCAATGTGAAACTCTCTCTCCAAACTGACCATATTTTCATGTTTTTAGCTCCTTATGGTCACCCAAACATCTACTGCCTCATCCTTTCTTTGGTTTCCATGTTCCACATGTCCAAACCTTGCAAAAAAGCAAGCATAAACTCCCACTTTGTAACACCCCTAACTTTTGTAAGGAGATTGAATAAATAGAAATTAAAAATTTCAATGAAAATCAAGTTGGAATATTGGGGTTACTAAAAATGCACTTCTTATAGAAGTAGAATTAAGATATAAGACATGTATAATTGAAAACATACTCGACGAACCCTTCAAAATCACTATAAGCATGACAAATTCTGAGATTGGATGAAAAATCCTTATTTTTCTCCATTTTTAAGAATAAAAGGGTAAAGTGGTGATTCTGCTAATAACTAAGATGTAAGACATAAAATTTAGAATGTACTCAGAAATACAAATCCAACGACACTAAGTACGCTCAATTCTGAGTTCGAGAGAATAAAATGGATTTTTCCCATAAAAGGGCAAAATGGTCTTTTCACACCTCCATGGGGCCCATAAGGGGCCCACAAAGGGATCCACTGGCCAGAAAAATATTCATCATGAGTCAAACAACTATATCTGCTAGTGGAGAAGGAGGTGGTAGTGGGAATCAAAAGACAATTTAATAATCAAAAGAAATCAAACATGATAATTACAAGTAATCATGGAAATTTCCAAGACTCCCTATAAATAGTTTGAAAAATTCCCAAAAATTCTCCTAATGTTCTTAACAAGGTCCCCTAGAATGGCCCAAAATCCTAGCTCCAAAAGCCTCCCCAATCTCCCCCAATTCCTCTTTCTTTTTCTCTTTCTCTCTTATTCTTTGTGGGCATGTCCTTAGATGCACCCGGGCAGACGGCCCCATGTCTGCATTGGGCGCGTCCTGGGACACGTTGTCCTTGATGAGCCAGGGTTTCTACTTGGGAAATCCTATTTGAATTAGCCATCACAGTTGACCCATTAAGTTTCAATCCCCATCGTTGGACCTAGTCGAACAGGGGTGATCTACAAAAGCCCTTTGGTTCCATCATGATCCACCTCATGGATTGTTGGGAAATCCCAAACAAAGAACCACTCTGGTACTGGTTACCATCTTTGGCATGGTTTTTAACCTATTTTGTCCAATCTTGTTGTTAAATGGTGATCTTGCACCGTTGAACGTCTTCAGCACAGGGTGATCTTCAAAAGCTCCATAGTCCTAGACCTTCTCTGGCAACGACAACGATTAATTTCAGGACTGAATGTATTGCCAGCATCTAGGGTTTTTATCCTTTTTTTTTTTTATGAAATATCTCCCTCCTCCAGTGGAATTCCTTCACCAAATAGGCATAGGTAGGCCCCCTCACTCTCTACTTTCAATTTCGGCATATCCTTGGTTTTTTTGGCACCTAGGGGATCTCCTCAACCGTTGATCCATCAGAGACAATGGATCTGGCAATAGGTTTGAGATCCACCACCTTGGATGGCTCAGATGAAATCTCTGAGCTATTGGATGGATTCCTGGGGCCCAAAAAACTCTAAGAGATGAAATCTAGGCTGCTGAAAGTCAAGGATGGGGGATATCCGGCCATGGGTGATCTGACGGTCCAGATATGGACCATCTCACCTATAGCTAGAGTTGGTCACCTCCATTAACCACCTATAATAGGCTATAATGGGCACAAGCCGTTGGAGGTCCCCGTACCCATAAGCCCAGATTTGATTTGGGCCATCCAATTTTCAACTGAGATCTTATATCTTCTATTAAGATCTTAATCTAGCTCTAATTTTAAATCTAAAAGCTTTTGTAGATTCCTTATCACTTGTTTAAGGTACTGAACTCATGAAATCTATGTTTTAAATTGTATTTATTAGTTATAATCACAAAAATCTGTAGTAACAGTATTGGATCGTGATCAATATGATCTCAAAATTGAGATATGAATCGATGGAAGGGCTCAGGAGGTCCCAAAACCTTATAGACCATGATCAAAGTAAAATTTCTGGGTTTCTTAATTAAGAAATTAACAAAAAATAGTAAGATCAAATTTCAGCCCTTAAAATAGGGTGAAATCTTAAAATCCCAATTTTGATCTCAATTGAACTCCAAATTGAGATATAAAAGTTGGGTTAAATTTTTTTTGATGAGGAGAACCTACTGAATCAATAAAATCATAAGTTTAATTCATTAAATGTTCTGAATTTAAGTAGATAAGTGTACTAACATCCTTTATCTACAAGATCTAGGATGATTAGACCATTAAAACAATGTTGGATGATGATCTAATAATATACTAACTTAAATAAATGGTTTATATGTCATTGAATTGGCAGATCTTAAGAGATCTAGTCTTAAAAATAGTAAAATCCATTAAAATGAATGGTAATCTCCTTCATCAAGTTCATCAAGGAATATTAGATAGCATGGATGTATTTGGATGATGATACAAAGTTAATATCATATGGATTCATGGACTTGATGATGATGATTTGGGATAGATTAAGATCTATGCCCTTAAAATGGATAAAATGACTTGAGATCTTCTTGATCGGTTGAATCAAGAAGGATCCGATCATTTGAAGAGGTGCATCATTGATCTAATGATAAAATAAAATTAAGAAGATGTATTAGATCTAAAAGGAAAATGAAAAGATCAAGATCTAAACCCTAAAAGAGATGAAAAATGAATAATGACCATTGGATCATTATGAATAGTTATGGCATGTTAGATTTCCATTTGAAGTATTAAATGTTATTATAATTGTCATTTATTGCTTAGTAGATTTAATTGTAGATTATTTATGTATTTATTTATGTTTTGATGCTTATGTTATGAAAATAACATTGAAAATGTAATTAAATGAAAATGGAGTTGAAGAACAATTACATGGAATGAATAACATGGACTTAATGATAGTAAGGGCCATAGTTAGAAGGATAACATAAGGCATATAAATTCCTTCACCCAAAATAGCAGAATAATGAAACTACTATGAATGACATTTTAAATGTTTATGGATTTAATTAAAATCAATTAGAAAGAGTACTTAGGGTTAAAATGCTCATAGGAACCTTATGAAAGGTTGAGTTAAGGTCACCCTCGTGGATGATGAACATAGCGGTTAAGGGGGTTCTCTAATAGATCCTTGCTCTTTCCCTACCTTCCGTTGACATTTGTGAGGCCTAAATGCCTCCGTACATGAGGATTGAAGTAACCACTTTGTGTTCAACCATTCAGATAGTAAGCCTTAGCCAATTTGACATAAGAGGAGCTGTCTAGACCTACAATGAAATAAGCTATCCTCGACCAGTAAAACATTAACTGGTTGAGTAATAATAATAAGAGCATAAAAGGTTAGTAAATCATCTAATCCTAATAAAAATTGTAAGCAAGATAAGGAGGATCATACAAGGTCTAGAGGATCTTGAATCTTTTGTTTCAAACTCATTTTGAAAACCCCGAGTGTCATTTGCTATCACAACAACGAAAGTAGTTTTTGACAATTTCAGAAATCATAAATGTTTTCCCAAGTCTATCTAGTCACAGCTCACAACCCAACTATAAATAAATAAAAATACATGTCTAAAGGGTAGAGTGTTTACGTACACGTATAATTGTCTTCTTTTGAATTTTCTTGCTCGTAGCACTAACATTTCATGAGGCGTCTTCTACTCGTGAATGGAGCTATCCTGAAAAATGTTAAGGATTGGGTGAGTATATACTATACTCAATAGGAGTCTATCACTACTAGTTTTACAATGCATGCTATGTTTAAAATCATATGCTCTTTAAAACATGTGCATGTTCGAACAATCATGTTCAATATCGATATTAAAATCTGTTGTCAAACGGGAATACTAACGACTTAAAGAATAGCATAATCCGAGTTGAAAGTATCATATATATCATAAGCATAATAATATGCATAAGATGCTCAACTGAATCTAACTCATGGATATATGGTATGGTCGACCAACCTCCTGTCATGCCATATGCATAATGCAAATAAATCCTCAAACCATAGGGCCCACTATGCCCACGACCTCACTGCTGTGTGGTCCCCAGGTACCTAAGGACACTCGATCATAGCCTCCACGGGGCATATGACACATCGACCTAGTGCCGTGACACCAGTGGTAGCCCCCTGTACCGCATGCAGTCAACGTAGGGACATGCCCTTTTTGGGCGTGGTACCCATTCCACCTAATAGTGGTAGAGGCTGGGAGGCCACTGCAAACCTCTAGGCATAGCGCCCAAGAGCTTACTAGCCCAAATCATATACGATCAAACAAGCAAAAACCACTTTTTCAAAACATGTTCTCTTTGGGTCCCTAGCAACTACCTGGCCCTCACAATTGCCTACCCAGCGTCTTTTGGGCACTCCAGCGTCTTTTGGTAACCCTCAAGGACATGCAATTTTTCAAAAACTCAATGCTCATAAATCATGCAATATATGCAATTCTTTGCAAAGCATGTCTATGCATAATGTATTTGTCATATGCATGCTGAATTCATTTATAAGATTAAGTCATGCTAAACAAGTCATATAACTTAAACATGCATTCTCAAAACAATCATGGGTTCTTTTAAAAAGTCTAGTAGCGATAAAGCACCTACCTCAAAGTCTCCTGGAGTCGCATCCTTGATCACTCAACCCGTCCCTGGGTCTCATTTATAAAATCCTGTATATGAATGAATACAAGGAGTCCTTATCAATTTCGATCTATTTAGAAATTAGATTGCTAGATCTGCCTTTTAGGGTCCATGGGTCCTTGCCTAATTCATTGTCAGGCTAGATCCTATAATATGGATCTACTATTCAATGGTCAACTCTATAAATTATCCTCTAATCCTAACTTTATAGTCTCATTAGGTCCGCATGTCCCAGTTCCCAAGACACCTGTGCATCTTGGCTGAATTGCGACCGCCTCACGTGCGTGTGCACCCAAAGGCCGTGCCAAGGACCGCATTTTGCACGCACACATGCATGCTCAAGTGACACGCTATGACGCGCATGGACGCACCTTTGGTGTGGCATGGCGCATCTCAGCTCCTGGGGCACCCCGTGCATCCTGGTCGAGCCAGGACCCATGCCCCACGTCGCGCGCGCACCCGAAGGCTATACCAGGGACAGTGTATGCACTGTCGTACTCCTAGAACCTGTCCCAAGGACCCTATCCCAAGCGCACATGAAGCATGGAGTCCCTGGGACACCTTGTTCGTACACAGCTGGCTAGAACCGGTTTTGTTGTTCTTCGGCTAGAAAAATTGGCTGGGAAAAGACCAGATCCGACATGGATTTGACCTGGGGGAAGCAAAATGGAGAGAAAGGAAAGAGAAGCTTTACCTGGGTAGCTGGGGATGCCCCTCTTCCGGTGGTGCATTTCCCTCTATGCCTGCCAAAAATTCGTGTTGTCTGGAACTCATGAAGAAGGGGGAAAACCCCACTGTTGAGCAAGATCAGAAAAGAGAAGAGAGGGGAATGGGGAGACAGGTAAAAGAATGGTTGGCCTCACTCGGGCCTGGCCGTTGCCAAAAATTGCAGGGAAACTGGGTTTCCAATTTTTGGCGGAAACCCCAATCCCAAATGATCGAAAAAATTGTGCTTTGGAAAGGGGGGAGATAGGGCTTTTTATAGCCTTGCTATGGCGGTGCGGCCATTGGCGGTGTCAAAAACCTCTGGAAATAGGGTTTTTGGAGAAGTCTAGAGGAAGAAGACGATGGGGTGCCGTTATCAAAACGGCCCCCTGCATTTTCATTTTCATTCTTTTTCGTTTTTATTTTAAATTACAAAAATGCCCCTGATCTTTAAACAGCCATAACTTCTTCATATGAACTCCGTTTTCGGTGTTCTTTGAGGCGTTGGATTCCATTTTTCAAGTAGAATCTAATGGTACCTAGTTTCATCACAAATTCCTTCATTTACTATTTTAAATAAAGTAAAATATTTAACACAGTTTATTTCCCATAGAATGTCCAATTTTTGTTATAAATAGCGTAAATTGCTCGGGC